>CM069539.1:11325000-12525000 GCA_035773235.1 Eospalax fontanierii
TTTGAATGAGAATGACCCCCACAGGTTCCCTCCAATATTTGGACATTTTATATCTAGTTGGTGGTGTTGATGAAAGGTTTTACGAGGTGCGGCCTTGGTGGAGCAAGCAGACCACTCGGGGTGAGACTGGAGTTCTCAAGCCCTGCCAGATCTCCAGTCACTCTTTGCTTTCTGTGCCCGCTTGAAGATGTGAGCCTCTACTTTCTGTTCCTGGTAGGACCACCTCCTGCCGCCATCTGCCACCAGGCCTCCCTGCCATGAAGGACTCTAATTCCCCTGGAACTGGAAGCTCAGATAAACTCTTCTTTTTATAAGTTCCCTTGGACACGGTGTTTTATCACAGCAACAGAAAAGTAACCAAGACACAAGAAAAATGTTAATTAGAAATCTTTCTCATTACTGACATCAACACTCACATTACTGTAGTAAAGCCTGTCAGACATCGCCTTTCCTTGTGCCACCTTGTTTTGAGACAGGGCCTTAATCACTGTGATGGACACCAGGTTGGCTAGCCTCAAGCTTCCAAGAATTTTCCCATCTCTACCTCCCATGACACCGTAGGAACACTGGACTACGGGCACACACTACAGAGCCTGGCTTTATTTAGGTCCTGGGAATTTGAACTCAGGTCCTCACACTTGCATGGCAAACACTTTACCCACAAAGCCAGCTTACTAGCCTCATGTATCTCTTTTTCTTCAAATAGCCTTCCATGCTTTTCTAGGTAATAACTCTACTCATGTGTGGATGCTCGAAAAGAAAATTAGACAATGAATTGATATGTGTTTTAATAAGCAGGAAAAATAGCACTGATACCAGTTCACTATATCTCATAAGTAGACATTCCTATATCGGTTCACCTCAAAATAATAATATTCCATTTTAGCATATTTAGCAGGATTATAGGCATCCACAAGGGAGTTGGTGAAAAAACTTAACTATTTTCTTTGTTATATAACTGTAATAAGAAATAAATACTACTGAATATATTTGTCCATAATTTAAAAATTTTCTAAACAAGCTTATTTTGGTAACCACAACTGTTTATTATCAACCCCTGCTCTCACGGAAAACACCAGAGTACACACAGCAGATGTGAATTAAAATCTTTGCCAATTGTTTATTTGAAAAATCTAGAAAAGTTAAGTCATCCAGGTGAGGATGCACATCATCTGTAACAGGAAGGGAAATTACCTTGAGAGCACAGCTACGTCAGGGAGTGCAAGGCCAACCCATGACCCTCAAGGCCTAAGAATGAACAATGCAGCCTATAAAAAAGGTAAGCCTTAACCCCATCTCTTACTTCTGGCCTGGCCCTGAGATTAACACTGGCCCCTACAACACACCAGGCCTATTCTAAGACTGGGCCTCAAGACACCTTCAGCACCTCCACTCTCTCTGTATCCCTGCACCCACATTAGAATGAGCCAGAGCTAGTCTTGTTAAAGAATCAAAGCACTCTGAGAACTCAGCCCACAATTACCACCCACCCAGCATCAAGCACACCCCAGAAACACAGCCACTACCTATTCAACATGCATCCTACCACAGGAACCTAGTAAAGATCAGAACCACCTAGCTAATTTTGGCATAATTTCCCCTAATTGTAAAAATACATCTATGGTGACCATCTTCAGGCACCTAGTTTTTGAAGTTTTGTTGTATAGTAATAACTAACAACTTACTTAATTGTGCAGATCACTCCAAAACTGCTACAATACCATTTTCTATTAGAGATATTCGACTCTTCTGTCCCGGGCAGGGCCAAGAAACCCAGGACTCTTCAACCAAAACCCTGGGAATTGTTAGCCTTCTGCTGTTTGTTCTTCTAAGAACTTAAAGAATGTTCCATCAGAAATGAGTGTCTTCAAGCCTCCCTAAGAAATTAAAACTCAATACCTTTAAGAAGCATTCTATTCTTTATGTTCATTATTTTCTTTAGACAAAAGAAGCCATGGAGAATCCGCAGGGTGGATATTATTAAACCACTTTAACTAGGGAGGCAATGGGAGAGAAAGTTAAATGACAATCACAAGTAGCAAATGACAGAACTCCACAAACCATCTACATCAACACTCTCATTACTTGTCTTTAAAGCATCTATCTGAGAATCTTGGGCATATAACTTATATGTAAGCTTTTTGGTATTTAGTTGATCGAACTGGTAAGTTACTTCATTTCTTTCAAAAGTAGAGATAAATGCCAGCACACAGCTGAAGCTTAGCACGTTCGGTTCCCAACCCCAGTCACAACCGAGTTTCCTCCCAGGCTGAGTAACCTGTACCCATAAATGATAAACTTTCAGACACAGTATAGGCAAATTTATTTCTACGGTAGAAGCATTTAATATAGTTATAGAAAAATAACACTATTTCAAAATCAAGGTAAGGAAGCATGAGTACACACCCATACTCACACATCAACGTGATTTTTAGCCATTCTTAAATTAACAAGGAACAAAGGCATAATCAAGGAAGTCTGTCAACAGAAGAGTTGTATTAAAGCTATGTATCAGCGCTGGAAACCAGAAAAAACAAAGTGAACTCGTGCGGCCATTTCCAACGTCAGTGCACATCCAAATCTGCTTGACTGTGACGAACCACCATTAGGAAACTAGAGGCAGATCATCACCGGGTGAAGCCAGGGACTGGGGACACAAAGCTCACTCATCTCAAAGGGGCAAAGAGCACTGCTGTGTGAAGCATCTGCTGTGTGAAACATCTGCTGTTTGTTCACTGCAGGCTCTCCCTGAACTTCAGATTCAGGACTAATAACAGATACTTCTTTCATGAACTGTTGTGCTAGGACAAATGTATATTTGTGTATAAGGGCTTCCCCTGTCCCTGACACACAGCTACCACCATCATTAACACGCCAGTGTTCCTGAAACAGAGGACATTCTCCCTACCTCCCACTCTCAAATGGCTATTCTTCATTTTAAAAACCAACCAGCCCCTCACTGGTCGAGCTCATGAACTACTTGGCATGGCTTTGGCGTTGGTGCTGTGTTTACTAGCCTCTACCAGGGTCTTACATTAGGGTCTCAGTGCATGACTGAAATGAGTTCTGCTTTCAAACTAAGACAACAGAGTCAACGAGGGAACTACAACTTCCCAGTTGCAAGCTGCTTTCCAAGACGGACTGCCTTTCTAAGCAACCATGTTGGACAATCTCAGATGCTCCCCGGATTGTTTTTTGCATCTCAATCTACTTATGGATGAAACCACAGGAAGAACATACCTACAATCTTCACCACTCCCTAAATTCAATATACTACACAGTAATATTTCATAGGTAAAATGTTTTTGGCCATTTAAGTATCTATCCACATAAATATCTGAGGTTTTGATATTCTAAATCTATTAAACATAGCTATAGAGGTGCACAGTTAGGCCAGGATAAGGTTTCTCGAACTTGGCACTGGTGATACCTTGGGTTGGGTAACCTTTCCAGTGAGGAGACCCAGGCATTACATGGTGTTAAGCAGCCATCTGTGGCCTCTATTACATATCAGTAGCGAGCCCCACCCACCTGCCCTGACCACCAACGGTGTCTCCACACACTGCCAGATGTCTTGTGGAAGCCCATACCCCACTGGAAAACCACTGGACTAGAATTTTACATACATAATTGTCAACTCCAGGTGCACAGATAAGACAGGACTCTATGCAATATTACTACTGTGATCTAGGCAATATCACTACTGTGAAAGGGTCTAGCACACTCGCTGCTATTGTTTATGTAGGGGCACAGTGTTTACATAACACACTACTGAAGCATACAGCTACCCACGTGTAACTATCCTTTTCCTACTGAAAATACTGACATTAGACAGGGAGGGGAAAAAAAAGACACAGCTAAGCCAGCTCCACCGTTACAACACCTGACGTGAAAACCCTACGGTCCAGAGACGCTTGTTGAGTGGAGAACCAGCCGGTCAGGGCAGGTGCCCTTCTTTCTGGATTCGAAGTCTCTCTTTCTCCACCTGCAAGCGTTCCTTTTCAATCTGTAGCTTCTCGGATTCGAACTTCAAAAACTGGAGCCTATCTTTTTCCAGCTGCAAGCGTTCCCGCTCGAGTTTCAACTTCTCTGCGTCTATGTCCTGTGGCTGAAACATGGCCTTTTCCCCTTGGCCCAGTTCGCTCTCCAGAGCCGGCTTCTCGGCGCCGACCAGCTGCATCCTCCACTTCTCCCTCTCGATCTGCAGCCGCTCCTTCTCCAGCTGCAGGCGCTCGTGCTCCAGGTCCAGATGGCGCAGCCGCTCCCTCTCCAGCTGCAGCCGCTCCTTCTCCACCTGCAGCCGCTCTGCCTCGATGTCCAGCCGGCGCTTCTCCAGCTCTAGCTTCTGCTTCTCGATACTGACCAGCAAGTGCGGCTCATCATAGGCCGTTCTGGATGGAGTGGAATTGAGGGTGAAGAACTCATCGATGTGGGGGAAATCCGGAAGCTCATTTTCCCGCCGGGAATCTGGTATGACAGAGGACAACATTTCCTCCTCCTCCTCGATCTCAAACTGAAAGACAAGACAAAAGTGAATTTAGTGTTTACTTTTCCTTCACAATTTTTGGCTTGCCTTGATATTTCTTTTGTTTGGGTTACTTTTAAAAATGTATTATTCGGGAGGCGGGGCGAGGGAGGGGCGTGTGTGCCAGCGAATGTGTGCCACAGGGCACGTGTGGAGGTCAGAGGATACCTTTCAGGAGACTCTTCTCTCATTCCGCCATGCTGAGGCTGGCTCACTGGTTTACTGTACAGCATGTCCAGGCTAGCTAGTCTGCAAGCATCAGGCCCTTTTCTCCAGACTCTACCACAGGAGTGAGGTGATTACAGACCCATGACACCACATCCAGCTTTTCACTGGACTTCCAGGAATGCCAGCTGTGTGACATGCCCTAGTACCCACTGAGCCATCTCCCCCACCCTCCCACATTTCTTAAAGGATTTCTGTGTTGTCTGAGCACACAGAACCACTTAATCTGAATTATGAAAACTGTATACTTGAACTACCTGATGTCACCAATACACATAATTGAGCTAATTATATTTAGGTGAGAAGGAAAGTATTAAGAACATGAAGAGAAGACAGAATGATTTTGTCAGTCTTTCAGCTTGAAGATCTGGGAGCTTCCTGTGCCTGGACAGCGGATAAGGAACGAGCATCCCTGGAGTGTACTTACTTCCGGGCTCTGAGGATCCCTTTCCTCTTCTTCCACTTTGACCTCTGTTAAGGATCCACCTGCATCCCGGAAATCCGCCACGTTCTGCCAGTCAAAATTTGCATCGTTCCGGAACGCTATCTTCTCATCTATCTCTTCGGCGAGAGAGTCGTCTAAATCGGACGTGGGAAGAGGAAACCCTGAACCAACCAGCTTCATGTTCGCCTTCATCCTCTTCCTCTTCATGAGCGCCCGCCAGTCCAGGTACCTTCTCTTCACCTCTGTCCCTGTCCTCTGCTCCCCTTCTCCTACCGCGTTCACACACTGCGCAATCTCCTCCCAAGCCATGCGCTTCATCACGTTTATCGTGGTGTTCAGCTGCTTGGAAAAAATGACCTCCTTCCTCTTGGTAATTTCTTTCAAAAGGGTTTGAGTTTCCTGAACACTGAAATTGCTTTTCCTTTTTCTCTTCAGCTGCTTCATTTTCTAAAAATCGAACGCAGATCTTATGCCAAGATGTGTGAAGAATGTGAGGAGTTACTAAAAGGCACAGAAACCAAGGGCAGTCCCTTGTTGGCTCTTGGTTCAAATTACTGACTCTCCGTTAATCCAGCAGCAGAGGCAGACTGGGTACCGCCTACAGGAGACAAGGAAAGTAAAATCACTCAGTCAACACACGAATTCTCTAACACACTACAACCCCCAAAGCCAAATAACTTTAAAACACAAAAAATAAGTTTCTATATATGGATCCAAAACTGCGGTCTTCTCTCTCCCAAGACACTGTAATGTAAGTCACGGCACTCTTTTATTATTGTTGTTGTTCTTGGGGAGGCAATCGTGCATGTGGGAACAACTGCCCCCAGGGCTAGATGGTGCTGGATCCCCTGGAGCTGGTAGAAGTGGTCATGAGCCACTCAGTATGGGTGCTAGGAACTGAACTCTGGTCCTCTACAAGAACTGCATCTGTTCTTATCTGCTTAGGCCACCTCTCTCCTTTCAAGTCACTCTTGACCCATGCCTTACTGCCCCGGCTCCAACCACAATGACGTCTAAACATACTCTGTCAAGCTTTCTTTTCTGGCCTTTGTCACACTGCCCCCTCCTTGACATAGTCAGCTCTTTCTCACTCTTCAACTGGTGGATGAAGTGAACTGTTTCTCACTGAATCCTTCCCTCCTGGGTTAATTTTTTCTAACATAGAGTCTCTTGCTGCTTTTCTTGTCTAAATCTTTCCACTAAGCTAACATGTAATTAATTCAGGGTTCACCTCTTTCCCCACCTCAGCAAGTTTCACAATGAGGCACTAGAACTGCTCATCATCACCTTCCGGGAGCCTGGCCGTGTTTCTGGCACACAGTAAGCACATCGCCATATATGACCAATGAGTCAACTTGCCAACAAGACTATGGATTACTGATGTAGTGATCTGAGCATGAAATGTAAGCCCAGATTTATGTTAATCCACTTTCCCAGCCTGGTGGGAAGGATCTGAAATTATTTTCTACATTACTTTGCACATGTGTGTGAGAAGGGGGAGGTGTGGGTACACACATGGGTGAAGGTCAGGTCTCTTCTTCCACCATGTGAGTCTGTCACTCATACTGTCTGTCAGGTGTAGTGGCAGGCACCCTTACTGTCACTGCCCACATTCTGGAATATTTAGGAAGATTTAGCTGCAAGGAGAAGGTCGTGGGAGGCACGACCTTGGGGATTCCACTTTGCCCTAACCCCTTCCTGTACTGCTCTGTAATCTGTTCCCGTCAGCCACGATGCAAGCTGCTCTGTGAGTTACTTGCTTTTCTGGTTGCTGTGAGTAAACACCTATCCAGAAGCCATTTCAAGGAGCAAGGGTGATTCTGGTTTGTAGCTCCATGGATCACTTGGTCTTGGTACAGAGGGTAAGACAGCAAGAACAAGAGGCAGCGGCTCACACTGAATCTACAGTCAGGAAGCAGAGCACAATGAAAGCTGTGCTCAGCTCACTCCCCTTTATCCTTTTCTGGGGCCCAGACCACAGAACAGTACTGTCCATGTTCAGGGTGGGTCTTAGGCTCTCCCTATATAGGAAATCCCACAGGCTCTTAACAATAGTGTTTCTAAATCCCCTCAAGGTGATTAACCATCACACGTGAGTTACATGGAGAAAAAGGGGTAACAGAAAACTGGGACCAGGGAAGTGGGCTTTGCCAAAGAACAGACCTGGCAGCCTTGTGTCTCTTACATCTTTGGAACTAGTTTTTGAGAGGAATTTAGAATAAAATTTGAAGAAGCTAGAGAAAACCTAGAATCCTGTGAGCATGATTTAATGAGCAATTTCAGTGGGAAGTTACAACACCAGAAGGCTTACAGGAATGTGGACAGTGATGTCAGATTCATGGGGTTTCTGGTGGGAAGAATGACTCTACTGAGAAACAGGAAACAGTCTGTAAGTGTTACATTGTAGAAAAAACAAAATCTACATTTGTCCAAGTCCTAAGACTTGATAGGAGTCTGAGTGTAAGGTGATAGACAAATTTAACAAAGGGAAGTTCAAGACACTCCAATATCCAGGCTATGGTAGGAGTTCTGCTGGTTTCTTTTAGCCAGATTTATAATGGACCAACAAAGCAAAGGTGAATTTGAAAAAGAGTTTGGTCAGAAAAGCACTAGACATTGTGAATAAAGTGGGTGTAGTTATTAAGAGATTAGTGCTATTAGAGATGTTAAATTATCTCCTAAAGGCAAAAATTTGAACATCTACAGAAATAGTCTAAATATTGGGTCAGCTGAGAAGATAAGTGAGAGGGAGACTGGAATATTTATTTTACCTCAAAGAGATCTTAAAAGAATGTAACGGGAAAGGAGGGCTCACAGAGTCACAGTTAACACTCCAATCATCCCACAGCATTTAGTGATCACTGCTACATACTGGCTCTTCCTCCCCTACAAGAGATCTAAAGCAACTTCCGGTCTACCACTCATCAACTTTGCTGCTGGTACGGAGAAAAAGTACCAAAGAACAATCAAGTTTATTCCCCAACACAGAATTCTATAGACATCCCAGCCTTCCTCGTTATAAAGCCAGACTGAATAATTAATTTGCAGATGGTGTGGCTAGTGACAGGGCAGGAACAGATTCACCCCTTAGGTCTTACTTTACTTTTACTTACAGGTATCTTGTGTTAGCTAAATCTTAGAAATATGTAGCTAAGGTAAGCTCTGAGATACTATTCAGCAGGTTTTCAAAAAGAGCAAATTCTTATCTATGGAAGATAGATAAGATTTTATCTGTGGAAGATTCAGATAAAATTTCATATATAGGCAAAAAAGCCCTCAGAGTTCTAATCAGTCACATTTCTCCTATCAGGAGTTAATGTAAATTACAAAGGAGACCAGACCTGAAGAATCCCTAAGCAGAAAAAACTAGTTAGACCTCGCAAGTAACAAGAACCTTGTCTGACTTACAAACACAAGAAAGAGCTCTGGCTATTTCTTGTAAATGCCACACTAAACAAAAATGAGATGTAAGGCTGACGAATCAGAGGCAACCAATTAACACAATCATAGTTACATTCTAGCAGACACAGAAGACAAGCACCGAACTACAGACAATAAATATTTCCTCCCTTTACTCTAATGCTCAGGACAGAGGGTAGTCACCTGGCACACCCTTCCTCAGAATTTCTACACTGCTGCCTCAGAACAGGCTATTTTAGGAATCCTTGTGGCCTCCAATAAACTAAAATTTTATTGTGCCTCAGCTTACCTAAAAACACATTTCTTTTCTCTTAAATACCTTAATTTCTGCTCACATCATTTTTACTAGTGTGAAACGTAGTCATCCACATCAGAAATAGTAACTTCTACAGAAGTAAAAACACAGCATATACACAAAGCTAAGTTGAATCAGGATATATACAAGTGCTTGACTGCTTGGACATTCTCTGTTAGGGTTACAAGGAGATAATTCCCTATTTTTAAATATCCACAACAAAGCACTTTTATTGCCACTTACAAACTTTAATTCAGTTTTTTTTTCTTTTCTAGTTCCCAAGAATCTCTGACCAGTCAACTGTGCATATTTAATAATATCACCCAAAGTGTGCCCATCATATCTTTTTGTTTCTGTTCATTCATGTGAAATAACCATCTTCCAAACAGCCACTTGCTGAGCAAATAGAGGTCAGTGAGAACTCCAAGTTCTATACAGCAGAAAATGAACTCTCAAAACAACAACAACAAAATCACTGTCCATTTCACAAATACATGGCAAAAGAGTAATGGATGCAAAAACAAAACAGAACTGCAAGCAAGCTACTCTAAAACAGCCTTGCAAGAGGTCTCTAAAGATACCTGGTGATAAACAGAAGTCCAGGCTGGACTGTGTCATCAGTGTCTGCAGGCCTGTCATCCTCGGTTAAATATACACGTGTTGTCAGTGGAATATAGGGAAAAGTATTTAAAAATTAAAACACCCTTAAAAGAAAAATGTGCAGTAGTTAGGAGTCTAGATCTAGACTTCCTGGGCTAGAATGCTAGATCTGAGCCAAGCATGAGTTCATGTGCTCATGAGTTCATGACCCCAGACTCAGAGACAGGCAAGGGTGCCATTTCCAGGCCAGCTCGGGATATGCAGTGAGGCACTGTCTCAAAAACAAAACCAAACCAAAAAAACAAGGGCTGGAGTAGTCCACGGCAGAGCACTTGCTTAGCATGTGCAAGGCCCTGGGCTCTATCTCCAGTACTGAAAATAAATGAATAAAATAACGAAAGGGACAGGGGGAGAACAAGAGCAATAGAAAGACAGAGGAAGGGAGAAAATGAATAAATACTGGTCTATCACTGCCTAACTGGAGCTTTATATTTCTTAACCTCTCTATTTGATTTCATTTGTATGAGGATAATAATGTTATGTAATAAGAGATACTGAGAGGAACAGATACTTTAGAAAATACTGGGAATAGATCTGGCCACACAATAAGCACTGTTAAATGTATTATATCAAGGACAGAAATAATTTTGACATAGGGAAACAGCAAAGTCACAATAACATCAGAACTGTTCTTAATTAAGTAACAGACCCGTGGATCTTTATTACTGTTCTTTATAACATTCACGCTACGTCATGGAAGCCATGGGTGAGCACGAGACAGTGTCAGATATGCATTCTTCAACCCTACTTCCCAAAACATGGTAGTCGGGAAAAAATTTCACTACAGTGACCATTATTTCACAGCATTGAAAATTACAAAATTATGGTATTGAAAATGCAGTAGATAAGAATTAAGTACACAGGTACCCAGTTTACTAGAATATGTCTATATTATTTCTGTATAATATCAAATAAAGAGTAGAAAAATTAAATACTTTAACATCAGATCACAAGCATACTTAGTGCATCATTATTAAGGCAGGGGCTTCCTCTGTGTATAGCCTAGGCTAGCTTGAGCGGGAAATTCTCCTGTCTGAGTTTCCTGAGTACTCAGTGCTGGGATTATACAAACATACCACCATATACCTAGTTTCCAGTGTGTATTTGAACAAAGTAGCTAACATGCCAGATACGCAAGTCTGTAACACATCAAAAATCTATCAAAATGCTTATGATACCAGCTACTTGGAAGACTGAGGAAGGAGGAACATTTGAGTCCAGAAAATTCAAAGCCAGCCTGAGCAACAGAGCTGAAATTCCATCTCAAAAACAAAAAAGATCTATAGAAAGACAAGGAACAGAGGTACTAAAGCCACCGAGCAGTTTCCTTTCAGGGATCATTAAGATCTCATCTGTCACACAAAGCTTACAATATATTAAAAAGCTGCCTAAAGAGGCTGATTTGTGTCCTAAATGTCATTCAGTGTGGGTCCATCCACCGGACCCACCAAGAGTTCCATCCCTGTAAGACACTGTCTTTCCCCCTCCCAACAGCCATCAGTTGCCCAAAGTTTCTTAGATTGCTGTGATATTTCTTACCCACTCCCTCATGTCTAGGCTGGGATTTTGTCTGGTTTGAGCCTGCATAGGACTTGTGCACACTGTCACCACTGCTGTGACTTCATATGAATAATTGATCACCTGTCTAGAAAACTGTTTCCTATGGTCATCCATCCCCTCTGGCTCTTACAATCTTTCCATCTCCTCTTCCGGACAGATAAACACTCTGTGGCCTCTTGTTCTCTGCACTCTGCACATTGACACATACACACACACACACACACACACACACACACACACACACACATATATATTTCATTAAATTGGGCAGGGGGAGTAGGGGAGGTGTGGAAATATCATCAAACTATATTGCATGAAAAATGTAAAAATTCAATAAAAAGTAAAGATAACTATTATACAAATTTTTTAAACCTTAAAAAGTTACCTAATAGAATATGGAAGATGTCAGGACAATGTGTCTAATTTTAAGAACCAACTCACACCATTTATTTGCTGTAAACACATCAAATATAAACTAAATTAATTTAGATTTAAAAAGAAATGGACAGTTCTATTTTGAGAACCAAACACCCTTATAAGTAGAATGTATTTAGACAACTACCCCCATCTTTATTAGAAGTATAACTAAATTAGAAGTTAAGCCTAAAATGTCCATTGTCAGGCTGAGTAAATAGGCAACATTGTTTCATTCATCAGATATCATCTGAGTGCTCAAAACCCTTCCAGGGCTTTCAACAGCATACAGAGCTAAGACTACTCCCCTGTTTTTCCTTTCTCACTCTTACACAGCCTTACTTTCATTTTATTCTTTCTCCCTCTCCCTCTACAACAAACATGTGTTTGCACAGATGCACACAAAGTGCCATTCATTATGAAACTCCTCTAGAAGAGCTCTGATGGTTGTAAATTTAACTTTAAATCCTCTAGTCTCGACATCAGAAAAGACAACAGGAAAAATGAATTCTATTTTATCTAGCTCAGTATACCCCAAATGTTGTGGCAATATGTAATGAAGTTAAACTACTGGGGTATGTTACATTCTTTAAATTATCTAAACCCAGTGTTTTACAGTGCTGGGAACTAAAACTAGGTCCCTAATGCCTGTTAGCTAAGTGCTCCCCCATAGAACTAGATCCCCAGACTCTCAACCCAGTATTCTAGCCTTTACATTACATCTCCACTTGGATTCACCATGCTTCCTGTTCTAAGTAGCAGCATGTGGCTATTGGTCACTATACTCAAAGCACAGGCCCAGCAGTTAGGATTCCTGTTTCACTGCTATGGTCCCCATACTCATTTTGTCAACCCATGGTGTCTGCGCTTTTGTCCTGCCAATCCTATGCATCCTTAAGCACTGTTCAGGATGCCTTCAGTTTCCTTTCACTAGGGTCTGGTCTTTGTGTATGTGTATATATGTATGTGCATGTGGAGGCCAGAGGTCCATGCCAAGTGTCTTCCTCAATCTCTATCATATTTTCTGAGACAGGTAGATTCGAAGAACTGAATTCAGGTACTCATGCTTGTTGGGCAAGCACTTTTCTGAGTAAGCCAATCTCCCAGGCCCTGATGTCCTTCATATATACTTCCACTATCAGTCTGTATGATAATCAATTATTTTATGTTAGGAGCAAGAAATGATCAAAGACGAATATATTACTCCTGCTACCAAATAATAGCTTAGTAAAACAGGCACATAAAGAAAAGCACCGTGGAAAAAGGAAGCTGAGGTTGTGAATAAGAACTCCCCAAACTTGCCATCCATGTCTACCATTTAGAAGCTCTTTGACCTAAAAACATATTGAAATTTTGCATTTCTTTGTTGAGTGACAAGAATAGAATAACTAACTCTCATGATGTTCAGGATTAAAAGAGATAATTCAATTAACTCCTATAATAACTAAGACAGAGAATGCCCACAAGTACCAGCTACTATCATTACCGCTTAGTACAGTGTCTGGACATAAGCCAAGTATTTCTTTATTTGGTAATTAATACAGCAAGAGTATAAAATACAAACAGGCTGGAGAGATGTGTCAGTGGTTAAGAGCACTGGCTGCTCTTGCAGAGTACCAGGGTTCAGTTCCCAGGACCCATACAGTGGCCAAGAACAGTCTGTAACTCCAGCTGTAGGAAATTTAACACCCTCTTCTGACCTCTGTGGGTAATGCATGACATGGGTGCACTTGATTATATGCAGGCAAAATACTCATACACACAAAATAAAAATAAATATCTTTGTAAAAGATCCTAACAAACTATGCTGAGTGTCCAGACAGAAAAATCACTGATGGGATCACAATGATTTTGAGGGCTTAGTACTTACTTTGGATCTTATGCAACAAAGACTTAATGAGGGACAGAGAAAAAGGGGGGGGGGGGATACCAGGAATACCAGAAATTAAAGCAAGAAAACTAGACTGAGGCCTCCTACCAGCCAATCTTTAATGCCGGCCTAATATGGACCTATACTGAAAAACTGTACTGAGAAAGAAAAACCTAACTGTGGAAGTTCTCAGATTTTCCCAATTCAGGTAGGCCTCCTCCTACATGGAGGTACTGGGGCTGAAATAATAAATACGGGATAGAAGTTCTTAATAAAAGAACTGGTGTTATCAAGAGAATCTTACACACATACCCACCATCAGATTTTGCTGGCCTCAGAATTGGAGATTAATTTAATAACTGTACTATTGTAAGTTTATTGGTGAATGGCACAAATAGTCTCATTTAACCTGCCAGAGGCAGTATTTTTTTTTAATGTGCCAGCAGTTGCTGCCAACTGCATACCTCTTTTTTCCCCAACAATTACTAACTTTATACTTTCAACTGATGAGGTGGTGACCCTTTGTCGGCACCAGAGCTGTGCTGAGCTAATGAACTATTTCATTGATAAAGGATCTCATAGTATTTTTAACTTCAGAGAACTTGATATTGAAAGCCATCTCAGATTTCTGCCTAGTTGTGGCTTAATCTTGGGAAAACCTTTGCCTTTGCCTTGATATTTCTAAATGCAAGAAAGATAAGCACCCTGAATTAAAATCTGGTAGTTGTGCTTACACAAACAAAAGCTAGACATCCAGAAATGTCTTCCAGACCCATCCTTTATATGGGTACTCCTGTGAGAAAAGTGTGGGTTTTCTGCAATCCACTCCCAAGTAATTTTCTCAAGGCATATTTTCCCAAGTTTCTATACGTCTCAGGCACTGATCTTGGTGTGAGGGATAACACAGGTCATAAAATGTACAGATGCCATTTCTGATACCGAGTGCTTCCCCTTTACATTGATTGTCATCCTGTCTTTACACCTGAGAATTCATTATTCACAAGTGCTAAAACTTTCAAGAGCCCCTCTATGTCCAGCCACAAAGGACAACCATTTTCCTGAAGTCATTCTTTTCTGGTTGTGAAAAGGAAGCCTAGGCGGTTCACTTACACAGTTCTTGTGACTGATGACACACCAGTGATACACTATAAATTAATTTTGAGTAAAAACTAGCAATTAAAATAAAATTAATAAGGTGTGCTACTGAACTACGAGGTCTGAAAAAAATTATATATACTGAGGTTTAAATTCATCAAGTATTTAAGAGAAAGCCAAGCTCCTTCACCCCCATCCCACTCCAATTTCATTTAAAGTGTGACTTTCTTTTCCCAGTATTCTTACAGGACAGTCATTTCCCTTCCTGTAAAACTTAAGGGCGGTGAACAACTAAGTTTACTTAAGAGTCTCCTGCTAGGAAGCAGCACTATGTGAAGGTGCAGTCTCAAGAAGATGGGGATCCCGGGATCCCGAACCCCCCCCCCCCCCCCGCCTCCCCAGCAGGGGCAGGCACCTGACTCAGCTACAAGGATGCTGCACCAGGCTGGAGTCCGGGCAACTTGCGGGCTGGTGGGGGGGAGGGGAGCATGCCTCCGGATGGCGACAGTCCTGCCCGGGTAAGAATCATTGCTGCAGCGGCCGCGGGCCCTTCTCCCCCTCCCCGGCCGCTCGTGGGACTTCTCACCAGCCTCGGCGATCCCGCTGCTCTGCAAAGCCAAGGCCAAAGCCCGTAGCGGCGACGCCCCCCGGGGACCCACCTCTGCTAGGTCTCCTGCCTCCTCTCCCCACGCCACCTCCCGCCCGAGCTGCTCCCCCAGCACCCCACCACTCACCTGCGACCCCAGCGGCACCACCGCAGGATCGCCCCTGAGGGTGCTGGAAAAGAGATGCTTCATGGAGTCCCCGCCCACCAACTTATCTCTGTCCCCATTGGCTGGAGTCGCTGCCGTTCATGGGATGTGGCTCAGCCATTGGTCCGAAGGGGATTGCCATTCGCCTTGAGAGCCCGCCCCAGGCCAGGCCTCACAATGGGAATCGAGTCCCAAACCGGTTCCGGGTTAGTGCCCTGGACGCCGCCCCGCCGTGATTCGCCTCCCGCCTGCGCTCACTCTTTGGCACGTGGCTCTGTCAATCAAACGGGCTCTAGAAAGGGATTGGTCCCTAGCGATCAGCTTGCCTTGCTGCTCCGCCTGATTGGGGACTGGCCACTCCATCTCCAAAGTCTACACTTGTCCTTGACCCTCGACAAGGACGAAAAGGGAGGGAGAGCCTGGCGGTTGGGCCACCAGCATCCTTTCCTATCCACCACCTGCGACCTCCTTGTAGTCTTCTAACGCGGCCCTGCCTCCGTATGGCGCAGTCTAAGAGTCAAATCTTATTCTTGACCTTTCATGAAACATTTGGCATGTGCACCATTCTTCTATATTCCCCTTGGTTTTCATTCCTCTTCGTCCTCTTTATCCCTTTGGAGCCGCCTTTGCTACTGTCTCACGTTGGACATTTCTGTTGAACTTACTTCCCACTGCCTCCGTCAAGGCCCCTCAGTTTTCACCTAAATAATACAAGTACTTTCCCTCTTTCAGTCCACTCCTCAAACTGCAGTCAAGTAAGATGCTGACTTACCCAGAGGAATTTCCCTAATCTTGGGATAAAGTGCAGAATCCACAGAAGGCTTAATTTCCTCTCTCAACATGACCTCCCTTTTTTCTTGCCCTACTTCCGGTGCTACTTTGAGCGCCTGGATCCACTGGTCCTGGGACTAGGTTTGCGCTGCTGTGTTTCCACACAGGACGACTTTACCCAGGTTTTCCGTGCTAAGAATTGAATTCATTTCTTCTTATCTAGCCTCTACTTCAGACTCATCCTTCCCATGTAAGCTTGCCAGGTAAAACGGGAGGCCACGTTAAATTCAATTAACAGTCTTTACTATGTCCTCTACCTTATTTAACATTCCACTTTTTGTTAACTGAAATAACCCTGCTCAAGTGAGCGCCTTTCCTCCAACAGCTGTTTGTCTAGCAAAGTGTCTAACTTTTTATCAATAAGCATTGAAAAAAGATTTGGTAAATAAATTATGGAATATGTGTATGAATAGGACAAATCCTTCCTGGTTATTTCTGGAGGAATTTCCTTTCATAAATTAGGAAGTAGTTATGAGATACATTCTTTGAAGTGAAGTGATCAGAATAATCAAGTATTTTTACTTATGGTTGTGTCAAGCATGTTTATATTAATTTTACCTAAATAGGACAAAACTAACTTTGCTGTTTTGAGAAAAATAAAGACACATGTTTTTGGGTTTTGTTTTCTGAGACAAGGTCTCCTTATGTAAACTAGGCTGGTTTCCAACTTTGTTATCCTCTTGCCTCTGCATAGTCCACCATACACACCTGACCAGAAATTTCTATTTTATAATTTGGGGTATTGTTGGGAGCCATTTGCCTGTTTTTGAGCAATGCCCTAGCTTAAGGGCTAAACACAGAACAGTCACGGAAGTGCTGTGGGAGCAGGGTGCTTTGATATGCTAGAATCTTGTGACTCCTGAATGGGAGTCTGCCTTGAGCCCAAGGCTGAGGACCCATTGTTAGTAGATGTGAGTGGCTTGAATAATTTCACATATGTAAATGCATGTTTGTTTTTGCTTGAACTCCTGATGGTGGTATTGTTCCTCATACGCTTGTAAGACTATAACTACATTGTGTATAATAAAGTCGTGGCCTCAGTATTGACTGAGCGCCCTCCGGAAACTATCTTTATCTCTCTCTTTATTTCCCAATCCTAACTCCCCAATTTCAGGTACAGTTCGATTTCTGCCGGCGGGCTCTGGCAGGGTATTTGTAATAGATATTTTCTGACGAAGGTGATGAGAAAGGAGAAGTATCTGCCCTCATTACAACCAGACATTTGTTCTGTCTTCTTAGAGTCTAACCACCATTTGAAACTGTATATTTATTTTAGTAGTAAGAATAGGGTCCAAGTGAGTGATTATTAAGAAAATTTTCCTTAAACATCATGAACTCTAAACTTCCTCTAGTTTTCTTACTGATTGCCCAGATACTCTCAGTTTTCCTTCTCGGCTATCTTTGTCTGTGTGGATATGAAACAAAGGAAGAGATTAGATGTAATCCAAATGTCTTACATTAGATCCAAATTACGAAACTGATATTCTGTTTACTGATTTGATTTTTAATATTAATTTCATGTTAGACATGTCACCCAGAAGTAATAAACATTTATTCTAAAATTACCCAAGAGTGATCGTCAAATGAGTCTTTGAAATACAGGCACGATCTTTTTCTCCTTAAAAACTACTCTCTCTGCA
The DNA here is from genome assembly GCA_035773235.1 of Eospalax fontanierii. Classification (NCBI taxonomy): domain Eukaryota; kingdom Metazoa; phylum Chordata; class Mammalia; order Rodentia; family Spalacidae; genus Eospalax; species Eospalax fontanierii. The sequence goes on from CM069539.1 coordinate 11,342,733, forward strand.
AACTTAGCAGATCAGTTATAAACCTGTGCTTGAGATTTAGAGTGTGAGTCCTAGTGATTGGAGCTCATTTTCAAAACTCACTTTGGGCCTAAGCCCTTTTTGACAGTCAGAGAAATTTCTAGTTACACAAGAATTTCTGTATTTCCTGGATGATCTCCTGTTTTTTGAATTTCCTTACAGAAAAACCTATATTTTAAATCACTCCAACCTAAATATGTTCCAAATAGTTAATGAAATCTGAGCCAGCTTTTTATACCAAGTGAAAAGCAGATGTGCCATTTCATTTTAGTAGTAAAAATTAAATATGCTTTTTTCTCCATTTAAGAAATTGTTAACGCTGGAAGTAGTGGCTGATACCTATAATCCAAACACTCAAAATGCTGAAACCGGAGGACAGCTGCAAGTTCAAGGTGAGCCTGGACTACAGAGCCAGACCCTGTCTCAATAGGAATTACTGGGCCAGGTGTGGTGGAGCAAGTCTTTAATCCAGCACTTGTGAGACAGAGGGAGACAGATCCCTGTGAGCTCAAGGCTACCCTGGGATGGTCTACATAGTGAGCTCCAGGTCAGCTGGAACTACATAGTGAGACTCTATCTCAAACCTCCTCCTTAAAAAAAAAATTACTATTAATTTTTGTAACAGACTTAGAAAATTTGGGGGGGGGGCTTATTGGGAACTGGAGAGAGATGACTCAGTGCTTAAGAGCACTGGCTGCACTTTCAGGTTCAGTTTCCAAGACTCACATACTGCCTTATAACCATTAGTAATTCCAGTTCTAGAGGATTTGTCACCCTCTTCTTGTCTCCATGGGTATTGCATGGCACAGGTGCACTTACATACAGGCAAAATACTACATGTAAAATAAAACTAAATAATTTAAAAATGTTTTAATACAAATAATTTATTTTTATTTTATGTGAATGTGTATGGGTACTTGTATGCATGTATGTGAACCACATGCATACAGTGCCCATGAAGGCCAGAAGAGGGTGCTGGATCCCCTGGAACAGGAGCTGTGAGCCACATGATGTAGGTGATAGGAAATGAACCTGAGTCCTCTGCAAGAGGTGTTCTTAAATGCAGACCCATTTCTCTAGCTCCAATTTTTGTCACTTCTTAGTTAAATTTATTATATATGTTCTAGATTTTGTCTTTATAAGAATCTCACAGATTATGGAAATAGCAAGTGTGTCTTTCAGTGGTAGTTCTCTTTCCCCAGCTTCTTTTACAGAGAGTTATTAAATACTATGGGCAAAGCACTGATCTAAAGGTTTCAAATATTTTCATTTGTTGACTGTGAAAGCAGCTATGTGAGAAGCCCTCAGGTACCCTTCATATTTTTAAATGAGGAAACTAAGGCAGAGATATATGAGATGGAGCTGGGGTTTTAGTGTAGATCATCTGTGTGCTTCAGAAGTAGCAGAAAGACTTGAAAGGTTTCCATAGAACAAGAGTTGAAAGTGTCACACAGCCATGAATCTGGTCACTTGTCTTTATTTATCACCCAGAATCCAGCATAGACCATGCTTTCACTCTTCATCATGAAATAAACAGATTTCAGGTTGTAGGAGGAATAATGATCTTGTAATTGCTTTGAACCACAGCATAGAGAACGAATCCCTGACTGTTTAGCAGCTGGACAACTGCTGGATTATCCCAGATGTTCATTGCCTTTACTGGAGAACACCTGGAAATTCCACATCTGTATCTGTCTAGAAGCTAGGATTTTAATTTTCACACTATCCAGAGTCTTTGTCTGTGGGGAGTCAAGAGAGGCTGTGATCAACGTACACTAACAAGAGTACGAATGTCAGCAGGATCTTGAATTTACTTGAGAACCCTGTCTTTGACTACTTAACTCAATTACAGTTTTTAAAGGTAAGAGCTGTGACTGCTGACAAGGGTCTTTGGTTTGTTCAACTATAGAAGCAATGTGTTGAAATGTTTTCTGTGGAAAGACATCAAAGAGACACAAAATGTAAGGAGAAAAGCATTGTATGTGATACAGAAATAAAGAGAAGGGTGCCTCAGTTTTGCCTACCCCCTAAGCACAAGGAACACTGTCTTTCTACTATTTGACACATTATGTTGTGTGTTGTAGACTGTCTGGATCTCTTCCAAATTTATATTATGAAATCCTAACCATAGGTGTTTGGAGGTGGTTAAATGATGACTGTGGAATCTTTCTAAGTACGATTAAGTGCTTTTGTAAGACAGGATCCAGAGTGGTCCCCTTCCCTTCTGCCGTGTAAGAATTCGACTGAGACCAGTCATAGTATCTGTCAGCCTCAACCTCTGACTTTCCAGTCATCAGAATATTGTTAAATAGTTGTTAGCTGATGAAGCCACCCAATCTATGCTAGTTTTTATAGCAAGTTGAATATACTGAGCCACTATTTATGTACAAAAGTTTAAGTTACTAACACTTGAGATTTAAAACACATTTAACAAATGTTGAATATGGGCATCATGGTGATTAATTAGTTTTCAAAAAAACCTGTTTATAAAAAAATAAATTACAAGACTTTGAAATCATGCTTTTACTTATAATCTGTATCCTTTCACTCCTGTTCTCAGGATGTTATCATTAATGGAGACTTTCAGCCCGTCTCGGGTCACTAATTAGTGTCCAGTGTGCCGCCATCTCGTCTCTCGCTGCAGTTCTGTGTTCTCTCTGCTGTAGTCTGCTCTATTTCTAAAAGTCATGTTCTGCCACTCAAAATGACATGCTCTGCTATACTGAATCATTTGTTTTACAAAGTACTTACAAACTTTAAAAACCAAAGACAAAAGCAAAACAGACACTTATTTTTCATTTTTTTCAATTTTTCTCATTCCCATAATTTCCAGCTTGGAAGCATAACAGCAGCTGCCTCATTTAATGGATGCCTAGTGAGTGCTCATTAGGGAAATAAGACCGGAGTTTAGGACCTTTTATGAAAAGTGAAACTGAGGCTCAGAAAAGTTAGGAGCCTTTCTAAGTTCACCCAGCAAGGAAGTCGTAACTAAAATAGGCTTTCCTGAGTCTAGCCTCTGTTCTTTGTTTAACCATCATGAACAGGAGCTCTATAATCGAATGGATTTTCTAATTTTTCACAGAGCTGAATGAACTTTGAGTAGTCTTTGGACACCTAGAAAGCTTTATGTAGCCCAAATAATTTAATATTATGTCAGTAACTCATGGACTACCAGCCACAGGACTAATAAAATAACCTCCTCAGGATTTTAGCCCTGGCTTCTATCAGATCTCACTGCCTACCTTTGGATATTTGATTTATATTTCTAACTGTATTGAATTGTAACTTGCCTTTTCTCTCCAATGGCTCTTAGTTCTGTGTCACATCCTTACTAACCTCTCCTCTCTCACTTTATTTTCAAATTTCTCCCTATTTTCCCCATTAATACAGCATGTGTTGTTAAAGTATGTGTCTATTAGTATAGATGTTAAAAATAATATAAAAAATACTCTAGCTCCAATTCATAAAGTTGAAATAGATCAAGAAGTCATACAATATTTTCTTAAACAAATACAAAAAGTCCCTCAAAACCTCAAGTAATTTATTCACTCATTTTTGCGGCTTTTATTTCCCCATATTTTATCTTTTTGTCCTTGAACAAAACAAAAAACATATTCATTTTGTTTATGCATTAATTATGGATGTAAAATTTTCATCAAATTAAATTTATAGATCAAATTTATTTCACATCTTTAAAGAGAAGTTTATTTTATGAGTAAAATAATTTTACTCTCATTTTCTGAATTTTTAAATTTTATCTACTTTAAAGCACATTTTTCAGGTTGATTATAAAGTATAGCAAAGTATGTCTGTCTTATGTCATGTGTTTTAGTGCTAAAGAGAATTCCAGTATATCATGTACATTAATAATGTGGTCCTTCCTCCTGCTTGGGGAATGAGAAAGGCTTTATTTTAATAGAATTTGGAAATGGTGTCAGAATCCAAGATTTCATTACTATAGCAACAGAGTATAATGGAAAGACTAAATGTCAAACAAATTCAATGTTGCCATGGTAACAATCAGTCGCTTTAGCAAATGTGTTTCCTATTCCTTTCTGGTCAGTTTCTCAGATGTGTTCACTATATGAATACTCAAAGTATTCATTTCAACATTATTTTGAAAAGAAACTCTTCAAGAGATGAAAGCAATTTGTCTCTCTGCCCATTATTTAATAAGAAACTCGTAAGGTTCACAAAGAAACCCCTATAAGGGAGATGGAAATTCTCATTTCTATCCCAGTAAGTATTCTTTTATGCTTCATATTTAAGTCAGGGAAATTGAAGCATGGCCTTTAAAGCACATCTATGCTGCTGTTCCCTGGCATTTCAAACCAGTTTCCCTGAACTCTGAATATATAGAATTCTGCCATAAGAAAATGGGAAACTCTTTCTTTGAAAGCACTAATCTTGAGAGCACCTGCTCATCAGGCCACTGTGAAAGCCCTAGACAAATCAATAAAGTAAGCAATAGTTTATTCTGTTCCTGATAATGATCTTCTCTTGCTTTACAGCAGCCCCCTCCTCTTCTAATTCAACGTTCCCATTTCAGTAAGTCATTCAGACTCTCCCTGCTGTACAGTTTCCTACTGACCTTATTTTGTACCTGTCTCCTTTCCTCCCACAGTTATTTCCAGTAGACTACACCCAGAGAGGACCAGAGTCATGCTCAACTTCATCACTGAAAATGTAGTTCCTAGCACAGTGCCAGGTCCATGGGAGGACATAACAAATATCAGCTGAAAGGATGAGCTTGCACCAAACAGTACCCCTTGACTTTAAACCCTCTGAGATGCCACCATTTGGACAAAATGCCAAGTTCAAAGAAATGAGTAAACAGGCATGGTGACCTAATGCCACTCTTCTCATTGTGCAGTCTGCTTTAGAAATTGCTGTTAAGCTCCCTTGGAAAGTAGTTTGGGGTCGTCAAGATGCATTTATTTTATTTTTTAATATTTATTGTTTTTGTTTTTCATGTGTATGAATGCATTGCCCCCATGTGTGGAAGTGCGCCCGTGTTGCGCAATGCCAGTGGAGTCAGAAGAAGGCATCGAATTTCCCCGGAACCGGAGTCACGGAAGGTTGTTAGCTGCCAGGTGGGTGCTGGGAATCAAACTGAGTCCTCTGCAAGAACACACAGTGCTCTTAACCACTGAGCCATCTCACCAGCCCAAGATGCATACAGAACCAATATACTAAATAAATGGTAGGTAATTTTCTGTGTTGACACATGATGCAAACTGTGCCTAGACTTTAAAAATAATAGTTCCATAAAATTTTCTATAAAATAATTTTCAGTTGTTCAAAATTAACTTCAGTTAAGGCTTATCTCCCTAAACCAATGGTGGTATTTCTGACAAGAAGCAGTCCCAAGGTACCCAATGAAGGGTTCCTAACTGTACCTCTGTCACAGGAAGGATGATGTTCCATATCCCACATCCCATCTCCCAGTGCCCAAAATGTGAATATGCTACCTGTATAGAGTGATCTTTGAACATGTGATTAACAGTTTTGAAATGTACCCACTGTGGTGGTGGTTGCCTTTAATCCCAGCACTGGAGAGTCAAAGGCAGGCAGATCTCTGTGAACTCAAGACTAGCATGTTCTACTTAGAGGTCCAGGTCAGCTAGGGTATACAGTGAGACCCTGGCTCATTTAAAAAAATAAAAACGATATGGGAAAATTATTCAGGATTATTGTGGTGGGCCCAGTTTAATTGCAAGCATCCTTAGAAGTGCAAAGGAGTAGAAAAAGAATTGCCAAGATGACGGTAGCATGGGAGGACTGGCAGACACTACTGACTTTGAACAGGCAGTAAGGGAACCTTGAGCTAAGGAAAAGAGGAAGCTTCTAGAAGCTGAAAAAAGGTAAGGAAATTAATTTACTTTTTATCATTTAATTTATTTTTCTTTTGCTTTTTTCTTTGTCTCTCTTTTTTTTTTTTTTTTTTTTAATTTTGAGACTGGTATAAATCCTGATCATTTTTAGCCTTATTTTGAAATCTGCTTTTAAGCTAGATTCCTGGTGCTCCATACCCGCTATACACCCATGCTTTTCTTTCTTGTATATTGACTGAGAGTTCCCTGGGAATGATCATTACTCTTCCTCTCTGTCATTGTAAGTAGCACTTTCCAACTCTATCCAAAGAAAGCTGACCAGTATGTGCACTGTCCTGAAAGCACCTTTAAAGTTTTTATAGTGTACCATGGTTATTAGTCATTATTATTTTAGAATACATATATTTTTGTTTGTGTGCTTGTTTGTTTGAGACAGAATTTCTCTATAGCCTCCACTTGTCTAGAACTTGCTATGTAGACCAGGTTGGCCTCCACCTCATAGAGATTCACCTGCTTCTGCCTCCCAAGTGTTGGGATTAAAGGCAAGCACCACTATGCCCAGCAAGAATAAACACCTTTAAATGGAAATAATTTATGCAGTTTTAAATGCCTGTTATTTAACTTGAGATTATTTACTGTTTTCTATCCTTACTGAAAACCATGAAAATCAACAGGACACTAAAGATTAGAAAACAATGGAACAATAACAATAAAACTAAACTAAAAGGTAAAGGTCAGCACTTTAAGCAGGATGAAAGGAAAAGGCAGTGGGCATCTGAGTGTCCCTCTGTGTTAATTGCCAAACGACAGCAGCACACTGAGGCAGTTTATTAAGAAGTGCGTGACTTGGCTTTCTCTGCTGGCCATTTGATTACACCTATTTGCATTCATGCGTGTGGCCTTTGGACATTATTATAAATTATGCCATGAAGAAAGCTGAGCATGTTCCTTGTTTAGGTGGAGAACAAAATTGATTTTGCAGCATCACTGACTAAAGTAATAACTGTTATTTCAAGCCATTTTTAAGAAGTAATAGGCACTGCTTTTGCTAGGAAGCAGGAACACCTATAGTCATTTAATTCAATACAAAGCAATCTATAGTTTCTCCCGCTGCCAAGCATCCAATGTGATGCATTTGATTTCTTTCACATCCCCAGTGATATCCCCAGTCTTTGATATTCCTTCTTCCATGGTTGTAAAAGCAGCTTCATGCCATCTCCTTGATAATCTTTACCTATAGAAAAGAATAACGCTCCTCCCTCCCCTACCGTAATCTCCCTGTTCCAGTCTGTCCTGTTGGATTTTGCTGAGATTTCGCCTTGTCTGCTATGTTGCCTCTTCTATTTCCCCCTGTGATTTTCCATTCTGTCCTTTGCTTTACAAGCTCTGACTTTTTTTCAAAATATTTTTCTGTTCTATTGTCTTTTCTTGTTTTCAGGCTCTTTAAACTTGGCTTTGTACCCTGTATCGAGAGAATTTTATTTATTTGGTGATTTCTGCATCATTTTCTTAGGTAGAAGAGACAAAGTCTATTGGATTTCCAGTTGTGATACATTCTAACCAATGAGAGGGTTCCTGTTTCTGTGGCAGGAGGAGGTGGGGTGTTTTATATAAGCATTGCAAGTTAGAAGGAACAGTACATAAGTCACTGGAAACTCTCCAACAAGTGAATAACCTCAAGGGGCATCTCAGAAGGAGTTTATTCATGAAATGGTGAAGGAAAAATAGACAGAACTGAGATCCAATGGGTAATAAGTCGGGCCTAGTCTTACAAACTGCTTCCAGGATCATAACAACCCAAAGGTTTATAGGCAAGGCTTGTAAAAGGGATGATTTGAATGTCTCGCTGCACAATTAAATCAGCTTCTTTAGCAAATGTAGATATTCAGTAATCATGGTTGAATCAGAAGTTTAATCAGATGGATATATTTTAGTCATTAAGCACAAATTTAAAATCAAATGCACTGGGGGCTGGGGCCATAGTTCGGTTGCTATAGTGGTTGCCTACCACACCCAAAGCCCTGGCCTCATTATCAGCATTCCATAAACTGTGCATGGTGGTACACACCTACAATCACACCTGTCATCCCACCTGCATTCCTAGGTGGAGGCAGGCTGATCAGAAGTTTAAGTTCATCCTCAGCTACATATCAAGTTTGAAAACAGATTAGGATATATGAGGCACTGTCTCAAAAAACAAGAAAAAATAAAATGCATATATTCGGACATTCATTTTTGTTTTTTCCTACCAAGCCCCTTTGTACTGTGCATAACAGTACAGAGATCTAGTATAAGATCATATTTTACAAAGATGGCTGCAGCAGTCTCTTCCATTGCCCCAGCCGTCTTCTTTAGGCTGAGTTTGATACCCATGCATTAAGAGAATTCCATTCCTCTGCCTTCAATCTAGACAAGTCTTGTGACTACCTTGATAAAATCAAAAAGAAAAATAAAGCAAACAGAAAAGCAAAAATTTGGGGAAAAAAAACAATAATCCAAGTTTATAGAAGTAATGGTATACCAATTCTAGACATCACCCTTAACTGGTTTGGCAGTTTCCATTTCTGGATCTTATAATAGAACTGCTATATTAGAAGTGTGCCTGATACTTCCATCTGGGAGAAGCTCTCATGTTATGGAAAGATCCTAGAGGGACAAACTGACCTGGAGAAGGAAAGCTCACTCTTTGTGTCAGTCAGAGCCCCACAATTCAGAAACAAACCACGCAGCCAGGACCTTCTGGGATTCTGGATGCCTAGAGAGGAGGGGCAGACACAATAGTGATTCCAAACCACTGCATTTATGTAGGGTGTTGTGCTAACCAGAAGTAGATAAAACAAGGTTTCTGATTCAGCTCCATCTCTTAGGAATCAATTGAGTAAAGAAGTTCAACATCTGCCTCTACCAAATGTGGATACTGATTTGTATTTATCTGTTGATACTTTATGAATTTGCTGTGATATATAAAATGATACACAAGGGCTCCAAAAGATGGCTTCTGAAGGAATGGTGTCTGCTACCAAGCCCAGAGACCTGAATTCTATCCCCAGAACCCACATGCTGGAAGGAGAGACCAGATTCCCACAGATTGTCCTGTGACCTCAGTATATGTCCTGTGGTAATATATGTGGGAGCACACACACACACACACACACACACACAGACGTTACTCTTTAAAATGTAATAAAAAGTTTAAAAGATACATAGATGGAGATGTAGTGAAAGCCAAATATCATTTCTCCTTGAAAAATGTCTGTCTGTATTGGTGATCTGTGCATGCCACTTATATATCTTTATTTACTGTTGATTGTTCTTTCCCACACAAGTATGTCATTGAGATCAGGTCATTGTATTTCCTCTACAGACTGAAGTAGCTTTCACTTTGGGTGCACTCTCTATTATCAGACACACTACCCTAATCTAATATTCTAATAGCAATCTTTTAAGCAATTACTACCATTTTTCTTTCCAAATATATTTTACATTTTATTCAAATCTGATGAGGAAACTTCCTTACATTAAAAAATTATATCAAAATGGTTTTCCAATAATTTGAACAAAGTATAAAGCCTTAAAGGATTTCTATACCTCCTCATTTCTTGGCTAAAGTAATTTGAAAGAGGAAATAAAAATCAATTTTCCATCCCTAATAATAGAAAAACTAAGGAGAAATCCAAAATGCAGTAAAATTATATTGGCTGTTTTTATTTCTACAAAGCAAGCATATTTTAATTTACAGTGCTGAGACACTCTCAGTCTGCAGGCTTTGTCAATAATGTAGTTCAATCTGTCTCAAATTTGAAGGCAATGTAATTAATGAAAGAAGGGCTCACATTTCAATAATAGTCACCATGAATAATAGCCTGATAATGTTGAACAAAGGCTCAACGTGCATGTCTTTCTGAAATGCAATAGAAAATATTGACCAAATAAACTCCCCAAACTGTTACTTCCCAACTATCTTTTCTTAGAACTGAGTATTTCCTTGAATTTAAATAACCAGCTTCATAAAATCATTCAGAGAGAGGCAGATTTTCATGAAAACGGTTCCAGCCTCATCTTCTCAAGCAGTTGTGTGCCCTAGGACAAGATGCACAAGAACTAAAGTAACGTGGGTGTACTTACCGTAAGTTCATGAAACGCAGGTGCATCTATATGATTCTGGTTAGGCAGAAAATGTATGTAAAGTAACTATCATTCTGCTCCCTGTCTCATAGCTTTAATAGGAGTCTGTTGCTCCAGAATATATTTTTGGAGGCAGCACTGGCTACCTTAGCCTCAGTCACTGACATCAGCCTTGTCACTGCTGCCACGGTGCTTATCAGCCATTCTCTGCCTGCTACAGTTCCTGCTGTCAGAGGCAGACATTTGCTCCCTCAAAGGCTCTAGAAGGCATAACTTCATATTTTGGCTTTCTTGTGGTCCTCTTTTTCTATACACACTCAAGAGATGAATCATGAATCCTTCTCCAATCCATAACTACCCATTTGCCGACCATCAGTCCTATGAGAGACCTCAGGAAGCCACTGCAGCTTCAGCCGCTCCACCCAACAAAACACACTCATTTGAGACTGTTTTTTGCTGTCTCTTATGTACAGTCTAAACATGTAGCTGCTGTGACCGGGTCTTCTAGTGATCTCCTTGGTGAATGTCCTCAAACTCGACTTTCCAAGTAGGTGCAGTCTCTCTCCTGAAGTTTTTTGGGATATCACATCCAAAGATTCGAATCACTTCTAGATATTTCTCCACATGAATCTCCCTTTCCATACCTGCAAGTTTCTGCAGAGTCACCCAGTGAATTTAATCATAGGGCAGATATGTGGCTAGGCTTGCCTTGAGCATTTCGTATGACTTTGTAGACTCAGCCTCAGTAGAAGAGGCTGCTTTGCTTTCATTTCTAACATGATTAAAGAAACCAAGATCTCAAAAAGGGGAGGGAGTTTCTAAATTGTCCCATTAGTAAAATACATTTCAGCAAATAAGCCTCAGAAATTTGCATTAAAAATAATCAATACAAAAATAAAAAATCCATTAAACTATGACACAGCATAATAACACATCTATGTGGTCTTTAATGAATGCATTTAATTGTCAAGGGATAAAGTGCCCAAAGGAGAGGCTAAATAAGCCCTTGGTTTCAAATAGATTTAACCTCACAAATGTTTTATGTATATTCAGCTTCTACTGCCAAAAATAAAGTGCTAAAAACTATTTTATGAAAAATGTGACAAAAGGTCAACTGTTGTTTTTTTCAGATGCTGAAATACTATTATGAAGCATTCACTGGACATCCACAGAGGGACTGGACTTGATTAGGCACTTTGTGCTCACTATAATTCAGTTAGAGCTGATCTTGCCCTCACAAATCTTATAATGAAGGGGCTGGAGAGGTGGCTCCGGCCTTAGGAGTGCTTGTTGCTTTTCCAGAGCACTTCAGTTTGGTTCATGACCCACACAGAGCAGCAGCTCACACAGCCTGTAACTCTAGCTCCAGGGGATCCAACACCCTCTTCTGGCCTCCACAGGTACCTGCACTCACATACACATACCCACACACAGACATATAATTTTAAAAAGAGAAAGAAATCCTATAATGAAACAATGAGAAAACAAATCAGTGTACTATAAATGTATTGATTTACTTACCACTAAGAATTAAATTTGTCAATTATTGAGCAAAGCTAATGTCTATTTGTATTATTAAATGCAAAAAATAAATTTTTTATATTTAAAAAATGTATCTCAAGTTTAAAAGTCATACAGTTGTGTTTGATAAATGTATAATATAACTTGAAAATTAGAAAAGAGTCAACAATAAAAATTCACATAGGACTTGGGTCTGTTACTTAACTGGTACTATCTAAAGGAGTCTTTGTAGGGTAACGTATTGAGTTGTCTGTGTAGACCAAACTGGTCTCAGACTCTGAGATCCGCTTTGCTCTGCCTCTCAAGTGCTGGGATCAAAGGTGTGCCACCACTCCCAGCGCAATTCTGAGATTTTTAAATAAACAAGAGTCACTACCATGGAGTAATAGAGTTCTCTGTTTTCCTATATCAAATTCCTAATGAAGGAAAACAGTTCAAACAAATATAATTTCATATTGTAAAAGTGATTTCTGAATCTTACAAATATTCAGAGACACAAAATCACCTAAAGTGTCAGGCACACAAAAAAAAAATGTTTACAGTTTTTTGGAAATAATTTTTTAAAGATTTTTGGTTTTATTTTTATTTCTGTGTATGTGTGTGTATATGATGTATGTGCCACATATGTACAGATGCTTGCAGAGGCTATAAGAGGCTGTTTTAGCCCTTGGAACTAGAATTACAGGTGGCTGTAAGTACCCTGATTTAGGTCCTAGGAGCTGAACCTGGGTCCTCTGCCAACGCAGCAAATGCTTTCAAACACTGAGCCATCTGATCAGCCCTGAAAATAAAAGTTCTATAGTGATTCTCTTGATGAAGTGTGTATTATGAGTCACATGGATTTGTCTAGCAGATTTCTTCAGAAAAGAAAATGGATGCCAGAGAAAAGAGATGAGCAGGGTAAGCTAGTACAGGAGAAGATGGTCATGAAATCTGCAAAAGCAAGTTTGACTTTCTTCACAATTTAGCCTGGAATTGGGTTTGACTGACTAAGAAAGGACTACTTCTAGGTAATCAAGCAAGATGATGTCATCACTGGAACAGGTGATGTTGGCTATCAAGCTGTTTTTTTATATTTTGAAATAAACAGGCAGAGCCTCATTTTGTATCCCCAGGCTGCCTTCAGCTCATTATGTAGCCTAGCCTGGTCGCAGACTGACCCTGCTTCTGCTGGGAAGACAGGCAGGCCAGTACTACTGTGTAAGGCTTATAAAATAGCTAAATCAGTTAGGCGTTTGTCCTAATATTGTAATACTGAGCATGAGGACTGTGATAATGTTGAACAAAGGCTCAACGTGCATGTCTTTCTGAAATGCAATAGAAAATATTGACCAAATAAACTCCCCAAACTGTTATTTATCAAGAGGCTGGCAGCTGAGAGGGACTATCACCAGAAGAACTCTTAACCCTGAGGAGAAGCAGAACAGGGTTTATAAAGCTTAAAACCACAGTTACATCATGCCAGGGCAAAAGCCAATAACCATAGTTACATCAGATCACCATAGGTAAACCAGACTAGGGGCAGGACAGTAAACAAAAGTTTTCAGTTAACAAAAAGTTTCTAAGGAGAAAAGCATCTTCATTTAGTTTATCAAGTAAAAAATATTAAAATAGTACTCTGTATGTGACTTTGTCAGTATAACACATTATATAAGGTTGAATACAGAGCACTAGGGCAGAAGGTCACTAAGAAAGATACTCAACTGCATTCAGTTAAAAATTTATAAATATTTTTGCATTGGAGTTTATCAAAATAAATTATTCAGTAGGTTCTAAATTCCTTGTAAACGATTCAGATTTCACACTCATGTTTGATGGCTTTAGAGCATCAGCTATCTGGCTCTTTTGCTTATGAGTGAACAAGCAGGTGGGCTTCTTTCTTCACTAGTACTAAACAGGAGTCCTTTTAGAGCTTGAGAGCTGTGGCTCCAGGAGCAAGTGGGAATGCTCATTTGAATAGAGCAGGTGTGAAAGCCTAGGAAATTTCTACGGCTCAAAGCCCCAAGAGAGCAAAGAAAGCAAAAATGGTATCATTTTGAAAGTATTAGCAATGCAAGTGATAGCCAAAATCAGAAGCGTCACAGAAGCAGCAAGACTCTCGGTGAGGCAAAAGCAGGGGACAGATCTGGTTTTCTTGTGATTATGCTCCAAAGCATAAATGTAACGCACAGTAGGAGCGCAGGCATGGCTGCTATCTTCTGACATGACAGGTTATATCCATAAACTTTCTGCAGCTGTGGTTACCTGCATACAACCTGTACAAGACTGAGCTCCCCACCATTTCATCATGTAGGGGTGGGAGGACATGAATCTCACCCCTCACTGAGGGACTGTGGGCAGTTAATGGGTGCTGGAGAAGGGAATGCCATTTTCTTCAGTGAGGAAGACGTGAAAAATTGCACGTTCTAGTAAATAACCCTAACTCATGTTCATGTAAGCAACTGCAATTATACACATCAGGACACACACACACGCACACACACATACAAATAAGATGTGGATGGGGGTTTGCTGAAAAGAAAATTTCTGCAGGAGTGGGAAGAGGATGAGAGAGAGCCATCAGGGGTTGTGAAAAAGACCAAAATTCAGTACTTACATGTATGAAAACATCAAAGAATAAAAAATAAATGATTATTTAACCAGTAGAATATGAAGAAATTAATGTTTCAGCCTATGAGAGGGAATGTTTAAAAGCACATCAAAACTAAAGTTTTGTGCCAAGGATAATGGTGTGGAGAGGTGGGGAAGGTGGTTTCTGTTGAGCTCAAGAAGACAAGAAGGAGGGGCTGGAGAAATGGCTCAGCAGTGAAGAGCACTGGCTGCTCTTGGATTTGGCCTACATGGCCACTAACAACCATATATAACTACAGTTTCAGGGGATCTAATGCCCACTTTTGGCCTTTTTGGGCATTGCATGACACAAGTGCACTTACATACATGAAGGCAAAACACTCAAATACATAATAAATAAATAAGTAAACAAATAAAAAGTTTTTAAAAGAAGCCAAGGCAGGAGTATCACAAGTTCAAGTCCAGCCCGAGTTACATATCAAGACCATTACAGAAAACAAGACAAAACAAAGTAAAAAGACAAAGATAGAGTCATTCATTAAGCATTTCCCATTTGCTGAATATTGTGCAAGCATATCACATGCATCGATTTTTACAACAACTTTTGCTAGACAGTCTCACTATATCCCAATTTATTGATAAATAATCTAAGGCCAACCTGGTCTATATAATGAGTTCCAGGCAGCAAGATCCTGTCTCAAAACAGCCAAACCAAATGAAACCAACAATACAAAGTACAGCAGCAGCAGCAGCAGCAGCAACAACAACAACAACAAAATAAAATGCAGGCACAGAATGTTGACGAGCCCTGCTGAAGCTTCTATAACTCACCTTCCATTCTCTGCAATAGAAACACGATTGATAAAAGGCATGTCTTATTTCAGAGCAGAGTTCTTTACCTGTACTGCAGAGTGTTCCCAATTCACCCAAGATTATTTGCAGTATTTATAAAATTATAAACCCCTGGAACTGGAGATGTCTCTCAGTTAAAAGCATATGCTGTTCTTCCAGAGGACCCAGGTCAGTTCTGAGCAACCACAAGACAGCTCACAGCCATTTGTAACTTCTGTTCCAGGGGATCCGTCACCCTCCTCTGGCCTCCACTGGCATTCCATGCATAAGGTACACTTACATACATGCAGGTAAAACGCTTGTACACATTAAAAAACAAAATATTAAAAAATATATAAGCTTCCAGGTCCTAGATATAGAACTTACTAAATAAGTATCTCCAGGATTTAGTTTTATGCTGTTAGGCATTCCTCAGATGATTACTTATTTATTTATACATATGTGTGAGAGATAGGTAAAAGGGAGAGAGCGAGACAGCAAGAGAGAAGAGAGAGAGAAAGAGAGAAACACTGTGAGGCATCTATGCACTCACCCATGTATGTATGGAGAAAACCAGCAGTAGACATATGATGTCTTTACCTACCACTCTCGAAATTTAAAACAGAATTTCTTGCCAAGTGTGGTGGTGCACACCTTTAGTTCTAGCACTCAGGAGGTAGAGGCAGGCAGACCTCTGTGAGATTGAGGACAGCTGACCTACATAGTTTCAGGCCAGGTGGGGTTACAGGAAGACCCTGTCTCAACCCCTTTAATGTGTACGAGTGTTTTGTATACATATGTGTGTGTCCACATATTTGCAGATGCCCTTAGAGTTCAGAAGAGGGCATCAGATCCCCTAGAACTGGAGTTACAGATAGTTGTGAGCTGCCAGTGGAAGCTGAGAACTGAACTTAGGTCTTCCGCTAGAGTACTAAGTGCTCTTAACTTCTGAGCTATCTCTCTAACCCACCACCCTATTTTCTTGAGGTCTCTCACTGAACCTGGAGCTGCCTGTTTTTTGTCTAGACTGACTGTAAACTGAGTACTGGGACCACATGGCTCTGCTCCCCACCCCTCAGCACTGGGGTTACAGGTACATGTGGCCATGCCTGATGTTTACTGGGATGCTAGAGTTCTGAGCTAAGGTCCACATGCTTGAACAACAAGTACATAATCCACTAAACCACCTCTCCAGACCCTAATTACCGTATTTTTTAAAGGAAGTTTATGAAACATTTCCTGACACTGTACATTCGTATACAATTTTCCTTCAAGGGGCTGGAGAGACGGCTCAGAGGTTAAGAGTGTATATTGCTCTTAATGAAGGTCCAGTTTCAGACCTCAGCCTCCACTTTAGGCTGCTCACAACTGCTTGTAACTCCAGCTCCAGAGGATTCAGTGCCTCTGTCCTGGATAGTATATAAATAGTTTGAATTCCAATTAATGTTTCACAACGTAAAAAGGTGGTTAATCTCTAAAGGGAAAAACATTAAAGCTTATTGGCATCTGCACGCATATATACATAACCCACATATACATACAAACACACACAAGCACAAGCACATAATTAAAAATAAATTGAAAAAAATCCTGGTTAGAGCTGCAATATCAAAGAAAGAACTGTAGATGTTTTATTTTAAACTATTAAATAATTTTCTTTGCAAAGATTCTTAGAAACAAGAGTGAGTAGTAATTTACATTTATCAGAGAAATGTGAACCATATTTAATTGGAAGGATACTGTGGTAGAGATAGGAGATAAATGGTATTTGTAAAATAAATAAAATTTTACTGATTTGTTAAAAGGTTATTTAAATGGGGGCTATAAATAGTTTGAATTCCAATTAATGTTTCATAACATAAAAAGGTGGTTAATCTCTAAAAGGAAAAAACATTAAAGCTAATTGGATTTTTAAATTTGAAAAGCCCACAGGGAAAGGCTTTTCTTGATTAAAAAATTTAAATTCATTTTAGAGCACACATTTTGGTCAGGGTTAGAGAAGGGTAATTAACTTCCCAAGGAAGATTCACTAATTACCAGACAAGCAAAATCAAGTTAGACAATCCCTGAACTTGGTAGAAATGCAAAAATATTCATCACATGTAGCAGAGCCTAATACAGTAAATACTAAGATGATCTGCTTAGTATTTAATATCTAAGTTCTATTTTTAGAAGCTCCCACAGATTTCTTGAGGTTTTCATAGCTATTAATATGTTGGCTATCTTAGATTTGGGCTCATTTAGCTTCACAAAAAATCTTTAAAACCACAAAATTGAATAAGCACAAAGCGACTTTATTCTGAAAAGATGGACTTTTAAGAGTATTTATTAAAGCTTTCAGTTTTAGAAAATTAATGCTCATTACATGGACAGATCTAATGCAGCATGGCTTCAAAATCCAATATTTTTTGCATTAGTTTCAAAGGCCTCAAGGCACTTTAAATATTTTGAAAGTTTTTTGGCTCTATGGCAAAAAG
Organism: Eospalax fontanierii; assembly: GCA_035773235.1. NCBI lineage: Eukaryota > Metazoa > Chordata > Mammalia > Rodentia > Spalacidae > Eospalax > Eospalax fontanierii. The sequence goes on from CM069539.1 coordinate 11,360,110, forward strand.
AGAATTACTTTTTAAGGTTCTTTTCTCTGTAAAGATGTACAAACCAATTAAAATCTAGACAATAAATTGTTGGGAGTAGTTTTTGACAAAATGTAATTTGTAGCTTACATTGTAACTGCATAAAAACTTCCACCTGTTATATAACCCTGACTAGAAAGGGGACAAACTGCTATTCTGAATGCTTTTTACAATTGATTTTCTGTAAGAATGGAGTCCAAATTTATCATTAAGTTTTTTTTTTCTCCTTCAGGTAAGTTCAGAGTTAGGGAAAGAACTTCCAGTGTCAGTTCACTGGACTGGATGACGATTAAGGACTTGCTCAGTCTCCTAAAAGAAAAGCTTCCTGGGACCAAAGAACATTAAAATATTGATTGAGAGAGACCTCTGCTGTAGGGGAAACATTCCAACAGCCTAGTGGAAGGCTATTCGGCCACAAATCTTAAACTCTGCGTGTGTGTGTGTGTGTGTGTGTGTGTGTGTGTGTGTGTGTGTGTGTGTTTAAAACTGTCAAAGAATAAATAAAAAATACTTTTAAGAGCTGTTTCTTAGAAGAAGCTATTTCAACCTGGGCCACTGTCCAGAATAAGGATTTGGGAACCACGATCACTTAGTGAACCTTACCTCATCACCAGCAAAACCAAAAACATGACAGAAAAGGGTCCTGTCAGAAAATAAAACAGGTGCAGGAGTCAAGGGAGTAACTTGTCCAATCTGACGCTTAAGAATCTTTTTCACAGGGCCATTTATTCTTAGGCTCTGGCCTCCTTCTCTAACCCCACATAAGAAGCTTCTGGCATACGAGGTAGGCCCCACCCAGAAGGTGACTGGTCCTTTTCTTCTGTGTTAGTTTACATGTTGCAGCTGTGACAGAAATACCCAAGATAACAACTTATTTTGGCTCGCGGTTTAGAGATTTCAATCTTTAGTGAGTTATCACCATTACCTTGGACCTGAGACTGAACATCTTGTGGGTAGGAGTATGTGGAGGAAGAGACTGTTCATATCATGGCGGACAAGAAACACAGAAAGAGGAAGGAACCAGGAATGAGGTATCATTTCAAAGACATGTCTCCAGTGATCTTCTCCCAGCTAGGTCTCACCCCCTGAATCCCCCAAATTGGCACCACTGGGATTCCATCATTCAACACACAAACCTGTAAAAGACAGTTCAAAATCAAATATCACAGGCTTAGTGTCCATTGAGGCAGAGTTGGACAGCTGATAATCTATTTGGCTAGCTGTGGCCCACAGATATTTGATCTATTTCTTCTTAATTAGAGACTGGAAGCTCCTCTGAGACTTACCTGAAGACTGGCAGTTACTGAATTCATTTCAGACCAGGCTGTTCTTCTTGAAATCAATATGGCCAGACATATTCCAACTAAAGAAGCCTGTTCTGACACCTCCCAATCAACAACCTCTCTCAGTAGTTCTGAGACCTACTGGAGCAGCTCGGCAGCCTAGAACATCTGGAAAGAGTCAAGAAAAGAAGAGTCCCAGCAGCCAATTTCCTCTCTCTTTTATTTCTAATAATAATACATGTACTTTTCCTGATACATTTTAATAAATTAACATTTTATAGAATTGAGATGTTTTGCTAAATATTTATAAGGTTAATAGCAACTTGCAAAAATGCTGATTTCATTTCTCATAGCACAAGGCAGAAGCCCACATTCCACTAACAGAGAAATGAAAGGAGTTACCTAAGTAATAGCATTGGGCATTATCCTCCCCAAGTGGAGAAAAAGGTCAATGAAGCAATTGCTCTTGAGGAATGGGTATGGCATACGTAATAGTGGAATTTGCAGTTAGTATCTTATCCATTATTGCCATTGAAGGAAATGTAGAACTAGCTAGCATAATGGTTAAAATTTATGGAAAATAATCACTGAGCACTAGAAAAATAGGTGGACAAATGACAGGGAAGTTCCACTTTCACTCTCATAACACAAGCTGCTGAAGGAAAGGATGTATCAAACCTATTCAGTAATGATATAACAATAAATGCATTTTGTGTCACATATGTCCAACAAAGTATTAGCTTATTGGACAGAATTCTATGATAGGCTCCATGTTAATGAGTTCTAAAATGATGAGGGTATGTCCCAGTCCCTGTAAGCTTATAGTTAGGTGAGAAAGATGTAAAGAAATGCTTATTTAGTGTGATGCTCATCAGCAGACAACTGTACTCTGAACCATTCTGCAACCTTGTCCCTTGAAAGCAACAACATAATTTGTTGAGCTAGTTAAGACTTTTATGATGGAGAATGTTGTCAAAGATAATGAGATGAATACCTATGTGGCCGATAGTCATTGAATTATGGTCTTGTTTTTATGAAAATAGCATGATCTCACCAACTGGACCAATAACACAAATGGCTTTCCAAATGTAGATATTTAACACCACGGGGCTACTGTGTACTGATCTGTGTGCAATTTTTCCTCTTATTACCATCAAAAATACAGCTGCTATAATTTTTAGTTTTGTAGACTTTCTGGAGTGTTTTTTTAGAAGTGTTCTTAAAATTTTTGAAAACTCTGATGACAAAAGATTAATATTGACCATATGACAATATTCTATCATCAGTTTTCAAAAATTTTCCTTTCTAAAAAAAAACTGACCATATGGGAATAGAATCCTACAAGCTTCTGGGACCTTGCTCATATGAACCTACAGTAATGGTGTCAGTATGCTCAAGACTAATGTAAACTCAAGCAAAAACTCAGCATGGAACTAGGGAAATGGGCAGCAGATCCCAATCTTTACTGAAGAAATATTGGCAACTAATTACTGTTGGGTGAGGATCAGATAATCTTAAAGTGAGGGACTCTGGATAGGTTGACTAGGCCTCAGTGGATGGGCCTGCACTGAGGAACATTTGGGGACACTTACGACACAAAAGATCTTAACACAGATGACAGAATGTTTGGATTCCAGTTGGGGGGGTTATGTGTAGGTGCCAATGGGGAAGGGGATGTAAGGATGGTTAAGACTGACTGAGATGTTCTGTACGAAATACACAATGATTCAATAAAAAATTTTAGAATAATCATACAACAGATAATTATATATATATATATATATATATGTATGTATGTATGTATATATAAAGGTTAATATTACACTTTGGGCCCTGGTTTCTTCCAGAAAAAAAACGTATATTTGTGATTATGTTGATACAAAGAGGGTAGGTGGGGAAGACAGAGCCAATTTACAGACAATGCAGGACTTCTAAGAGCCAAAAAGTTAGGCAAGAGAATGACATCTTCAAATTGTCAGGTTCACTGGGACCGGACAGTAAGGCAAAATCCATATGTGAAAGAGTCTTCAGAGCTTACCAGGCTTCCCCCAACTGAAAACAGATTGTCTGTGGCAACTGTACAAAGAGAAACACTGCTGGAGAAGTTAAAGTGCTGAGCCTTTAAACCAGAAGGAAAATGAAGCCTTATGTTGATGCAATGAAAGACATAGTACTGTGTGAGACACTTGAATAATTGACATGCAGAGACAGCAACTTAGGAGCAAGATGGAAGCTCTCACAGTGAGCAGAGAGTCACATTCAATGTTAGCAGAACTTCCTAAGATAACTGTCCAAAAAATGGAAATAAGTAATTCTTTGCCCCTGAAAGCACTGGATTGTAAACTATAAAAAAAAAAATCATGTATACAAAATGGTTTTGAAATTAGATGGATTTTCTACACTGGGCTGGAATCTACATTAGATTCCAAGTTTTATTTTCTATTTTGAATGAGTCTAATTTAGAAGAGCTAACTTTGGTAAATGTAGAATAGCATCAACCCGTGATTAAATTCCCTGTTTCCGTGTTCAACAGTCATCAAATGCAGTTTATAAACATACTTTAAATTTTAAGATAGTTTTTTAAATTTACCTAAAATAACCACCTTTGGTTATATAAGTATGTTTCACGGAAATAATAACATTTCAAAGAAGTTTTGGTACTGGTCTTTCAGTTTCTACCCAGTTAGAAGCTCACTATAAATGTCAGCACCTTTTATAGACTTTTCCTGAGTGGCAGAAGGACAAAAAGAAGTAAGGAAAGAGAAGCAAGGGACGGAAGGAGGGAGAGAGGAAGGAATGAAAGAGAAAAAGCCCCTGCATTAAAATAAAGTCCTACTTTAAAAAATCTTGAGTATATAAGATGATTGAAATCTGAATACTTACAATACTAACGTGGTCACAAGAGGAAACAGTCATATACAAGAGAATGGGATCAAAATCTTGGGTCATGCACTTCTATGTGCATGAAAGTGATCTGTTGCAATCTTTGATAAACAGTCTCATTCTAAAGACTTTACAAAGTGGAGTTATTCCACACAGAAATCTCCTTCCTTAAAATTCTAGCCCTTATTTTGGGTGTGTGGGTTGACTCTGGAGCTGCTTTCTGGACCATATTTTACAAACTTATACTTTAATTTCAAACACAGAAAATTTCCCAGAAGAGTGGATCCAATTAACCTGGCAATAGTGGTCCCAAATTAACATTATATATTCAGTATGTATGCATCATTCTGGTACTTACTACTTCAAAATGTCAACATATTAAATAGCGCTCCCCCTCAGTATTAGATTTGATTTTTAAGGGAGACTTAAGCCAAGTACACTGAACACATTTAATTGCTCCTTCTCTGTGGAAAATGGAATCACACTGTAGGATTCAGTTGCCCTCAAATAATCTAGATTTCATGGGTAACTTTCAATGAATACTGCTGTGATAAAGACTTCTTTCCTTCCCATATCAGACTGCAGTATTACAAGAGTTTAATTAATTTTGATTATGCAAATATTCTTCATATTTAGCCTTCAGGGCTGTACATGAACAAAATGTACACTACATTTTAACTGAAGTTTGAAGATTGCTCCAGGGATGTCTATTAACTTTGAATTGATTTCATATGCTAATTTTTGTATTTAATAATACTGTATAATACTTTTTCATCTTATTTAAATTATTTAATAACAATTTTAGAAGATATAATATTAAAATATTTTTGCAGGCATCATCTAATGAGTTGGAGCAAGACAAATGACAATGGACTGAGAATTATTAGAATTTTCTACAGAAATGACAGCAGTCAGTCAGTGAGCTCACTGATCTTGGTTACACTGCCTGAAAGTTATAACAACAGGAAAACTGACTTTTAAAAAAAAAAAGAAAAAAAAAGGACTAAGAGATGAGCCATAAAAGGAAATCTATATATAGTCTCTTACTGAGAATGGACTAAAAGGCTCACACAGATTGCATGTCAGATAACCAGAATGAGGAGAGGCCAGAATGATAAATTTCAGTCTTAGGCAGTGAACCACAGTGACTGGCAAGCCCAAAGGATGTAAGCAGTGTGGTCATGGACCTAGAGTGGATAGGCTCCTTGAGATGTTGAAGATGATCATGTTTTTCAATAGGGCAGTTAGATCAAATGGGAAACTAGAGATTAGTTAGCGGAGCCAAGCCTGTTGCTGGAGTATTAATAAAAGAGTTTGACGTTTCATGACTGGACAGAGTATTTTCCTCACAAAGGCGCAAAGCTGCAGCTGTGTAGGAATGACAATAGGTGAGTTCCATTAAAAGTAACCATATAAAGTGCAGCAACTAAGGTCGGAAACCGGAGTAAAGAAAAGCGGTGAGCCGAAAGGAGATGGAAGGAGCGAGGTCTTGAAAACAAGTTTTTTCCATGGAAACATTGTCGTAATCAGTGGCCAATGAGAACACCAGAAATGAAGAGGATACAATCCAATGGTCAGGAAGGGATTCAGTTTTACTTCAGTATCTCCTTTCTGGAAGGAATGAATAATTCCTAGAGTCCGTGATGCCAATATTTAAACATACTCATTAATATATGCTTAACAGTTCTGTCAATCCACTCATTGTTATAGGCTTTCTCACATAATATCAAAGGCTTCATGGGGTTTTATTTTTTCTTAAACACACTTGAGAGGGAAGGATGGAGCCACCTGACTGTGGGCTTAGAGGAAGAGTCATTTCCTAGTCAACCAATACCCTCTGTGACCTGTAGTCTGATTTTAAAGCTGTATGTAAATATATTCTGCTTGATTTTGAAAAATACCTTTGAAATTTATGTTGCATAAGTTTAGATGGTAAAATGAAAGGACTTCCTTTTAGGTGTCATCTCCACTTGATACTTGCTACAGATTAATATTTATCGCTGAATGTAGGAAACTAAATTTGATTCAAAGAAACGCAATGTGCACGTTACCTGCTATGTAAATCAGGGAGTACTAAAACTAAAAGGCCTGTATCTTTTAAGGGGATTAAAGAGACACACCTCTTGCAAGGCAGAAACATCCAGCTAAGAACAAGGATGGTCAGTATTTTTTCCTTGTCAAAAGACTGGTCAAAATACATCGTATGAAATTCTGGAGTCAATAAAAATTATTTTAAAAACTATAAAGAGTAAATATTTATATAGATCTAGATTTTAAATACAACAAATATCAGGAATTTGAGAAAGTAATTCACTTTGAATAATTTAGTAGCAAAACAGCGAGCTTTACAGTGAGCACTAATCTCAGGAAATGGATACAGTATTACTAAACCCTGCAAGTTCTTCTTTGTCACACCTTCAAGGACTCGCAGTCATCATGCCAGAGACACTGCATATCCATATTAACTGGTGCACTAGTCTCAACAGTCAAGACATGGAATCAGCCTAGATGCTCAGCAAAAGAAGAATAGAGAAAATGTGGCACACACACATGGAATTTTATGAAGCCATCAAGAATGAAATCAGGACATATGCAGAAAAACCGATGGAACTGGAGATCAATGTTAACTGGAATATGGCAAATTCAGAAAGGTAAATATTGCATGTTTCCTCTCATATTTAAATCTATATTCAGTTTCTCTCGCTCGCTCTCGCTCTCTCTCTCGCTCTGTGTGTGTGTGTGATATGAAAATACAAAGGAGACCTGAGGGGAGGAAGAGAAGGCAGGAGAAGCAGAAGGAGGGCACTACCTGGCAGCAGGGACACCAGCAGAAGGAGACTTGGGGGATGACTGGAAGAGGGCAGTGAGGGAGGGGTCAGAACAGAAGTATGACAGCACATCTGTGCTAAGAAGTCACTGTGATGCCTGCCACTCTGTATGCTAATTCAATGACTGGCTTTTCCAGTGATCAAAACTTCTATATCCTCTGTTCAGAACTGACACTGATATGGAAGAGGTATTTTTAAAAGTACTGTTTCATAATGCAAGAACATCACCCAGTGGTTATATGTTAAGACAAACTCAGGCGTGGTACAACTTAGACTATGAATTAAATTAAAAATGTAAATTTACCAATTTGAAACCAGAAAATGAGATATATTACTAAAAATTCAGACTAAATGACACTAAAAACATATAGAAATATCAAGTCTAAAAGATTTCACTGCTGATGGTTTAACACTCTAACATGCTACAATATGCTCTTAATGAAGATATATTACATGAATATAATATCAAATATAAAACTATGCCTGGTATATTGATCAGAAGGAAAATTTCGGACCAAAACAAAGGTAAAAGTGTTTAGCAAACAATCAGAAAGAATATTCAGAAACTCTTACACCTGCAATGTCAGTAGGTTCTTACCTATTTCTGATTTCACACCACATACGTATTAAGTCATTTTTACTACCTTACGGGATTTCTCCTGTCTACAAAGTATAATCTGTGAACATTGATTTGTTTTTCTATCTTTCATGGATAAAGTACTTTAAAAACCAAAGTGCCAAAGCCTGTAACTTTTATTTACATATGAAAATACTATGTATTCTAGAGTATTCAAGATTAAATTATGTTCAATATAATTTTGGTAAAATGTAGTTTATATCTTTAATTTCTGGGACCTGTCTATTCATAGATAGCATACACATACTCAGGAATATTTTACTGTGTTAAGATGTAAAGACTTTTTAACAAGCCTATTAGATATGGAATCATTTTAGAATACTCAAGCAAATACTGTGTTTAGAAATGATTGGAAAACCATGGGTCCCTGTGTTTATTGAACTGAATGACTTGGCAGTAAAATTCAGTTAAGGCTCTTGGCATTGGTGAAACCTCTTCCCATTCTGACCTGCTGCTATGGTAGACCTGCACCTCATCTGTGATCTCGTCTGGTGCATAATCACCACCTAATATATAAATCTTATCCTCAATCCCAATTGCACCTGCATTAAAACCTGCACATTCGAAAGATCCTTCACCCTTCCAAACACAAGTGTCAGGACAAAAACTATAGACTTTGTAGGTGGAAAGATCACATATATACAGTGTGCAATTTACTGGGACAGCTTTAATTAGAGTTGCATGAAAAAACTGCCCAAATTCTGCTACAAGTTCAGACCACTGGTCAGTTGTAGCATTGTATTTAAAAAAACAATCAAGTGACGGGTTAAATGCATCTGCAATCTCTACCTCTGATCCAAGAACATAAATGACATTCTGGCATGCGCTTGCTTCTGGGTAGTAGATGCCTCTGGGCAAAGGGCTAACTGATACCCACTCTTTGGACAGTGGATTGTAGGATTCAACATCTAGGAGACTTTTAATGTCCTGAGATCCTCTGGTCTTTCCACCTATGACAAACAGTCGATTGAGAGCCATAACTGATGTATGCATGGTTCTTGGTGTTTTCATTGTTGAAACCAAGAAGAAATCATTTTTGACTGGGCAGTAACACCAGGTCTGATCAGTGGCATCATGGTAAGACTCAGCAATATGAAGTCGAACCTTTCTATAACACTTCCCTTTGCAACCACCTGTCAAGAAGATTTTTTCTCCGTAACTAGACAGACTGGACCCTGGCAAATCAATCAGATGGGACTGTGGCAGTATTTTCCATGAATCAGTTTTAATATTATAGCAAAATGTATACTGATTTTCTCCACTTTCCTCAGTTTTATGGATGAATATATATTTTTCAGTTGTGGATGGTCGCGCATCAGGGAACAGGCCACTACAGCCTTGCACACACTTAATGGCATCCACAATTGTGTCAAAACAGTTTGTGCTTTTGAGTAAACACTCCTCATTCAGGAGACAGTCTTGAAGTGTGTCCTCAGATAACTGATGTAATCTTACTTTTGTAATCAAATGAGGCAGGTGCTTTTGCCTGGATTCTAAGTTGTGTTTAATCCACGTGAGGACAACCTTCAGAACCATTTCTTCTTCAGGCACATTTAACTCATCTGATTCCAGACACTTCTGCAGCACTCCAAAACTCATCTCTAAGAAATCAGTGGATTTAAATAATAAATGAAAGTGATGCCGTACAAAGTACAAAGCATGATTGAACAGATGTGTAGAGCCATAGCTATCTGACAGAGAGAGCAAGTGTAAACAGTTCACCAGATTAATGCGCTTTATGAAGAAGTCACTGCAAGCTCTGGCCAGGAAGGGAACTTGAAGGAAAGATGCCAACTGGAAGAACGCTTCCACGTTCTCATCGGCTATTTCTGTTTTTCCAGTATAAGCATAATCAAGGAAAGCTTTTACTGCTTTGGAGGACAAATTAGTAATGGTGACACTTCCATCATCTCGTTCTTTCATGTTTACTTCAAACATAGCCCTGCAAAAATAAGAAACCAAAAAATCACAAGTAAAAGGGCATATTTTATGCTACAATTATTTTCAACATCCTCTTAAAAGACACATCATTTACCCTTTAAAATATATTTATGAATTCTCATTTAATGGTATCCTAATGAATTATTTTAACATTATTACTTATTTTTCTACAAACATATTATGTGACATCCATATTAAAGACATATACAATATATCTGAGCTACAGCAAGTAATGGAAAAAGACTATAAAGTGGTATACATTTTATATGTTGCTTAGTTTTCATATATAACTCACAAAATTGGGGACAATTTTCTTGAATGGCAAGTTAATCATAACTGTTATAATATCTATGATGTCTTAATTTATAGTGCATGAAGTCTTAGGCTTTCATCTCTTTCATTCTGTATTTGTTTGTTTGTTTTGTCTCCAACTCAGAGACCCTCCTGCCCCTGCCTCTGGACTGATAGGATTAAAGGCATGTGCCACACCATCTGGCCAGGTTTTAGGCTTAAAACCTTCTTTTTTCAAGTTGACATTTGATTTGACCATAATATAACACGAAGCAGAGAAATAAAGAGATGCTGGCTCTCACCAGTAGCTCATCTGGCTCTGTGTGGAATCTACCAAATTAAACACATGCCTAAAAAGATACGTTTCATACAGCATTCCCCATGTCAATCAAGACAGGGGAATATGATTTGAAAAAGACATAAATAGAGATCTGGAGAGATGGCTCAGTGGTTAAGAGTACCTACCAGTTGCTATTGCACAGGACACGGTTCAGTTCCCAGCACCCACTGACATTAACTCCAGTTCCAGGAGATCTGATGCCCTCTTCTGGCCTCTGCAGGCAGTGTATGCACAGAGGGCACTTACATACAGTCAAACACTCATACATATAAAATAAAAATAAATTGAAAAAAAAAAAAACCCAGAAAATGAAAGTATAGCACACCAAGCCAAAAAGGTCAAGTTTTCACATTAATAATTGGAGAAACAGTATTTTTCCTCAAATTTGAATAATTAGGCCAGCTTGAAATTTAAAAAAATAAATCTAGAGGTTTAGGAATATCTTGAGCTCAACAAATACACACAAAAATCAGTTATTTGGAAAATAACTGTGGACAAGGAATAAAGTATATTTTACTGCTTATCCTGTTTTAATAGCAATCAGCATTTATGGCAATATTGCCAAAAATTGTTTTCTGTGCAATACCCCTGAGTATCCAAGTACTCTGGGGAAAAATCTATTTACTTCTTGGAGTCATCCATAGAGGGTAAATGAACCCATTAGAGAGCAGAGGATGCACCTGAAGAATATGGGAGGGGGGCTCTCAAAGACCTCAAGGAAAAGGATTATACAGTCTTTCTACTAGGCTAGCCAGTATGTCTTAATACAAAGCCAAATAAATAGTGACAAAATTATATACATCCTACATTACACAATAGCCTTCAATAATGTATGTCAATTTAGAAATAACTAACCTGCATGATTACAGTTATAATGTCTGTAGTTGGTCCAAGGCAATATGAGAATGGCCTCTAGAGAGACCTGTTAGAGAGTAGGCAGCTCTTCCTCTTATTGGCCAAGTGACCAGCAACTTTGTTAATAATGAGATTCTATTAATGCTAACTGTGCTTTCTTGTATCACCCATGAAAAAGCAATTATGGAGAAGAATAAAGCATGCCTAATAAATTTGTAGTGAGTTAAAATATTGGTTTGAATTTTAATGAAGTTTTCTAAATGGATGCAATATTTCAACTAAAGGATTACTAATGCACTATAAAATCACTCAAGCTAAATACTGAAGAAAATCTCATCACTATCAATAGAATTAGTTCTAAAATAAAGGAATTATATGAGTAAAGAAAAATTTTGAATTTGAAAAATGGGATACTGGTAGTCCCAATTTCACTGAGCAGTTGAGAAGAATAAATGACTTAATTAATGCAAAGCATTTGCTGTTGGATGTTTTTATTTTAAGAAAACAAATGCTTTCTAATAGATTCCATGTATTTTTAATCCATCATCAGCTCCTCCACTTTTCAGAAGACACACGCAAGATAACATGTCTATGCTTTGTCCTACTTATTTTTCAAGAATTCAGTCAACATTTGTCTCAAATTTGCCATGTTATTCCAAAGTGGTTTCTATAGGATATCTCATTCCTTTTCATTTCCTTGATTTTACATCTTAATCATAATTTTCACTATCAAAAGCATGCATTATATATTTTTGATAATTTTATTTTATATTTTTCTGTCAATAATTCAGTAAGTGTATTTTACCAAAATACAAATATTATGAATTATTTTTTTATCATGCAAGAGTATAAATGATCAAATTTCTATCTCGATACATATTTTCATCTAGTCAGGTAAAAATTCAATAAAGAAATTATTACTTAAAACAGCCTGAACTTTTAAAAACTTTATTCTGTTGTAATCAAATTTTATTTTATTTTAAAATTTTCTTTATTTATTTTTATTTTGTGGGTATAAATGTTTTACCTGCACTCGTAAGTGCACTGGGGGTATGCGAAGCCCAAAGAGTTACAGACTTGTTAGCTGCCACGTGGGAGCTGAGAATTGAACCAAGATCCTCTGGAAGAACAGCCAGTGCTCTTAACCACTAAGCCATCTCTCTAGCCCTGTAACGTAATTTTAAAGATGAAAAGCTAGGAGTAAGGTGAAACATTTAATTATTCAATTCAGTGGTCATACCATTGGCCCTGGCTAAACTAGTCACAAAAAATCAGAGATCTGGAAAAGGGACATATAATCAGAGATCTGGAAAAGGGACACATAGTCAGAGATCTGGAAAAGGGACACATAGGAGAGGAAAAACAGTCAATAGGGGTGACAGGGAGATGACAGAGGGCAGAGTAACCAGGGTGCAGTATACACTTGTAAGAAATCGTCAAGGAATTAATAATAAACATTTAGTTAAAAAGTAAGTTTGATAAGAAGAGCAGAGGATTCAAAGCCTCAAATCTTCAAGAATTTCTTATTGTATTAATACAAAGGCACTTCAGGGCAATCAAGCTGTCTGTTCATAACAGGTTACTTCCATATCTTCTTGTTAGGTTTGGAAATAAGAACTTTATCAACTAACATCAATTGAATGTAAAATACATTATGGTAACTTTTACCATACATTATTTTATTTATGACCTCCAGGATGACCCTGAATCTACTTTTACTGTTCTAAGTTTCTGTTTCACTAGTGAGAATACCTGGTTCTGAAGAAGGTAAGCCATTTGCCTACGGGCACAGGACAAATAAGCAATATAATTTGGATTTAGATTCAGGGCATACTGTACTGAGACTAAGTACTTAGCCCTTAGACTACATAACTGCCTGTCAACAAGACGCTACATTTGCATTGGGTCCCCAACATAAATAAAAATCATAAAAGTAGTATAAATTCCATCTTGCTTCATAGAGAAAACATTGTTTTTAGCAAGTTTGTTAGAGATTTAAACCTTACTCATTTTTCTTCCAAAGTTGAACATAATGCAAACTTAAATTAGGCTTTTCATTTATTGCAGTATGACTAGGAAGGCTGATGGCCAGGGTGTCACCAACAAACATTTGCCTCTCAACTGACCAAGGGGCCATACCGGAAGGTATTACCTTGAGATGATTACCACAGGTAAGTACCTGACCTTTAGCCTTACAGAATCAGAAACTCACCGTAATCCATAAGGGATCCTAGCAGTGTCGAGAATAGGATATTCCCTAATGATGACTATGTGGGAAACCAAATCATATTTAGAAGACTGATCAGAACAATCTGAGTGCTCTAAATAATTTTTTTTTTTTACCTAAAAGTGCTTTCTCCTTCTTTTCCTGCTATAGGAATGTCACTGCCAAAGACAAGAGAATGTTTTTATTTTGAGACAGGGTCTCAACTCTGCAGTCCAAGATGGTCTTAAACTCACTATGTAGTAATTCAAGCTGGCTTTGAACTCATGGCAATCCCCTATCCCGGGCTCCTGAATCCTGAGATTATAGGCATGAGGCACCATCCCTGGTGGGAGAAATCTTTAACCCTTGAGTCCGAGGCTCTCCTGGATGATACACGACACAACACGCTTATTTTCCTTTCAGTCACTTGATTTCAACTCAGCTTCAACTTTTGTTCAATGTGTCATTTTTTTCACGTTTTACTGATTTTTTTTTTTTTTTTTGGAAATTTCACGCAATATATTTTGATCATACTTAAGACACCTTCTCTTTGTGCACCCCATAATACCTGGCCCCAGGAAGCTACTGCAGATATGAATCTTCCTTTCCCCCACCCTAGACCAGAACCAGGTTTTTGGGTTTCGTTTCCTCGTTCCTGAACTTCCACATCAGCCCTACAATCTCCCCGCCTTTACCCCAAAACCCCACCTCTAACTTTCCCGCCTTCTGTAATGGTCAGGAGGCTTCCCTATATAAGCCCCTGCATTGGCTCTAATAACCGAACTACCCACCGACGTAGTCTCCCGGGAGGGAACTCCTCCTGCCGCACTCTGAGCCACCTGAGGTCCCATTCGATTGTTCTCCATTCTCTGGCATGGCTGGAGCACAACCGCCATGCTGGAGATAGAGACCCACCCACATTACTCCAGTTCCAGGGGATCTGATTTCCTCTTCCATCCAAGGGGGAAGCACTCACACACATAAAATACATTTTAAAAACTATCAGTGAATCTAGTTCTAAATAAGTTTTCATTAAGAACTAAAAATTACTATTGCATGCTCCTGTGGAGGAAAAAGTGAGTGTAGTTATAAAAGACAACTTAATTAGCCAAAGCATAAAATCTAAAGAATAGATAATACTGAGTACCTGAAAAAGTCACTACATGCTGCTAATACACATCGATGACATGGGATTATTTCATCTTTCATGATTATTTTGAAATCGTAAAAGACATTCTGTTCTCTAAAATTCTGCAGAACACTTAAGATTTTCTGTCCATGATCTTCTGATATAAGGACATTTTTTTTCTTCTCAGATGAAATTCCATTCCAGCAGCTTCGTTCATTGAAATCATATGAATTATCCATAGTCAATTCCTTATGTTCTTAGAACTGGAATGAAAAAAAGAAATCACTAATGCAATAGTAGTGATGAAATCTTCAGACTTCATTTGCGGCCAGCAAGAGGGCTTAGTGGTAAAAATTCTGCCACACAGACCTGGCAACCCGATTTCAATGTCCAGAACCCATGCAAAAATTGAAGGAGAGAACTGACTCCACACTGTTGTCCTCTGACGTCCACCTGCACACTGTGGCATGAACAACCACACAAGTGTATCACACATGCATACATGTAAGAGAACACACACTCAAAGTAATAAATTTCAAAAATTTGCCCTCTTGGTGTCAAATTGCAAAAATGTTCATTAATAGTAATTCTATGATAGTAAACCTATTCTAAACATTAGTTTTCCTGGGATTTTATAATAAACTCTTTTGGAATTTTCATAAATACTGAGCTCACTGGATTCGAACAGTAGAGTATTAAGGCCTGGCTCTTCTGGCTATATGACCGTGTTAAACAGCAAAGCTCCAGGTTGTCTAACTGCCTAACTTCTCTCAGCCCTCAGGCATGACTGTCATTGCTGCAGTTCTGCGGCAGTGTGCTCTCCACATCCCAGCTCCCCTCCAGACACATTCTTCCTGTAGCAAGGAAGCACTGAAAACTTAATCATGCTAGTTCTTAAAGAAAACACTGCTAATAAAGTATTTAAATTTTAAAAGAGTTGATGGTAGAGCACAGATCACATACCTGCTAAGATTAGACTTTCACAGGAGAATGGGTTTGAGAAAAAATAGGTCCAACCCCAGCTTCAAAGCCTAAGAGCCACAACAATGATGGACACAACAAACTATAGCAGTGCAGTAGTGGTACTTTCATTTGGGGTCATCAACCGCTATCTAATTGGACTCTCAATGGGAGGAAACTCAGGGTGATAGTATAAACCTAGCAAATACACATGGCTGGAGAAGTCACAGATCCTAGAAAAACCCTACCTCTGCCATATCCCGAGACAAATGAAATTTCTTACTCTATGCTAACTATGAATTCTTATATTTACAAACAAGAAGACCAGTCACCAGTCATCGAAGGAGCTTCTTTTTGCAACAGATGGAGACCATGGCAGAGTTTCACAAGTGGTCACACAACAATACTATGAGAAATGCCCGGCCTTAACTGACAAATCTACAGCAGAGTCACTACACCTAAGGCATGGAACAACAACAGAACAGGGGGTAGAAAGCATAGGAAAGCATCTCTCAACTCTCATCAGCAAAGCTTCCTCATACAACAGTGTGATGCACACAGAAGGCCACAACTGGCCAAGGTGTAGAGAAAAAGACTGAAGAGTGTGTGTCCCTGGATAGGACTCCTAGATTAAACCTCACCCACCACAGCTCCGGGACAGTTGCAGAAGAGGAGGTGGAAAGACTGTAAGAGCCAGGGTTGGTGTATGAATATAAAGAAGGAGAGGTGTCCAGGCTTCTGGGAATTTGCTCATATGAACTTGCAGCAATGGTAACAGCACACACAAGACACATGCTGACTCAATCAGAAGAAAAAAATCAGCACAGAACTGAGGAAATGGGCAGCAGGCCCCAACATTAGTGGAGGAACTATTGGCAGTTGATTACAGCTGGGGAAGGGAGAGTTGACCTTCTTTAAGGGAATGACGCTAGATAGGCTGACTAGACTCCAGCTCCAGTGTATGAACTTTCACTAAAGGACATCTGGGCACAGAAGCTTGAGTGGATAGGCCTTAACATATATGACAGAATGCATGAAATAAGTGGGAGGGAGTTACGGGGTAAGGATGGGGGAATATTAAGATTTATTGTATGAAATGCACAAAACTCAATACAAATATACATTAAAAAGTGTCTGGCGGCATCAGCTGATTTATGGCAGGCTGTTAGTAAAAAGGAAAAGCAAGCTTAATCCAAGACAGGATATCTGAGAACAGGAAAAAAACCCAGCATATTAACATTACAGTAAAAAAGGCTTTTTAAATATAAGGTAAAGAATGCAAAATGGTGCAAGATCAGATAATCCTGAATTTCCCAAACAACAAATTTGGTTTCAAATACAAAACTTTTATCACCAAAAAGCACAGAAGTAATAAACAGGAAAGAATGGGAAGTGGGAAATCGGAGACAGGAAGCCTCTGACTCCCTGACACCTTCTCTGACCACTACCCTTGCTTTCAAATCACTCCAAAATTTAGGGGCTTTAGGACAATATACTCCCTCTCAGGGTTCTGTGGATTTAGCTGGAGCTTTTTGCTTGGGGCTTTCATATAAGCCCCATCAATAAGATGACAGGCAGCTGTGGCTGGATTCATCTTAAGTCTGGCTGGGTTATATCTTCAACATGACTTCTTCAAGAAAAGGTGCCAACTAAAAAGAAGCACTGACGAATCAGAGGCGGAGTGGAGAGAGCAGAGCCATGGCTTATGGGAAGCACAACTTGTATAAATTATTCTTCTGTTGATGCTGTTGGTGTGTCAATGTGTACAGACATGTGCAGGTGAGGATGCACACCCTCCACAGTGCGTGTGAAGGTCAGAGGGCAACCTGTGTATTAGTTCCCCATCTTTGTGCTTGTTCAAGACAGAATCTCTTGTTTGCCACTGTGTAGACCAAGCTAGCTGGTCTCTGAGCCTCTAGGAATTCTCCGGTCTCTGACACCCATCTCTGCTTGGGAGTACTGGGACTACAGATGCATGCATGTCACATGAGCTATGGGGATGCAAATTCAGGCTTTCATGCTTGCATGTCAAGTGCTTTACCCACTGTGCCATCTCCCCAGACCCTAAATTTTTCTTTTAAGAAATTTATCAAGGTGGGGTCATGGCTAGAAGAACTCCGGTCTCTGACACCCATCTCTGCTTGGGAGTACTGGGACTACAGATGCATGCATGTCACATGAGCTATGGGGATGCAAATTCAGGCTTTCATGCTTGCATGTCAAGTGCTTTACCCACTGTGCCATCTCCCCAGACCCTAAATTTTTCTTTTAAGAAATTTATCAAGGTGGGGTCATGGCTAGAAGAACTTGGAGGTACTTAGAAATCCTGTTCTTTTATGCTTTGGATGGGAGTAATTTGAATATGTTAGTACACTGAGGACAGAGGTTGGGTGGGAAGATTTTCCCAGTAACAACAACAATCTAAATTCAGCATCTATATACATAACTCAAGGCAAAAGCTTTGGACATTTATAACAATAAGCTGAATAATACTGTATGAGAAACTTCCATTTTGATAAATAGGAAAACATTGATAGGTCTAAATGGTTAGAACCTTTTGTAGTTATTTAGTGATATAACAACCCTAGAAGGATTTATGAAAATCTGTACAGTTATCCCATCCAGGGCACATAGTAATCTTAAGACTGGTATTCACAATGCTGTCTTCAATAAGCAAGCTGAAGTTCAGATTAAACAATGTGCCCAAGAACACCAAACTCATGGAAACATGCTTGTTTCAAAGTGCATCTTTTCTAGAACATTCTGACCCTTCATTTTAACAACTGAAAGCTTACAACATAGTTTTAGCACTCACAAGAGCTCCTCAAAAGGCACTGATCACAAGTTACTACATAAGTTAAGATCTTTTATGAGACAGGGTCTTAACCACGCAGACTCCGCTGGCTTTGAATTCATGTTGCTTCTGCCTATAGCCTTAGGAGACAACAAGTGCTAACACTTGTGGATAAATAAGATGTTCTACACACAGCCTATGGATTTCACATGATATTTAATTTATAGCTGTAATCCCTATTTTTAAAAAGAGAATCCTTTTGTCTCTATATTTCCTGTTAAGTACCTCCAAAGGAGCAAAGAGCCCAGAAGTCTATCCACTGTAGGGTGTAATGAGGGTTTTCACCCCTGATCCCTATCTTCCCATGATAACAGGGAAGGCTGAACAAGTCTTAAAAAGTATGTGAAGAGATAAAACAAATAGTCACTATAGTTAAATCAAAATGGAAATCAAAAAAAGGTTCCTATAACTAATCTGAAGGTAGAAAAAAGAAAACAAAAGACTGTAGGATAAATATAAAACATAAGATAAATGGGACATTTAAGAAGTAACACAGCAACTGGAAAGATGGCTCCATGGTTAAGAGCACTCGCTGTACTACAGAGGGCCCAACAGTGATTCCCAGCACTCACACGGTGGCTAACAACTGTCCTTAACTTCAGTTCTAGGGGATATGATGCCCTTTTCTGGCCTCCTTGGGCATGGCACACATGGGTGTAGTTACATACATGCAGACAATATACTCATACACATAAAATATTTTTAAAAATTGCACTAAATGTGAATTATCTATAAAAAATTAAAAGACAGAAATTACCAGAGTAGATAAAAGTGAAACAACTTATGCTTCCTATAAGCAACCCATTTTAAGTAGGTCAAGAGTAAAAGGACAGAAAAATATGTAGTATGAAAACATTAAACAAAACTAAACATGGCAATATGTTCTACTTTGGTTTCTGTTGCTGTGATAAAACACTGACCAAAACCAATGTGGGGAAGGAAAGGGTTCATTTCACGTTACACTTCTAAGGCATAGTCCATCATTGAGGGAAGTCAGGCAGGACCTCAAGTCAAGAACCTGGAGGCAGGAACCGAAGCAGAGACCAGGGACGAATTCTACTTACTGGCTTGCTCAGTTACCTTTCTTATACAGCGCAGGCCTACCTGCCTAGGGATGGCACCATCCACAGTGGGCCAGGACCTCCTACATCAATGAGCAATTAAGGTAATGCCTCAAGGACAAGGCCAATCAGATGGAGGAAATTCCTCGATTAAGGCTTCCTCTTGTCTTTAATTCATGTAAAGTTCACAAAAACTAACCAGCACACAATATTAATAAAAGAATATAGATCTTGACCAATAAAAATTACAAAAATGGAAAATAGTTGTATAAATGGGAATATACCAAGACTAGCAATCCTGATGTACATGCACTGAACAATCAAGATGTAGAATATATGAAGATGTGCTGGTGAGGTGGCTCAGTGGGTAAAGGCACTTACCAAGCCTGACAACTTGAGTTTAACCCCTGGCATCCACAAGGCAGAAGAAAAGAACCAATTCCTGCATGACACACAAGTGTGCATATATGCATGTATGAACACAGACACACATGCACACAAATAAATGTAATAAAAATTTTTATATATGAAGCAAAAACTGATACACTAAAAAGAAAAGTAGACAAGTTCATTTTAACTGAAGGCTTCTCCAAATTAATAGAACTAGAATAAAGAAATCACCAAGAATATAGAGGAATTCAACACCATTAACCAACAGAACCTAACCTATTGTATTGTAGATAAATGTTTCTCTCTGAGATTTTTTTTTTTTTACTATTGGTTCATTCAGTGGTAAGTCCCGCCCTGTGACCAATAAGGGGGTAGGAAGAGGGGGAGAGAAGAGAGGAAAATATGGCTGTGAGTCACAGCTAGGGGCTGAGAATACTCAAAGCCCCAAGCCCACAGAATCCTGTAAGTGGGAACGAAATTCAGGCAGGGAATAGGACAGGAGTTGCACACTACTATGACACTGTGCTGGACTTTGCCAAAGAAATGGCGGCTGGGGGCATGCCATATGTTTAAACTAAGGCGTGGAAAATAAATTTCATGAGACACGTATATTTATAGTAAATTCCATATAGCAATAGAATAATACACACATATTCATTTTTAAATAATTTATTATTTTTATTTTATGTGTATGAGTGTATTGCTTGTATGTAGGTAGGTGCACCTGTGTTGTACAATGGCTGAAGAGGTCAGAAGACAGTGTTAGATCCCCTAGAACTGGAGTTATAGACAGTTGTTAGCCACCATGTGGATGCTGGGAATTGAATCGAGTCCTTTGCAAGAGCAGCCAGTGCTCTTAACTGCTGAGCCATCACTTCAGCCCCAACACGTACATATTCATTTTAAATGACCATGGAACATAAACCTAGACTGGGCAGATCCTGCTCCACAAACTGTCCTTCAAGTTATTTAAAACAATAGAAATTGGACAATTTATGTTATTTGACTACAATGGAATAAAACTCTAAATAACAATAACAAAAGAACATATCCAAGTATTTAGAAACTAACAACATAATTATAAATAATCCACTGGTCAGACTCCAAAGAAATAAAATGCTCTCAAGTAGAAACACAATATATCATATACATGGAGAAGGCAATTAAAACAGTGCTGAAAAGAAGCCTACAGCACTAACCTTACCACAATTCATCCAATATGAAATTCCAAACTGAGCAGCAGCATAACTCTAAGGAAGCTAAATTTCCCCAAAGTTTGCCAGTCCTATGCAAGTTGTTCCAGAAAACAGGAGAAGACAGAAATCCAGGGATGCTGGCACATGCCTTTAATCCCAGGACAGGGAGGCAGAGGGAGGAGAATCTCTGTGAGTCTGAGGCCAGAATAGTATTACATAGTGAGTTCCAGACCAGCCAGAGCTACAGAGTCTGACCTGTCTCAAAACAACAATGATGAAAAAGAGAGAGGGGGGAAGAGAGAGAATAGATTGAGATCTTTCCAAATAATTTTATGAAACCAGTCATACTGTGGCTCACTAAACATAGTACCTGAAACAAGAAACAAACATATACATATGATTTTTCAACCACAGGTATTGGAGGACCAATACCTCCTTCAATTCCAGCACTCAGGAGACAGAGGCAGGTGCATCTCTGTGAGTTTGAGGCCAACCTGATCTACCTAGCAAGTTCCAGGTCAAACAGGGCTACATACCAAAAACTTTCTCTCTGTCTCTCTCTGTCTGTCTCTCTCTGTCTCTCTCTGTCTGTCTCTCTCTGTGTCTCTGTCTGTCTGTCTCTCTCTCTCTGTGTGTGTATATATATATATGTATCATAAATATATGTATCATATATATATATATATATATATATAAAAGAATTCAGCAATATATAGACTTGGATCAGGTAAGTTCATCCATGGCTGTATGGCAGGCTGAGCATCTTAATATCAATCAGAGTAACCCATCATGTCAGCAAGCTAAGGGAGAAGGATTTCATGAGCTGATCATTTCATACAAAGAGCATTTGATAAGATCTAGCACTCATCTGTATTTGACAAGATCTGACTCTCATCTAGTAGAAAAACTCTAGCCAAATGAGGAATAATGTAGAAAGTTATTCCCTCAACCTGACTGAGAGTAACTATAAAAACTAACCCAACCCAAACCAAACCAAAAACCATGGTTATCATTACATCAAATGATAGAAGACTGAATTCCCTCCCCCAAGATGAAGGAAGTGACATGGACGTACATCTCCACTACACTACTAGTTCCAGCTAACACACAAAAGCAAGAACATTCAGCACACAGCATAGACAATGGAAAGCAAGAAGCAAAACTGTCACTCTATTTGCAGATGTCAAGACAATCTACATTAAAAATCCTAAGGATGCTACACAAAAAAATCTCAGAATACTAGTGAGTGAGTTTAGCAAGACCACAGGACCAAGATCAATGCACAAAATTAATTATTTTTCTGCATATTAATGAGGAATATACAAAAACAAAATAAAAATACAACAGTTAAAAATAAAGAAAATAAATAATTAAACATACAACAAAATATATGCAGGGTATATATACTGAGAGTTACTAGCCTTTAGCCAAGCAAAATCCAAGAAGAGCTGAAAATATGGGAAGATTTGCCACATCTGAAAACCAGAAAAGTGAATACAGTTAAAGAGTATAAATTCTCCTCCAAATTGATTATAGGTTTCACACAATTCCTACCACAATCTCAGTAAGATTTTTTATATAGTTGAGACTATTATAAAATTTATGAGATGATAAATAGAATTTCCAATATAATTTTGAGTGACAGTCATTGACCTACTTTCTAAACTTATTACAGCTATAGTAACAAAGATGATATCACAGTGTTCAAAGGCAGAAGCACAGTTCAATGGAATAGAATACAGCATCGACAAACAGCATCATAGAAGTATAGTCAAGACATTTTGGACAAAAGCAGTCCGACTGTGCAAAAAGACTGGTCCACAGACAGTGCTCAGACAAATGGATATGCATTGCCAAAAAGAAAAACTCAACATAAGTATCATACTCTACATAAAATTTAAACTTGTAATGAGTCATGGACTAAATTGTAACATACAAACTTTTAGAAGAAAATGTAAGAGAAAATCTTCTGATTGTCAACGGGTTCTTAGATATGACATCAAAAGAAAGCACCCATAAAATATTAATAACTATAATCCATCAAAATTAACTTTTCTCCTCTGCAGAAAGCTCTGCTAAAGTTGAACAAAGACAAACAATGAATCAGGAGACACTGTCTGCAAAACAAATCTGAAAAGGTAGAACATAAAGGAATATCAAAACTCCTCAATTAAAAGATAGACAAACGGTATAAAAAGACTGTTCATCAAGGAAAATATATAGCTGGTAAATAAAGCACATGAAGAGACACTAACATTACTAATCTTTATGGATATGCACATAAGGAGCATGATCAAATATTACTGCTCACATATGAGGACAGGTGAAATACAAAACAGTGACAATATCCAGTGCTTCAGTAGGTAGGACACCCACACACAGCTCGTAGAAATAACACTGGAGATTTTTCAGAATAAGAAAAAACTAAACTAAGCATAAACTTAGCATTTTATTCAACTGGCATTTATTTCAGAGAAATAAAAACACGTGCACAAGACCTTGTAAATACTATTTCATAAACATTTCATTTTTATGCTGAAAAACTAAAAATAATCAGTATTGTTTGTGGGAGCAGCAATCTCAGACGACAGAGCTCTGAAAGCAGGGAGGAACTGGAGAATTGCTCACAGTGCAGTAAGAATCACTCACCTCAAAGTCAGCCACATTTGACGTAACCTATGCTTTCAAAATATCTTTCTACTGCACAAGTGATGGATAAATCCAAAAAGTGTTGCTTGTCAGAATGCTTACAGTGTACTTATTATTGTGGAAATCAGTATTCTAATTCTGGGTGATGACATGCAGGTAGGTAAGAGTTCCAACACTGAACTGTATCTCCACCCCAGGGATACAGCTAAAAACAATATAACCATTTCTCCTGCTCTACTAGACATCATCCATAGCATAGCAAATTCTAGTATCTCTCATTGTTAAATAAATATCAACTATATCTATCCTACACTCCCTAAACTACCCTGGCCACCATCCTAGTTTCCTATTCCTTATCCAGGAAGACCTGTTCAAAGAACATTCTGTGGTACCATCCCCTTCAGTCAACACCATTATACAGTCAAGTTCCTCTCTTACTCCCTGAACTGGACCGTTCTTGCCCATGTCATCACATTACCATCTTGAAATCAAATGTTCATTTCTCTCTGCACTTTACTTAATCTTTCAGGAATATTAGCTTCCCCTTGTTGAAACTCTCTTGCTGGTCTGTTCTTCAAATTAGGACGCAATGCAGCACAGTGATTAAGGACATGAACTTTGAGATTTGGCTCGAAGAAAACTGAGCTTAAGGCATCAAAGAGACACTGAAAGAGAACTCTCCCCTTTCTTACACTGGCAGAAAACAAAACAAGAACAATCAGTACTTTAGGTACAAAAGGAGGGTGGTTTCAATTAGAGTGCTAACAATGGAGATGAAAAGAAATAGAAGGATGTAGCCATATTTTAGAGGCAGAATCAATAGGACTTTGGGATTGTTTCAATATGGACAGCAACAGGACAAGGAGAACAACATTTTGTTCTTTAAAAATGGGGACAAGTTTGGAGCTATTTAACAAAGTCTGGGGGAGTGGGGAGAAAGGTTTGAGAGAGAATAACATTTGTAACTCAATAAAAAGAAAGTTCGTGAACATGACTTTAAAATATCTTAATTTTAGGACTGACATAATCTGATGATTTTCCATTAAAATTAATATCCGAGACGTCGTGTGGTTTCCATAAAATCACTAGATGATTGGTAGACAAACTGGAAATGGGACACAAAATCTCCCAGAATTTCAAGAAGCTACAGACTAGGAATGAGACAAGATGACCACTGCTCACAAACCACCTTTGCTATGTCAATCTTCCTCTTTCTGAGCAAGGCAGTAAAGGGTACCGTAATGAATTTACTGAGCAGTGAGGTGCTATTAACTGCACATTGATTTCTCTTTTAAAATGAGGGCGATAAAGGCAGTTTAAAAAAACAGTATTATCCTCGCAAGGGTGATAAAATAACGGTAAAAGTCAATCCATAATGATTATTCATGTATACTATTTGTAAAAGCGAAGGTATACATGGAGTTCCAAACAGTTTATATTCTAATTTGCAAAACAGTACTTACACAAATAACACAAGTCTATAGGAGCTCTGTGATAAGGAAGAACAGCAGTGTGAACTATACTGTTCTAAGCAATCTGGAGCAGGCTAAGACAAGGTGGGATTTAAACTTAAAAGGACAGGGCATGGAAGATTTTTTTAAAAAAGATTTTTATGTGTACTTGCCTGTATGTACGTATGTATGTATGTGCATTATGTACATGCCTTGTGACCACGGAAACCAGAAGAGGGTGTCAGATCCTTGGGACTGAAGTTACAAGCTGTTACCAGCTGCCATGCGGATCTGAACCCAGGTCCTCTGCAAGAGCAGTCAGCGCTGTTTCTAAACTACTGAGCCACCTTTGCAGCCACAACTAAGGGCATCGTAAACAGCACTCACAAGGGCTTTTAGCATAAGACAAGCTGATGGAGCAGGCCACCACTTTATTTCAAGGATGTGTGTGAGCACGCACTCAAACTCCACGCACAGGAGGAGCTCGTAAGAGCACAAAAACGTGAAAGGGAGTTGAGTACAGTGCGGACTAAACTCCATCTTCACGAGGACCGGGTAAGTGGCTGTGCAGGTTCCAGCGGCTTTGGGGGTCTCTGTGAGAGCCACGGGAGGAAGGGAAAAGGCTGAATCAGCATGTTCAGCATCAAGTGCATGTTCAGCATCTCGTCTGCAGAGTGCACCTGTTCCGGGTCCCCAGCCCGCTAGGGCTTTGCTCGAGGCGGGAGAGACGCCAGCATCCCCCTGGTGACTGCAGAAAACCCGACGAGGGCTAGCACTGCGTGCACCGGGGCTCGTGCACAGGCCGGGGTTAGCTCGGGAGCCGGGCCCTGGAGAGGCCCGGGCGGGCGAGGTCCGCTCTGCAGATCACCCGAGGGGTCATCGCCAGCCACCACGCGGCGCAAGTCCCCGGCGTCCGCAGCGCCACGGGAGCCGAGGGTCGCAGATGCCAGCCCCAGCTCTGGGCTACACACCCCACTCCTCCCTCAGACCCCGGGGCTCACCCACCTGCAACTGCGGCCGCGAAGTCTCCACCCAGGCTCGGCCTGCAGAGCTCCGGCTGCGATTGGCTTGCGCCGCTGTCCCGTTAGCTCGTCCTCCAGTGTGGGAAGCGTGAGTGCTCTGGGACAGGCCATGGTCCCGCCCTTCGCGGGGCTCCGGAGCCACGCCCTCGTGACGTCACGCGGTCCCGCAGAGCTTGGCGTCCGGCCGCTGCGTCTCCGCCCCCCTCCGCTCTCAGCCTGAGGAGAAAGGAGGGTTTGGGGCGGGGCAGCGCGTGCTTTCGAAGTCCCACCCCCAGCCAGGTGACGTGTGGCAGGCCCCGCCTCCCGTCATGGGCGCTGAGAGGGGCGGAGCCTGCTGTCGAAAAGGCTCCTTGCTCTTCTGCGCAGACTCGTGGAAGAGGGATAGAACCTGGTGACGAAATCAGTCCCCGACCCCTCCGTAGATGCTGAGGGTGGAATTTGTTGACGTAAAGTTCCCCTGCTCTTTTGCGCAGACGCCTGGAAAAGGGGTGGGGCCTAGTGACGTAACGAAACACCGTGCTCTGGACTGCTCAGACGCCAGAAAAAGGGGTGGAGACTGGAGGCGTACTGCGCTGCACAGGCTCGCGGCAGAAGGGGCGTGGCCACGTCATGTCCGCCGCGCAGGCCTGAGGAGCGAGGAGGTGTGGCCACGTTACGTCTGCCGCGCAGGCCTGAGGAGGCGGCGGGCCGGAGCGAGGTGCATGGTGTTCCCCGCCAAGCGGCTGCGCGTGCTGCCATCCATGGAGGGCGTGCGCTGGGCCTTCTCCTGCGGCACCTGGCTGCCCAGCCGAGCCGAGTGGCTGCTGGCCGTGCGGTCCATCCAGTCCGAGGAGAAGGAGCGCATCGGCCAGTTCGTGTTTGCCCGGGACGCCAAGGCGGCCATGGTATTCTGGGGGGGCGGGCTGGGCAGGAGCTGCCTCGGGCGACCCTGCGGGTCTCGGCGTGCCCCGCGCCGCCGCGCCCCGTCCTCCCCCGGAGGCAGCGAGCGGAGACCCCGCGGCTCCTAGGCCTCAGGCGGGGCCCCGAGGGCTGCACGCGCTGGGTCGGAAAATCGAACGGAGCTCGGCCGGGGCCTGGCGTCAGGGCCGGGCCCGTCACCTGCTAGCCTCGGGGGGCGCAGACACAGTCCTGGAACTAGGATTTACGTTTTTGTCTCTTTGGTTCTCTATTTTCCAGCAAAAAAAAAAACAAAAACAAAAACTAGCAAGTTGGATTTCCAAATAAGCCCGTTGACTCTAGTGCATTTGCTACAAGCTCTGTTTACCATCACTTCAGACAGCT
Source organism: Eospalax fontanierii (assembly GCA_035773235.1). Taxonomy (NCBI): domain Eukaryota; kingdom Metazoa; phylum Chordata; class Mammalia; order Rodentia; family Spalacidae; genus Eospalax; species Eospalax fontanierii. The sequence goes on from CM069539.1 coordinate 11,387,385, forward strand.
GTTCGTTGAAACTCCCCTATATGCGATCAGAGGGACTAGCTGGTACTTCTCTGAAGGCATAACGGCCCATATGTCTATGCTGTTTTATAATTTGTGAGACGCGGGAAAGGCATGAATTTGAAATACCCTGCTGTTTTTAAGGAGCAGTGTTGGACTCTAGGAGGAACACCCAAGGCAGTTCAGAGAATGCGTACACGGTAGCCTAGGAGGGTTACTTTGTGCATTTTTAATGACTTTCTCAGCTTCAGCGTGGAAAAGGAAAGGTTAGTGCCTTGCTAGCTTTGAAGTCAAGTGATGAGCACACAGAAACACTTGGACATACGTACAGCTGTGAGTACAGTAGACTTGGTTGCTGCAGCACTTTTCATGACAGCTAACCTAGAACATGTACCGCCTGAAATCTCCAGTAAAGGTATTTAGTCAGTAGACAACAGTGTTATGAAATGTAGTAAAAATATCCAGACCAGACTGATGTGGACAGACAGGAAATAGCCCCCAGTATTGCTCATTTAAAAGCTTATAGATAGCATCCTACGTTGTCGAATGTTCTGATGCGTGTCAGTGTAGCAAGAAAGTTCACAAAGAATGTATACTTGACTACTTAGAAAAGACTAGAAGGGTGTCTGCTGTTAACATTGTTCACAGGTTAAAGGATGAAACTGATCTAAATATTGCATAACTGGAATGCATTTAATCCATGTATACTCAAGAAGTGAAAAGTTTAGAAGTAAAAAAAAAATACTTTATATAAGCACTGTGCTTATATGTTTAGTAGACTTCGGTATATTCCACGTGTTTTCTGTGTCTTAACAGGCTGGTCGTCTGATGATAAGGAAATTAGTTGCAGAGAAATTAAATATCCCTTGGAATCATATTCGTCTGCAAAGAACTGCAAAAGGAAAGCCGGTTCTTGCAAAAGACTCATTGAATCCTTATCCCAACTTCAACTTTAACATCTCTCATCAAGGAGACTATGCAGTTCTTGCTGCGGAGCCTGAACTACAAGTTGGCGTTGATGTAATGAAGACCAGTTTTCCAGGTAGTGGTGCATTTTTGTGGCACAGAGGTGTTTCTTAACTGTCAGGCAGTTGTAGACCAGGAGATGCATTATAGATATGCAGTGCTCCGTATATCTGACAGCACACTTAGCTGAAAGTATAATTCCTTTTAATACTGAAGTTCTCTACACAGTAGGTTCTACATTACTTTGGATCCATGTAATACTTTGCCTAGCAGTAAAGTAGAATTACTTTCTTTTAATTATACTCAGCCTATTTTACTTAAGGATTCCCCACAGTCCACCAGTAAGTTGTTTGAATAACAGGTTGATTTCAACAGTATCATGTTAGAGATGACACATTTGTGCTGTATCTAAACACAGCTGTGTTTTTTTTTCTTAAGCACATTTATGTGAGTAAAAGTGAGTAAACATTATTAAAATGTTTAAGTTACCTAGATATTGCCTTGGGAATTTGTTTCTGGTCGCGTTAGGAACTGCTGGTAGTTACTGGTTTGAATGTACTCAGTGTAGGATGGACAATGTACGGGTTCTCTTAACTATTCATGAGCACTATCTTCACTGATATAGTGAGTACTTACTGTGTAATGTGCAGCATCTACTGAACATTAGGGTTTGAATGTGTTCTCTGAATTCTCCTAACTACTCTATATTGTGTACACCATTATTTTTGTTAATAGGCTAAGGAGGAAGCTATTAATAAAGGTTTCCTTTTTCTAATTTCGTAGTATTGTCTAAACTGCACACTACCTTGAACTTTGTAGAGAAGCCCTTTGGGAGCATTCAGTCTAAGCTAAGTTCTTTTGTTGTAGGTGCTCATAAAATTTGCTACCTTTTACCTGATAATGAGTATTAGTTTTCAGTTACTCATCAGGGTGATTGTCTTTCCCTGGTCTGTATAAAGTCAGCTACATCTTGTTCAGTATCCTGTCTCTCACACTTCATATCTGCCACCTCACAGTGCATGATGAGTACTTGCCAGGTGAATGACCAAGTGCTGCTACTCTTAATATAGGCGTCAGAGTTGTCATGGATCTCATGCCACTTTTGCTTTGATTTTCTTGTTGAATTTGCCTGACAGCTGCTTTCTGCCCTGCTTATAAATCTTTTTGTTACTTTATTCTCTAGTGATTTTGTAACAGTCGTGTCTCCTCTCCTCCACCCCCAAACATACACTAAAAGAGTCTGAGTTTTACAGCGAAATATATTGTCTAGACTGAGGAGTCCAGGGCCCAGCCCAGCTGGCTTCTCACTGGGACTATAACATTTTTCTACCTATGCTCCATGGATAAACACAAAGCACTATTTTAAGACTCGTGAAGTTGTTAGCTCCATTACTCTTAAAGTACACGTTTGCATTTTTCTGAGTTTATTTATGTTGCTGTAGCAAAATACCTGAGGCTGATTTATGAAGAAAGAGGGTTATTTGGGCACATTGTTCTAGATGCTGGGAAATCCTGGAAGACTGGTTAATAAATTCTTTCATGAGGGTGGTGCTCCCATAGCTTTGCAATACTGTTATATTGGCAATTCATTCTTAACATGGATTTAAGGCAACCAACCATATCTAATCCATCCATGACTTCAATGCTCGACAGAAACTTCATTTCCAGGCAGGTATCAAGCCACTGAGCCAACAGTCACTGTGATGTGCTGACTGCCTTCTAAGGATTAGTGACTCCACTAATTTCCAGTTAAAGTACTACATCCTGTAAAGACTGCCCAGAGTCACAAAAATGTGGACTCTTCCCCATGTTCATGCTGAATCCTTCATAGCAGTGCTTCATTTAGAATAAGCCTTCTATAACTGATGAATACCTTTATGTGCAGTGTTGATGAGAGTCAGTAATGGGTAGATAAGTCATTACTAAGTAAAGTTTTTAATGGTGGGAATGTGGTTGAGCAGAAATTGAAGGTTCTATTTCCTGATTAATACCTTTCCCAATAGTTTTGATTGATCTTGGCTAATCACAACACTAAGTCTTTTCCTTCCCTTTGATTGTTTCATTGCCTAAAAGCTTATCTATGACCAGTGACCCATGGGAAGAGATATCCAATTGGGGCTGGTATTATTGCCATGGCATTAATTTCCAAATGGTGACTGGATACATCATGAGTGAAGCTGGAAAGTAAGCATTGATTTGCTTCACTGGATATTCATTAGGCTTGTAGTTAGTAGAATAAGTGATGGAGTACATTTCGAGTCTTGCTGAAAGATGAAAGGTAAAATTTTGGATAGGAAGAAGGGAAAAACTATGTACTAGGCATTATTAACTCTAAAGGTAGTCCACTTTGGAGTGTATCAGTAGCATCTTGAAGGAGTCATTTCCCTTTTACACATTTTGTAAGACCTAGAGAGTCATGTCCTTGTTGCCTAATCCATGTCTGCTGAGTGCAGCTCTTTTCCTGGTGACTTGAGGATATTGGGACCCTAGCATACAGTCATAGAGTACATTCCTAATGCTGCAGAGAATGTAGTTTCCTAGTCAGGGTTTTCCTGTGTTTCCTAATTTTTTATCTACTACTAAAGATACTCGAATTTTAAATGTAAAGGTACAGCTTTATGATTTACCCAGTTAACAATATTTATAAAATAAAGTAAGATCCGTATAAAAGTTAATATTTAAGTGGGAAAAAAAATTGAGAACTCTTCCCCTATTTTTATATTTGCATATTTGTATTTTTTATAAACTTCTTGGGATATTGGCACAACAAAAACTTAAAATATTTTGAGACACAATCCTAACTATAATTAATGTTAGTAATTTTAAATGACTGTTGCCAGGTCTGGTAGCACACTCCTGTATTCCCAGCATTTTGGAGACAGCAACAGAAAGATCATGAGTTCATGGCCAGCCTGGGCTACATTACAAGATCCTGTTTGACACCCCATACCCTCCTCAAATCTAGACTTTGTTTCGGAATTGCTCTCTAGAGAAGCGGTTGTGTCATAACTATAAATTGAATGTAATCAGTGTAAATTGGGCGTGGGTATTACGTGACATCTGGGAAGGCAGCAGAGCCTGTTTTTTGCCTTCTTCCACCAGACCATTTCTGCTGTAGTATTACAGTACTTTCTTGACTGGTTTCCCTTTCACTTCTGTCTGCACCCATTCAGTCTAGTCTCCAGATAGAGTGCAGTGTTCTTTTGAGATAAATACACTGGTTTTCATTGCATATGCAGCAGAATCCAAGCCCCCGAAGGTCACTTTGTTGTCTTTTTTCTGCCTTCTATTCTCAGGCTTCTGCCATTTACCATTTCTTGCTTCTCTTTGATCGTTGTTTTCTGTCCACACTGGACTCTTATTGCCTTCAGTGTAGCATCCAGTTACTCTCTACCTGTGTCCCACTTCTTGACTGCCTGAGCCCTGAAGGATGAACCATAGCCAGAATCTCAGAAGAGATCTTCCTGACAGAGGATACACTTGTCCTTCATAGTGCCTCTGACTTGTGGTTACAGCTATGCGATTTGGTGGTCATCTCCCTCAGTAGATGAGCTGAGACCATGTTTGTTTTACCATTTCACTACAGTGGTACGTTGCAGTCTGACATGTACCATGTGCGTAATAAGTATCTGCTAAATGTACAAATACTGCTCCTTAATTTCTCTTACACTATTCCTTAAGTTAATTGGAAAATGAAAATCCAAGTTTGCAATCACAGTAGAGACTGATACCAGTTAAAATGTAAGCTCCTGTGATGAAAAACAATTCTTTTACAATTTCTCTTTCTCCATGTCTGGTTCTTTAATCTCTTCTTCATTTTCCTGTCCCCCGGCTTTTATAACCAGCTTTGCTGCTGTTGTATCTGTATGTTTTATTTCCTGTTAGAGAGGGGCTGTTTCTACTGTCCATAGGATTTGAATGTGGAACTAGTATTTATTGATCAGCTTCTATGAGTGTGACACTATGCCAGATGCCTCTGTGTTATTTCTTCCTTTCTTATCCTAAGGTGTACGTGCTTATTTTATATTAATTTTATTTAGTCTTTTTGGGACAGGGTTTACCTGTAGCTCCAGCTGGCCTGGAAGTTGCTATAGACCCAACTGGCTTCACTCCCACAGAGATCTGCCTGCCTCTGTTTCCTGAGTGCTGGGATTAAGGATGTGTACCACCATGCCCTGCTAGTTTATTTATTTATTTATTTTAAAAGATCAGACTCTTGGCTAGGTAATTTGGCTAATATTGGAATATGGAAACCCATATATTCACTGTCCTCTGCAGTATATGGTGTTCCTGTTTTATTGTGTTCTCTACTCATTTACAGATAGGAAATGCTGAAAAATTCTATGAGATTGGTGTATTAGTTTGCTTTCTGTTGCTGTGATAGAAACACTGACCGAGGGAACTTATAAAGAGAAGAGTTTATTTTGCTTATGGTTACTAAGGGGCAAGAGTCCATCATGGCAGGGAGGCATGGCGGCAGAGGTGGCTAGAGTAGATGCTGAAGCTAAGTGCTCACATCTTCAAGCAGGCACAGGACGCAGAGAGTGACTAGAAATGGGCAAAGCTTAAGAACTCTCCAAGCCCACCCCCAGTGACGTGCTTCCTCCAGCATGGCTACACCTTCTAAGACCTCCCAAAACAGTGCCACGAACTGGGGACAGAATGTCCAAATACATAGAGCCTATGGGGTTCACTCTGATTCAAACCACCACAACTGGGTTAAAGAAATGTAGAGAAGAAATAACTAAGAAAATGAAAAATAAGTGATTAAGTGCCTTACCTGATCTTCTTTTAAACTTATTTTAAGCCTTGTAAACAAGAGTGATGTTAGCAAAATCATGACTGACTAGGAGAGCTAAAAGGTAGAGCCCGTTATCTGTACATAGTGTATCAATTTAGGGGACAAAAGATGCATTTATCCACTAAATAATGCTAGTAGAATTGACTGCTAATCCAGGTATAAAATACCCTGCATACACAAATTCTAGAGGAAGTAAAGAGTTTCAGAATAAACACCACAGACTAAAATGCATCAATAGAATGGCCATCATATTTGCAAGTAATTAGAGGAAACATCTGGTAAGATAACAATGTCAGAAAAGAACAGTTGTGCATACACGAAGAAACCATAAATTGCTGCAGAATTTGGGGGTCAATTAAAGGGGAACACCCTTTGATTTAGAAATTATTTGTTTCTGGTACTTTATCAAAATTGAGAAAAACATGCGTAGGTATGTCCCTAATAATGTCTGTCTGTAGGAACAAAGTCTGAATGCTTAGTAGAAATTGATAAAATAATTATGGCACATATATTCCACAAAGAATTATCTATTGTGAAAGAATGAATTATGTTTATGTTAACATCACAAGGTGACCTATAATATGTATTGTTGAGAAAAGTCACATCGCAAAAAAAACCAGTATCCTACTTCAATTCCTTTTAATTTTTTCTTTCTAATTACGTTTATGTGTCTGGGTCTGTGCACATGTGAGCGCAATGCCTCTTTGTGTGTTTATATGTGTGGCAGATGCATGGAGGCCAGAGAACAACATTGAGCATTGCTGTCAGGAGCTGTCTACCTTGCGCTTTGAGATAAGGTCTCGTACTGACCTGGAACTTTTTGAGTAGACGAGTAGACGAGACTGCTTGGCTCTGAAGCCTCAAGGATCCACCTGTCTCTGCTTCTTTAGCGCTAGGGTTATAAGGACCACCATGCCCAGCTTTTCTTTAAACATAGGTTTTGGGGAATGAGTTCACTTCTCCCCAGTCTCATCTTGTTTAAAAAACTGAATGAAATAATCTAACCAGAAAATTATTGAGTCTTTGCTCTCATACTATATGACAAAAATAATTGTAGTTATGTTTTCAAAGAACTTTAAAAATCACTCTGTGAACTCACAAAAACATCACACAACCACATTAAGGTAATTGTTCCAACACTTGCCCAGTACTAAACTCTGAATGTCAATGAACCAGTTACAGAATTCAGCATTAGGATTTTATACTTTCTATCAATTACAATTTTAGGAACTTATCTACAGCAAGAACAAAAAGAATAAAAGAAAAACTTTGACAGTTGAAACTAACAAAACAATTTGCTGGGGGCTAGAAAGATGGCTCAGCACTTAAGAGCCATTTGGACCCAAGATCAGTGCCCACATAATTGGTCACAGCTATTGTTATTCCAATTCCAGGGGGATAGTTGTTCTGACTAGAGTGAAGTGGTCTGTCAATGTAGTAGTAATAACTATCCATCCTCAAGTGTCAGCAGCTGGGATTCTGCATAGCAAAAGAAACCATCAGCAGAGCAAAGAGTACAAAGAACTGCAGAAATTAAATTCCAGGGAAATTGAACTACCAATTAAATGGGCTGATGAAATTAACGATTTTCAAAAGAAGAAAAAACAAATGGCCAATAACTGTTTTAAAAAGTGTTCAATATCCCTAGTCATTAGAGAAATACAAATTAAATCTCCTTTGTAGTTACATTTTTAAAGGTTTGTTTTTTTTATTTTTAAGTATGTGTTGGGGTATGTATCTGTGGAAGGGTATGTGTACTTAAGTGCAGGTGCCCTTGGAGTCCAAAGGATGCAGCTGGAGTTTCAAGTGGTTGAGAACTGCCAGTATGGGTACTGGGTACCACTGCAAGAGCAATATGTACTCTTAACCAATGAGCCATCTCTCTAGCACCGCAGTTATGTTTTGATAACAGTTACTAAACACAAAGAGTCATCTGTTTATTGAAACATATGTAAAAAAGGATTCTTCTTAATTTTAGAAGAGAGAGTAAGAGGAAACTATAAGATCAACATACATAGAATGTCACCACACAGCAGGGGATGTGTTTGGCAAATATGAAAGACAAAAGTTTGATATTTCAAAGCTTTTAAATATTGATGCTTTTGAAAACCAACTTAAACTTGATTTGATTAATGTAAAAGACCTGGTAAAACTGTGACAAAAGAAGATACTCATTTAGCAATAATACCATAACAGCCTAAAAGCTAATTTGAAGTGTTAATAGTTAGTTTCAGGACTATACATATTTATTCTTTTATCTCTCAAACTCTTTGCCCTACCTCTTTGTTAGAGATGCTAAGAAGTGGTGGACCAGTACTTGAAACTTCAAAAAAAATTTTTAATTGAGCTTTAGTACATTTCATATAACAGTTCTTAATCAAATTTAGACTGCCTCCCCATTTGTATGCCTCCCCATCCCCCCGGCCCCACTGGGCCTCATGCACTCTGCCATCCATTTAGAGCATTTACCCTGATGTTTTTCAGCACAAGTTCATCACCTGGAGTCTATTCAGCCTATCTAGAGGTCTTAAGGAAGGTCTACTCTCCCTCATTCTGCCATAATCAGTTTCCAACAGTTCTCTGGCTAGGACCAGCCCGCCAGCCCTTTCCCTCCCACCACTCTGGGCCCTTGTCTGAGTGAGTTGGCATGGGACTTGTGCTTGACGCCGTCATTGCTACAAGCTTCCACCGGCCTGAAAACCTCTTGTTTTCTTATGTTCATGGACCAACCCTGACTCTTAGATCTTTCCTCCCCCTCTTCTACTAGAGTCCCTGAACTTATCCAAGGACACTCTGCAGTCTCTTGTTTTAAAACTTAGCCAGTTGTGACCTTCTGTGTGATTCGCACTCTGTTGTATAAGGAAGCTCTGCTGGTGAGAGTTGAAGGATGCACTAGTATTCACTTCACCTACTGTTCTACTATGTTCCATGAGCCTTATGTATAGAGGTTCTCCTGTAGGCTGAGAGCTGCTCTTAGTAACTGCTCAGTTCATGCATGAGGCTGGATTTCTACTGTCTCAGCCTGGCACTGGAGGCCTAGAGGATTCCTGGAGAGTTATTGGTCTTTAGTTAAACCATGTTGGAAGGCTAAAGAAGATGAGTTCTAATGCCAGTGAAGGATGGCAGCAGCAGCCACAGCAGTAGACAGAAAGATGTACTCAGCAACAAGGAACAGAGATGGGCAGGCAACAGCATCACTGCTTTTTGTCTCAGTCCCACCCAGAGGCATGCCTTTTACTTTTAGTTGATTCCTTATCCAATCAACTTGACAACCAGGATTAACCATAACCCTCCTGTTTCTTAACATGAATTTACTGATAGTTATGCAAGTGTGCATGACAGTTGTGATGTTAGCTGTACATTGATCAAATAAAGACCATATAGCAATTAAAAGGTTCATTTTAAACATGGTAATAACCTAGAGCAAAATCATCCAGAACCAGTGCCATTAGCTACCTAACCATTAAGAGCATACTCTCTCTGAAGTACCTGCAAAGGAATCTCCTTGTGTCTCTAGTGTTTGGTATTTCCTAAAAAGAAATCAATGGCTTATAGATATATCTGTCTCTGTCTTCACATGACTTGTCCTGTCTTTGTTTCAATTGTCCCTCCTTATAAGGTCACTAAGCATTGCACTCACACTTATCTTAAGGAGGTGTGACCTCATCTTAATTACGTCTGCAAAGACTTTCCAAATAAGGTCCAGTTTTGTAGTTCTTAGTGACATGAATTTTGGGGGACATTTGTTTCCTTCCCATATACAAGACATTCAGCTCATCGTAGAATCACCGTGTCTTAACCTGTATCTGTGTAACTCTAAAATTTCACCTTAATATCAGCTCAAAAAGTTGCAGATCTCCTTGGTTAAAACTCTTTGATCTGTGGCTTTCAAAGCATAAGTCGTCATTTGAAATGCGGTGCTAGGAGAGGCATAGGATAGTCATTCCTGTTTAAAGAAAGTTAGAGGAAGAAAAAGAGATCATGGTTACCAAGCAAGTTTGAAACCAGCCAGATATTTCAAATCATTAGGTTTCAAGGCTTAAAAATACTGATTACATCCTCTGTCATCCGGCCCCATAGCAGTGGCTTCACCTTCCAGCTCTTTAATCAGCATTCTTGCTTCCCTTTTCCTCCCTTCCCTCTTTGTTAGGTGCGAAGATTCCTAACTCAGTAGCTCCAGTTGTGTTAGCCTATTTCTTGCCAGCTGTGTGATATGCATATGTAAATGAACATCTGGAAGAGCAGTTAAGTTCAAGACTACCTAGGTGTGAGTCTCAAGATTTAGTCATTGTGGTGCTGCTTCTGCTACAGTCCACAAACTGAAAATGTAAAAAAATCCTTAGTCATGGGGTCAAGGGACATGGCTCTGTGGATAAGGTGCTTGCTATGCAGTTTGAATCAACAGCATTCATGTAAAAAAAAGCTAGGTGCTGTGACTGGTGTCTTAACTCCAGCACTGATAGGGTTTGGGGTGCAGAGGGGAGCTAGGCAGGTTCTTGTAGCTCGCCAGCCTAGCTAATCAGTCTAGGTTCAGTACAAGACCCTATCTTTAAAATAGGATGGAGGATGACCGAGGTAGACAGCTGATACTTACCTCTGATTCCATTTGTGCATACACAAGCAAGCATAACAAACCTCTCAACCACAATCTTAAAAATTCTCTGAGCTGGGACATGGTGTTTGGCCCCGCCCCTCTAGGTCCAAACTGATTGTGCAAATGGAGAATGCTCTCCAGCAAGAAGAATTAAGAGTTTATTGGGTTTCTTTACAAAGAATTCATCACTTGGGGGAAGAGACAACAATTTCATATATGGGGGGGGCCAGCATTTTGATAAGTGGCTGGACCTCTGGTTTGCAAGTAGTAGCTGTCAAGATGGCAACCCACCACAGGCCTCAGATTCAGAATGTCCCGTTCACCATCTGCTACCTGATCACTGACTGCTTTTTCCCCCTATGCCCTCCTCCTCAAGTCACTGATTGGTTGGAAAGTAGTGGAATCTATTGACTCCGTTTCCTTCAATAAAATCCCAGAGGCTAGTCTTGCCGCTAAGGCTGCCTGCAGCTACATCTGGACCCAGGACACAGACATGTCCAGCCCTCGAGACAGAGAGAAATTACATGTAAATTTACTCTACGTACACAAATAGAAAAGGATCTTTGGTCAGTAACATGAAGAGGCTTTGTGTATGTAGACTGTAAAACTTGATAGCTCACAATTTTTGTTGTTAAAGACAGGACCTCCCTGTAGCTACAGCTGGCCTGGAATTTTGTATGTAGACCAGGGTGACCTTGTTCTCACAGATTCTTTTGCCTCTGCCTGGGTGCTGGAATTAAGGTGTGAGCCACCACCATGCTCTACTAGCTTGACTTTTTTTCTTCCTTATTTTATGTCTGTTACATACAAGGTTATCTCTTCCTGTGTCAAACTATGTAATATATATGTGTAAATGCTTAAAAATGAAGCAGAATTTCTAATTTTATATCCTAAAGAAATATTGATACTTTGAACAAGCATATAGGGACATTACTCAGTTGTTTCTCACCTCTGTCCTGTTTCAAATAACCTCCCCCACCCGCTCTTTTTTAGGTATAGTAAATCTCATTGGTTTTTTGAGTGTTCAGAGTTTTGTATGTATGTATCTGCTGATGCATATATGTCGGAGCTAAAGGACAGTCTTGAATGTCATCCTCAAAATACCATCCATGTTCTTGAAACCAGCTCTTATTGGCCTAGAGCTCACCAGTTAGGCCACACTGGCTGGCCAGTGAGACTTAGGGATCCTCCTGTCTCTGCCTCTCTGGCACTGGAATTACAAGCCTTTACCTCCACACCTAGTTTTTTTTGTGTGTGGATTTGGGGGATTGAACTCAGGTCTTCACACTTGCATGGCAGGCACTTTACCAACTGAGGTGCTATTACAATGTATCCACATTGGAGACCTTGTTTTAGAGTGATGTAGATGGACTTGAAGGTTCTGGTATTATTAGAGTTTTTTTCATAGGCCTAGAATAGTAGCTAAGGGTATTGGTTGTAGATGATTTTGTTACAGTTTATTACTCTGTTTAAATTTTGCAGTTCTGTGGCCTTGATCATTACAGAACATTTAGTTAATAACTGTCGCTGTCTTCCTTTATGACTAAGCTATAAGGAGGATCAGGTTTTCTAAAAACTGGTAGTTGTATATATTTTCCAGGCCTTTACCTTTCTTATGTATATATACACCTACTAAGTTCATGATGTTCAGTAGGATGGGTAAATAGAAGATTTAATAGACATGAATCCAGTAATACAGTCTTATTAAGAATTTGCTTATTTGTGTAGCAAATTATTTTTCTCTGGGATTTTCTAGTAGGTTTTCTTTATTATAATTTCCTAAGTAAAGCAAGCCCTTAATAGATTGTTCATGGAACTTCCCCAGCATTCCACAGGGTGGCGCTGTTGTACTGTAGCTGAGTATTTACAGAATCACCTTTTCTTGATGCTGTCTGAGTTCTTTGTACTCAAATATATATGAAAATGTGCTCGTTGATATTTTTCTGCCTGAAGTACTGAGTTGTATGATTGCTTTCTAGTGACTGTGCTTGATTGCCTTTTATGTTAATCAGTTTTTATGTACTTAAGTTTTTTTCTTTGATTGCCTTATATTTAGTTAAAAGGATTTCTTAGAGGTTGTAAACTGAAAACTTGAAGAAATTTAGGAGTTTATTGCATTAAAACTACAGATCCACTCAAAGTATGTAATTTATCTACCAAATCCAACTTAAGCTGTTCCTTCTATTGCTTTCATATATGGTGTGTATGCCAGAATCCGTTGACTGAACAGGTTATCTTTTAGTCACTTTCCACCTTCTTTTATTGTTTCAAGATAGAGTCTCACTGAATCTGGAAGCTGGCCAGTGAGCTCCTGGGATTGGCCTCTCTTCCTTCCCATCACCATCCTCATACATGTATCTGCCTCTCCTCTCCCCAGCACTGGGATTACAGACAAGTGCCTAATATCTTGTTATAGGATCCCAAGATCACGCTATAATATTTAGTACTTGAAAATGGATGAGAATTACTGTCTTGATCTAAAGTACTTTGTATTAATTACTTTTTCTTTTGCTGTGATAACACCATGACCAGGGGAACTTACAAAAGGAAGAATTTGAACTTAGGGTTCCAGGAGAATCAGAGACCATCGTGATGGGGAAGCATGATGGCGGGAATAGAAACCAGAGTGCTCCCATCTTGAAGCAGGCACAGAAAGCACAGCTCAAGTGGAAATATGGGAAGGCTTAAGAACTCTCAGCCTGCCCCCAGTGACAAACTTTTTCCAGCAAGGCCAGACCTAAAACCTCCCAGAACAGCACCACCATCTATGGACAAAATGTCCTAATATTCATAGGCTCATGACCATTTAAAATGCAAAATACATTTAGTCCATCTTCAAAAGTTCCCGTAGTCTTTGCCAGTCTAAATACTACTCAAGACCAAGATCCAAGTCTCTTCTGAGACTCAAGGCAATCTCTTACCTGTAACATCAAAAGATAAATTACATATTTCCAACATACAATGGATCCAAATACACATTCCCATTCTAAAAGGGAGGAATTGGAGGCATTGTGGAGAAATAATTGGACCAAACTAAGACCAAAAACTAACTGGGCAGGCACCAAATCCAGTAGCTCTATGTCAGACTTCTGAGACTTTACTTCCAAAGTAAACCCCTCAGCTTTGCTATGTGCCACATCTCTCTATTGGGATGGTACCATTCCCTATATGTAGCTCTCCTTGGCAAATGTCGCACAGCTCTAGCTTCTCCAGCGTCGTCTTGGGGTCTCTACTGCCATCCAGGCTTCATCTTTACAGCTTCACACAGTGGCCTTTCAGGGCCTCCTTTATGCAGGAGTGCCCCTGTTGCACGCTGCCTGGCTTCAGAGGCTCTCTGAAAACGCAGAGGAAGAATTAATGACCTTTTCACTCTTGCATATTTCATGCCTTTAAAACCAACATCATATGAACAACACTGCCTGCCTGGGGTAGACTCTGGCCAGCTTCATTCTCATTACCGGCCACTTTTCTATGCTATGGTTTTCTAGGAGTAGAAAACCCCTTCAGCATTTTCCTTTCACTAGTCAGAAGCTTAACTGGGTGTGGTCTTGTTGAACTGCAGATCTCTAGGCCTCTCCTTAATTGTTCTGATCTCCTTATGAAAAGGCAGCTCTCCTTTGCCACTTGCCTTGGCTCTGACATTAACCTTCCTAGTGTTGTTTTTCAGTTCAAACTACATTCTGTAGTTTTTTCTGCCCCATTTTCTCATTTTCATTGTAGATCTCGTAGCAGTCACCGTTAGTAGCAACATTCTTATTTCTATGTTAGGCTGTCTTGAAATTTCCTCTGCCAAAGAAATTACTCCACTGCTTTTCAAATTAGCCTCAGGCAGAGTTTTAGTCCATGGGCAGACTCCTACAAGACTTTTTGCCAAAATGTCCCAGTTGGTGCTTCAGGCCTTATTTCCTTCTTGAACTACATTGTTCTCAGCACTACTTTCTTCCAGACTCCTACTAGATCAGCTTGTTAAGCCTGCTTCTAGCATTCAACTACTTTTCTAGTCCAAATTTCCAAAAGCTTCTACATTTCTCCAAAAATCCATACGGTCAGATTCTTCTGAACGAACAGCATGTTCTCTGGTATATCAGTTCTCTTTTCTGTTGCAACCGTTCCAGAGGGATTAGAGTGTGTTCGATTTTAGGAGAGGAAAAAGGAATGAAGAACCAGAGCCAGACCTGCAGCAAGCAAAGGTATACTTTATTAGAGATAAAAGTTTACAGTGAGGACAGAGATACCTTTCTGAGGAAAAAAAGTATCTGCTTCCTAGTGAGGAAAGGTAGAAGTTTTTATTCTTTGGGGCCCAGCTGGAATGTGTCTGATGCCAAGTTTTAGTGTCTGGATGATTGAAACCTTTTTAAAGATTTCTTTCCAAGGCTGAGTAGGCTGATATCTCACTCAGGTCCCTAAAGGAAATAGATTGTTCCATAAACAGTCTCTTTTTGTCCTAGGAGTGACCCATGGATAAGAATTGAGCAAGGCCAGACTGTTATCTTAGGGCCAGTTAGCTACATTAAAATATTTATGACTTTCCCTAATGAGACTTAACAGTTCTTCTGCAGTTCACACATTCTTTCAGAATCCATCATGGTGGGGAGGCTTGGTGGAAAAAGTTACCTAATAGAGAAGTTTATACCAGAGAACCAACCAGCTGTTGGCTTTGAAGAACCTGACTGTATGGGTTTTTGGAGTAATGTGGAAGACTTTTAAATCCTTTTAAGTTGTGTTTTTATTTGTTAATTATTTTTGGAGTGCTCTTAGCATATTGTAGGGATGAATTCTAAAATGGACATAATCTGAACTAATGACTTTTAATTAACTCCAGCAAAATCATGTGTTCTTGTGTCTTGTGACCTGGGCACCTGTGTTCTTCAATTTGGTACTCTATCAAAAGTAAAATGAGTATGCTTAAGAATTAACATATCAAAGCCCTGAAAGACTACATACCCATCTTCATTCATTGTGTCTAGTGAAGATTGGGAAAGACACATGACCTTGAGTAAATGAGATATTCTAGAACTAGGGATGAAAAAGGGGGGCTGTTAACCTTAAGATTAAGGTGGAGCCAAACTTGTACTTCCCCAGTTGAAGCTGGAGAAACCATATTGAGTAAAATCATGGGTAGGCCATTACTTGAGGTCACAGTGTCGGACAGAGAGTTTCAGGAACCCTTCCGTCAGCATAGTTCCAGAAGACAGACAGTTCCAAGAGGTACTTGTAACTTGGAAGAAAGGAATACCTTCCTAGTTCAGGCCCACTCTTAAAAACTAAATTTCCATGTCAGGCATTTTGTTCACATAATTGCATTATTGACATAGTAACTGCATTATATTTTTGTCTTTGCAATATTTTTGCTAACCATGTGCTTCTGATTTTAACAAAGAACTTATTTCATGGTTGTGCATATAAAATAATTACTACTTTTATTCAAAGAAGTTATATTAGACAGTATTACTTTTTAAATTTATGTGTGTGTGACTGTGTGAGCATAAGCCCTGTGTGCAGGTGCTAATAGATGTCAAGAGAGGATGTTGGATCCCCTGGAGCTGGAGTTACAGACTTTTGTGAGCCACCTAACACAGGTGCTGGGAACCAAATTATGGTCCTCTGGCAGAACAGCAAGCACTCTTAAATACTAAGCCATTTCTCTAACCCCATAGGAAATATTTTTTAAACGGTGGTTTTAAGGGAAATAAGTATTTTGTGGTCCTGGTAATAATTTAATATAAACAGTATTCATAATTATTGTTCAGTAGCTTTCCAGGTACCAACAAATTATCAAACAACTGTTTCCCTTTACCCCCAGTACTATAGCAGGGTCAATATTTAAATCCCAAAGCAGTATAACTGTATTTTATGAGTATTTGCTGAACATTTCTGAGAATACTCTGTTGAGTATAGGAAATTTGCTTTTAGTTATTTAAAATTTGTGACAGGTTTGACTGCTAAGTGTTTCTACATTTTTTAAACATGTTCTGTAAACAGTAGAGTTTTTCTGCTGCAGCTAAAATTCCTTCTGAGCAGCATAAACAACGTTTGCCCCTTCCTCCTTTGCTCCTTAGGACAAACCGAGGAGCAATTTTGCCAGACTGTAGTCTGGGAAACGAGTTTATTGGGTTTATTTACAAAGCAGTGGGTTTACCTACAGGGGTGTGGGTGCTCCCCTCCTAAGGCCACAGGAGGAAGCCTTCATCCAAGGGTGTGTAATGACATCCCCACAGCTGCACAAAATGGCAAGAGAGCTTCCCCAGTTTATATACCCTTAGTCCCTTCCCCTTGTGCAGCTAGGGCCAGCTGGTTGGTTCCAAGGTATGGTTGATTCCCTGCCCCTCCTGTTTTGCAGAGAGTAACAATAAACGAGCTTATCTGTGATGAACGTAGGCTAGTGCCAGCACCCAGCTTAGGAAGTTGGCATCTGTCCATGGTCTGCCTGTCAGAGAACAGTCCTATGCAACATCTGCCTTATTATATTATTTAATTCACAATTTCTCAGGTTCCCATTAAGCTGTACTTTTTCTAGGCTAACCCGTGCTTGTCCCAGCTAACTTTGATTTGCTGGTATTTTGTTTAAGATTAATGTCTTTTGCTGTTTGATTGCAGTAGTAGGAATTGAATCCAGGGCCTTGCACATGTAGACAAGTGCTCATTTAGGATTGTTGTTGGCCTGTAGCTTTTCTTTTTGTGCTGTCTTCAGTAGTTTTAGTGATAAACAACCCCTTTTAAATGTTTTCTTTTTTAATTGAATAGTTATTTTAAGTTCTATATTCTCTGATTTGACAGGTCGTGGTTCAATTCCAGAATTCTTCCATATTATGAAAAGAAAGTTTACTAACAAGGAGTGGGAAACCATCAGAAGCTTTAATGATGAATGGACTCAGCTGGATATGTTTTACAGGCATTGGGTATAATTTCTTTGTAACTTTTTGACAGTCTAGTCTGTAAGGTTTTCAGTATCTTCATTAGAAACAGTGAGAAAGTCTTTTGGTACCATACAATGTTTAATGTGCAGTTTCTTGTGCCTTTATGATCTTTATGTGTATATTACCATGACATTGATTTTGAGAAATTTAAGTAGTATTTAATGTATAATTTGAAGATCTTTTTAAACCTATGGTAAAACATTTTCTTTAGCATCACTCATGATCATGTTTTTTTATCTTAAACTCAGACATGAGTCTTAATTGCCAGAGAACATCCCTTCTGACTCTTTATAATTTAGTTAATTCTCTTGCATCCCTATTGAGAATGGTGCTGTTTGGTCAGTACATATTACATGTTAGAGAAGGAAGGCAGAGTTGTAAATGATTGCCTTAATATAGATGATTTGTTCCAATGGTAACATAATTGACAAAAAATTTTTTAAAGCTTACAGCTATAGCATATATATTTAGAAATCTAAATCTATTAAACTGTAAATTTTATGGAAAGTTTGAGCTACTGAATTTTCTGTTTCTTAGGCACTGAAAGAAAGCTTCATAAAAGCCATTGGTGTTGGATTGGGATTTGAATTGCAGCGGCTTGAGTTTGATATATCGCCATTAAACTTGGATATTGGTCAGGTTTATAAAGAAACGCGTTTGTTCCTGGATGGGGAAGAAGAAAAAGAATGGGCATTTGAGGTAAGAAATTTATGATAATTGTTATAGCCAAGACATTCCATATTTGTGCATATATACAAGAATAATCTGGGGTGGTGGTTATTGAAATTAGACACCAGAGGAATCCCCTACTGGTGTTGTGAAGATGACGTTAGGGATTCTGTGAGAGCATATAACATGTAAGCTAAATCTTGAACAATTTCCCGTTGAATTAAGGAGAGTGGAAAGGAAGTATAGACCCTGGAAAAAAGCTTTGTATGAGCAGCCACTGGTAGTTCCATAGTTGGACCACGATGAAGGGATTTGGGAGTCACTGTGACTTAAGCTGCTAGGTTGTCATTGGTCACGTTAGAGACTTTGGGCTTCTATGTAGATTTGATTTTTATTGTTAACAATTCATGGCTGCAAGTAGGAGAAACTGAAGCTAGAAACAGATAGGCTGCTAGAATGGCTCAGAAACTAAGCTAAAGAATTGGCTAAAATTAAAAAATGAAGTAGGCACCTCTTTTTATTTTTTGTTGAGGTTGTTTTATTGGTCTTTTGAGACAGGATCTCCCTGAGTGCTGAGACTGAAGGTGTGTGCTACCACACCTAGCCCTCTTTTTATCTTTTATGTATGTATTGCTATATACTTTGGCTTCATTTTTCTCTAGATCTTATTTATACACTAACTTTCTCAGTTTCTCTGTCTGCCTCACAGGAAACACAGCTGCCTAGTGTTCCTGCATGTAATATTTCATTGCTAAAAAATGAAGCCGGTGATTCCATTTGTGTTCCAAACCCTCAAATCCCAGGAGTGGGACCTCTGTGGCCTATTTTTGGTTGGGCATTTATGTCCAGACCAATCACTGTGGCCAAGGAAACGGTCTGAATTGGTTGTGATTGGTGTTACTTACTCCTCTTAGGAATCCGAAGCCCAGTAAATAGTCTCTGTCACAATGTCGTAGTTCCTAGTGTAATCTCCTAAATAATTTGCAAAGAAGGTCCATTCCCCAGAGTTAGCAGTGAAGGGGTAAAATGTGTATGCATTAGTTTTCTCAAGATAATTTAACAGATTTTAAGGAGAGTGATAAAAATCAAATTTATATTTTAAGAAGACCATGTCCTATTTATGATGCTATGTGGCAGTTGAGAAAGTGAGGTGTCAAAGATGTTATGAACTCTGCACTGACAACACAGGACTGTTTATTGAGATGTAGAATACCAGAAAACAAATGGATTTACTGAATTTGAGATGCTGTTAAAATATCCATGTGGAGAAGTCAAGTAGTGGATGGAATGGAAAGCTAGACTAGGAAAAAAAAATACTACAGGTCCCTGAAACCAAGGATATGAAATTGAAGCTGTAGAGTATCTAAGTTAGAAAAGACAGGGACCTGGGACTGGATCCCAAGAATACCAGTGTCTCAGAGTGGGGTATGGAGGAAACTAAGACTATTAAATGGTAAGAGGGCATTAAAATACCGCCCAGTTAAATGTGGGTTAAACAGTAGGTTTTACTTCTGATCTTATGTTTTAACACATAAAACTTTTTGCTTCAGCTACCTTGTTTAGTGATGGTTTCTCTACACTGCTCTATACTACTCTACACTATACCCAAGTTACCCTGTTAGTCCTTGAATATCCTCTCCCCTTCCATGTTTCTAAACTGTTCAAGTTAAACTGTTTTCTGTAAGACCATATGTTTTATGAACTTTTTTTTTCGTATGGCATAGCAAGTTTTACCTTAGAACCTCTGTACTTAACTGTTTTGCTTTCTTAATATTCCTTGAGGGCAGGGACAGTAAATGTTTTAACATTTAAATTAGAAAATGTTACAGACCTAAAACATCAGCTTGGATATAAGAAGCCATTGTTTAATGTATCATATCCAAAGGATTTTCCACTTAAATCTGAATGGTAGATCTCATATCTAGAAAATAAAATGGTATAGAAAAACTATAAAAATCATCTTCGAGCAAGAATGTAATATTAATTATAAGTAGTTTCTATTTTGCAGACTTAGAAAAAGTTTCAAATGAGAAAAATAGGCATAATTCTTTTGCTTTGAAAAGAAAGGACTAATCAAGAAGAAAGGTTTTAAAATTTATGGAGGTCCATTTTTCAGTACTTTGACTTTAAGGAAAAATAGTAAAATCAAAATGTTCTAATTTACATCTTAAAATCTTATTTTATAAAGATGACATATGTACTAGGAAATTCATGTGCATTGTGTTGAGGATAGCAGTCTTCAGGGCTATCTTTGGAAAAAAAGAAAATACTCTTGTTCCATTTGAATTTGTTAGAAATTTTGAGATTCACAATATTCTGGTTAATAAATTTTAAGTTCAGGAAATTCTTGACAAATTGAAAAGTCTTAAACCTAAGTTTTAAATTCAGTAGTATTGACTAAACTAGTTAACTATGAAACTCATTTTTATTTGTTCGTGATTTTCACTGCCTCAGTATGTATTGCATTTTAAAGCCCCTTTCCCCTCCATTTGATATATAAGAAATAACTAGAAAATGATGTGTCTATAAGTCTTACCTCTATATTTCTGCCATGATTTTTCATAGGCCATAGTATAGACAAATCGTGGGTCACCATCCCATATGGGGTCATACAACTAAATGTGGAAGCCACACAAATTTTGTCACTGGTAGATTTTTGAACATGCAACAACCAAATTAAAACCAGACACATAATGATTTCACAGTTTTTCTGATTTTCACTCATGTTGCACTGCTTGGCTCTTTGCATTTGCATGCCATCACACAACACTCAAAGGCCAACAAAGCTGCCGGAGATTTAAAAAAAAATTATTTAATTATGGAAAGTTAAGAATTTTACTATTTTCCTGAATGATTTTTAACCTGTAAGTATCCAGTTTACATATATTTGAATTGTATTGTTTTAGACAAGTAAGACATTCATCTCTTTAGTATGCAGATTTCCTGTTTACTAATAAGTGAGAAAGGAGTGTGTATACCAAAGAATGGTTTTTAAATGTTTATTATAATTTATACAAGTAAATGCATGGTTTATATACTTGTTCTGTCTCACCTACATGTAATCATGTCAGAATTTTTCATACAAATCTCATACAAAAAGATTGCAATGGAAAAAATTTAGGTTGTGGACTGGGGCTGGAGAGACAGCCCAGTAGTTAAGAGCACTGTCAGCTCTGCAGAGTATTGGGCTTCGTTTCCCACCATCCACATGGTGGCTAACAGCCATCTTCATTCCAGTCCCAAGGTGTCCAACATCCTCTTCTGGCTTCTACGAGTATTATACATACACAAGTACACTTAGATCCATCCATATATGCATGCAAAACACTCAAAAAATAAAAATAAATGAATGAAGTGTGAAGGGAAATTGTGGGCTATGGCATGTATTTAATTAAATGTATATAAAGCAGTGTTAGAACCTAATTTTAAATATATATATATATATAAAACTCCTCAATCCTAGCAATGCAAAGTGGCACACACCTTTAATCCCAGCACTGGGGAGGCAGAGACAGGCAGATCTCTGTGAATTCTCTGTCTGCATTTGAGTACCAGACCAGCCAGGGTCACATGGTGAGACTCTGTCTCTAAAACTAGGAACAATAACAAAATTTTTTTACCCTAAAATAGCATTTATATTAATAAAGGGGAGTTGGGACTTGTATTTTGAAATGTTAACTGTCAAAATAGAGAGTAACAAGAATACGGGTAAATGAAATGAAATACTTGATCCCAACTGTACAGTGCATGTCTCCTACAAGAAAGTGTGTCCAGGTGTGTGGAGTGGAAACAAAATTTACTGTGTAGATCATGATTTGTAATTGGTGCTTACTTTATGTCTAGGAAAGCAAAATAGACGAACACCATTTTGTTGCAGTTGCTCTTAGGAAACCTGATGGATCTAGACATCAAGATGTAAGATTTTATGACTTTTTAAATCTTTTTTTCTAAAAAGATGAATGTGCTGATGTTACATTTTTCTCTTATTGGTGGAAACAGTACTTTAGCTTGTATTGGGTTGGAGGTTATGGTAGATTTTGTTTTGTATGGTGAGATTATAGTTTACAAGATCTTTTGTTTTCAAGTATTTAAGATTATCAGGGATTTCACAAAAATAGGATCATGTTACCTGCTTTATATTTTGATATCTTTTAATATAACAATTTTTGATGGTATTAAAACTTAACATGAATCTCTTCTTCAGTTACAATCTGTTTATATTTTTACACAATTATATTTTTACACAATTGTAAGTAAACGGGGAAAATACCAAGGGTAAAGATTCTCAGTCTACTTGTAGTTCTGTGATTTCAGGAATAGTTACAGTGTTATCAAAACTATATGCCTTAATTTGTAGGTAATCCATGTAAGAAAGTGTGTTTAAACACATCATTACTTTGTCATCATTACTTTTAGAAAAATAACTCAGATCACAGACCATATCTTTGATAATTAATCAAAAATGTTTTATGACAAATTAACTAAATTTTGTCACAAATTACTTTCCTTTAAGAGGTTAGCATGTTATAATTGATACCTGTTGTTGGGACACGGTGTGATTCAGGTCATCCTCCTACTAATGTTATCCTTCAAGTCTTAGTTTCATTCTCACTCAATACCTTAATCTTTTTGTACAGTTTTACTGTTTTTAATGATACTTCTATTTTTTTGTACATCTACTCAGTGTTTTTTACTCATAACTATCCATCATTAGCTCCCTCACACCCTCTCTAGTATCCTCACACCCTCCCTAGTGTCCTCACTCTGTCATCGCCCTCCCAGCCTCCTACTTCATGTCCTTTTGTTGTTATTGATAAGGGAGTCCAGTTAGTGCTGCCCTTTGCACATGGGTGTGCCCCATCCACTGAGATTCAGGCAACTTATCAGCAGCTTTGACCCCAAAATAAATTGATTCACTTCCTCAACAACAATCTACTGTCGGTAGTTCTTCTGACAAGGGTGGGTCCTCAGGGACCCTTCTCCCATTCATGTTAGAATTTTGACTGATTGGTGTTACACAGGTCTTTGCACGTAGCCACAATTGCTGTGAGTTGATGTGTGTAGCACCATGTTGTGTTCAGAAGGGAACATTTCACAGCTCTTATCTGCCAGCTTCTTCACCCACTCCTCTGTGCTCTCTGAGCCTTGAACGAGGGAGGTCAACACAGATACTTGATCCATGATGAGCACTCCTGGTTACTTATACTGGCACTTTGACCAGGTATGAGTCTTCATTAGCTATTACCCACTGCAAAAAAACTTCTCTGACCAAATTGAGAATGACACAAACCTGTGGGTATAAAGAGAACAGTTTGATAGCATGACTATCTAACATATCAATGGTAGGTTCTCCAATAGGTCTTGTGGTGTGTGTGTGTGTGTGTATATGTATAAAAGAGAGTCCTGAACTTTGTTATAAAAGTGTGTAAAGCCCAAGTATTGTTTCATACAAATGGTTTAGTCCTCATCTGAAATGCTTTGGGGCCAATAGTATTTTTGATTTTGTATTTTATCAGATTTTGGAATATTTATATATAATAAAATACTTTGGAATTAGGACCAAACACAGATTTTAAGTTTCATATATGTCTACGTACAGTCTGAAGGTATTTTTATGCAGTATTTTTAGTGTGTCTGTTTTGACTGATGTGTCACATTAAGTTAGGTGGAAAGTTTTCTACTTGTGGTGTTTTATCGGTACTCAGAAAGTAATACAGTCCTAAGGAACTGTTATCCCTATGCAGTTACAAGTGCATTGTAGCAAGTACACACGGCTACAGAGTTTCTCAAAGATTCAGCCTATGGCCTATTTCTACTTGATAAAATTGCAGATCTTGGGATGCCTTTTAAAATATGTCTACTGAATCAAACTTTCTCCATGAGGGGGCGGTCATTAGATCTGTATTTTAAATTAATCCCTTCTGTGTTTTAAACTAATACTACAGGTGGTAGTTCATAAAACTTCAGGATTATGTTTCTGTTGCTTTTTATATCAGCAATAGTAATGCAAGGAGTAAAAACATTCTAGAAATTTTACTGTTTTGATGCTAATGAAATGGAATTATTTCTTAATTATAAAGCTGATCATATGGTTATTGTGTAGTATAAAAACATGGCAGTCTTGTTTTTTCTCTCAGGTTTCATCTCAAGATGATTCTAAACCATCCCAGAGGCAGTTTACTATTCTTAACTTCAATGATTTAATAGCATCTGCTGTTCCCATGACACCTGAGGATCCTTCATTTTGGGACTGTTTTTCCTTCACAGAAGAAATTCTAATACGAAATGGTACCAAGTCATGACATGATTCCATAAGAAAGAAGAAAACAGTAATCTTCCATCTTCCCTGAAAAGTAGATGCCTGGTGTGATCAAATTTTATTTAATAAAGCATTTTTAAAGAGCCAAGTACTTTTTAAATGCAGATTTCAGTTCAGTCTAGCTCACTCGAATGATTACTTCTTCCTGCCCAGAATTGTAATTAACTATTAAAAACGATGACAGAATCTTCCAGTGATAAATGCATTGTGGAAAAAAGAGAAAGTGCAAACATGCTGAAAGGAAACATTTACATCTTGTCTTTAAGAGAACTACTCTAAAATTTACAGTCTCTTTCCTGACACTTTTCTTGCAAATGAATCTGCATTAACATTTTGGTAATGGGAACATGCTATCTTATTTTTTAACTATACATGTACTGTTCCTAACTGTTCTATTCCTGCTTCATAAACATGTTAGTGGTTCTAAAGTACTCTCTTGTATGACTAATATCAGTTGGATAACAGTGCCCAAATATAAGCTTAAGTAAACAGGGGCATCTGTATCCCATACAGCACAAGGTCTGAATCCTCGTTGCCATTCGACTGCTTTTCTTTTCTTTTTTTGTCTTAGCCTCAAACAAAAGAACGATGCTGTAACTTCTGAGTTTACATCTTCATAAAGTCATGACATTTGTTTCATCAGTAAGGACAACTTCCCAATAACCCCCAAAAGATTTCCCCTCGGTTTCTGTCAACTCTGATGTCATCACAGATAAGGCTGGTTTCTGACTCTTCCTTTAAAAACCATTGTTAAAAGTAGACTCTTAGAGAAGAAAAGCCTAAATCAGGTTTGGGAGAATGGCAGTGAAGTAAAGCCCACCACCTGTCATGAGAAAGATGTACCATAGTGTGCTCATTTCTCTGTTAGAAAGTTCGATTGCATGTAATCTCTTTGCTGCTGAGGTTCATGCTTAATCATGTCCTTCAGAGAGTAGAAGTGAGATAACTGCTTTGAGGGCTTAAAAAACATAGAACTTGGTGTGTATTATATTGCTCTTGTAAAAGTTTGTGTCGTTTCTATTTCAGTCATACATATGTGACCACCACCTTCTGTGTATTCTCTGGTCAACTATAGGTTTTTTATTTTGTTTTTTGAGGGCCTGCTAGTTTGTTTCTTCTTTCTCTGTATTTTCTCTTGGCCTTATAACTGAAAAGTGATGTCATACTATAAAATTTGCATTTTTTTCATTATAAGTGAAGTTGATATGTCGTCGGTGTTGCTGTTGGCTATTTGTATTCCCTTTTTATGACTTCTTGTTTGTCTTCATCTGTTTTTATTCTAGTAAATAGTGTGACCATAATATATTAAGATGCCAAGACTGTCCTATTGATGACAGACTCGATTCCTCAGTTGTAGTGCATGTCTTCAGGGTTAGTCTTGTAGCTGTTAAATATCAAGAAGTAAAATTATGTCATTATTTCTGTTACTAACATTAAAAATTGTGTGTAAATTGTATAAAATTACTCAGTAAATGTGTTTATATAATTTTTATTTTATTAAGCATGCCTAAGTATTTGAAGAATAGGAAATCATGTAGCATTTATAGTAGACGAAGTGGTGTAACCCCTGCATGAATGTATTATTGCTATGAAAAACTTGTCTTGTCAGTAATAAAATAATTATAGAACTTTTATGAGCCTGATAGTGAGCCAGATTTTGTGCTTTATAGATTTGCTCTATTTTTTAAATCAAGTTTCATATATACATAATTTAGGAAGTCAAATCCTATAACATTTTCTTTTCTAAAGAAAAATACTACTACGTTGACTTTTTCTTCTCTCTTCCTGTCTCTACAACAAACACTTTCAATGCTTAGCTGATATGCTTTGTTTTCTTACTACTATAAATAACATGTCTGTGTTGCTTTTACTTGATTTTTCTAATTTAGGTATTGACTCTCTTGTTCCAAATAGAAGGTTCCCTCTTCCCAGCATAACACGTTCTCCTTTTCACCTCCCAACATAGCTATTGTAATTCACTTTTGACATTATTGGCTAATTGGTTTAGTTACAGTGTTAAGATTATGTAACTATTGTTCATAGCTAAGTGATAGACTGTTCTTATGTTGTCTTACATTTTTATTTCCTAGTGTTAATAATTGGCTACCAAGTCCATGAATATCTTCTGTATGCTTACCCAGTTGGCAGTGATTTTGTCAGTTTAATTTCTCTTGAAGAATGGCTCTTGAACAGTCTGCCTTGTTGTTTGGATTTTGTATCCTTGTCTGGTATACAGCTGTTGTCCCAGAATCTCCTTCATTTACCCTCAGCCTTAGAATTGTTTGCCTGTGCCCTATGTTGCTTGCAGTCTGCGTACTCTGTTTCTTGTGCCTGGTATCTATCTTAGCTGCAGTCCTTTCTGTGAACGGACTAGAAGGGGATCATGAGAGGGGAGAAACAGACCATAACTGCATCTACTTTATTTTTCAAATAAGAAACAGAATCTTTAGTAAAGATGGCAGTATGTGCTGGTTATACATATGACGTAAGTCCTCTTGATTTCATCATGCCTGCCCCAGTACTGTTGGTTGTTCAACATTTACCAGCATATAGCTTCCTATTAACAGTGGGGGTTCAAAGGAGAACGTTTTGTTTTGAGACTTGTAAGAGAAGGATTCAATCCACTTGTGCAAAGCATTTTAAGAATATAGCTATTTCTTAAATGATTTACCCTTTCCTACTCCAAGCCCACCCTGCTTGTTAACAGTGTTCATTTTTACTATTTTTTGGTATTTGATATTCCCAAATACTAAGTTTGATTCTGACCTGGACCTCAGTGCTGCTTGATATCTATGTCTCTTGGATCCAAAACCATATTATCCAATGTAGTGTTTAATGGGTCTTCAAATACTTTCTTTGCAAGAATTTCCATGGGCTGGTGTGGGGGATCATATATCCAGTGAGCAGTGGGGATAGCCTGCACTGAGCTACTCCTCTAAGCTTAGTGGTATGCTGGTAAATATTGAAAAGTACTGGGGCAGGCATGATGGAATCAAGAGGACTTATGTCATATGTATAACCAGCACATACTGCCATCTTTACTAAAGATTCTGTTTCTTATTTGAAAAATAAAGGAAACTTGCATATTGATTGGCTATCAGTGAAGTCTCAAAATCAGGCAAATTATTATAAATTTAGAAAATAAAGCAAATGTTTAAAAAATTCTCCACAGAAGTCTTCATCTGAAGAAAATTGGGAAGCATCTATGACAAAAAGGGGCAAACCATAGGCTCGTGCTGGTGACTGCCAGAGTTCCAACCACAACCTCTGTCGACAAACCTCCTCCTGACAAGTTGACATAGGCAGAAGAGAGTAAACAAAGATTAACATCCTTACTTTAAGTACTTTGTCCAGCTCTACATCAGTGCAATAGTGGCATGACTTTTGGAGATGGCCAACCATTTTCTGATTGTATTTGAGACCTACTCCATAGGTCTGGTACTGTAACCTGGTCAAAAGCCTGTGGTTGTGATCACAGGCTCTTAAGGGAGAAGGTACTACTGATGTTTTGCCAAATGAATATTTAGCCAAACTACCTCCTAATATTTATGATTATACCATAGACTGGTGCTGTTCCATCTGGATCAGGGAAGCTTCTTTATGCAGAGGGCAACAGTTAACGCAGGGATTCGGAATTGACCAGGGTGCTAATAATAACTGATGGTTGAATACTCAGCCCTAAATCGGACATTGAGATCATCCTCTCGAGGGATTATCACAGAAGAGGGAGTGGAACAATTTTAAGAGCTGGAGAATGGAAAGCAGGGAGTCTCACGCACCTGTCATCAGGAGATGGCGTGACCATGGCAGTCATGAACACCAGGCAGCTAGCTACCTGTGCCAGATAGACACACACACACACGCACACAAGGGATTAAAGTCCATATTTTCCTTAATACTTAATCAGGCTCTACATAAAAGGGAGTATAAATATCACAATGCATTAGATACATGTATTATCAAAAATACAAAAATCATAAGCAAATCTCAGTAAACATATTTACCATGAGGTTAACAAACTAATTTCTATGATTATATTGTCTAAGTTTAATTATCTGTTGGAATAACAGAATAAATTGTATTGCATATAACACTTAACTGCTAGTATTACCAATGTATTAACAAAAAGGAAATACTTAATTCTGATTCTACCTGTATGTTTTTTCAAGGATAAAAGACTTTTTAGAAATGAATAAACAAGACACAGTTCTAGAGGCATTGGTGGCTTTATGTGACAACGGATCATTTAAATACATTCAGCCAATGTTAATTTAGCATTTACAATGGATATAGCCTGAGAGAATTTGCTCTGCAATGTAGAAAAACTCCTTTGATTCTAAGTGTATTGTATCATCTAGATGCCAGTCAAATTTGTGTCAGAAACGTTATATATAAGTTTTAATTGATGGCAATTTCATTAACTGGCTGTTGTATGATTATCCCTGAACATATAACTGTAGACAAAAAGAATACAAACCCACAAAAAAATGTTGGGGAGAGGAGGACTTTATATACTGCTGGTGAGAATGTAAATTAGTATACCCTGATCACTACTGATCTTCCTCAATATACTTTCATATATATCATATGTAGCCCTACCACTTTTTGGACTATGACCAAAGGAGTCTAAGCATGCTACAGGATTGTATGCACATCATGTTTATTGTGACAGGATTCGTAGTAGACAGGTTATGGATGTGGAATGTGGCCAGACATGGTGGGGCATACCTTTAATCCCAGCACTAGGGAGGCAGAGGAAGGTGGAGCTCTGTGAGTTCAAGGTAAGCCTTGTCTACATAGCAAGTTCCAGGTCAGCTGGGATGCTGGGACTACAGGGAGATCCTGTTTCAAAAAGACTTAAGAAAAAAAGGGGGAAGGGGATGTGTGTCATAGCCATAGAGACAGCCATAAAGAATGAAATTGTCACTGCAAGAAAATAAGAACCAGAAATCACATGAAGTGAGATTAAACTCAGTGTCCCAAAGCCGTTCCTTCTGAAGTGAAACACTCTCTTGGAGAAAGCGGGGGAGGGGTGCTCGTGACTCATGAAACTCAGAAATAAACAAATGATGGGGACAAGCAGGAGGAGTAAGTAGAGGCACAAGAGAATAAACAGGAGGTGTACATGGTCAAAATACATTAAACACTTGGATACAATGTTAAGAAACTCATCATTTTGCACAATGAATTTAAGAGAGTTAAGCACACGATTTGGCCAGTATAGTGTCTCACATCTGTAAACCCAGCATTCAAAAGGTGGAAGCAAAAGGATTGGTACAAGTTGGAGACCTCCCTGACATGTAAATGAATACCCAGTCAGGGCTGCATGGCAAGACCCTGTCTCACAAAACAAAACCACACACATACACACACACACACACACACATACACAGTTTACACACAATATTCAAGCAAACCTGCTAAACTACACCCACAGTCTGATGATGTCTTACCACCTCCACTGACCACTCTCATCTAAGCTACTTTCTATGTGGATGACTGCCCTAGACCCCTCACTAGACTGAGTTCTTATATTCTCTCCCATCTCAGTTAATTATCCACCTATCCAGATGCCACCTCACTGTCAAAGCTAGAATCTTCCTAATACATGACCCATAAGAGCCCATATGGACTTGTTACCATGTAGTGGTCTTCATGGACTTTGTTTTCCCGGCCAATTACAGAATTAAAAGGCAGGGAAAATCCCAGAGACAGCAAAAAGCAACAGGTAGCAACCTTCATTAAAAGTAAACAGAGAGAGAAAATTCCAAAGCCCTCAGCATTTTAAGTATAGCAGGTCCTCCTCCCCTAATTTTGGATTATTCAATTTAAAGAAGAGAGAGCCAATAGGATAAAGCTCCAAGCTGGGATATACCCAGGTCTAACCTGAGCCTTACCTAGTCCGGGCCAATCAGCCAGAAGGAGGGCTTGCCATCAGGAGCAAAACCCTGCCAGGTCTTTGTCTCAGACAAAGAGGAAGCGGGAAGTGCATTATCTTTGCTACTCCCTGGGTGGCCCTGTCTGCTAAGCAGGGATTGAGTCCCTTACAGCCTGGTTTCTGTTACTTCCCCTGACCTAACTTCCCACGGTTCCCACATGCCTCTTCTGTGGCAACTCTGACCTCATCTTATGGGTTGAATTTGGCATTCACACTCTTACTCTCCCCTCCCCCCAATCTTGTAGACGGTTACATGGTTTGCTCTCTTGTTTCCAGCGGTTCTTCTCTCAAGTGTCATTTCCTTTGTGGGTCACATTTTATCACGAATTGCACACTACCTTGTCCATTAGCCCAACACTTCAGATCCCCCTGCCTCGCTTTAATTTCACTTCTGTTACATAACCACTACATGATATGTAATATATTTTCCTTTCTTCATTATGTGCTTTGCTCCATTTCCGGTCAGATCTAAACTGCTCCTGCTTACTCTTGTTTTCCTGTTTCCAGAGGTTCAATAGCTATTTGTTGAATGCGTGATTCTTGGGTTTTTGTATTAGTGTTCTATGGCTGCCATAGCAAAAACAGAAAAAGAAAAACTGCAGACTGGTTTCAGCAACAGAAATGCTTCCCTCATAATTCTGAAGATAACTTGGAGGAAAAGGTTTCAGGAAAGCTGGTTTCTTTTGAGACCCCAGTCACTGGTTTGTAGGTAGATACCTTTTCCTCATGTCCCCACACCGTTTTTGCTTCATGCCTAGATATGCCCCAGTTTCTTTTTACAGAGCTGTATCAGTTAGCTTTTCTCATCACTACAACACAATACCTGACTTAACGTAGGAAAGATTTATTTTAGCTAACAGTTTCATAGGGCTCAGTCTGTGGTTGCTTGAGCAGAAAATCATGGCTGCAGGAGAGAGGCAAACTGCTCACGCCATAGAAGACAGGAAGCTTAAGAGAGGCAAATAAGGACTGGGGACAAGCTCTGTTTCTCCAGCCAGGGTCCAGAGCCGCCCGAAATAGGATCACCACCTGGGGACTAAGAACTTGTTCATGAGTTGGAGGAGTAGAGCATTTTACATTCAAACCGTGGCAGGGATACTAGTCATATTTAATGAGGGCATACCCTCGTGACCTCATTTCAAGACTTGTTTGTATTAGTTGCTTTTCTGTGGCTTTGATAAAACATCATGACCAAGGCAACTGATAAAAGAGTTTATTTGGGCTTATGGTTCCATAAAAGCAGGGCAGTCACGCAGGAGGCAGCTGGAGAAGGGACCCGAGAGCTCACTTCAAGCACAGGCAGGAAGCAGAGAGAGAAAAACTGCAGGTGGGGAACAACTATGAACTCTCAAAGCCCGCCCCAGTGACATGCTTCTTCCAGCAAAGCCACACCTCTTGAAGGTTCCTTGACCCTCCCCAGTCAGTGCCACCAACTGAGGACCAAGTGTTCAAATACTTGGAGCCAATAGGGGACATTCTCATTCACACACCGCAGCACAAATTGCTCTATTTTCTGATATAATTCTTGGTACTGTGAGTTAAGATGAACATATGCCTTCCTAGCATGGGGCTTTCAAGGCGTGCCACCCCACCCCCACCCGACATGTTTACATTAGTTTTGGAGATTGAAATCATGTCCTTGTGTGCTGCAAGGCAAACACTTCATTGACTGATCCATCTCTCCAACCCTTTGGCTTGCTCTTAAGTTAAACATCATAGCTTCCATCTGAACCTTCCCACTTCAAGAGTGTACAGTTTGAGACCCAAAGAAATTATATAGTTATTCTGAGTACTAGTAAATACTGTCATTCTGGGATTTTAGTTTAGTTCTCAAAAGCCCATTGTTTTTTTTTTTTTTTTTAATATATGTTGTACTGTCATTAAGATTGTCATTAAGATGAATAATATAAAAGCATACTTCTATTTAGGCCCTGAAGCTGCCCTTGAAGCAGGTCTCATGTTTCAGGAAACAGAAGTAAATTTAGAATCTGAATAATTATACTCACAGGTTGAACTTTTATTGTTGCAATTTCTGTTGTCTTTGATCATCTAAACATGTTCTTCCCTTTGCTAAATTTATCAGCTAAGAATATTAAAAGTTTATTTCTTTATTAAAGTGTCAGAATTACATAATGAACTCATAATGTTAGGGCAATGGTTATAATTTTATTCTAAAATAGAGAGGAGAAGGTCATTGCTTTTGTTAGAAATTTTTAACCTAACTTCTTAATGAAATGATGGAGCTTTATTGGTTAATAGGAGAGTTGATTTCAGAAGAATTATTTAAACTGAGGTGACTATAATTTTCCCTATGTGTGTGTAGTTCATTGTTTAAAATAAAATTTTTTACTCACAAATTTTATATTAGGAGATTCACTTTAAAGCATGTACATGTTTATGTGTCATGATATCTGTATATATATTTATGTGTATATGTGTATTTATGTGTTGTGATTATGTATATAAATTTGTTTGTTTTGAGACAGGGTCTCTCTGTGGCCCCAGCTTGCCTGGAACTTGCTATGTAGATAGACTAGGCTGCCCTCAATTTCACAGAGATTCACCTGCCTCTGCCTCCCAAGTGCTGGGATCACACGACGCTCAGTTTGGAATATAGTTTTGTTATATGTTTTATATACACACACACATATATGTGTATGCATATGTGTACCATATTTGTATTGCAAAGCTTATATATATACTAGCTGTGAAATCATCAATTTGACAGGAAAACAGCTGTCAGTGTTCCTTTTGATGCACAGAAAGGAATACTGTAAGTCCTGGTATGACAACTCATAACTGGTGAATTCTGGTTTTCACTCACCATTTCTAATCTGCTGCCTTGACTTTGTGAATGATAAAAAGGTGGCCGCTTAATGGTAGTTTTTAAATTGATGTCGCTAGGTGGAAGTACAAGGAGAATGCTTACATTGCTTCTGAAGTGTGTATAAGAAAGCTGTTTATTGATTTTTTATTTCTCTGTTAAGCAGCCCATACTCTTAGGATGGGAGTGTGAGAAAGAGTGAGGGGGGTGACTGAGAGAAGCCCAAGGGAGAGATGCAGAGTGGAGACAAGGCAGGAGGCTAGGCGGCTCCTGGGGCAGGCAAGCTAGTGCCCACAAGGGGAGACCGAGGGAAAGGCTAGGCAGACTGGAGGAGCTCCCAGGGAGGGCTGTTGAGCAGAGACTGGAGCGAAGGCTCTAGCTAGAAAACTCCTCTCTGAAGACCTGGCAGGAGTTCTGTGGGCAATAAAAGAGGAGAGGCAGAGCCTGGGCAAGAAGTAGACAAGGGTGTTGAGTGGGCAAGTGAGTGCTAGTGGCCACTCAGAAATGGGAGAATGAGAGGGAGAAAGCTGAGAGAGCAACAGAGGAGGAAGGGAATCGGTACCTCCATGTCTCATGGTGTAAGGTGCTGGGTTGTGGGTGAGGACCCCATAGCCAGACTAGCAGATCAAATCACACTGTGCATGAAAGCTGGTCCCACATGGGCCGCTGGTCTCTCCTATCCGAGTCAAGGCACCATATGTAAGGTTCTGAGTTCGAGAAATGCAGCAGATAAAAAAGACCAGAGACTCTGCGGGGAGCTAACAGAACCCAGTTTATTAAGAAAAGACAAGATGGGACTAGCTTATCTGCACTGGGGAGTGGAGAAATGCTAGCCTCCCTGGGGAGCTAGCCTCCCCAAATAGATGGGGGAAGACTATCACCTCATCTTGGGGTGCTCGGGCTCTAGGGAACCAGGCTGGTGTGCCTGGCTCCAGATCGGGATGGGCTCCCTCAGGGAGAGTTCCGGAGGCTAACTCCCTGGGAGAGCACGCTCAGCCCAAAAGCCCAAAAGCCTCAAAAGCCCAAAAGCCTCAAAAGCCTTAAGCCCTCAGCCCCTCCTAGTTTTTATGGGAGGGTGTTGGGGTTCCCAAGATCTCTGATTGATGTTTAAGGTAAACTTCTGGCCAGGAAACAGTTCTTTTTCACAGCTGTTTGTGAATCCTGGGCTGGGAGTCTTATCTATTCAAGAAGTTGTAAAAGTCAGTTCTTTTCTCAGCTCTCTCAGATCTCAGTGGGCTCTGAGAGTGGTTAGAATCACTAAGGTGTCTGTCCTGGAACTGCTCGGGGGGAGGGTGGGGGTTTCAATCACACCTAACAAGGGAAACAGGGTTAGAGTGCTTTACCCTATAGGCTCAAATGTAAACTCTTTAATATGCTCACAGCTCTCTTGTCACAAACCTCCCCTAGGTCATTTCTCAGGCTTATTCCACGGTCACTCTTCAGCCAGCTGCTCCTTACCCCCCCCCCCCCCCGCATTCCTGCCTGTTCTGAATGTGCCCTTCCCAGCTTTGTTGGGTCATTTACACTCATGACCACACATATTAAAGGACTTAGAAATCACACTGCATTTTCCTGATCCACTCACCACCTGTCGACCTTCCAACCTCTGATAGCTCCTGGGTCTTTGCTCCCAGCTGATGTCCTTACTCGCTGTTTCACTGAAAACAGAACTTTCCAGTGAGCTCTATGCCATAGCAGCCTCCATCTTCATTTTCAACCATTCACTCTCAGCCTCTCCCTGTGCCCTGCATTCAGTTTTCTCTCACCTGCTTAGCAAATTACTTTGGCAAATCTCACTTTTCTGATGTGTTACCTTTTTTGTTAGTTTTCAAAATTACATCTATTTATTTATTTATTGTGTGTTTGTGTGCAATTGAGTGCGTGTTTTATAGCTCATATACGGAGGGAAAGGACCACTTGGAGTCAGTTTTCTCCTTCTACCATGTGGGTTCTGGGAAATCAAACAGAGGTTGTCAGACTTGGTAATAAGTACCTTTCCCTACTGAACCATTTTAAAGACATTTCCCTTGATTTTACAGTGTCTTTCTCATAAGCATATCAACAGGTTACTGTTACTGGGAGAAGTTAGAAGGGGAGAGAGAAGGGAGGAAATGATATAAAAAATTAAAATAGAAAAGATAACTTTTTTGTTGACCAGTATTGTTGTTGACTTCCCTCAGACTAGATTCTCTCCTTGCGTTTCAGCATAGCTTTGTGTTCATCATAACTGGTATGCCTTATATCTGCAGCTCTCCGTGAGACCATAAATCCCTTACTGTCAGGACTCCTTTCTTCTTAATCTATGTATACTTAGATTTAGCTGTGCCTGATATGATGGGGATTTCAATACACTTGACAACTGAATCGATGGATGAATTAATCAAAGTTAGATAAGGAAATTTTTCTTTGTTTTTAGATTAATATGTCATTCCTGTTGATTAAGATTTTGTTTCTAACAAAAATTTACCAAAGAATGGTGTTATAAATGAAAGAGGGTTTGTAGCAGATATTTTGGAGTAATCTTGCTTTTTAAGTGGTCATATGTCTAAAAAATTGTTTACCTTACCCGAAATGGGCATTAAATACATCCACGTTAAATCAACTGAATCAAATTTCTGGAGCACTAGAGGCATTGTTAGTAGGAAGAGCAGAGCAGGTTGGTCTTGTGCTGCCATCTACCTTACTTGATTGAACAAAGAGGTTAGCTTCTGGTCTTCTGGTCTTGAGTTCTACAGTCTTATAAGCAGAAGGAAATTGCATATCTATTTTCAAATGAAATCAGTGAAGATGCAAAAGCATTGAATACCCTCAAGTTTCCATCATTTTTCAGATGAGAAGAATGTGATGAGTGATG
The DNA here is from genome assembly GCA_035773235.1 of Eospalax fontanierii. Lineage (NCBI taxonomy): Eukaryota > Metazoa > Chordata > Mammalia > Rodentia > Spalacidae > Eospalax > Eospalax fontanierii. The sequence goes on from CM069539.1 coordinate 11,423,264, forward strand.
TCCAGGGACTGCAGTGGGAATGTTTGGGATTGTGGCACCAGCCTCAGAAACAGCTATTCGGATTTGGGACTCAGCGCAAATATAAACAGAAGTGCACAGGCTTTCTATTGTTCAAATGGGTGTAACTCTATTACCTCACACCTTTATTGGAAGAGTTCCATGAAATCATAATATAATTATTGCCTAATCTGAAGAACTGAGGGCTTTCACAATGAAAAGAATAAAATAGCTGGACAAGTTGGACATAATATGAACACTACGGATCCTTCTACATTTGTGTAAATTTGCTGAAAATGCAAATTCCTATCACATGTTTTTGTAGTATACCACCACAAAATCTTACATTGATTCGTTTACTTGCATTAGTTATATCATAACTGTGTACATAATTGAAAATGTTATCTATTTTATTTACAATATATATGACTTTATAAGGACAGTTTTATATGAACTTCATTGTTATGATTGGGAGAATCACAGCCCACAGACCTGTGCCTTACAGCAGACTGTTGCTGCTGATGTAGCACATGGGTTTATTTTGTGAAGTAAAGTTAGAGTTTTAACCAGATAAACTAGCAAATATTTGGATTATCTGTTAGTTTGAAGTAGTTTTTAAAGCAAAAACATCCAGAAAGTACTTTGCAATAACAAAATTTAGGGATCAGAAAGTCATGTTTAATTGGGCTATTAGCTTTGCATTAGGGAAGAAAAGCTTCAGTTCTAAGGACTTTCAGGAAAGGGGGGACAATTCCAGCCCTCCAGTGGTACCTGATGCTTCTGCCATAAGCTGATGTCTATCACTGTCCCACAGTGTAGAAAAGCGGCCCGCAGAGATTCAGATTCTATCACAGGGGCTGGTTGTAGGGCTAAGAAGTCTGCATTGCAAACAAGCACTATTCAATGGAAAGTTCCTTTAAAAGAAGCAGCTTAGTCCCTCCAAAAGAAATCAATTGACTCAGTAATTGCTTTTCATTGAAGATTGAACAGATGTTTCTTCTGTTTATTACCTTGAATTTTAGGAGCATTATGTTTGTAGGTCTATTGACCTCAAGATATATGCTAGAGAGCTTGTTCTCAGCTCAAAGAATGCATGGCTTTTAACATTATGCCCTGTTTATTCAATTAGATTTTTAATGAGGCTAGGGTTGATCCCAGGCCTTGTACATGCTAGGTAAGCTCTCTATCACTAAGCTGTCCCCACCCCAGCCCCTCAAATATAATTTTAATAAGACACTTGAGAAGCATGCTTTAGAAAACAACTCATCTCTACTGTCTTCCAATTTATAATTTTATTGATAAAGCAAAGTTTATATATTTATTCATGTATAATCTACATCTAATTCATCCTAATCTACATATGACAAGTTGTGACTTAATCACTGTGTTTCATACAATATGTATATATCTTATCATCCATGGTCCCTCTCTGATTTAAATCCCTTTTATTAATAATGTTATATAAAAACACACACAGAGTATGGTTGGAAGCAAAGGAGCCTCAACTTTTACAGACTGGAAAAAGTTGTAGGAAGGCTGAATGAAAGGGTTGATGGTGAATCTGAAAGCTCTTGATAGTAGCGTGTGTTCTTTGATGGACAGAAGTGGCTGTGAAGTTGTGGCAATAGGAAATATCTTGGTACACTGGCTGTGCTGAGCGCAGGAGATTGAGTGGGAGAATCACTAGCTTCTGGGGTTTTCAACATCTCTATGAGCAGGTATGCAGGGAGATGTGAGTGCTGGGCAGTGTGGTTGGTGTTCATCAATAATTATTAATAAAAGGGATTTAAATTTTATTCTCTCCACAACAGGAAGAAATTGGGAGGATTCTAAGCTGTGGATGATGCTGATGATTAATAAAGCTGTTGTTACCCAAGAATCTTCCTGTAAGTATTGCCTGTACTTCACGGTTTGAAAGGTCAATGTATGTCATGGAATGACTAAGCAACAGTTTCATCCTTCTGATGAACTTACAGTTTGCAGATAGTTAAATTAAAAATACCAGTGTTTTCAAGAGAAGATGAGCTTATTGATTGATCAATTCTTTCAGCACTGAGGCACCTGGAGGTGGCCATGTTATCTGTTTATTCTTTTCCCCAAGCCATGGATTGAATGTCTGTTTCAAAGGACAACTATGTGGCTTAATACAGAGATTTAGAATTATTTGCAAAGCTCATAAATCTTAATGAGGATGGCTTTAGAGGTGAGAAAAATTCACTGCATGAAAATAAAAACTATCTGCCCGTCCAAAGATTAATCCTAGTGCACACAATACATTTGGCACAGCTTTATGCATTCTATTTGTAGCAGCAAAATACAAGGAAGATGTTGGACATAAATAACTTGAGTTATTTATTTATTTAGGTCTTAGTATTGAAAATCCAAAGCAAACTATGAAGACCATGAAAAATTTTATGCAGCCAAGTGTATTGTTATTTCATCTAATCTGTGTTGTACTCAATTAACTGGTTGACTTAAACAGCATTTTTGTAAAGCTGGGCTAGCACTTATCACTCTATGTGCAGAAGCTCAAACAATTCAAAACTCCTGTGCTAGATTCTTCGAGTACAACGCCCAAGCATAGCGGAAGCTACTTAACTTAAATTGCATACTTCCGAAAGAAATTCCTTGTGTGCCCCACGAAGCCTCAGGACACACAGATACAAATAAACCTGAGCAGTTTGAAAAATGGTTCCCTGACTATGTCCTATTGCAGAAAAGGCTAGCTGACAAGGTTCCTAAGATTAAAGACTTTAAGGCATGTGATGGTTGGGAAAAGATTTGGGAAGTAAAAGTGCAGTCTTAGCTTTCCGGTGTTAAGAACTTTTAAGAGACTAAGCTCTTTCTTGCAGAGCAACTTTGGACATGATTAGCAAATGTTTAGCTGGTGACTATGCTAACACAATATCTAAAGTAGAACTCAGTTAAAAGATGTGGGATACGGCTTAACGGGATTGCTGATAGAAGAGAAAGCAATCAACCTCAGGATTCCAAATTGACATTTATTATCAGTGGGAGCTGACCAGTGGGAATCAGCGCAGCAACCACACTGGTCAAGCTGTGGGAGAGTTTAAGTGTGTTCTTATGAGACAGAGTTTATGGCCTTAGGAAGGAATGTTTGTAAGAGGCTTAGGGCCTACACTGTTCAGAAGGACTTGTTTGCAGAACAGGAATCAATTTATGGTTAGTGTGGTATGTTGTGGGTCCATATCTTGAAACAATGCTCAGCTAGACCTGTCAGTGGGACTGGCAGTTTATGATAGATTGGGGTTTGGGGACAATTTCCCTTTAGTGGTAGAGTGCTTACCTAGTATATACAAGGGCCTGGATTCAATCCCCAGCATGATGAAACAGCAGCATAACACCTCCATCCAAATTCTTGCATAATGGACTAGCAAATGATCAACTAAAATGGAAGAAGAGCAATGTACCTATAAAGTTCATTAGCTTAATAGGTACACACTTCAAGTGAAATGCTGACCTTATCAGGAAAAAGAGGAAGCTTGAAATCTAAACCATACTATGGCAAAACTCCATTATTTTATACAATTAATATAGGGTAATACAAGTTTTTAAAAATATGAATATGGGTGAAAAAATATGAATTCTATGCTGTAAACTATAAAATTAGTAATTGAAAATGTTTTTTTTAAGTAAACATCTTAGATTTGTTTAAGGAATATACTTGAGAAATGCTTTTTAAAAATATTTTATTATGATTTTTATTTTATGTGTATGAATGTATTGCGTGCACCTGTGTTGTGCAATTCCTGCGGAGGTAGAAGAAGGCATCAGATCCCCTGGAACTGAAATTACAAATGTTTGTCAGCCACCACGCAGGTGCTGGGAACTGAACCCAGGTCCTCTGCAAAAGTAGCCACTCTTACTGAGTCAGAGAGATGTTTTTTAAAATACTTTTTTACATTTTATTATTTTTAAGATTTAAAATATCTGAAAAAGACTATTAATAATGAAGGGTAAAATTCAATTTGTCAGTGTGGAGAGAACTTTTTGTTGCCTTCTAAATAGTCACCAAAGGTGAACTCACCCAATTGATTGGCAAATGTCAGAAGCCTTATTTCACTGTTTATACAAAGAAAAAAAAATGAATAATTAGCTTTTATACCTGGGAAGAAGACAGGAACTAACATCTTAGTTCCTATTTTGTACTTACTCCGTGGCAGACAGGAGTCTACATTGCAGTCCTAGTCCTGGCTTTGCAGCTCTGACTGACATGACTGGACAAAGCGCTATGTGTCAGCCTCCTTTGTTGTGTATGTGTGTGTTGTGTGCTGCTGGTACGTCTTCATAACACTGAGGTAATGCCTTACTGAAGAGATATATGAAAATAGTAGGATTTGAGGAAGGTTAGAAAGGCAAGGAAGACTTTGGTGGCATGGGAAGGGAAAGGAGCCCCTGACACTGCAGTCTGGGTGAAGCCTCTTGCCAGTCCAGAAGTCACATTTCCAGTGTAATTAGCAACATTTGCTGTGAAGATTGCTGACATAGAGATACTATTTCATATATACGTACATTAATATATCTGGTATATTAATGTAAATAGGCAATGAACCAAGTTTAACATCTGAATGTATAGGACCCTGGTTAGGGTACCATTCCTTTTACCTGGTATTTTCTGGAACTCTCAAACAAAACTGTTGGCTGTGCTTATATAAAGATACTTACCTGCTAAGCATCCCTGTCATCTAGTGCTCTGATCGATTGTTCTCCTGTCAGATGCACCTCAGGAACTATCCTGTGATCTGACTTAGGTTTCCCAACAACTCTCGAAGGTAATCGCTTTATAACCCCCTAAATCCTGCATTCAATCATTGGAAAGAAGATAGACGGTGGCTCTCCACTGAGAAGCCTGTTCGCACACTTGGGTACATCTTTCCCACCTCCCCATTGAGAAGCCCACACCCATGATCTGGGGAGAGGGGTGTAGAAATAGGTCACTAAGCACCGCCTCTCAAGTTATTCCCACCCCTGGTTCTGGTTTGCCTTCTTGTCCTCCTGATCTGTACATATGAACAAGCAGCCACATGTTCCCACCATGGACTGAGCCCCTCCTCTCTCCAGGCCTTCTTCACTAAGAAGGACTGAGACCATCTCTTTGAAACCAAGAGGATTCCTAAAATTTTTCCTGCCAGGTATTTGGCAGCAACGATGAGATAAATAACTAATGAAATTTTTGATCTGTGAAAACTTATTTTTTAAAGTGAATTAAAAGGTAGGAATGTATTGAAGGACGTGGACCTGTTAGGAGGCCAGAACAGTGGTCTATCTGAAAACTCATGAGGATCCATGTTTGAAGAAGAGAGGCTGCAATACACAGAGCAGAGCAAATGTGAGACAGTCAAGACAGAGTTACCACCTTCACCAATAGAGACAGAGTTACCACATTCACTAATAGAGAGATACAGAAAAAGAGAGTTAAAGGTGACTGGAGCGGCAAGTGTTCCAAGAGGCTGAGAACACCTAAGTCAGCAGTGGAGTGCATAGGGAGACGTTTAGAAATTCTCCATTCTTTCTACCTGAGGCTTGTTTGGCCATTTTGATCTTGCCCAAATATTGCCGCTTATCTAACACTAACTTGGGAAGGTAAGAATGCTTATATTCATACATGCTCGAGATAGTGTATAGGTGTTCAGCTTTTTTTTTTTTTCAGTCAGTGAATGAATAATGAATTTTGATTATGATAACCAGGGGCTGGTAATGCAGGGAAATTGAGAAGATAGTAGGTTTGGGAAGGAGGCTGTTGAGTTTCTCTTTGGAAAACTCATTTGGAAATGACAGAGGTTTGCTAGCTGACACTTGCAAATATGGGACTGGAGTTTGGGTGAAATTTGGAACTAGAGATCGAGATTTAGAAATTGTCTGGTGAATGTAGATATTGAAGCTGTACGAGTAACTGAGATTTTTATTTAAAAAAATGCATGAGAGACAAACACAGATGCCCTGAACAAGATGGAAGAGGGGTCCAGTGGTCTGCTGAACTGGGCCTTTGATCCCAGCATTTCTAGAAGTCAGTTCAGGACCAAGTCTTTGGCTCCAGCTATCCTAAATGGAGTCAGAACTTGGACTCCGTGGTCCCAGAATTCACCAAAGGACCAGTCTCTTGTCTCCAGCAACCCGAGAGGCCACTGTAGGACTGTGCCTTTGACTTTAATGGTCTCACGGTTCACTGGAGGACCAGAACTTTGGCTCCAGTGGCCCCAGAGTTCCCTGTGGGTCTGGGATTCTGACAACCATCCCTACCTGGTTCACTCGGGACAAAGACACAAATAAAATTACATAACTCCTGACCATGACCTGTTACTGACCTCTCAACCCCCCTACAATGGAATCCAAGACCACAGAGGTAGCTGAAATGTCAAGAAAGTTCAGTCTTACTTTTAAGAAGAACTTGAGGTACGGACCTCAGGGGAGCTGTCAGAGACAGTAGAGGGAGCCAGACATACATGAGGGAGTGTACAGAGAGCCAGGCAGCAGGAGGTGGAGATGCACATGGAACAAGTAGTTTAGTGATAAATGGAGAGACCCTGATTTTACCTGAGAAGCAGCATAGTGGGGTGTCTGTTAGGATGGAGGATCTGTTCACCTACTCATTATGTGGAGGGCCAAATGAAAAGAGACTAAGTTTAGGATAGATCATGAAGACTTTGAATTTCTAGAAGATTCCCATGAGAATCAAGTCGATTGAGTGTCAGATAAGGAGACAGGGAAGGTGATGATAACCCTTTGTTTACTGTGCTGATATGAATGAGAATCGTCTCCCATAGGCTTCAAATATTTGAACACATCCTGACCATTTGGGGAGGGTTCTGGAACCCTTAGGAGTGCAGTCATGTCGAGAGCACATAACTGGGGGTGGGCTTTGAGGGTATTCATCCTTGTCACGTTGCGGTTTCTCTCCCTCTGTTTCCTGCACCTACTTGGAGCTGTGGGTGCTCTGCCTTCTGCTCTCACTGTCTCCTGCCATGCCTTGCCCCATGGTGGACTCTTATCTCCCCAGAAGCCAAATAAACTCTTCCTTCTTTCGGTTGGCTTCGTCAAGGTGCCTTACCTCAGCAACAGAAAAGTAACTATTGCATTAACCGATTCTGTGGTTCTCCCTCCCTCCTCAGTCCTTCATGAGCACATCCCTGCTTCCCTTTGCAGTTCCTGTCCTGTTCCAGGGCCTTCTCATTCTCAGGGAGACAACTCTTAGAAATGATTCTCTCCCTTGCGGTACTCCCATCTTCTGGGCCCTTTGCACACTGCTTTCAACCTAACCTTTCGTAAACTCAATTCCAAGCACATCACTCCTCCATTTTGGAGGTTTAGGAGCAGTTACGGGGCTTAGAAAAACCTACGTATCCCATATACTTCATAAAAATCATTTCCTGATTTCCAGGTGCTTCCTCCATCTTGTCTGCTAAATCTTTCTACCATGATAAAAGGGAAAAGGTTCTTGCTTGAGCAATCCTGCAGCCCAGCAGGTGCTTCAAGGATGTTTTTCTGCTTGCAGTTCTAGTGGAACCATGTATTTTTCTTTACACATTAAAAAAAAATTGCTATACATGTAAGGCATTTTACTCAGAAGAATGTTATTGAGGCCATACATAATGTATGCCCATTTTTGTGGAAATGCATGCATTGCTATGCATTACAGTTCAGTGGAACAACCCCAGAAAGAAAAAAAAAATAGCTCGGCATCCTTAATGCTGTTTTAACAAAATGCTTTAAATTACATTTCTTCCAGTTAATGGTTTAGAAAGAAAAATGAGGAAAACGGCATTCATTTCACCAGAATGAGCCATCGGAGATCCAAATAAATGGACCAGATGAGTGCATTAGACTGTTTCCTATTCATGTGGGATTACACATTCAAATAAAGCTGTGTACATTTATTTGAATATGTAATCACGGAGCTGAACAAACGTGGTGCTTATGTCCAAGTATAGTTTCCCTGCTCTACACATGGGAGTACGTCTGTGTGTTCTAACAAAGCAGAAACTCATTTGGTGCACACTTCAAAACTGCTGCTTTTGTTCATCAGCGTCATTGCTTCTGACATAGGCGGGTACCGGCATGCTAGCCGTGGGCGGCTGGAGTGGGTTTCTCTAGTTGTCTGAGTTCATCCATTCTCTCATTTTTGAAAAGGATTTTTAAAAAATTATTTCAATCGTGTGTGTGTGTGTGTGTGTGTGTGTGTGTGCGCGCGCGCGCGCATAACTGTGCGTGCAGGTGTGCATGGAGGCCAGAGGCACTGGATCTCCCCGGAGCTCAAGTTTTAGGCAGTTGTAAGCCACCTGATGTATTTGTTGAAACTGAACTTGGGTCTCTTGCAGGAGCAGTATGTGCTCTTAATGGATGAGCCATTCCTCTATCCCTACCTCATATGGCAAATATTTGTATGCCACTGGGCAAGGGTTCAAGTTATGAAGATACTTGAATCATCTGGGAATTTTAATCATAACCTTACTGATTTCACGCTATCATTTGGGATAATCCTCTTTGGTTTGTGACACAAATCCTTTTAGACTGTTGATCGTTTAGGATAACAGTTGACTCTTAAGGAATGAAGAGTATAAAAAAGGCTTAAGGCAGATACATACACTAGCTCTATGTAGTATAAATATGTAAATAGAGACATTATAAATATTCAAAAAATGATTAACCAATAAATAAATAAAATGTGTTCTGTCTTCCTGCCGTGTTTCTGTCCTCACAGGGGCTGTAAGGCCAGGTTTCTGCTGAGTATGCAGACCTCACAGACTTCCACACTGGAATGCAGTGGGGCTCTCCACTGGCCTTTGCTTAAAGTCTGCAGCCTGTCCTGTTCTTCAGACATACTTGGCTCTGTCAGGAATCACATGGGCGGGCACCATGATTAGCATAGCCAAGCTCTACCCATAGTACATAAATTGCTGCCAGGCTTAGTGATCAGATGTAACAGGTCCTTGAAGTAGTCAGAGGCCACTTGGAAAGGGGAATTTGGTGTCCCATATACTCGGCATGTGGTCTAGAAAAAGGAACTCATGGGGTCTGGGTCATCCTAGCTTCCTCGTCCTACCCACAGAGCAGGCAAGAACCTCCCCTGGATCACGAAGTACATCTGCAAACTGGAGGCTCTTGCCCAGGCAGCTTGTGAACATGAGGATTTCTTTATCACAAGTATTTTCATGACTTTCTTATAGATGCCTCTCTGATTCTCCTTAGCTGATTTCATTTTTGTATAACACAATTTTAAGTGGAAACAAAAGAAAAGAAAAAAAACCATAAAACGATGACTATAAGTTCCTTTTAACTCCATCTCCCTTATGGTGACACACCCATAGCACAAGAGAATAGTGTTTGGAGGGAAGGGATTCGGTTGGCCTGATTGTTATCAGGGTGCTTATGGGCCTGGGCATTCACTGTGTACTAGGAAGACTGCTGCCTAATCTCTTCCATTAATTCTGTGGGAGAATAGAAGGGCAGCAGCGCATGCAGAAATGCCACTGGAGAAGTCGTACCACAGAGGAAGCACCCAGGCCTTATCAGGGTTAAGGAAAAGATTGTTTCGGGCCTGGAGAGATGGCTCAGTGCTTAAGAGCACTGGATACTCTTGCAGAGGACCCAGGTTTGAATCCCAGCACCCACATGGTGGTTAACTACCGTTTGTACCTCCAGTTCCAGGGGATCTGACACCCTCTTCTGATCTCCTGGGCATTGCATGGCATGGGTGTACCTACCCATATGCACGCAATGCATTCATACACATAAACAATAAAAATAAACAACTAAAACACATTAAAGAAGAAAGGGATTATTTCATCGAATATTGTTTTAAAATAACATACACTATCAAGAAGGAAAACACAGTTGACTTAGGTATTAATGCTGAATAAATGAAGCAAGAAAGGCATATTCCAAACTGCACAAAGCTGGGAAAACATGTCTTCATAATAAAGTGCATGAGTAAGTGGCAAGAAGATGACAATGATGATGATGATGATGGTGATGACTGACATTTACTGGTGCTTGCACTATTCCAGGTACTGTGAATATATTCACAGGTTCATGAATGTATTAAGTTGCTTATTCTTTACAAAACTCTAAAGGCAATAAGTGACCTCATTTTGCCAATGAAAACTTAGGCTGGGAGCTGCCCACTAATTTGGATGAATCACACAGGTTGTAAATGGCAGAGCAAGGATCTGACCCTGGAACCTGTACTTCTAACCACTGTGCAGAGACAGAAGGGTCCTTATCACCGAATTAGGCTGGAGTGTCTTCTGTTTTGTGTTGTTCTATTTTTATTTCTTGTCATATAAATCATGGAATGATGACATGTTTATCAAAGCAATTGATTTCATTATTCCCACATCTCTAAACAGTAATTCATTTTTTTCCCTTTGCAAAGGTTGTTGTGGGGAGGATGAGCAGTGGTGACATGGTCCTGATTTTGTTCCCACTGGATGCCCTTCAAGTCTCCATTTTTGCCCTTGGCTTTTGTTAGATATTGGGCCAGAGGGCGTGATGGCTCCGTCAATGCTTCCTTGGCTAAAGTCTGAAATCAAGCTAATTATTGCAAGAAATGTCTACTTGAAGAAAGATTAGAGTCCAGGAGTAAAATAGTGACACAGTGGCAAGAATCATGTGTGGCGTCTGGCAGAGCTTCTCCTTACCATTTTGAAGATTCCCAGGTACCGTCTTGTCAGCCAACAAGGTATTTTAGCTAGCAACAACCCTAGCAGGTTTCCAAGTACTCACACAGAGGGCAAATCACAGGCTTTCTTCCCAGAGTGAATTTCCAAGTGTGCCAGTCCCCAGCATCTCCCTTCTCAAGCTTTCTAGACCAGTTCTGCTGATTTTGGCAAGCTGACCTTGGCAAGCTATACACAACAAGAGTTTCTGGCCCTTTTCTGTAGATTTTTTTCTGAGACTCTGTCCTTGGTGCCATCTGCCCCTATTTAGCATTTGTCAGGAACTTGCATCACAAGTATTACACACGAGACAAAGACTGAAGCTCGCAGTAATTGTTGAATAGTGATCTGTGTTACTCAGTTCCTCCTCTGTAAATTGTAGTGAATATTATGGCTGTTTTTAAGAAGCTTTACACATCTTTCTCTCTTACTAAAATCAGTGTGTTTCATCTTGTAATGCTCTTGGTCATATTTCGTTTGTGGATCTCTACAGCATATATTTCAATTTATGTAAAAATCTTTCAAACTTTCTTCTCATTTGTATATTGTGCCTTAACATTTTCTTTTTTAATGCATGATTTTTATTGAATTTTTGTGAATTTCATACAAAACATTTTAATCACCTTTATACCCCTCTCCCATACCCCACCTCACAGGATTCCACACATTCTGTCATGTGTGTTAAAAGCTTATCAAGTCAAGTTAGTGTATCCAGACGTCCCTCAGTGCAAGTTCATCCACTGGGGTCTAGTCAGCCTATCTAGTCACTCCCTTAAGAGGATCAACTCTCCTTCACCCAGCAGTAATCAGCTGCCAATAGTTCTTCAGATAAGGTTGGGGCCTGCTGCCCATTTCATCATTTCTGTGATAGGTTTCTGTCTGCTTGAGTTTGCATGGTTCTTGTACATGCTGACCTCACTGCTATGGGTTCGTATGAACAAGGTCCCAGGAACCCGGAAGACTCTGTTTCCACATGGTCATGCGCCTCCTTCCCTGGCTCTTACAGTCTTTCTGCCCCCTCTTCTGCAATGGCCCTGAGCACTGGGTAGGTGAAGTTTAATGTAGGAGTCCTGTCCAGGGACCCATACTCTTATTCTCCACACTTTGGCTATTTATGGCCTTTTGAGTTCATTATCCTCTTTTGAATGAGGGAGCTTTATTGATGAGAGTTGAGAGATGTATTAGTGTTCTCCCTTGTTCCACTATATTCATGAGTGTTAGGTGTAGAGGTTCCATTGTAGATGTGTCACTTAGGGTTGGAAATTTCATGGACACTTATTCTCTGTGTGTGACCAGTTATGGAACTCTGTAATAGTCTCCATCTGTTGCAAAAGAAGCTTCTTTGATGAGTGCTGACTGGCATAGTAGTCTGTAAATAAAAGGATTCATATTTAGCCTATAGTGAGAAATGACATTTCTTTAGGGATGTGACAGCCTCAGGGTTTTCTCTAAGATCTATGACCTCTCCAGCTATGTGTATTTGGCAGAGAGCAAACTAGAGATCTGGCAAGGCTTAAGAACTCTCTAAGCCCGCCCCCAGTAATGTCCTTCCTCCAGCATGGCCACACCTTCTAAGACATCCCCAAACAGCGCCACCAGCTGGGGACAAAATGTCCTAATACTTGGAGCCTATGGGAACTGTCTTATTCAAACCATTACCGTGAGAGGTAAGGTTGGCTTCTGTCCTTATTCTTGATAACTTACTTGATTTGATTCTTATAAGTGCATATTCTTATAAGTGCATATTTTTCCATTTAAAAAACACAGATAAACAATATTCTGGCTTTGCTAATTTCAGCTCTGTGATGGTGTTTAGTTTGCCTCTTAGTGTCCTACAGTTCCTGTGATTTGGGAGGTAGATCTGGGGGCATGTATTCTTGACAGGGATGCTATCACCCCCAAAAGGGTGAACAATGCTTCTTTGGGAGTAAAACATCTTACTGTCTTTACTTCTCTCAAATTAAATTTTAACATATTGTTTTCATAATCACTAATATCAAGATATTGAATTTCCTCTGTGATTTCCTTTTTAATATACCATTTTGTTATTTTCGTGTATTCATTTAAGCTTTATTTCTGTTTTATAATTTTATTCTATTATATTCAATATGCATAATTTGCATAACATTAACATGTGGCTCTTATTGGTTCTTCCTTTTGGTCTTAACATGTGGTTGACTCTTGCAAATATTCCCTGAGTATCTTATTGTGTAGAATATATTTCTTTCTTCCTGGGGTGTATGTGTTTGTATGTGTGGGTTTGTGTGTATGTGCATTACCACTGGTATATTTACAGTAATGATCAAATTATTGATGTCTTTTTTTGTTGCTTTCATCGGTCAGTTTCTGAGCTGAATTGTTAAAACCTCCAGTTTCTATTGTTCATCCATGTTGTTCTTCCTGCAGTTATGTGGATTGCTGCTTGATTAACTTTGAAGCACTTTTATATACAGTATGTTAATGGGTTTCTGTTTGTTCTGATGTCTCTTTTACTAGTATATGATATGCCTTATGCCATTTTTGACCCTCCTTATATTTTGGGAGACATTCATCTTGCTTTCTTCTGTTCCATCTGTTGCATATTTCCTTGACAATTGTAATTATTTTCCTTTCAACATTAAGAAATTTTTCATTTGTCTGAATAGAGTTTCTTGTATATGATGTATTACTGACTTTTTTTCTTTGCCAGTCTAGGACTGTGTTAATTGATGAGTTCAGTCATTTGTACCCAGTGCTATTGCCGACACAGTGGGACTCGTTCCTGCTATCACCATTCAGGCTTTGTACTCACATCACTTTTCTTTTACTTTCTATTAAGCACATCTTAACTGCTGAGCCATCTCCCTAGTCCAGTTGCAATTTTTACTATCCCAAATCAACTATTCTTCAATTAGGAAGTGTTTGTTCTCCCTAGAGACTAGAACAGTGTCTGGAAAATGAAGGACACACCATAAAGACATACTGAACAAATAAGTGAATTTGAAACTATGAACCTTAAACCTGTGGGACTTGCATACTATGGCATTGGGCAAGGATTCACACAGTAAAGGAAATGGCTTTCTCTGTGAACATGGAGTTAGATGAAAAGGCCTGTCTGCCCTCCCATCACAGGGCCCATGCTTTTGATGGGCAGAAATATGGAGCAGCCACTTTGTAATGAGTCCAGACTGGCTGGGGGGCTGCTCTCCAAAGCACTTGATCCTGATTTTCTCCTTAAAGACTTCGGCAGATTCCTTTGGGGTCGAGTCTTAGACTTGTAGGAATGATTAAAACCAATGTTTTTATTTTACCATTTTTACTTTCAGAGGAAATTTTCTATTTTCTTCCACCAAGATTATTTTCAATTCAGAATGTTTTGAGTCAGTTTAATGGGAAACTAAGTTAAATTGCTCTTGTATGTGAGCTACAGAGTTTTAATTTAATGGGACAATAGGTCAACTTAGAATAAAAAGTGTGACCTTATACAGAGACTTCTTTGATGACCTCAACCCTCTGATAAAATTAGATTTCCAAAACTGATAAATTTGTGCTTGGCCTTAGGGAGGTAAATTGGAAATCGTTTCTAATAATGTTTATTGCTGAGTTATTCCTTTATCACCTTTCCAGGTTCAGATTCTATTTTATTGAAGTTATATAAGTCCCCTGGAAGGGCAAAGTGAACAATTTTATATGGTTGTTTTTCTCAGATGGTCATAATTTGGAATACTTGATAGAAACAGATTCTGAAATATTTGTTTTTTAAGATCATCATTATCAACAATTAAGAGTTCTTGGATTTGAGCAGGGCATGGTGGCACACACCTTTTGTCCCAGCACTAGGGAGACAGAGGCAGGTGGATCTCTGTGAGTTCAAGGCCAGCCTGGTCTACATAGTGAGTTCCAGGGCAGCTGGGGCTACAGGGAGTCTCCGTCTCAAAAAAGATCTCCCCTGCTCCCAAAAAGAGTTCTTAGATTTATGGTAGTTTGATTTTCAGTAAATTTCAAGATGAAATGTATAAGATAAATGAGGATCCCTTAGGTCATATATTCAATTAACGCAGTATATATTGGCTTCTCTGAGCTGAGAATTGCAATTAAACTCTGTTCTTGCAGTGCCACGAAAACAAAAGGCATTCATATTGCTCAGTGGGTACTTCCCCTATATGTCTGCTGTGCTTAGAAATTTTTGCAGTTATGGAAATATGTTGGCCTACAGAAGAAAAAAAGGAAAGGATGAAGAGATTTCAGGCTGGATTGCTCTCATGTGTGGAGACAGTGAAGAGTCATAGGTGCACTGAAGACAGAAGAGAGGTAACAGAAAGAAATTAATAGCTATTAACAACCGCTCTTCACCTACAAATAGTGGAATATCAGAAATCCATAATGGGACTTATTAAATTAAAGATAGTATTTTTCATTGTAACTATATATAATGAAAAATATGAGATGCCTATAAATATGTTATTCCTAAAAATATAGGGATAGAAATTATTGTTAAGTACTAGTTTAAGACATTAAATGAATAACAATATACAATTACGATATTGTAAAAAGAGGAGCAATGTGATATAGAGGGAAGATCAATAAGGTAAAATCAGTGAATTCTGAGTTCAATCCTTTTTTTTTACTCGTCATCTTTGTAATTCTTAGGAATGTTCCTGCGATTATCCTATGTTCCTTCGTATTTTGAATAGTGGACTGTATTACCTGTGTAATAGTGCTGTGTAGGTGTGTAATGGATAAGTAAAGTATAAGGAAAATTCCTATATTAATGATATTTGGTAAGTGTAAGTTTTCTTTCTTCTCTGCACTAGTTAGAATGTACAGCCTTAGGCAGTGGGAAAATGATTTGGTGATGAAAATTGTGTATTGATAAAGGCAGAACCTCAATCATGAGCTTGCCTACACTATAATTAGAAATCACATCTGAGGAAAAAAATAAACAATAAATTATGATGAATCATCTTGGTGCTCTCATTGGTTTTAGTGTAATTGCTCATTAAGCCTTTAAAATTATTAGAACTTGTTAATTAAAAAGCTTTCCTGAACTGCAGTGAGGACGCTTATTCATGTCCAATGATTTACACTGAGGTCTCTTCTGATTGCAGATGTTACAGCTTCATTTGCATAGTGGAACAGTTGGCTGCATTATACAGCCAATGCTCACTGTATCGTGAAGTGATTCCCACACGACACTATAAGCTAAAATGTGCTGATGGACCCTATATTGGTATTGCTAAAGAGAAAAAATGTTGGAATAACTTTTAAAAAATCGATGTAAGTGCACCCAAGCATGCAAACCTTCAGAGCTCAGAAGAGAATGTCAGATCCCCTGGAACTGGAGCTATGAATGGTTGTTAACTGCTCTGTGTAAGCTGGGAACTGAACCCAGGTCCCCTGCATAAGCAGCCAGTGCTCTTAACTGATGAGTCATCCCTGCAGCCCCTGTTAAGGTAAACTAAGAAAAAAATTAAATCATCGCCTCAGGCAAGATTAGTGTTAGAAGAAAAGAATATACAGGTCTGTGCTGGATACTTTCAGTTATCAACTTGACACACCTGAATGGAGGGAACTGAAACTGAAGAATTACCTCCCGTAGACGGCCTGTGACCACATCTGTGGGGCATTTTCTTGATTGTTGAATGATGTGGGAGGGCCCAGCCCACTGTGGGTTGTACCACTCTTGGGCAGGTGGTACCGTATTGTATAAAATTGCAGGCTGAGCACCGGCCAGGGAGCAAGTCAGTAAGCAGAGTTCCTCTATCGTCTGTGCTTCACAGCTCCTGCCTCCAGGTTCCTGCCTCGAGTCCCTGTCTCCAGTTCCTGCCTTGGTTTTCCTCAGTGATGAGCTGTCAAGTCCTGGGAGATGTAAGATAAGATAAACCCTTTCCTGTGCGAGTTTGTTTTGGTCAGTGTTTTTATCACAGCAATTGAAAACAAACTGAGACAGTGTTGGAATCTTTTTTTTTTCTTTCTTTTTTTCTTTTAGTCCTGAGGCTATTCTGATACAGCCTTTGACCAAACAGAAGACAGAGTAAAAAAAAAAAAAAAACAGGTTAAGGTGGATGGTGTACTAAGAAATATGTTACATGATTATATAATTTTATCATTAATTAATTTTTGAGACAGGGTCTCCAAATGTAGCCCAGGCTGACCTTCAACTCATGTCCTCCTACCTCATTCTCCTAAATGCTAGGCTTATAGTCATGTATGCTTCTGGAATCATTTCCTATGTTCCAGTGTAAACGCTGTAACAGCTGATCTCGCATCAGTTTATCTGACTATATTATTCACTGATGCCTTTTAACTTCAAATCCTCAACTGTAGTTTTTACTAAAAGCTGCCCTAGTGAAAGAAGCATCACATGCACCAATTGTCAAGAACCACTTACTCATCCATCAAGAATATGTACCTCAGAGGAAGAAAGTAACAAACTGGGGTCAAATGAAAATACGGAGTCATATATTTTAATTTTATATAGGGAAATATTGAAAGATGAAATCGCTTTCTACTAGAATGTATGTTAATACACTATAATACTATGCAAAATAGTATTTTGGACATAAAATTCTATGTATATTAACATATACATTTTGTAAGGTGTGAATGAAACCCCCAACAGTTTCAAGCTCAGGAAGATGGAAGGAAACCTGGAGCCAGAGTTTATCTAAGCTTTGCAAATAGCTCCAGATCCCAAATTCCTTGGCAGATAAGCAAGGAATTCACAAACAGCTGTGAAAAAGGACTATTTCCTGGCCTGAAGCTTGCCTTAAACATCAATCAGATGTTATGGCAACCCCCCTCCCCTGAAAGCCAGGAGGGGGCTAAAGGTTTTTAAGGCTTTGAGGACTTGGACAAGCAGGGGCTTTTGAGACTCAGACTTGGGCTGAGCTCGCTCCCCCCTGGGAGTTTGGCTTTCCCACTCTCCCGGAGGGAGCTCCTCCATCCTGATCTGGAGCCTGGCACGCCAGCCCGTTCCCCAGAGCCCCAGCCCCAAGATGGGGATGAGGGGGCTAGCGTTTCTCCACTCGTGGGTGTGGAGGAGCTAGTCCGATCTGGTCTCTCAATAAAGCCGGTTCCTATTAGCTGCCAGTGGAGTCTGGTCCCTTCTGTCTGCTGAGTCTCTCGAACCCTGAACCTTGCACATTTCTATTTCTTCTATTAAATACATGTATGCCTAAAATATACATATATATATATATTTCCTTTGCTGTACAAAAAGAGATGAATGCATAGCAGAAAAATGTTAAGCATTTTTGGAAAATGTGAGATCATATCAGGAAAAAATTCTTATCAGAAAATGATGACCTGCCCAATTTCAAGAAAAGGAAAGAATGCAAATACCCAGGCATATATGCAAATATGCAAATGTTTAAAATGATGCTTCAGTCATCATGGGCTATAAATATACTGGTGACCTCATAGAACTCTAAGGAGTGGAAAAGGCACTGCAGGTTTTGGTGTTCTGAATGTTGCTAATATTTGTAGTGCAGTGTTAAGAATAAATATTTTACTCTAGATTTGAGTGTCTCTTAAAGCTGTTTATAGACCCTATAGTAGACGTCACTGAAGGACCAAGAGAGGAAGACTGTATTGTAAGCTTCATAGGAAAAAGGATGATGTCTGTTTTATTTCTGGCACCAATGTGCCTTAATAAACAAGCACACCAGTCAATGCAAATAGTTAAAACAGAGTTATTCTCCATTACCACTACAGATGGAGACAAAATGAAAAAAGTACAGCAAAACTCCTGGATGAGCTATTATAGGAATGACAACGATTACGTATGTGAAATGCTTAATGTCCTGTTTGGTCTATAGAGAGGTGTCACACTTAACAAACAAAAATGCAGGGTGAACAATTGAATTTGAATTTTACATTATTTACCTGATGTTGGACATATGTCTATTGACAGTCTTCACTGTTTATGCAAAATAAGATATATGCTAAAATAGCATTTATTCATAGCTCATTTAAATGAGCATGCTCATTAGTAAGTCCTCAGTGCTGAATGTGCTGGACCGTGTTGTTGTTCTGTTCCTTGCAGCCTGAGTTTTATCCCCAATGTACTACACAGCCAAGGTGTTAAGAATGCTGTGCCCTTTCACAGACCTTCCAGTGGTTCTTGGCCTACCTGAGTCTCTGATATCATTGACCATTCTCTCTTGATGTTCTCTCTGGAATGTGTTATCACAACACATTCTTTTGATCCTTTCCAGTCTCTACAATATTTGGCCTCCCATGTCTCATCTCTTCTCTTCCTCTGACCAGCTGCTCACTGTGGGCCCTGCCTGAGGCTCAGTCTTTATTCTTTCCTTCTTTTTCTCACTTTCTCTTTGAAGAGCACCTCTTTTCTCATTGCTGCAGTTATCACTTTTATGTTGATCTTTCATCCTGAACTCCAAGGCTGACCTCTTCATCCTCCTCTGAGCAGAGATGTCCAGCTCAGAAAAAGACAGCATGATCAAAAAGGGACTGTGGGCTTTGTGTCCAGAAAGTTAAATCCTTCATCAAGCTTCCCAGAAGTCTCTCCTTCTAATTTCATGATGGTATATATTTATACAACAATTTATATTTAATTATTTATATTAGTTCATTAACGTTTATGTATAGGCAATCCATCTCAATCTCTGTTGTTTCTTTAAGTAAGGGACATTAGAACTGTAATCTAGAATGGCCATGCGCTGTAACTACTTTAGCCTTTTACATTTACGTGAGTTTGAGGAAGCACTGTGGGGGAAAGGACTAATTTGAAGGAGAATGTCAATATCTGAAGTGCTCCATTTTATTTACAGAGACTATGGGATTTGGGAGAAGCAGCTTTGAAAGTCCGACTGTCTTCTACACATTGCAGAATGGTAAGACCCAAAAGGGATGTAACTTTAATTTAGTGTGCCTTATAAAGAAAGTATTATTATGTAAATGAAAATCTAGGCCCGAAGGAAAAATAATTGAGAGATAATAGAAGGGAGAAAGGACCCAAGAAACACACTGGGAAGCTGATGTCTCCAGAGAAAGCTTCCAACAAGGAATTGCTGGTTTGGGGCTACTGAGGAATGCGTCAGGGCATGGATGTCTAGTACGGCATTGAAACAGCTTGCTTCACCACGCTGTATAAAGCATCATTACCTTGAACCTTTGGCAAAATTTCACACAATTGAAGTGTTCTGGGCTTAACTGAGTTGATGTCAGGTCTGCCATCAAACAGGAATAGACTGGAAACAAAGTGCTCTGGTTTGAATGTGCCATGCCTCCTGTAGGATCATGTGTTTGAATGCTTGGGCCCCCTCTAGTGACGCTGTTTTGGAAGACTGTGGAAACTTTAGAAAGAGGAGACTAACTATGACAGTGGACTAGGGGACTAGGGGCTTCCTTGAGATTTTGCAGCCCAGTCCCTCTTTCTACACACTTTCTGTCTTCCGACTATGGCATTGTGACCAGGTGCCTTGCATAACCTTGCTTTCTCCACCATCATAGACCAGTGGGTCCTCACCTCAAGGCCAAAATAAACCCTCCCTCCCTCAAGTTGCTTCTTGTCAGGTCTCAGTAAGAAGAAAACTGGACACACACGTGTTCTAAGGCATCAAAGAGATTCCACTACAAACAGAAGAGCAAAATGTGCAGGCTGTTAAAAAAGTTGGGGGTTTTTGACATTCTGAGGGCTTTGACCTACTTTATGTAAAGCTCCAAAGTCTATGTGGCTTTAGCTGTCTTTTGAGGTACCTTCTTTTAGTAGGATATTAGCATCTGTCTTACCTCTGCCACTACCCTGGGCAGCATACACTCAGGTGACCGTCACCACCTTGATTCCTCTGCTGGTCTCTGTTACCTTTACCCATACATTTGTTTAGTTTAGCAATCTTCGGTTTGGCATTGTGAGCTCCAAAGAACTTAGCTGTGTGACTCCATGTTGAGTCCATCGGTTTCACTTAGAGCAACATAGAAAGGCTTTCAGTAATTCTTGCTTTTCAAGATTAAGAATCTCCCCAGCATTGGGGAGACGAAGGCAGAAGGGTCAGAAGTTTTAAGGTCCAGCCTGGGGTACATGAGACCCTGCTTCAAAGAAGTGAAAATAAGAGAAATGGGAAAAAAAAATTAAGGACTTCTGTTAGTGATGTTAGACCACAAAACAGTTACATTTTGAAAGTTCTATATTTTGCTTAACTATAAGCATGAAATTACCTTTCATCTCCAGCAGATGGGGCTAGCGGGGAGGATTAAAAGCCAGTTTCCAAATGCTTCCAGGGATTTCTTTATTCTGGGTTGTTACAAGATTCTGACAGCAGCCCCATTAAGTAGGAATTGTGACCCCTGTGATTTTCTGATGGGAGGAATCAAGGCTTAGAGTGTTAAGTGGCAGAATTAGATTAGATAGGCACCTGACCAGCTTGGATTCCCACACCTTCTTTTCCTCCAGGAGAAGAAAAATGCTGGGTTCAGCTATGTTCCCTAGGAAGCAGAGCACTGGGCTTTACTTTTTTTCTTTTTCTTGACACTTCAGGTAAACTGATGAATAATTAGGGGGAAATGAAATGTAAGGATTTCAGTAGAGCCGTAGGACTGGATCAGTGAGATACGGCGTAGCAGAAGCTGGACACTCTTTGCAGTTGCCCCCCAATTTACAGAGAATTAAGGATTGTGAGAATTAAGAGAATCAGGATCAAACCAAACCAAATCCAAACAGCAAAAAGGAATGCCACTGGAAATGCTTTATACCCTCCAAGTAGGCCGCTTTACGATCGGGGTTTTATTGGGGTTACAGCTATCGTCAGGATTCCCATTTGTGCAGTAGATTGTGTCTATAATTGATTTTTAATGGCATGTCACCTCTCCCTGGGGAAGTGTTTACTAGTTAACTTCATAAAGTTAGGACTGCAGGCAGGGGCAGTGCTGGCAGCAGCAGCTGCAGCGTCACACTGCGGGGCCCGCTGGGTGTCTGAGAGGAAGGCCTGGGAGACAGGTACCACAGAAAGAGGCAGGGAGAATTTGACAGGTTCTGAGTGGAAATGACAGGCAGCTAGGTCTGAATTTGAGGCAGTATTTTTTGATATTGTATGGTAAAGAGGGGAAGGCGTCGATTTTTGTCAGAGTCATATAGTGTTGTCAGTAAAAGGCAGAATGAAGACTGAACAGTGTTGACAGTATTTGGACATTGTGAAAATAGAAGGAATTTGAAAGTCTCAGTTTTTGCTTTTATAATTAATACATGGTTACTTAAAAATATCAAGAAAAACTGTGTGTGTGCGTGTGTGTAGATGTGTGTGTGTGCATGTGTGTGTATGCATGCGTGTTTGTGTGCATGTGTGTAGATATGTGTGTGTGCGTGTGTAGATGTGTGTGTGCATGTGTGCGTGCGTGCATGTGTGTAGATGTGTGTGTGCATGTGTGTGTATGCATGCGTGTTTGTGTGCATGTGTGTAGATATGTGTGTGTGCGTGTGTAGATGTGTGTGTGCATGTGTGCGTGCGTGCATGTGTGTAGATGTGTGTGTGCATGTGTGTGTGTGTCTGTAAAACAACTGCCTTTTAACCAACTTCAACTTTCTCCATGGTGTTGCTATTAAATGTTAACTTTGTAATCTGCTTAAGCTCTTAATATACATCCTTACTCTTTCTAAACTTGCATATCTATGCAAATATATTTTGCACATGTACATGTGTGTTATGATTATATGTACATAAACAAAGTGGAATTCATGACCCTGCTCTGATTTTGGCCCCCTTCCCACTCACTGTATTGAGAATATTTTTCTGTTAGTATTTTCAACTCAGCCTCATGTTAGAAGCAGTTTTAAGAAGCTAATTTAGACTAGTGGTGAGGGGAATACGAGTGGTACTTTGCAAGGGCTGAGAAGATGAAGAAGGAAAAGAAAACAAGGGGCTGACATGGCAGTTCATAGAGAGGGGCTGAACATCGCTTCTGCCTCTCAGTGCTCTGGTTCTCCGTGTGCATCGTGTGTTCAGGTCGTTCTTTTTATTTATAATGTGAAGTATTTGAAGGACAATATTTTTACTCTAATGTTCCTCTTTTGAGATGTAGAGATATTCATGTAAATATGCCTAGAGTAAAAAGGCGAGACTGGAAGCTAGCAGTTTCTTCTGCTGTGTATTACTTTTTTCTAGAAGAAACCAATCAATCTGTACAGATTTTAGAAATGGGATTTATTCATGTTATTTCTATTGTTCTGCTCACAATTGAATAGGGAAACATACTGTGAATTTTGCTATATAAAAGCAAACAACGCTGTTGGAAAATGTGTTTCTGCAAGAGAAAACTCGGAATGATAATTTTCTTAGAGGGAAGACTCAAGTTCCCAGAATTGTTTCTGATTGTAGCAAGTTTGGGATCTGTAAAAAGATCTAAAAGATAAAACGATTTAAAAACAGTTCTTAAAGGAGGTTTCTACCTTGGCCAACTGAAAATTGAACTGCCTGTTCACATTGTGTGCCGGGAAATGACCCCTGAGATAAGATGAATGAGGCATTGGAATTAGCAGTGTGTCATAAGCAATGCCTTGGCCTTTCTAAATATAGCTTCCTTGATTTATTTGCAGTCCAGGACCAACTTTCTTTCACTTATCTTTCTTCCAGATGTCTCTGTCCCTTGGCATTTCCTTAATACAGAATACAGTTCTCAAGTGAAAACAGGAATAAAGAAAAAGTTTCCACTAGGCAAGTTCAAACACTTTATTGATCTAGTTGGGGTAGAATGTGAATACACATGGATTACACACCAGAGACGCAGATAACCACCCAACAGGCAACCAAACCATCCCTTCCTGGAAAGCACTCATAATCTAGTTGTAGAAAGCAAGTCGGCGGGAGATGCATCTTTAAGCAGAGAAGTCAAACAGCTTCTTGAAGATCAGTGTGAAGATTTGGGATTAGAGAATATTGCCTTTATTTTTGTGCTAGGGAGTGTGGCAGACAGCAGCTAAACTGGCCTGTGTGTTCTCTCCTGGTTTGTTACTCCTTTGTGTAGTTTAGCTTCCAAAGCCCCTGTTTTCCCTAAAGTGTGAAAAAAATCTACAAGTTGCTTTTAACAAATACAATTAGTCAAAGGGGTCTGGAGGTATGGTAGCAACTGTGCATAATTACATCAAATGAGATCCCAACTTCTAGTCCATAGACTATTTCCTCCCACTGACCTATAGAAGCAAGTATTGTTAGTTTCTTCCCTTTGGAGAGTACCATGAATCAAGGAAATGAGCACAGCCTCTGTCCAGTAGGAAACAGAACCATGCAAGGAGCTGAATCCTGCTGATAATCATGCACATGGGAACTGGGTTCTATCCCAATGGCGTCTCAAATGGGAATGTAGACATGGCAGAACTTACTCGTTCAGGACTAACAGCAATACCTAGGATCTAGGCTCATTGAAAGGGTGAAATAATAGTGTGCTTGTTTTAAATTTTGTATTCTAAATTTCGAATAATACCTTGTTAAATTTGAAGTCAATACTTGAGGCATGTAAGTTGCAAGTTGATCAAATTGATATTAATGAATTGTATCTTACAAGCCTTCACCCACTCTAAAGGGGAAAATAACTCTAGAACATCTACTAAATCCTCCTTGACTAGCTTGAACTACTTCAGTCCTTCTTATTAGGGATATACATGACTTTCCTCCTGAGAAAAGCAACCCCAGCACAGATGGACATGCTGCCTCCTGCAGGCACTTTGCTCATCTACCTTAAGGTTCAAGGCCACAAATCCCACAACAAAATGTAATATAAAGAGAGGAGTGTAACAAGTTTATTTGATCACAGTTTTAAGTGATGCAGGAACCTCAGATAGATGACCCAAAGACCCAGGTAAAACCATCATTTCTCATGATTAGGTTCACCATTGAAAAGTAATTAAGCACAGGCCACAGCCCAAGGAAGTAGACCAAGAGGGGAAATCCATCAAGACCTGTCCAGATTCTTCTGTGGACTATTCCTTCTGAGATGAGGTTTTCAAAAGGGGAAGGGATACAGATTTTATGTAATATTTGAAGGGAAGAATTCTAATTTCTATGCCATGCCTTGAGGAAGAGGAATTGTAGTTTCTAAGAATTGCTTCATGGCAAGAATGAGTTGGTAGACACAGAAGGATGGGAGACACTCAAAAAGATTGCTTCTGAGGCCTCTCTATAATCTTTTCTAGCACAATTTACCTAGTCCACCACAGGGGCATACTTTACCACTGAGCTATATACCTGAGCCTTTAAAAGTGAACTGTTGAATGTTGCCTGGAAATGTATAGGACAGAAAATCCAGGAATATGGTCCAAGTTAGTTGAGATAATTTTCTATGAGTTTATTCATCCTTCTCTTCCCAGTCAACAGATGTAGGGCCTGAGAGATTTATTTTTCCCATTGTGAGAAGTCTTCTTCATCTATATCCCTAAAACAGATAGGTTCCTACAAATATGATCACCTACATGTAAGTCATCTAGAGGTACCGCCTACCTCTTCTGCTTCGAGTGGTGAAGGGTCTGAGGAATCTTTCAGTCATCAGCTCCTTCTTTTGTTTGTCTAATCCACACCAAAGATGAAGCTTCTCCTGCGAGAGCTACTCCCTACCTTTCCTTCTCCATCCACTAAGAAGCTGGATTTATTTGTTCTTTCTCTGCCTGAAACGGCATCCTATCTCTGCTTCTGCCCATTCATAGTTCTCTATCTTTATATTTTGAGTGATGTATATACTCATTTTATGTTTTGTGATTTCAGATTTTTTCTCTTTCCTCAAAAATTAGCCTAAGGATTTTGTTTTATGCTCTTCTTATTTGTTGGGATGATTTCCAAGAACTAAGGAGAAAACGCAGACTTTAAGTTACAATCTTTATACTTGTGGTGGTTTATTATTTATTGAGTGATGTCTACATGTTAGATTCTGTGATATTTCAATGCAACTTAGAAGTTACTTATAATGGGAGAATCTGGTCTTGTTAGACATTTTAGACAGAGCAGCAATAAGATAAAATTTTCTTTAAACAGGGACTATCTCATATGAATAGATTTTTATTAGCACTGAAAACCTGCATCAATAACTCCTTAGGGATGGATATCTCGTCTCCTAGGGTGATAATCACTGCAAATTGTTTTCAGTAGCCCATATAAAGCTTTCAGCAAACCCTGACTAGTCAGTGCTGACTAAATGTTGACTCCACTTGCTGTGCTCTTTATACTTGTCACCCGTGACTCCTTACGATAGCTTGTTATCATCAGGTGAGGACACTGAGGGTCATGCAAGTTAGCTCACCCATGGTGAGTGGCAGAAACAGATGTCACCCTGCTGCTTTCCCAGCCTGATCCCTTACTTCTTTCTCTTACTGTCTATTATTACTGTTTACTTGAGACTCAGTGAGAAACTGCTTTAGTTTCTCTTCTAAACTGAAATCATCTTTGCTTCTTTGAGATCTTTTTCATGACTTTTTCCCCAAAGCTCTTCAAATAAGGATTTCCCAATTTTTGTTATAGAAAGCACAACTTAACATGGGCCCGAGCAGTGTTTATGTCAATGGAGACATAGCTTTTTGCTTTCTAAGACTGTCTCATTCACCTGTCTTACACTTGACAGCTGCATTTCTTACAGCACCATGGCATTTAAAAACCTCTCTAGCTCCCCTTCCCATACACCTCTGTGCTTTTCTCTTGACTTCTGATCCCCTTCACCTTTCCCAGCCACTGAAGAGGTAATGTTACATTCTTCACACATAAGACTATGTCACCCTATTGGAATATAATATTTCTGGTTTTTATAAGTATAGTAAAAGTCACTCTTTATTCACTTATTTCAAAAAGGCAAATAATAGGATTATGAAATTATGAATGTCAAAGACTTATTGGAGGAAATTCCTCTGAAGGACAAGGAGGGAAGAAGAAAGCACAGGGAGAGAGTTTTCTATGGAGGGAGGTAGGAGACAGAGAGAGAGAGAGAGAGAGAGAGAGAGAGAAAGAGAGAGAGATTGACTCAGTTTGTGGTACTTTTCTGATAGCTACAACCATAGTTGGCTGATAGAGTCCCTGGGTCCATGCTGCTAAAGAGAAATGTCTCAAGAATAAACCAGAAATTCTCTCTTTGTTGTGTTGGTAGAAATGTGGCTTCAGAGTTCACAGGCTTGGTAGACTCTCTGGAAGAAAGCTGATTGGTTTAGCCCCATGGTTTTCATTACATCTTACTCGTAGAAGTCAATGAAGAGAAAAAAGAGACACCAGCTTATCTGATTTGTTTAATTGAAATGAACTCATTTTCAAGTGGACTAGACTTGAATTCAGAAACTTCAGCAAAGATGGTAGGGTTGTGTGAATGTGTGTGTGGGTATGTGTGTGCACATGTGTGTGCATATATGCATATTTGTGTATATGTCTGAGACCCAGAGGTCAGTGGTTCAACTGGGTTTGGAGGCAGCCTTGATTCAACTTTGCAATCTATAGAAGAAATGAAAGGCACACTTTCGTCTTCTAAGAGATGAAGCATCTGAACATTGCAGAGATTTTGATGCTGACTTCTTTTTCTACACCTGAATACATTAGTAAGTCTGGATATTAAAGGATTTGCAGGGACGAATGTTTCTTATTGTAGAACTCTTAATGTTGATATCTGTAGTTTGGGAATGCTTGGCATTTTAGGAGAGCAAGGATATGTCTGGTCTAAAAAGTCTTTTTAGTAATTTTTTTCAGTTATTAAAATACAAAACAAAAATTTGAAGATATTTTAAAAATGTTTGTCGTAGGAGTGATATTTTCTGCAGTGTCAGCAATTTCTTCTCAACTGCCACCCAAAATAGGTTTCAAACAAGATGGCCTCTAGCCGTCTTTGTTCTCTGGGCATCAACTAGGAGTCTCAGCAAGGAAAACAGTGAATGTGGAAAACTGAACTCATCTTAAAGTTCACCCATTCCACCAGCAAGCCTGACTGTGAACTTTATGGGAAAATTGCAGAAATGATTTTTAAAAATATGACAGGCAGAAACTCTGACAGCCATGTGGGCCTGAGTGACAGAGAAAGAAAACAATGGACCAAACTACCAAAAAGGACAAGACCACTGTCATACACTTAAAATTGGCAGAAGATTTTATTCTCGATTTTTCTCATTATGTTATGCCTCCTAATAACTATCTCAGTGATTTAGATTATGTACATTGTCTTTTTTCTTCAATTATTTGAACAACCCCACACTATCCACTGCTGTTAAGGGCAAAGAACAAACAAATGACCCTTCAAATCTATATTTTTCTATGTAACTTTTTTAGTTATCTGATAATAATTAAATTATTGAATCACTAGAAACCCCACCGAGGAGTATTTGATCTTTTAAACCCAAAGGGTGGGTGAATGGTTCTGCCTGTTTGTGGAAACGATAGTAAAATGTCCTGTAAAACTGCCCTGAAGAGTCCTTCATTGGCTCCTGGTGAGATAAAGCCTATCCTCAGACACACATCTTCCTGCAGGTAGACTCTCCCTTTATATCAACTGTCTCAGAGGGGGAGCTCCCCTCTGATGACCTTTTGTTTTATTAATACACATAATTATGTGATAATTATTCTTTAGTGGCTCAATATCTCTTTCACCCTCCACCTTATGATTCTGTAGGGTATTATGTTCCATTTTCTTCCAGTTTTTTACCAGGCCAGACTTTTTGCATCTTCCTGAATATTACTGCCCACTATCCATTGATGGCATCCTGTGTCTTTTGTGGCCTCCACGGCTTCCCGTGGTGGTTGGCTTTGCTTCCTTCTTTGGCTTCATGTCCAGACATCTGTAGCAGAGAACTTCATGCTTTGGTACCATGAAGTCGCTCACGTTGTCTCTCTCTGTTACACTGGGTTTTGTCTTTTCTGAGGGGACTTGCTGCATGGACTCCTTTTTATGCTCCCAACCCTGACTTGCAGCTTCTCTGTCAATGTTTTCTTCGTCTGCTGACTAATTACACATCACTTACAAAAGCTCAGGTGAGTGCTTGTTTTCCTCCTTCCTGAAACCTTGTGAGTCCCTCATTCTGGAGAGGCTCCACCCCTGTGTTCTTATGGGAACCTCTTCTGTACTTCTGATTCTCACATACAGTAAGCTCCACCTTCACAGGTCTGTCTGCCTTCAGTGCCTGGGAACAGGCATCTTCTCATCCATCTTTCATCTAACAAAGTGGCTGGACACAAGGCACTTGCAGTCAGTGTCTCTGCCCTCCACAGTCTCTGAGTTTTGCATATACATGACCCCATACTGAAAGCATCTTCATTTCCCAGTGTAGAATGTCTGAGCAATTTGGGCTTGTTTAGACACAGTGCTATTTTAACTCTGGAGAGTGGTTCATACAGTGAGGTTAGTTACTTTTTTAGTGTTATATCTGAGTCAAATAGAGAGGCCTTTAGATTCGGAAATTCTTAAGCATCCTGTGTAAAGCTCAGTGCACAAAAGCTGACCTGACAGTACAATAACATGAAAAGCAACATGGTTTAGTGCCTAATGGGAGGCCGCCTTTAATTCAATCCTTTTTCTCCTGATGACTGCAGTGCAACTCTAAGTGAATAGCGAGTTCCCTTAGGTTCCTTTTATGTAAATTGAAGATCCTAGCAATGCTCTTTATAACATTATGAAAACCAGCTCAACCAAGTGACTCAAAAGACTTCAGCAAGTGTATGTTTCTTAGGAAATTCTTGGCAAAAACATAATACAGGAATTGTTTTTCCTATTGTCACCTACTGATTCTGAAATGGACCTGAGCAATATAACTGGTGTCTGAGTATTATATCAGAAAGATCGAAGTTAAAGTCATTTGCTGGTATGTAGCCCTGGAAGCAATTTACACGCAGGTTAAATTCTGCTGCAACATTGCTTTGAGAGAACACATATCATACAGAGGGGTGAAATCTTGTCTCTGTCCTTGTTTAGGGTGAGAATGGAATGGAATGAGACTCTAATATCAGAGAATATTCACCCATTTCTTCTCAAAAACATTAATGAAACTGTGCATTTTAAAGGAGATCTGTAGCTGTCTGAAGGTGAAGAATTTGGTCAAGTTATGTTCTTGCCTGAGTCTTGGAATTTTTAAATCTGTATTCAGAGGGATAGAATTGACAATTTTAGACTGGAACACTATGACCTATGAAGAAGGAGATTCAGCTGAGCATCATAAGGAGCCAGCAACACGGGGGACTGTCTGGAAACATAAGGCACAGAATACATGCAAGTGTTTCCCATGTTAGTCCTCTGCATGCAGGGCCAGGTACAGCCAGCTTCAGGAGTAGCTGACATCCTCACTGATTGCAGACAACCATAGGTGTCTTTTGAAGAGCTTATGTAAGATTCTTAATAGCATACCAGACTTTTCAGAAGCTGTTAAGCCTTTTGAGGCCCTAGTAAACAGAAATGAAAGAAATCGGCAAGAAAGACAGCTGGAGGCCTATGTAGCAGATTTCTATCGATGGTCTGTGTTTATTGTTTGATTTCTGTCTCGTGCTTCCTTGTGGCCCCTGTGGTAATATTTACTAATGAAAATAAGTAGTGAAACGCATGGGAAAGAACCAAGTGTCAGGCATTCTTTCATGTTTTACATGAATGTCCCAGTTTATTCTCATAGTGGCCCTATGAAATGGGTATAGTTTACAGATGAGGAAACAGAGTCAGAGAGGTTTAGTAATTTATCCAAAGTCAAGCATCTAAAAACACAGAATATAGATCTAAATCATGTGCATGGTTTCTTAATAGCTATGTTGCTATTTAACTCTAGGAAGGGTTTGTCTTCCCTCACGGATTCAGTGTGTTGTAGCTGGAGGGTGCGCAGAGCAGCAGGTAGCATGTTATGGTATTGAGGAAGCAGAGCTGAGCAGAGTCAGGAAAGGGTCCAGACAATATACAGCTCCATGGCCACGCTCCCACTGACCTGCTTCCTATCACCTTCAGTAGTGTACTCAAGTTTTAAACCTATCTGCAGATGAAACAATTGATTAGGTCAGAACCCTCAAGATCTAACTGACTCTGAAGAAGGCTTCACAGATGCCAACACAGTCACACAATCTCTGAAGCACTTCTTGAGTCAATCAAGTTGGCAAGATCAACTGTCAATCACAATACCTCTGCACAGTCATTCAGGGCAACTGCCAGTCCTGGCTCTCTGCCTGTTTTACTTTCCTTCTACTTTTCGTCTTGCTTAGAAGGTAACCATGGTCCCATTTCCAGGGGACACAGACATGGCTTGTGCACAGAAAAACTCATGTAGCCAATGTATCACCTCACAAGAGTCAGGATATTTAGGAAAAGTCCCAGCTTTTTTTCCTATTGTTGAAATGACAGAGCCTAAGCTATAGAGAGAGTGGAGACATAGTCCATTAACTCTCTGTGGCTACTGTAAAAAGTCACCACACAACTGAATGACCTAGTGTCATGGGAGCCAGAAGTGTGACTGGAGCAGCTGACAGGTACTCCTGTGAGCCGCAAAGGAGAATCCAGTCTGGGCTTCTCTGGCATACTTGACTAGTGGCCATATCTCTCCCATCTTTCTTTTGCTTTGGTGGTCACATCACCTTCTCCTGGTCTACCAGATCTCTCTGTTTGAGTCACCATCTCTTAGGTATAATATCCTGTCATCTGTAAAAAGGGATGATGTGACCTGTTCTTTTCCAGTGAGTACTCATTTAGCTTCCTTCTCTTGTCTTAATTGCTTTAGCAAGAGTTTCAAGCATTATGTAAAAAAGAAGTGGAGATAGTGGACAGCCTTGTTTGGTTCCTGATTTTAATGGGAATCCTTCCAGATTTTCTTCATTTAGGATGATGTTGGCTGTGGGTTTTTTGAAGATAGCTTTAATTATGTTGAGATATATTACCTTCAGTTCAATTCTCTCTAGGACTTTTAACATAAATGCATGTTGAATTTTGTGAAAGACCTTTTCTGCATCTATTGATATTAACATGTGATTTTGTCTTTGAGGGCATTTATATGCTGTGTGATATTTATTGATTGATATACATTGAACCATTTCTGCATCTCTGGCATAAAGCTGACTTCATCATGATGCATGATCTTTTTGATGTGTGTTTGTATGCAGTTTGTGAGAATTTGGTTGAGAATTTTTGCATCTATGTTCATTAAAGATATGGATCTATAGTTTCCTTGTTTTGGTTGTATTTTTACCTGGTTTTGGCATTAGAGTGAGGTTGACTTCACAGAAGTAATTTGGGAGTTCTCTCTTTTTTGTAGTATTAGATATAGATCTTCTTTGAATATTTGGTAGAATTTTGCTGTGGATCCATCTGGGCCTGGGCTCTTTTTAGTTGGGAGGTTTTGTATTGCTGTTTCAATTTCCTTATATGCTATGGGTTTCTTTGAGCTGTTGATTTCCTCTTGGTTTAGCTTATGTAAGTCCCATAATTTTAGATATACATCCATTTCTTAAAGGTCTTCAAATTTTATGACATATAGGTTTTTAAAGTATGCCCTTATAATGCTCTGGATCTTTTTGTTTTCTGTTGTGATGTTTCCCCTTTCATCTCTGACTTTGTTGATTTGGAGTTGCTCTTTCTTTTGGTTAACTGTGTAAGGGCCTGTCTATCTTGTTTATCTTTTCGAAAAACCAGCTCTTGAATTCATTGATTAATTATATTGCTTTATTTGCTTCTAGTTCATTTGTTATTTCTTCTTGTCTGTTGGGTTTGGGTTTCATTTGTTGTTGCTTTCCAAGATTTTTATGTGTCAGTGTTAAATCATTTATTTATGCTCTGATTTTGCAATGTAGGTGCTTAGTGGCATAAACTTCCCTCTTAGGACAGCAGTTTTATACTGTCTTTTTTGTTTAATTCCAGAAATATTTTATTTCTTTCTTAATTTCTCCTTTGACCCCTTCGTCATTCAGGGGTGTGTTAGTGAGTCTCCATGAGTTCATGAAGTTACTAGCTCCTTCCTGTGTTTATTTTAAGCTTTACTGTACTGTAGTCTGTTAGAATGCATAGAATTATTTCAGGTTTTTTGTTTTTGTTGAGGTTTGTTCTGTGTTCCAGCATGTGGTCAATTTTGGAGAAAGTTCTATGGGGTGCTGAATAGAATGTGTATTCTTTGGTGCTTAGCAGATGTCTGTTAGGTTTGTTTGTTGTATGGCATTGTTTAATTCATGTATCTCTTTGTTTATTCTCTGTCCAGTTGACCTGGTGGAGACAGTGAGATATTGAAGTTCCCTACTATTAGTGAGATGGGATTAATGTGTGTCTTAAAATCCTGTAGTACTGTTTTATTAAGTTAGGTGCACCAGAGTTTGGTGCATATTTATTCATGATTGTTATAACTCCTTTGTTCAGAATGAAGTGACCCTCTTTATCTCTTCTGATTAGTTTTAGTTTGAAGTCTGTTTTATAGGATATTAGAATGGCCCCTCCTGCTTGTTTCTTAGTGCTGTTTAATTTGAATGCTTTTCTCTATTCTTTCACTTTAAGGTATACCTGTCCTTGAAGATGGGGTTCTTGCAGACAAAAAAAGAGATGGATTTTGTTTCTTGATTCTTTCAAGTAGCCTGTGTCTTTTGACTGGGGAGTTCAGTTCAACAATATTTAGTTATTTTTGAAAGATCTGTGTTGGTTCCCATCATGTTAACTTCTGTTTGCACTCTTGAGATAACTTTGAGGTTCCACAATTGTACCTTCATCTTATTTCTTCCTGTTGTCCCTTGGGTGTAGTTATTCCTTTTTTCAGTTTTTCGTATTGCTTCAAGTATTGTTTGAAGGGCTAGTTTTCTGGACATGAATTCGTTCAGCCTATTCCTATTGTGGAAAAATTTTCTTTCCACTTCAACTATAATATACATTTTTTCTGGGTAAAGTATTCTAGGTTGGCATCTATGGTCATTTAAAATGGGATACTTTGGACAAGGCTCTTCTGGCTTCCATAGTTTACATTGAGAGGTCAGCTGTAATTCTGATGGGTTTTCCTTTATATGCGACTTGTTTTTCTTTTGCAGCTTTCAGGATTTTCTTTGTTCTGTATGCTTAGTGTTTTTACAATGATATGCCATGGGGAGTTTCTTTTCTGGTCCTGTCTATTTGGTGTTCTGTGTGCTTCTTGTATTTGTATGGGTGTGTCTTTCCTTAATTTTGGGATACTTTCTTCTACTATCTGAGGTGAAGATCTGTTCAATACCATTATCCTGAGATTTTTCTTCTTCCTCTCTTGCTATGATGCTAAATTTGGTCTTTTCATGGTGTCCCACGTTTCCTGCTTATTCCATTCCTGTGTTTTAAGAATATTTTCATAATCTTTGCTTAAGTGGTCCAATTCTTCAACTTTATTATCTAGTCTTGATGTTCTGTTTTCCATTTCATTCATTCTATTGATGAGACTTCTCCCATCAGGTCAAATTGACTTACTGAGTTTTTCACTTCCTTCTTAATTTCAGCCCGAGTTTTCTTTAATATTTCTATCTCTTTTGTGAATTCAGTCAAAAGTTTATCCATGTATTCTTTTAATTCTTTGATTTTTTTTTTTTTTTGTTTGAGTGTTTTCCAAATTCCTTGAATTCTTTGATCATGTTTGTGATTGTTCTTTTATGCTCTGTGTCCTGGGTTATCTCCATGAAATTCTTGTATAACTTTTCTATAGGACTGGTGATATTGATGGGGACCTATTATGTGAGTTTTTCATATTATTATTTTTTGTTGTGATCTTGGCATGTGAATTTCTTTTGTTGTTTGTGATTCTGGTGTGGGACTCAAGCCTTCCTTTATTGAGTTGAAGTCTAATTCTGTTTGTGTACTTGATGTGACTTGATTGTTTTCTTATTGAGTATGAAAAGCTGGTTTGTCAAGGCTTCAGGTTCTCTTTTTTGTTTTATATTGGTAAGACCAGACTACTCCAGCTGCTCAGTAGTTCCCTCAGAGGCACAAATCAGGGGGATCAGAAGGCTCTCTCTTAAGGTCTGTGTCCCTCTAGCCAGCAGGCACAGCACAATTTGGGAAGATTGCTAGGCAGAGGCTGAATTCAGGCTTTCTCAGGCAGTCTACAAAGGTCTGGGCCCCTACTAAAAGGGCACGGAAGCCTAGTACTGCAACAGTGGGAGGGGCTGCAGGTAATAACAATGTAGGGGGATGGGCATGGTGTGATTTGGAGAACTCACAGTCCAACAGAGACCTGGGGGCTAAGAGTAAAAGTGTGCTTTGCCTAAGGCAGGAAGGAGAACAGGATGTGGGATTGCGGAGGTTGGAGTTGCTGCAGTGATAGGGGAGTGGAGATGTGATGGGCAGGATCAGGTTTACCAGGAAGGAAGGCTGGTCTCCAGAGCCCAAGGCAAGATGGGATAGGCACTGCCAGGGTAGGAGGCTGGTTTCATGAATACAAAGAAAGTTGGGTGTGGGGACAGACTGAAGGCTCTAACAAACTAGACTTAAAAACTGAGGTGGCCTAAGTATAGGATGTCAGGACACAATGGGCAGATCTGGACTAAGAGATCTGGGGTGTTAAGAGCAAAAGCGTGTGCCCATGGCTAAAAGGAGAACAGAATGTGCTGTGGGGGAGAAGGAAGTGGTTCAGGTGGTAGAGTAGTAGAAACGAAATGATTGTCATCAGATTTACCAGGAAAGAAAGAAAGTTGGTCACAGGTATCCAAGGCAGATTGAAGGAGGGGACAGCCAGGGTGGATGGCTGATCTAGGGCAAGCAGATGCAAGTTGGGGGTGGGTACAGTCTCTGAAGGCTCTAGCAAACTGACTGAAAAATTGAACTGGTTTGAGTACAGGGACTCTGGATGAAATGGTCTGGTCTGGACTAAGAGGGTAGTCCAGAGAGGTGTTAAGAGCAAAAGTAGGCCTGTGCCCAAGGCTAGAAGGAGAACAGGATGTGAACTTGGGGGAATATGCTGTTTCTTTTGTACAGAAGTTGTACAGAAGCTTTTCAGGTAATGAGGTTCCACTTGTTGATTGTCCACCTTAATGTCTGAACAATGATGTATGATTTAGAAAGTCCTTTCCTCTACCTGTTTTTTAGGGTACTGCTTATATTTTCTTCTAGCAGTTTCAGAGTTTTGGGTTTCCTATTGAAGTCTTTAATCCTTTTGGAGTTGACTTCCCTTGAAAATTCTTGTACACAGTCTTTTGATATTAATAAATGTTGGGGAAAGAGTATGTTGTGTGATAGCTTTCATTCTGTTGAATTTGAGTCAAATCATGATGACTGTGTCAACTTAGAGACTGGAGAACACTGGGCAATTAAAAGTTCAGGATCTCTCTGCTTGCTGCGGTGACAGTCAGAAGTGACATACATAACCCCTAACCCTTTTCTGCATGAATGAGCAGTGAGATCTTGAGATATTTTACAGGTAGGTGAAAGATAAACATTTTCTTTGATTTAACTAGGCTATGTTGAAAATGGAAATATCTACATTTCCACTTGCAGGAAGTTAATACAGAGTACAGCCTGATAACAAGCCAAATG
Source organism: Eospalax fontanierii (assembly GCA_035773235.1). NCBI lineage: Eukaryota > Metazoa > Chordata > Mammalia > Rodentia > Spalacidae > Eospalax > Eospalax fontanierii. The sequence continues at coordinate 11,459,305 of CM069539.1, forward strand.
CTTTTTTGGGTCCCAACAAAGCCTTCTTCAGTTTGGCTGTCTGTGCCCTATGATTACACAGTGACATCACTGGGGAAGATTAAGTGTGAGGATAATTGTATTCTATACTGAAATAATTTTAGAATTAGAAATGGTAGGAGATCCGTTCAGTTAAAAGGAGTTTATTGTAATTCATTGACAGTAACACAATATTTGCTCCATGAATAAATGGCTACTATAGCAATTTTTGCTAAAGTATTTCTAACACCATCTTGACTGGCTTTCAACTAGAATCTTCCATTAAAGGTAATCAGAACAAGTCTTAATACATATGTAGAGATCTATGTACCTTGGGAAGACCCACCGGCCTTTGAACACCATTGCTGTTCCTCTGAGCCCTCTTGTTACCTTACATTTCTTTTCCCTCAGGCTTACTTTGTATCTTGTGATTGCTATTTTCATATCTGCGATGGTTAAATGAATTGTCAATGTGGTGAGATTTAGAAATTCCTGGGAGACAGTCCTCTGGGCATGCTTGTGGGGAATAGCCTTGATTAGGTTAATTGAGCCTGGAAGGACACTTCCTGGGACTGGGATCTTGGACTGTATAAAGATGAGAAAGGGAGCTGAGTACCAGCACTCATCACTCTCTGCTTCTGCACTGTGGATACCACGTGACCAACTGCCTCTCAAGCACCTGCTCTGTGACTTCCTGGCATGATGGCTGTAACCCTGAACTTCGAGGCCAAATTAAATTCCTCTCCCTTATGTTGCTTTTTTCCGAGTAATTTCTCACAGCCACAGGAAAAGAAGCTAAGACAATATCCATTCCTTGTATCGTTCTGTGTCTGAAAGTGTCTGGTGTCCAGCAGTGCTTTGAAAGAATATGGGCTTTGAAGTCCACTGACCTGGAAGCCATTTTCTAACCTCCTAACCAAATCACTTAGCATCAGAATCTCATTTCTTTCCTTTATTTTAAAAATAATTACAATAAAATGCATCAACAGAGTTGCTTTGGAAAGAGCCAACTGGCACTTCGTTTGGCTCATAACAGATGCATATTATCTAAATTCCTGTCTACTCTGTCCTTCTGAGTGGATAAACAAACAAAACCAAAACAGCACACATTCCTAAAACCAAACCAAACAAAACCACACCAAATAGCTCTATCAGAATATATGAATATTCAAATCTTGCTATTCATTTCTCAGTCATTCATAGAAATATTTTGAATCAGTCTTAGTTTTTTGATAATAGAAAAATATCAGCTCAAGTACTAATTATCGGATTAGATGTCAAAATTTCTTGATTTTACTCTTTAATGGACTATCACGCTTTTGAAAATGCCCACTATGCTTATAGGCTCTTAGTTCAGATGGCTTTATAGAACTAACTGTGCTTTAGATGTATGATGTAATCACTTACTTACCATATATTGAAAATGTTTAAGTGAAAAGCTGTGCTGAGAACGATCCTGGCTCAGTAACTCTGACAGCCAGAGGACAGTCACATCCTCACCCTCCCTTTCTCTGCTATTTCTTCTTTCCCTTTTCCAGGCCCACTTACAGACTCCACTCATCTACTCATGAAACACTCACCACAGGCCCCCTCACAGTGTGCTGATCATGGCCAAAATGTGAAAACCGTTCCTGCCCACAAGTTGCTGAACCTTAGCAAGAGGGTTGGATAAAGGAAACAGGAAATGTGTGTGTGTGTGTGTGTGTGTGTGTGTGTGTGTGTGTGTTTACATGGCCTATCCAGTTTGAGCAGGATTTGGGGTAGGGGACAGTTTAGAGAGGCTGAGCTAAAAGCAAATCACAGAAGAATATACTGCAGCTGTGAAGAGTTTATCACTGGAGTCAGATAGTTCTGAACTTTCGATTCCTCATGGTGTCACTCTTGACAAAGTTAGGAAATCTCTTGTAGCCTTAGTCAGGCTACACAGAAGATGCATGTACTGGTGTGCGTGCGTGTGTGCGTGTGTGTGTGTGTGTGTGTGTGTGTGTGTGTGTGTAATTTGTGTATGGACTTAGATTTAAATTTGAGGAATAAAGAAAAGTTTGTATCAGCCCATTTTAGATGTAGGAGGCAGTGGTAGCCTTACTTCCAACTAGTCCTGGACCATCTAATGGTCCTCACTTTGTATAGCTTCTTTATGGAAAGCCGATAGGATTATGATTGTATTAGAAAATGGAGGAGCACTGAATGGGAAGGCCTATACCACATGCTTCACTTTACTGCAACAAAATGTCTGAGATAACTGGATTATAAAGAGATGGTCTATTTGGGCTCCTAGCTCTGGAAAATTTGGTCTGTGACCAGGCAGCCCACTATTTTGGGTCTCTGGTGATACCATGAGATGGCAATGGTCTAGAGTCTGTGGTCAGTACTCCAGCATTTTTAATACACGTACACACAGATGAAATGAGTGATAGCCAAGTAATGTGTTTGTGGAGGTCGTCATACCTCCTGTTAGACAGACTGTACTAAAGCACTCATATTTGACACCCACAGTTCCCACTCTAACCACTGAACCACGTGGCACTGAATCCGTTAGGGATCACTGTTTCTTTTTCTGGGAATCACTTGCTACTCACAAAATTTCCAGTTTTTCTTTTAAAAAAATTTTTTTATGTGTACGAGTGTAGTGCCTGTATGTATGTAAGTGTACCCATGTTGTACAAAGCCCAAGGAGGTCAGAAGAGGGTATAAGATCCCCTGAAACTAGAATTATGGACAGTTGTTAGCAGTCATGTGGGTGTTGGGAATTGAACCTGGGATCTCTGCAGGAACAGCCAATGCTCTTAACTGCTGAGCCATCTCTCTAGCCCATTTGCCAGTTTTTCTTATTTAACTTGTCTGCTTTTATATTTGATAAGGTTCAATAATTGTCACCGAAAGAATGATCATTTGGTTTCTGTGAAATATCTGGCCAGTCCAAAGTGCTCTCTAGGAATAGTGTATAGGACATGGCATTTATATATGGAGAAGAATGTTTGAAATCAGCGCTCCAGCAAAGAGCTTATTGACTGACCTATCATCTATCAATCATCTATCTGTCTATCTATCTATTTATCTATATTCTATCATCTATCGCTCACCTATCATTTTATCTATCATCATTATCTATCATCTACCTATCAATCATCTATCTGTCGTCAATCATCTATCTGTCTATCTTTCTATCATCTCATCTATCATTTATCTGTCATCATTATTGTATTTAATTATCCATCCTGTCATCTCCAGTTGTACCACTTGAGTTTCACTTCATGCTAACGGTTGCTTTGGAAGTACTCTCATGGAAATAACAAACACAGGAGTCAGAGTCACGAGCCTGGAGCATTCTGCTGCTTTAGCTCTCTCAGCCGTGAACTCAGCTGTGTGAGTAACCAAGCCTAGATGTAGAATGGGAACAAAAGGGATATGAAAATAATGATATGAAAATAATAGGAACCAGGTTCTGCAGAAATTTTCTATTCTCATATGTGAATAGAAACTATGTGACTAAGCTCTCTCATTCTCCCTCATGGCTCTAGAAAATATGACTTTCTCATAGGTAGCTATTCTATTTGATGTATCCTCAGAGTTCTTTCTATTAGGGCCCAAGTTTGGATCCAGTAATAAATCATCTTTAAGACCCAGAATCCTATAGGGACACCAACTATGTGCTTGAAGTCTCTGTTTGGTCAGTCATTTAGTAAAAGAAGTCCAAGAGACTGGATCAGTGAAGGTGACCTCTTTGATCCCTGATATCTGTTACTGGAATGATATTATGGATCCTTTGGTCTACAGGCTTCTGATTATGGCTAAAATTGGGTATTATCTATCCATATACAGTCAATGTATAAACAAGTACATGAATCCTTTTTTATTGTTTTCTTTTGTGGGGACGGGGTAGTTGCTTAACCCAGCTCTTAGGCAAGAGTGCTTCTTGGTTTATCCAAGAAGTAAGCACTCATCGCCTAGAATGTTTCCACACTTGTTGCTTACCGGTCACAATCTGCCCCAGGAGAATGCCCATGGAGAATGCACCATGCCCTCTAGGTATGACAGACATTCTAGAGGCAAAGCTGAAGCACAGCCCACACCTTTGAAAGCAGGAGGTGGCAATGGTGGAGTGAGATGAGTGTCTGTATTTGTCTTATGATCACAGAAAACATGTGAGCCATTGTTAGGCTGCTCCGGCAGCAAAGTGGAGCACACAGCCTAGCAGACAGACAGAGTGTGACACCCATTGTGAAGTCCTGGTGGAAAGTACCACTGATTTCCATCACTGAAACTGAAAACGCTTAGCTGTCTTTCCTCCTGCTAGGACAAGCAGTGCTGTGTTCAAGGGTGAGCCGTACTTACCGATATCTCCACTTAGAATGTTGACTCTGGAGCTAGTAGGGTCAAGGAACAGGCACTGCCTAAAATCTGTTCTGGTGCAAGAAAGCTACAGCAGGAGAAGCTACACCAGCTTCTGTTGTCTAAGCATCAGTGGTGTTGGGACCCACATACATGTTTCTGCCAGAAAATGGTGATATGTTCATGGGTCTAACCAGCTGTGTTTTCAACTTCAGATGCCAGTCCTCTTACTGTTACATTCCAAGACTGGTTCTTCTAGCCTTCCAGAAGATCTTATGAGATCCCTACATCACCTAATATCTTATATAGTTTATGTTTAAATTTGCTAATAGTCTGTTTGTAAGAAACTGACTGTCACAATGACGACTAAAGGATGTATCTGAGTAGCAGACCATTGTTCTTGAAATAGCAAGCATTTTCTCTTTTCCCATTCACACATTCATACATTGTAAGCTGATCTATTCTGGGGAACAAAATGATAAGATCAAAGAAAGGAAGAAGATAAAAAAGGACAATTTCTGACCTCCCAAGATGATGACTTTTGGGAGGCTGAAAACAAAATTCTAACAAAATATTTGGGAGCGACATTGGAAGACTGAGAGTTGAGTTTATCATTTCTTTAACAGAAACAAATATTTCCCCAGAGTATGGAGAGAAAGGAAATATAAAGAAAGCTCAAACTACCTGAGAATATATTTCTGCCACTTCAAGAGAATAGGGTCTAAGTACAGATGTTAACTTGAGTTACATAGGAAAAAAAAAGTAAAGACTTATTTGTATGAGTCAGTGGCCTGAAATTTTTTACATTGTGCGTATGACAGCAAAACAAATCACAGAAAGATACTGTTAGATGTAAAATAAGTTCTGTACAAAATGAGAGCTCCATGCTTGGTACTGTGGTACTGTGTTTCTTTGTTTTGTTTTTCTATAACCAGTTAAAAATGATGAAATATGTGTTCTCTGTGTAGTTAGCAAGAGTGGAACAAAGAGCCTCAGGCAGTGAATGTTGAACTCTGTTTAGAGAGAGGAGGCTCCATGTGTCTCAAGAATCTCATGCAGTGATTAAATCTCACTAAACACATCCAATCAATAGCACACTTGCTTGTGGCAGGGGCAGGAGGGCAGTGAGGAAGGAAAAAAAACACTCAGAATAACGCACCATCCTTTCTGTCCTTGGATTAGTATTGAATGCTCACAATAGGCATCACAATTATTAGAATCTGGAGCTAAGCATTAATGAAGCCTTTGTAGGAAAACATATGCAACGGTCCTGGAGAGCTGTTTATTTTCTGAGGAAATGCACCATCTGATCCAAGTTCATGGAGTTCAGGAAGATGCGAGCTTCTTGTTTTGTCCCTCATGGATGACTTGACTTTATACTCAGGTCTTTATTTGGAAAAGGCTTTCGTAGTATTAGTTACAGTGCCAAAGGTAATATATGGTACACGTTCAAATATTTCATCAAGGAAAAATGCACAGAGAGAAAATTTGATAAATAGAAATTTTTGAATATACGCAGAGGATGTGTGGGCATTCGTGGTATCATTCTTTCAAATTTGAAATGCTTATACTGAAAAATAATACTTAGCAGCATTTAATGAAGTAATAAGTTGCATGAAATTGTATAAACTTATCTTAAAATTTAGCATGCCAGAGATTCTGAAGCTTTATTTTTAAAATTTTTTTTAAATTTATTTATTCATTTATGTGTATGAGTGTATTGCCTGCATGTGTGCAATTACATCTGTGTTGTGCAATGCCATGGAGATCAAAAGAGAGAATCAGATGCTCTGAAACTGGAGTTATGGATGGTTGTTAGCCACCATGTAGGCACAAGGAACCTAATCTGGATCCTGTGCAAGAGCAGCCAGTACTCTTAAACACTAAGCTATCTCTCCAGCCCCAACTTTTTACTTTTTTTAAAAGACACATTTTATTTGTGATTGTGTATGTGTACATGCTTGTTTGTGTGTATGCACATGGATGCATGCAGGTGCCTGTGGAGGCCAGAGGCATCTGATCCCCTTAAAGCTGCAGTTACAGGCAGTCTTGAGCTTCCTGATGTTGGTGCTGGGAATTAAACTCAGGTCCTCTGCAAGATAAGCTCTTACCTGCTGAACCATCTCTCCACCCCCACCTTCTTGGTTTTCTGGTAGTGTTAGAAGACTAACTTTCCACCAGGTATAGAATCAGTAGTATCTTAATTTTAAAAATGTTATGTGTGTTGGATACCCTTGAACTGGAGTTATAGATGGCTGTTAGCTGCCATGTGGGTGCTGGAATTTGAACGCTGGTCTTCTGCAAGAGCCAGTGCTCTTAGGGGCTGAGCCATCTCTCCAGCACTCATGTAGTATCTTATACTACTATATATTGATACAGCCTAGAATTGTGCCAATCACTGTGCTAAGAAGTACAAATATTTTATCTCAAGTGTCAAAAAGTATTCTACTCAAAAGGTTTATGAACTCCAAGAGATAGGCAATATTAGCCTCATTTTAAAGAAACACAAATATTTAGTACTCAAATATTTTGCTAGGCAAAATAAAACTAATAACTTCTATAGTCTCAGATTCAATAACTAGAAAGGGGAGACTGGTTATCACAAGTCATGTTAAGAGAACAAGAATATTTCAGTGTAGGTCTTAGAACAAGGACACAAAAGACCCAATAGCACCATACAATCATGTGGTAGGCAGTGGGTGGGAGAGCCTTGAAAGCATCAACAGAGGGTTTTTAGACAGAGGTTGTTAGACGTGCATATATGGAAACATATATGTACATATATATGTTTCTGTCATTAGTCTTCCACAGTCGGGAGTCCCACCACTACCAGGACTTGAGGGGTACAGAGCCTCAAAGGCCTTTCAGGCTTCTAGGACAGCATGGCATCTTCACGCGAGAAACACAGAGCAAGACCTCTGGGACTCTGGGACAGAGAATTCACTTGTGACAGAGAATTATTTGCATTTTCCTGGTGTGCTATAGGCTTGGAACTCCAGGAAATGTTCAGCCCAGAGGTGATGAGGGACATTCCTCCCTGGTTCTCCACAAAAGCAAATCCTCAGTGTTTCCCCACTAGTGTGATTCCTATAGATATTTTTGCGAATACTTTTTATCAGTTAAAAGTAATCTCTCCTACCCTGCCTTTCTCAGACGTTGTAAATCGTTAATAAATCTGGATTTTTGTTAGATTTTTGTGTGTGTGACTATTGAAATTATTTTCATATTTAATTGTTAATATGAAGAATCTTGGCAATTTATCTTTAATCTTAAACTGTAGTTATGCATTGCTGTGATAATTCTGACTTGGCCATCAAGTTTTAGAGATCTGTTTATTGTGATAATTGGTTAGAGTTTGGAGTCAGTGTTCTTGAGTACTAAAGCCCACATAGTACCCTTGTCAGACGCTTTTCTGTCAGTTCCCAAACCTTACCTGCTTTGTTCTCCGTTCTAATTCAGAAGCCATGACTCTGGGATCTGCATGCAGGAGACACTGAGGCAGCTCCACTGCTCTAGGTTTGCATCTTCTTACTATTCTGACAAGTATCATTATGTGACCTCACAGGTCCCCTTAAACAGTTAGCCTCAAAGTAATACCCACAAAAATGTGTGTGTGTGTGTGTGTGTGTGTGTGTGTGTGTGTGTTGGGGAGAATCCTGCCTTTTCTGTATGTTGATTTTTTTTGTTTGGTAAGATAAAAATACTGTATTTCTTGAGTGTATGTCAATATCCAATGTTGAAGTCACTTAAGTCTATGTCTATAATTTTCTTGTGGAAAGATGTCAAACTATTGATTTTTTTCATTACCAGTCATAAAACAGGAGAGCAGATATAGCTCGGAGTAGAGTATTGACTTGAGGCTTGGGTTTGATTCCCAGCTCAGAAATACAAAACAAGGTAGTCAGAGTTGTAATTCTAGGTATTTTGTTTTGTTTGTTTTGAATGGGTATTCATGACATCATATTTTTTGGTAACTTATCTATTTAGTCCTACTTTTCACATCTATTGGCACAAAGTTGTTAATATCTTTTCACCATTTTTTCAGTATTTATAGAGCTGAGAGTGATATTATCTTTTTCATTAACATTACCAGTTATCTGTATCTTATTTACTTTTATGAGGCACCCTAGCTAAGCTATAAAGGCAGGTTTAATGACATGCAAAATGTTGCACAGCTATTTATGTTTTAATGTTACTTAATGCCTTGGTGGAATGTAATTGAACTTTGTCCACAGTTGGAATTTAAAGACATACTGACTGGTTTTATGACCTGGGTCTCACAGGAGGGTTGGGTTAAAGGAAGAAACAACAGGACAGAGATTACAGAAAAGAAATAATTGAGTTTCTTAGGAGACTGAGTTCTCATCATGGAAGGGACTGGTAGGTTAGGAGTCAGTCAGGATTTGGAAATGACAAATTCATTGGAGTAGGAACTTCAGCAGTGGGAGTTTACCAAAATGATTATTTAATTCAGAAGGTAGAAGAAGCCTCTGAGGAATAGTAGCAGTTGCCCAGCAGTCACGGAAAGCAAGTCCAGAAGGAACTTAGATGAGGGTCTTCACAGCTGAGATACAGACCTCTTCTGAACAGAGGATTTGGCTGTTGTCAAAAGTTGCTGCCTTCACTCCTAGGGAAGAAGGAAGCTTGGCTGCTCTTCCATGGAGAGCGCTGAGCATCAATACTGCCGAACGGTGACAATCTGCTCACTGCCACAAGTAGGAAAGGGTTCTTTCCCTCCTCCAGGCAGGCTCTTTCTCTCCAGTGTCCCCTTGGTAGATCTCAGCATTGAGCAAGACAGCATGATTATTGCAAATCCTGAGTTTAGACATTACAGATAAGGGCAATTTTGGAGTTGAGGGGCTGTCACTTAATAACCCATGCAGGTTCTCGGGTAGTTTGAAGCTGCCTTTCTACTTGTCTTATTTCCGAATGATGGACTGTGCAGCATGAGAAGACACGTATCAGAAAACAGCGCTGACAACTTTTATCCTCACGTGTGGCAGTTTACATACAGTCCAAGTCGCTTCTCAGTTCCTCCTGCTCCCCTTACCTTTTACCCTTTACATGATGGACGTGTGTCTTCAGACCATGAAGTCCGCTTTCTTTGTGCTATATTTGTTAGGAATGCCCTCCCCATCTTTTCAATGATTTCTCAAAAATACAAGGAGGTTGGAGCTGCTGTCATAATCCATAGCTACTTTTATTGGAGAACAATAAAAACTAGAAACCAAGTTCATATGCTCAGAAAACTGTACTGCATGGGAGGCATAAACACACACACGCACACACACACACACACACACACACACACACACAGAGGCACTGAGGATGTATGAGTAGAAAATGTGCCATGAGGACACAGAGTGATTGATATTTACTTCAAAAGGTGAAAAGCAATTGGAAAATAGAAAAAAAATACATGGGCATATGTATGCATTTATCATGAGAAATAGACAGGCCTATTCGTCAAATACTCTCTACTCACACTGCATGGGTACACACCTACCACCTAGAGGTACATTCTACTGATGGTGGTATTTTTCATGGCACCACAGAAAAGCAGTGAAAACTCTGAGGGAGATGACTTTCCAGTGCCGGAGAAGGAAGCTAGGTATGTTCTCCCTATAACTGTCATTTGAAGTTTTCATCTTTGAAACAAGCATCAGGTTAAACAAACAAAAAATGCTATGAGAAAGAACTGTTCCTCAACAGAAAAGAAATTTGAAAATTAAAGGATGTAGGAAGATGGCAGAATGCAGGAGGAAGGCTGAGAATCAGTAAAAAGACAGACAGGTACTATCCAAGGAAAGAGAGAAAGCTACACCTTAGCATGTGCAAAAGAAATGCTCCTTAAGGAACTGTAGGGATGTCATCCGGGGTGAAGTGGGTGTCATGCAGTGTCTTACCTTGCTGTTCTTATTAAAGGTCAAAATCAAAATCCACATAGGAAAGAGATGGTCCTTCCCAAGATGATACCACCAGCTAGAACACAGCATGTAGTCTTTGGTTGATTCCGAACAGACATGGGTCAGAAGCAGTGGACCAGGCTTGTAGAGGACAGAGTAAACAAATAGGCTTGTGGGTCTTAGACTAAAAAAGAGTGAAATTCCATCTTAGTCAACTTTGATTCTCTGGTAAAGGAAAATATGAAACTCTACACATAGAAAATACAGAGATCACCAAGATAAAATGACAGAAACACCATAGGAATAGACGCACTGACACCTCGAGTAGTGTAAGAAATGGCTGTTGAATATTTGTAGAAATTTAGTTACTGTCAGATCTTTAAGACATTTTGAAAAAGTTGGGGTGGAAGCCCCCTTACAGGCCCATTTCAACACAGTAATCATTTCTTAAGAGTCTTCTTTGTAGGCTTCACTCAGTCTCCAGAGTACAGCAAACCTCGACGGCCTTGCTGAGAATGGAAGCGATGTAAACAAACGAGCACCCCTGCTATGTGAGGCTGTGTAACGAGCCACATGATGGACTGGCTTGGCATTTCAGACATAGATGACCTCCAGTCATCTGAAGTGGGCCTCACCGGGCTGAAGTCGGAATGATGACTGAACTCCAGGGTTCTCTGCAAGTTCTGCTGGGAACCTACTTTCCTGCCTTTTATTTTTAGCTGCTAGAGAAAAGCCTTAGGCTCCACACCTCTTCAAAACCAGCAGTGGCTGGTTGGGTCTTTCTCATGCTGCAAAGCTCTGGAATTTACTGTCCTGCCTTCCTCTTCCACTGATATGGACTCTGGGATCCAATTGTTATCTCCCTTTTTGACTGGTAAGATCCAGTGGCCCTAAATATAACCTATGGGAAGTGCCTCTATCATAAAGTCAGGATTTAAAGCCTTCAGTCTTTTTCTGTATAAAACAATACATTTCATAGGTTTTGGAGATCAAGCCAACAATGTCTTTGAGAGTTCTTACTCTGTCTACCAATGAGACTGATTCTAGGATGATACATGGAGTGATTAACTTATTTACTCAATAACTATTTGTTGAATACCTAATTACTCTGTGCCTGTTGTGTTTTATCATTTATTTCCACACATAATGAAAGCTTATGAGACAATTTTTATTTTTGCCTTTTAATAGTTTAATTTCTAATTCTGATGCAGGCCAAACATATAGATGAGAAAATAATGTAAACGATTCCATGATACCTGTCACACAGGTTTTACAGTGGTTATAATTTCCACATTTGCTCCAGGTTTATTTATTTGTTGTTTATTAATTTTTAATTTTATTTATTTATTTTTATTTTATGTGCCTGAATGTATTGCCTACATATAAGTGCACCTGTGTTATATCATGCCTGCAGAGGTCAGAAAAGGGGGTCAGATTTCCCAGGAACTAGAGTTATAGATGATTGTTAGCTGCCATGTGGGGTGTGGGAATTGAATCTGGGTCCGCTGGAAGGGCTTCTAGTGCTCTTAACCACTGAGTCATCTCTCTACACCCTGATATTTGATAATATTTATTTTAAACATTTATTTATTTATCTTGGGAGGGGGCATGCCATGATACACTTGCAGACACCAGAGTACAACTTGTCGTTATCATTTTCTCCTTCCAACGTGTGGGTTCTAGGGATCAAACTCAGGCTGCCAAGAAACTAGTAAGCATCTTTATCTGCTGAGTCATCTTGCTAGTCCTAGGGATTTTAAAATTTATTTTATTTTATGTTTATGAGTGGTTTTGACTGCATGTATGTTGAGTGCACCTGTATCATGAAATTCCCAGGGATGTCAGAAGAGGGCATTGGATCCCCTGGAATTGGTGTTATGAATGGTTGTTAGCCACCATGTGGGTTCTGGGAACTGAATCTTGATCCTCTGTAAGAGCCATCAGTGCTCTTAACCACTGAGCCACCTCACCAGCCCTATTTTTTTTAAGAAATAAAATATTACACATAGTTATAACTATGTGTTAATGTTCATTCCTCATCCTATGCTTCTTTCTCAATGAAAAGGCATGAATGCCTCTTTTATAATGAATTTTTTTCTTAGAAAGATGAATATTCAGTGAAAGACTGATAGTCCATTGGGGAACTATTGCAAAGTCCCAGGCAAAAAATGTATAAGCCAATCATCTAAAATACAAAGAAAGTAAAACCAAGTCCATGCTTGCAATTTGAAGGCTTGTGGAGTTTGCGACATATCTGTAGGACATGTAGTCAATGGTACCCAACACTTTACGAATTCTGTCTAGGAACACCATATTCTTTTAGGTTAATTTCTAAGAAAATGGAAGCTACACCTGTGTAGCTTTCCTAAAACTACAGTGGGGAGACCCTCTGCTACACGCGGGTCATCATGTTTAATCGATGTAATGAAATATGCTTTCCCTTGTGCATCTCCCCATCCAAGGTGAGACTTCCTAAGTTACTATTGTGTCTTGCTAGTCTTGACATTTTTGGCGCATAGCATTCATGCAACATAGAATAGCTTAACAGTCCATTTTGAGTAAGATAATGATGTAGCAGATAATGTAGCAGAGGGGCTCTACCCAGTTTACCAAGCATTTCAAGGATAGGGATAGTTTATTAGGCAGAAATTAAAAGCTAAATGAATAATAAAGCATCCCGAGTGAGAGACTGTCACAAAAGGCTCGGGTCAAGTGGCCGCATTGTTAGCGTCTGTGAAAATTTCTGAAAAGAAATGGTGTCCCTTCTAACTCATTTAATGAAATTGTCTTGAGTTTGACATTGTGTTAGAAACCCAAGGTCTGTGTTTATACTGTTTGCCAAGAAATTGGGGGAGGTTGGAGGACTGTCAGGGCAGAATTTGGACTCATGAGAAATCAGCATTTAGAAACATGATGATCCGGCAAATAGGTTAAGTGGATGAAACAGCTGTTTGTAGAATAAGATGAATATAATCATTGAATTAAAATCATCCAGCATATAGTTATTTCCTCAGATATGTTAAAAAGCAGGTCAGGACTAGCTGCGGGGAAGCCAGATCTTTTTGAATCTGTGCTTTCTGAAACAGCATTGTAGAAATGGTTGGGAGATAAAGTCGCAGAATTTGTGTTCCCTGTGGAGCTCCCATAGTAGTTTATCTATGGTAGATTTTTCTGAGAAAAAAAAAAACAGTACATTTTCTTTGACCATTTATATGTGGGGGATAAGAATGTCTGCAATCTTTTTGAATATCAGTTTAAAATGAGAGGATGCTGCCTCTTTCAGAAGGTTTCCTAAAGAGGCCAAGTAAAGAATGTATGGACATTGATAGAGACCAAGGCTGAAGAAGGTCCCCATCTAATATCAAAAGCTTTCCTACTGTTTGGCTTGTCAGGAGAATAATGACCCCTCACTCAGAGTGCCATCATTGCTGACTGCTGGCTCTACCAGAGAACCAACCTATTCACACATTCAGGTGTACTTAGCTACCCCTCAAAGTCAGTTTACTTGATTGGAGAAGTGATTGATCTAGAAGTCCTGCTAGGCAGAGCCAGGTTTTTGGATGAGTTTTTATCATTTTAATTTACTGGTTTAACTACATAAATGTAGTCTGTGTTTTATGCTAGAGCAGAGGAAGAAGAGAGAGACCCTTTAAACCACTAATTCTTGTCTTGACAAGATTAAGGATGTTCCAGAATGTGTTCTCGGTCTTCCTTCTCTACTCTGACAACCAACACATGGGCCCAAATGATGCTCTGTTCTGGGAAGGTCTGCTGAAGCAGTATCTTGAGGTCCTCATGTGCAATGCATGTCCATGTTTACCTTCTGAATTTTCCTGAGAATGGTCTTCATGGTACTTCTGTTTTTGTAGAAGTCTCTTGAAACCACACCCCTTAGAAACTTATGTGTTATGTTATATGTTAAACAGAGCACTGATTGCTCTTGCAGAGGACCTGGGTTCGATTCCCAGCATTCACATGGCACCTGAAATCCATTCATAACTCCAGTTCCAGGGGATCCGACATCCTCTTTTAACCTCTGGGGGCACTGCATTACACGAGTGCACCTCCCCACATGCAGGCAATGCAGTCATATACATAAAGTAAAAATAATAAATAAAATAATTTACAAAATATTTAGGTATATGTCAATTCAATTTGCATTAACTTAGGACACATTCAGGGGCAACTGTATGCCAGATTCTCCACCATACTTGCATATGCAAAACTAAATATGATTCTAGCTTTTCTCAAGAATTTAAAGATTGGTAGGAAAAGCAATCAGAACAGCACTATGAGTACCTCAAACTGGACATAAAGAAAAGAAGTCATGTTTGGATTTGCGAACTTGTGATGGAGACCGAGCACAGGATCTGTCTTGTTCTGGAACTGGGTAAGGGTGAACAACTGTTGGGGTGCCTCCACGGTGCTGGCTGCCTGCAGGAAGAGGAGGCCTGGGCTGTTTCCCTCCAGATCCTCCACAGCAACGGGATCATTCACTGGGATTTAAAACCCAACAACAGAACTCCTGAGGTTTTAGACTGTGGAGCTGAAACTCTAAGTCTGAACTTCCTTTCAAAGTGTGATATATTCATGTATTATTATATTTACTATGTATTTGTGTGTATATCGGTCATGTCCATCCATCGCTGTGTCCCCACCACTCTCCAGAGTGCTCCCATCCTTCCTCCCTCTCAACTTCATGTTCTCTTTGTTTTAACTGTGATGAACACACCCAGGTCTAAGTAACGCTGCCCGTACACGCATGGCAGGTGATCACCCACTGGCAAACAAGCAAACTACGGGGGACTGTGACCCCAAAGCATAGTGACTCTCCGGCCTCAGTAGCCATGTACTTCTAAGAGCTCCGCAGACAGGGATTTTGTGATGGGAATTTTGAAATTTGTTCTCTTAGCACTTTATAAGGCATAGTACATTATTGCCTTCCGTATTTACCACGCTGTACAACAGCTCTCAACAGAAAAGAAACCCAGGTTCTGTTCCTCTTAACAGGCTTTGTGTCCTCTGGCTTTTATCTCTCCCTGACACTCCCAGCTCTGGAAGCCCCCATTCTGTTTCTGGTTCTTTATTTTTTTACACTGCCTGTTAGATTCTACATATAAGTATATAACAATATACATTGTTAATCTTTTTTCAGTTACCATAATGTTCTCCAATTCTTTTTTTTCAGAAGAAAATCTCTTTTCTAAGGTTGGTTTTCATTCTGTTTTATATACATATGTATATACACATATATGCATACATACAAAAAGATAAACCCATACAAACACCCTCATATGTGTGTGTGTATATATATATATATATATATATATATATATGTATACTTAAATAAAACATATTTTGTTTTCTAGTCATCTACTGAGAGACTGTTAACTTATTTCCATTTCTTGCCTATTGAGAGTAAGGCTGTGATGAATGTGAGAAATCAGACAACATTTCAGCAAACTGATTTAAAATCTCATAAACAGACTTAGTTATTTATTAATTTTTGCCACAAGAAGTAAAAACATAGCTTATAATTATAGCTGTTGAATATGTCACTTGATGTTAGAAAAAATCCAGAAACTGTATCTGTGAATAATAGGTAAAAATCTTTATCATTAAAATTTTGGCCAAGTGGAGAGGTTTATGCCTTTAATATCAGCACTCAGGGGGCAGAGGCAGACAAATTTCTGTAAATCTAAGGCCAGCCTTATCTTGATAGTGAGTTCCAGGCCATCCAGGGCTAAATAGTGAGCCCCTATCTCAAAAAAGGATAGCAACAAAAAGTTATTGTTCCCACAGGGCTAGAACAATGGCTCAATGCTTAAGAGCACTTTATGCTTTTGCAGAGGATCCAGGTTCAGTTCCCAGCATCCACATGGTGGCTAACAGTCATCCATAACTCCAGTTCCAGGGGAATCTGGCAACATATTCTGACCTCCATGAGCACTGCATGACATGGGTGCACTTACATACATGCAGGCAGCACACTCATACACATGAATTAGAAATAATAACTTTTCTTTTTAAAAAGCACACTTGCTGCTCTTGCTGAGGACATGAGTTCTGTTCCCAGCATATACAACTGTCTGTAGCTCCAGTTCTGGGGGATCCAATGCCCTCCATGGGTGCCCATACACATGTGAACACACATACACACACCCCAAAAATAAATAGTAAAAATTTAAATGACAAAAAATCTTGTAGAGTGGACATATTACTTATGACTTATCAGAACTGTGTCATCTCTAGTGATTTAATCCAATGGCTTGCCTCAATAGGACGTCCGTTTTGGGCTGCATTTTATTTTTTACCATGCATGAGGCATGCTATGGTCACAGTGTCACTAGAGCAGTACATTAAGATGTGCGTTCCCTAAAACTAAGTAGTAGTGAACACAAATGTCTTTATTTTGCTGTTCTGATGTCTGCCACTCCGGGGGTCTGCCCTTGCCTGTGCTCAGTATGGAGCATGGTTGATGAGTCCTCCATGGAAGGACAGATTGAGAACATTCAGGCCCCGTCTTCTGGAGTGCAACATAAAACATTGTACTAATTTTCATGTTCTTGAAGATGTCTCAATTGTCTAAACACTATGTACAAAGAGAGGATTCTAACCTACTCTTGTTTGTGATGTTGAGTTTATTTGACTCTAAAGGATGGAAGTCACCTCAGACCGCCTGGAGTTGACATCATTGCATAGTTAGGGGAAGTATGCCTGAGATACTTTGTTTTCTCTTTGATTCAGAGAACATAGATTTGCAAGATGGTGCATTAATTATACAAGTAACATTATTCTCTGGTCTGCAGATATCTTTTTTATGTTTCATTTCTGAATGATCTTTAAGATGGGCATAGAACTCAAGGTTCTGGGTTTTATTATTTCTCCATTTACAATATTGATCAGTTGATATTGATCAACTGTCTTTTGACTTTTTTTCTGTTTTGAGACAGGGACTTCTCACAACCCCAGCTGGCCTGGAACTCACTTTGTAGACCAGACTTATCTCAGTCTCACAGAGATCCACCTGCCTCTGCCTCTCGAGTGCTGGGATTACAGGCGTGAGCCACCATGTCCAGCACTTTTGACTTCTAATGTCACCAATGGAATGCTAATAGTAATAGGAGTCATCTTTGTGGGTGATGCTTTGTTCTTCCAATTGTTTAGCCTTTTAAACTCTTGTTTTTAGGATCCCCTACTCTTATTTTGAAAGTTACACACCAATGAGATAATACATAAGATTTGAAACGTTTTTCTTGGTAGTCAAAAACATTTTTTTCAACATTTAGGAACTATGCATCAATTGTGAGAAGTTACTAGCCATGCGTCTTAATTATTACCACCCTTCTCTCCTTCTGAAAGACTCCTCGGTCACATTTAGAACATTTCGTATTTACATGTATGCCTCACATATCTCTTAGGCGATCGGAAGGCAGCAATGGCACAGTAAAGCAGGCGCGCTCTCACAGGAAGCACCTTTATGCGGACAGAAGGGCCTTGCCACTCCCTTGAGTTTAAATGCTTCCATGTCCCGAATTCACCTGTTACTTTTTACCACATGCTGCTTTTCCTCATGTGCGTTTTACTTCTTACTTGTGAGTTTGTGGTCACAGGACAGTGTCTTCAGCTCGTATCTCAGGAGAGCCTGGCCTCCGAACACACGAGTGAACATTGCGTGTAGACATGGTTTTCTGCCCTGACATGTCAGATAAGTGATCCCTTAAATTGGCTCATTTTCATTCATTCCCAGGTGATGGCTCCTCCTTGGATGGAATATATTAAACTCTGTCTTAAGAAAATTGTTACTACTTTGTCTTTTCTTTCAATTTTGATTTTCCTGAGCCAAGAGCTTGAAAACTGGACTTAATTTCTCCTGCTTGTTCTTGTTGTAACTTTATTCTTGTTGTTCTGGTTGGTATACTCTCATGCGATGTGTGCTCTGGTCTCATTTTATTTTTAAAAAATGATTTCTTGCTTGCTTAATAAATATTATGCATATTTAGTGAGCAAACATGTTAAAGATGATGTTTTCTTCCATTTAATGAATTCAGTGTCAGTTGATATTTTAGTTTAGGTACCAGTCTGGTTTGAATATATTTCCCCTCTAAAGACTTAGGCTTTGCTGCCTTGGTCTCTAGTGTGGCAGTGCTGAGGTGATGGGGCCTTCAAGATGGGCCTGCGAATGAGGTCATGGGCATTCTTCCCTTGTGAATGGACTAATGCTGTTTAAAGGAGAGGGTCAGGTCTTGTAGGACTGGATTAGTCCTAGTTAGAATGGGTTGTTATATGCAAACTGGGCATTTCCTGAATCCTTTTTCACAGGTCAGTGTGGTGCTCTGTCCTGAAGCCTTCCCCAGAGCTGAACAGACGGCAGCACTGTGCTGTCAAATCTCCAGAATTGTGAAGTAAGTAACATTTATTCATCCCAGATAAGGCACCTGGTGACAGAGTAAAGAAAGAATTCTATTCTAGCCTAACTTGGTGAACTGATTAGTTTATTTGGGCTATTACAGGAACATGAGTCAAGGATCTTTTATGGGTACATGGATGACTTAAAGACTGCTACATCATCAAAAATCCCACCCTAGAATAGGTGACAATGCCTAAAACCTGCCTCCCTAGAGTTCCATGCTCACCTTGCAGTCAGCCACCAGAAAGCTTTCTCTCATCCACCAAATGTTCACTGTGTATATAACCTTGGGGTCAGGGTTTGTGCATCATATAACTCTCCAAGCTTCCTAAGCCTTGTAAATTTCCTTTTAAGTTAGATGTTCTCTTTTACTTTTAAAGAAGATTTTTTTCTGTATTACACCTTAAAATTCTTTACTATCCTAGACTGTACCTAGCTGTACTGTACGTACTACACTATACAATATGATATAATATGCTAAAAGGACATTCCCAGATAGAATTAAGATTAAGAAACTCGAAACAAGAAGAGTATTCTGGATTATCCCCGTCTAATCTAAATACTTTTACTCTCAAACACTGAGCATTTTTTCTGGTTGGGATATGAAGAACTACAGCAGAAGTCAGTGTCCCAAAGCAGAAGGTGGATTCAGTGGATAGCTATTGGCCTGATGATGAAGGAAGTCACGTGACAAGTGATTGGAAATCTCCATCTTAAAAGTGCTTCCTTGGAGAGACATTCTGCCCGCAGCCTGAGTGAGTGTGGGAGCAGATTCTTCCAGGTTCTAGACAAGTTCTCAGACTTGACTGGCACCTTGCCCATTGACCTTGTGAGACCCACAGTAGAGAGTTCGGGCATGTAGTGTGGCGTTTCAGATATGAAGAAACTGATGTATTTGTATGTTGTTTCACACAACTAAACCAAATACATGGTCATTGTCATGCAGCATGCAGATATTAACAAAAACCTAATACTCCCAAGCTCACTCAGGCCTTTATAACTTCTTTAATTTTTCCTCCACTTTATTCAACGTGATTAACTCAAACATTCTATGTGATATTTTTAGCTACTGCTAGATTTTTCATTGGCAGATAATCTGTTTATTATTTATCCAGGAGATATTTTGGTTCTTAATTTGTTTCTTGGCCTGGCAGTTCTCTATCCATCCCTCCAATTTTCTCTCTAGAGCTGTCTTAGGACTCTTCTTTATTCAATTCATTCTTAAATTCCTCCATATTCAGGAGTGCTCTGATATACCACTGGAGTCAGACTAAGCCTCCTGTTCTTGATTTCCCCACGGACCATTTCATATGCCAAAGAAATCAAACCTGATTTCTAAGAAACAGTTGACATAACCCAGGGTTGACCATTTGCCAGTAGACAGACATCAAGAAGCTCATGTTTACTTTTAGTGATTATTTACATTGTCTCTGGTTTTGATAACATTTAAGCCTCAAAGCTTGCAGCAATAGTTCACTATATTGACCGACAGTGAGGACATTGGCAGAGAAGGTTGGAAAGTCCGTCCTTTGAGGTTTTTTAAAGTAAGGATGTGTTTGAAGTAGAAATATGTGGCATGAAATAAGGAAATGCTTCAAACATGAGGAATGGCATATGTGGGGAAAAGGAGTCAATATATGACAGGGAGTACATTAAGGTTCAAAGTTAAAGATTCATGCCCAGAGGCTCACTCACGAAACCTCATTAACCAGAAGAACACAATGAAACAAAAGGGGAAAAGAGCAAAATCTGTATAAACTGGTCCAGAGATAAAATAGGAGCTAAACCTCATAGCCTGTGTTTCAAAATAATTTAAATAATTCTTATAGAATGAAGGAAGGGTGCACAGAGGTAACTAGAAGAAAGTCATGTGAAGAATTTAAAATTCTAAATAATTAGAAAAACTGGAATCAAGTCAAGACACCTTCTGAACGTCAGCTTGTAACTATCCAGCTTCCTCCTCCTCACAAGAAGCCTCAATGATGACCTATCTTGGTGGGTAAGAACTGAGTTCCTCGAAGTTGTACCAGAAAAACAATTAGAACATCACTCCAGGACTTCTTCCCACAGCAAATGATTTAGCAGAAGCAAAAAAAAGTGCTAAAACATTTCATGCTGACTGAGAAGAAAAGCAAAGCATGCCACGGAAAATGGCCCTGGATTATCCCAGGAAACAGAATAGCTTGTTACAGGTTGAAGCAAAAATTCCCGACAAAACAGAAACCCCACAATACCTCGAGTGGCATAGGTAATGGCCAAAGCAGCTCTTGACTTTCTGTGTGATGTTCCTTTCCTTCCAGAACTGGTAGAGATGCAGATAAATCCAAAGATTTTCTGTGTCGGTTTTCAAAGGCTATCATACTAAATGACTTTAAACTTAAAGGCATCAAGCAACATGTATTTATTGTCACTGTTCTGGAGGTCAGAAATTTATAGTAAAGATGCTGGTGGGTCATGCTTAGTCTAAAGGCTGAGAGAAACATTCCTACTGCTGACTTCTGTTGGCTTCTGGGATTCTGCTGCTTGTGACAGCATAATTCCAGCTCTTCTCTTCTTCCCATGACTTTCTTCTGTCTTTCTGTGTCTTATAAGAACATGACTGGATTCAGGGTTCATGCTAGAGTACCGTGATCTCCTCTTGACTCTTAGTTAGGTCTGTAAAAGCTGTCTTTCCTGGGACTGGGGAGCTGATTCAGTGCATGAAAATACTTGCTGCACAACCACAAGGACCTGAGTTTGGAGTCCCAGTACTTACTTAAAAGCCTGTAGTAATGGAAAGACAAACATCATATGTTCTCTCTCATAGCTGGATGCTAGCTTTGAAATTTAGACATGCCATGTATTTTTCAATCTGAAAATTCAGAGAGGTTAAGAAACTAATGGCCATGGGTAGGTTTTGGAAGGAGAATTCCTGTGAGGGTGGTTGCAGTGATATGAATGCGGGGGAGGGAACATTAAATGAGAAAGGGTTAATGGGGTGGGAATGTGAGGGCAGAGGAGGGAGTGTAGAATGGATAAGTAATACTAAAGGCCTTTAGAAAAAGTCGTGTGGAACCCTACCAGTATAGCAGCTTCTGAGCTGGGCATGATAGCTCATAACTTTTAATCCCAGCACTTGGGAGGCAGAGGCAGGTGGATCTCTGTGAGTTCAAGGCCAGCCTGGTCTACATACTGTTTCAGGCCAGCTGGGGCTACAGTGAGACCTATCTCAAAAAGATCAAAGCAAAACAAAACAAAAGAATAGAAACTTCTTAAAGTATTTACACATATATGTGTATGTATATATGTGTGTGTATATATATATATATCATAAAAACAGATTTAAAGGAGTTATCCTATAGCAGAGGGACAATGGCCTTTCTAGCCGTCATAAACTAATGAAAAGAACTTCAGTGCCAGGAATGGACTTCTTTTCTAGAAGCTCTTGATCAGGGGTCCCATAGACCCTCAAACAGTAGTGGTTATTGTCCCTTCTCTTCATTTCCCACCAGAACTGAATGATAGGGCCCTTGCTGAAGACACTACATACATGAGGTGTAGAAAAAATAAAGAGAAATGAAGCTGGTGCTGACTTCAGAGCCTCATCTTTTCTAGCTAGCATCACAGTGCTGGAAGGTGCTGGCCAAGCTACCAGAAGGAAAAAATAATCGTCAACCTTACACAGCTGTGAATCCTATGAATTATAATAACTGGCTGACAAGATATCTCCACTAGTGTAACAGTGGCACAAATATTATGGGAATAGCTAACCACTCTTCAATTGGATTTAAGGTCAGCTTCCTGCAATGGAGCCCATACCTGTCATTGATACAGGTTTAGGAACTTGCAGCTAAACAGGTCACAGGACATAGGGGAGGGTCTAATACTAGTTTTCTACTAAATAGTTATCATAATAGACTGACTCTTAATGACTTATTGTTATACCCATAGATTAATACATCTTTCAACTCTTATTATAGAAGTGTCCTTATGGTGATTAACACAGAAACCCACAACTGGTCAACAAGCAGAGAACAGCTACACAGTGCTTATCCCTGAATAGGACATCTATATCAAACTCCAACCCCGCTCCCCCAGCTCAGGGATCATCATAGAAGAGGGGACAGAAAGATTACAAGAGGCAGAGGTGGTGGATGACCACCAGGAAACGGTCAGTTACTCATACGAACTCACACCACAGTGACAGCATGCACAAGTCTCATGAAAGCTCAAACCAGAAAAAAATCCCAGCATAGACACGAAGAAGTGATAAGAAGCTCCAGCCACACCTAAGGAAGCTGTGGCCACAGATGCTGCTGGGAGGGTCAAAGACAGTCAGCCTGTGAGGCTTGGTAGGCTGACCAGGTTCCAGTGGATGGACCCATACTGAAGGACAGTTGGAGACAAGTTACACTCTATAGACCCTATTATATATCTAATACTCTAATGTAATAGAGTACATTAAATTGGGAGGGGGCAATAAGCAGAGGTGAGGATATGGGAGGGATCTAAATACCATCAAATTACATTGTATGAAAATCGAAAAATTCAATGGAAAGTCCTTGTAACCCCAGAAATCAGGGGTTGCCTGACTCGAGCACTTTTCTGAGGTTGTGTGATGTCAGTGTTCTTACTCAGGTTGTTGGCTAGATTCAGCTACATGTGATTGCAGGAGGAAAGTCTTATCCTATTGGTTATTGACCAAGCATTAGTCTTGGTCTCTGAAGATGAAAGGGGACCATGAGCTAAAACTGGTGAGTTGAATTCTCACATCTCTCTGATAGTGTCCCTTTCTGCCTCCTCTAGCCAAGTTATTTTTCCACCCCATGTCTCTGCTCTCCCTTGTTATCACACATCTCCTTGCCTCTGGACAGAGAACGTGCTCAACTTCCGAGGACTTATGTTATTAGATTGAGATTAGGTCTTCCAAGTACACCTAGGAGAATCTGTGTGTGTGTGTGTGTGTGCGCGCGCGCATGTGCGTGCACCAGATAACAACCTTATGGTCTCTCACTGACCTGAAGCTTATCAAGTAGGCTAGGCAGGCTGGCCATCGAGCCCCAAAGATCAGCCTGTCTCTGTCTCCCTAGGTCTGGGCTTACAAGCATGTGAAACCATGCCCAGCTCTTGTTATGTGGCTTCTGGGGATCAAGTACTTACTCACTAAACTGTCTCTCCAATCCACATCGTCTTTCCTAAGTTCCCTAACTTTTATTATATCTTCAAAATCCCTTTTGCTATGTAATGTGACACATGCATGTGGTCCAGAGATAAAGATGGGGGTATCTGCAGAAGAGGAGTGCATTTTTGGCCGATTACAATTTAAAATGTTTCCTATTTCTTTGCCATGATCCTTAAATAGACATACTCTGAAGTTTTGTGCCGTTGACTCAGAATCCCCTGGCCTTTGTGGATTAAAGCGCGTCGTTAGTGGCACAGATAACACTTTGCTTTAGTTTGTCATTATGCTGCTTCCCTTTGCACAAGTAGGTCCTTATTGATGCTTGTGACTGCAGGTCTAAAGAATATTAGTGCCCCCCACTCACATCTCCAGGGTGCTTTGAAGATTAATACTTTATAAAAGTTCTAAATTAAAATTTTAATTAAAAGCACATATATGAATAAATGAGATTGGGAATCAGATTCCCAGTTTAGCTAATTCACTTAGGTTATTTTTTTTCTGACCTTTTCAAAGTTAGAATATTAGTCTTATGTTTACCTCAGGAAAAACTGAATGGTATGAAATTTGATACAGCTTTCTTCAATATGCACCAAGCAATTTGAATGAAAATACCAAATAAACGTTATTTCACATTATTAAAGAAGTTCTTCCATTTTGTCCTAAGAGGTTGAATAAAATAAGCTAACCTTGAACAATAACTTTGAATTTTTTGCTTGTGATCAAAAACTCCATCTCCCAGTTCCATGGGAATGCCGGTGATATAGATTCAACCTGCCTCATCTGCAACTGATAACAGACACACTTGTTAAAGTTTCCATGCCTTATTTGAATTTTGCATTTTATTTTGTCTACTTTCCTTCCAAAGATTATTTTTAAAAACTATGTGTAGTTGAGCTTATTATAAAACCAAATATAAAAATAAAATCGACTATAGCTACAGCAGGAATAATATCTTTAAAGATTTACTTATTTTTATCTGTTTTGTCTGCCTGTATGTTTGCATACCATATGCATGCCTACTGTCACTGGAAGCCAGAGAAGGCATCAGACCCACTGGAACTGGAGTTACAGGCTGTTGTGAGCTGTAATATAGGCCCAGGGAAGTTGGGTCCATAAGAGTAGCTAGTGCTTTTAAGCCACCTCTCCAGTCTCACCCAGGAACCATAGCTTTAAAGACCACATTTTGAAGGAGTATAGTGGTACATGCCTTTAATCCCAGCTTGGGAGACAGAGACAGTTGGATGTGGATCTCTGTGAGACTGAGGCCAACCTAGTCTACATATTAAGTTTCAGACCCATTGGAGCTATAGGGAGACCTGGATCAAAAAGACGAGAGAGAGAGAGAGAGACAGAGAGAGAGAGAGAGAGAGAGAGAGAGAAAGAGAGAGAGAGAAACAGAACATTTTCAGTCTAAATTTCTTTTATTTATAGGATAGGCGAAAGATACTTAACTAGTTAGAATATTGTTGTAATTGAAACCCCTGTTTCTTTATCTCCTTACCCCTTAAACTTTAGAATAATTTACTCACTGCCTAGGAATTAAGGCATGGCTATGCTCATTGCCTGATTTCCATCATTATGAAGTAGCTTAACTTCTTTCTCTGGTATCTCCAGGATGTCTTGAGTTGGAATAATATACTCACTCTAGCCAGGAAGGGCAGAGCAACTTATCTGATTGATAAGACTGGGAGAAGAAATTCATTTAGAATTCTTGGATTCTATCAAGTTACAGAAAGAATTCAAATTCAAAATAGAGTGGAGTATTGCTTGACAACAGAGTATGGTGGTTAACACTGGATTAAGAGAAGAAAGTGCTTGTTATTCAATGATGACCCCTGCTTTTTTTAGTATAGAATGCACATCTTTTTCTGACTATATTTCTTGGTCACACTATTTCTGGTGAGAATGCTAGAGCATTCACAGTGATCCTAGGAATCAGAGAGAACAGGAGACAAGTTATTTTGAAAGATACCATTAAACATTACAGTTCTAATGGGAGAAAATGGTGGTCCTACATCAAGATGGAGAGTGAGATCAAATAAGTAAAAGGACAATGGCACAGGTCACAGGATTCTGGTAAACAGAGCAGTATGTAGATCATACGAATTTCAACTATTCAGAAGCAAAATCAGATCATTAAGCTTAAGAAAGGCACAATGTTTCCTTTTTGCAAAAGAGTGTTTGCCAGAATTACATGAAATCCTTGAAGAACCAATGCAAGGTTCTCAAGACCCAGTTAACTTGAGTTCTGTGTCCTTTACTTAACCCATTTATTATTCATTATGTTCATCATTCTTTAATAATGCGTGGTATGTTATTAAAGCAGAATACACACACACACACACACACATACACGACTCCAAGTAGTTTCTAGACTACATTACAGAGCTATCATTCGTTCAAGTGTTCATGTTGTGAAGATCACACTACTGAACTATGTCCTTTGGAGAACACAAATGTGAAAATCTGTTCCCCGTGTCTGGGAAGGAAAGCCACTGAACAATTAAGGCAGGCATTGATTTGATGCAATGGTAAAGTGACAGTTTTATAATATTCATGAGAGAAAGATCACTTAATTCTCCAAAGATCTGAGAAACATTTACTATTGTATTAAATATTGAAAAGGAATGCCACAATGAAAAATGTTCCCCAAGGTCATTTTCCTTGTGAAAAAAAGTGGTTCTGCACTGCTCCTAACACTGTGGAGCATGATCTTAGCCTAAGGCTCTATTGCAAAGGCATATGGCTTGTCTGTAGAAACTGAGCACACAGTTCTGAACACAGTGAGTTGTGAGCAGCTATGAATACACTGAGAAGTATTATGGGAAATCTGTCCTTTCTCATTTTCTTAAAGGACTTCCACCCCATGCTTCCTTGGGAATGGTGACATTTGCCTCTCGTTTGCTAATCCCCTTTGAAGGAGTGACTAGAACTCAGAGGGTCAGCAAGCCAGGTGGCGGGGACACGATGTGGGACATGCTGTGACAAGCTATGACTGCTTCCAGTCAGTCTTGACTTTGCTCACAGCTGTACATGCCCTTGCTTCTTCCTCCTTAGGGTGCAGCTGCCAGTATCTCTGGGAGGTCAGTCAAGCGTGTGCCCTTTTAAAACTGTCCCACTCCTTTTGGGTAGAGACTTCTGCTGCCTTATTTTCAGGCCCTTTGGTTTTGGAGGGAGCTAGGCAGTTCTGCGCTGCTTCGCAATTCATCTTTGACAGTAACAGCTACGAGTGCAGGTATTTTGATCCTCAGAGTTTAGCTTTTCTTGATTAACATTCAGACATGTCCAACCTTTTGATATTGTGAAGCAACAAAGTCATCTACAAAGTTATTCTGAGTACCACACAATCAAGGAAGCAGCAAAACTAAAAAGATCCTGTAAAGTTTTAAGATTTTGTGTTGGGTGGCATCCATAGCCACCCTGGGATGCGTGTGGCCTGTGGGAGAAGTGAAGGGACACTATATGTTTTCCAAATCTGTTACAAAAACTGTAATCAGATTTTAGCTCCAATTCTCCTCGTGCTGTCTGTAAGGTTTCCGACAACTTATCTGACTTATTCAGGCCTTGTTTTTTTGGATTTCTGTATGGTGTGTGTGTGTTATGATTTCTGTATGGTGTATGTGTGAATTATGACTGTAGGCACACATGTGCCACAGCGCATGTGTGGAGGTTAGAGGGCAATCTTGGTTGGTGGTCTCCACCTTCCATCTTGTTTGAGACAGGGTATTCTGTTTGCCACTGTTACATTTGGGAGAGCAGAAAATGGGTGGAGTTTAGACTTCAGAAGAAAGAGTCAGAGCCAGACCTACAACAGGCAAGGAATGTGTCCTTTATTCAAGATATCACAGGGAAGGACAGAAACCTTGCCACAGGAATAAGGTACCTGCATCGAAGGAAGGGAGGGTTTGAACTGTCATAGGAACTCTGTTGAACACAGCTCAGGGATTTACTTGGTACCAGGTTCTGGTGTCCTTGGGTGATTGAAGGTCTCTGTTTCAAGATTACTCTCTTAGGCAGGGCGGGTGAGCTATCTTAGGGCACTGAAGGAGACAAATTGGCTGCACAGTATCCTTCAGTCCTGGGAGTGACCAGTTGATAAGGTGTGGGTGCGTCTCCATCTCCAGCACGGCTGTTGTGCTCCAGCCATGCCAGAGAATGGAGGACGATGGAATGGGACCTCAGGTGGCTCAGAGTGCGGCGGGAGGAGTTCCCTCCCGGGAGACTACTTCCGTGGGTAATTCGGTTATTAGAGCCAATGCAGGGGCTTATATAGGGAGGCCTTCCTGACCATTACAGAAGGCAGGAAAGTTAAAGTGGGGTTTGGGGGTAAAGGGCGGGAAGGCTGTGGAAGTTCAGGAATGAGGAAATGAAACCCAAAAACCTGGTTCTGGTCTGGGGTGGGGGAAAGGAAGATTCATATCTACAGTAGCTTCAGGTTATCACATCATGCAGAGCAGGTCAGATACCTGCCATCCCTTTAGGGTATCTGGAGTTGCTTGCCTTGCTCAATACCCAGGTCCCCGCAATAAGGCTTGAGCAAGGCTAGCCTGTCAATTTAGGAACAGTTGACCACTTTAAGGGATTTATAGCTTCTCTAATGGAGCTTAAGGTTCTTCTGCAATTCACACAGTCTGTCAGTCACTGCATGCACCAAGCTAGCTAGCCCATGATCTTCTGGAGATTCTCCTGTCTCTGATTCCCATCTCACCATAGGACTGCTGGGATTACAGAACCATACTGCTAGGCCTGGCTTTACATGGGCTCTAAGGACCAGAACTGAGGGACTCATTCATGCTTGCCTGGAAAGTGCTTTACCTACTCAGACATCCCCAAAGCCCTCAGACATGGCAACATCTAGAAGATGTCCAGCCTGGGGAGCTGCTCTGGGTGTTCACCAGGGATGTTCTCCTGGAGACTTCATTCTCTTCAGCTCTTCCTGGATAGGCCACTGACCCCTTGGCCTTCTGTCAAAGATATCTGTTTCTTGACTTTTTCTTTGCATTTCAAAGTGAGAGACTTGCAAAAGCAAACAGTTTCAATCCCGTACCCAAGAGGAAAAATAATCTGAGAAGCCAGTAGAAGTCCCAGACTCTTCCTAAAACCTTATTCAACTTAATTCCACATTTGTGACACCTCGAAACATTTATCATTTTGATCCTCAAGCTGAAATTATTGCAATAGATTAAATATGATGATTGCTGCTAAAAAAAAAAACAACAACTTTCTCAGCTGGAACTAGGAAGTCACTGAAAACAGATATAATAACTGATTGCAGCAAGCATTGAATATTTTAGCTCTTTATCTAGGAAGGAAGCATGTAAAAGTAATTTATCTGCAATGTAGCTATTATCATTCCATTTCAACCACAATTACAATAAATTTCTAACCTCAGGGTCAGAAATGTGCAATTGAAAATCAGGTTAATTTCTCAGGTAAATGCTGGGCGTAAGTTATGATTTTCAGCAAATGACTAGGAAAACATGGTCATTGCACTTTTACAATCCATGAATTTTTCCGGGATGGTTTCCTCCATATAAATTCTCCTTGCCTGAAAGAGTCTGCCTTCAAATTTCGGGTGAATCTAAAACCATATCCTTTGAATTGCCTCCCAGAACCTGAAGGTAAGACCCTATTGCTGAGGACAGGACATACTTCAGACACAGGATTTGAAGGATTGGAGCTAGAACTGACCTGGAAGTCACCTTTCCTGAACGCAGCTCTCATAGCCTTGGAGAGCACTGCACAAGTTGCTAAGGGAGAACATCAATTAATGGTCCAACGCCAGCTCCAAGACCAAATAACCACATCAGTGATGGGCACAGCACATCAACACATCAGCTGCAGTAGTGACACTTTTATCTTGGGGGCAATCAACAGCTACCTAATTGGACTTAGAGCCCACTCAATGGGAGGAAACTCATGTGCTACTGTAAACATATCCAAAAACACACTGCTAAAGAGATCATAGATCTTAGAGAAAACTCCAAGGCTGTCACATCCCTAGACAAATGTGGTTTATTAATATGTTCAAAATGTGCATCCTTATATTTATAGATAAATATCCTAGTCATCATTGATCAAAGAAGCTTCTTTTTGCACTAGACGGACCCCATTACAGAGTACTGCAGCTGGTCACACACAGACAGCGTCTGGGAATCGTCCATGCCTAAGTGGTACATTCACAATGTAACCTCTACACTTAAGACCCATGGAACATAGAACAAGGAGTAAAGAAGACACTACTGAATCTCTCAGTTCTCATTAATGAAGCTCTGTCAACAACAGAGGGCCAGGAACACAAAAGGTCAAAACTGGCCAAAGAACAGGGATTAAGAATCTGAAGAATTCTGGTTCTTAGACAGTACTCCTACATTAAACGTCTCCCACATCCCTCAGAGACCATTGCAGAAGAGGGTGTGGGAAGACTTTGAGAGCCACAGAGAAGGTGCAAGACTATGTGGAAATAGGATCTTACAAGCTCATTTAAATCTCCAGCAATGGTGGCAGCATGTGTGGGAACCATGCAAACTCAAGCAAACAAAAACCCAGCATAGAACTGGGGCAATGGGTAGCAGACCCCAATCTTAAGTGAAGAAATGTGGGCCACTGATTCCTGCTGGATGAGGAAGAGCTGGTCTTCTTAAAACAAGGGACTCTAGATAGACGGACTGTACCTCAAGGGATGCACTTGCACTGAAGAATGTCTGGGGACACTAACATGAAACAATAGGCCTTAACAAAGATGACAGAACGTATGGATTCCAGTTGGGGTCTAAGAAGGGGTGCCGGTAGGAAAGGGAGTGTAAAGATGATTCAGATTGATTGAGATGTTCTATATGAAATATACAGATTCAATTAGAAATCTGTTTTAGTCCCAGCCAAGGACATGGTTCCTACATGGAACTGACTTCTACAGTTGGATTCCAGGCTAACTTATCTTTATATACCTGGATTATTTTTTGAACCTATAATCAGTCACACAAAGAATGTTATAAAAGTTAGCGATTGACTTTTAAAGTCACATCTCTACTCATCTTGGCTTTCAACTTACTGTATATCTTCGAGAAAGTTAATTAACTTCTCTGAGGTCTGATCCACATGTGCAAAATATGTGCATTAACTACTTCTACAGTTATAGCAACTGTTGTGGGAATTAAATATTATATTTGAAGTGGTCAAAATGATAGTCTATTCATTCTTATATTTATCTGTGTTCGTTCTAAAAATATTCCCTAGGCAAGTACTGTGTCCTAGGTACTATATTAGGAATAAGTAATATAAAATTATAATAAAATAATTTCCTTCAAGAACTTAGATTTTAGTAAAAGATAAGTTGGAGAACAGGAAGTTTTGCTATGTTAGAGTGCAGTTTATGGTACATGGTCATGCTGGAGAATATGAGAATAGCTAAACCAGCGTGGGAAGGTGTCAACAAGGAAGAAAGAAGCTGTGAGCATCATGCTTAAAGCAAGCAGCTTGCATAGAGGCCAGAAAGTGAGGAACATCTTGTTTCATTTAGAGAAATATGTGTGAATTTTGACATGCTAAAGACATTGGCAATACATGACACTAGAAAGATGAACACGAGAAAGCTTATAAGGCATCTTAAAAAGAGATGGCTCTGTGGTTAAGAGCACTGCCTGCTCTTGCAGAGGACCCGGGTTTGAATCCCACCACCCACATGGTGGCTAACAGCTGCCTGTAACTCCAGTTCCAGGGAACTGACAACCTCTTCTGACCGCCTTGGGCACTACACAACACAGACATACTGACATACATACAGGCATAACGCTCACACATAAAATAATATCACCGCATGAACTGGAATTTCATTCTAAAGGATAATTATTGATGAAGTCTAGATTGGAAAAGTAATGTGAGTTCGCATGTAGTTTTATAAAGAAGCATTTAACGTCATGGGAATGTGTCTAAGTTGGGGAGGAGTTTGTGAGGATACTGTTCAGGAAGTTGCTATAGCCCAGGTATGCAATGATGGGAGGCAAAATGAAGACACCAGCATGGAAGGTGAGCAGGAGAAAGGTTCAAGGAAGGGAACGGTCAGCAGACAAGCATAGGGAGTTTAGCAATGTGGGACCAGACTTGGCTTGAGCTACACACACCCCTCTCTCAATAAAGCACTTAGGACTCCCACTTGCACTGAGCTGCCTGCACATCCCTCTCTCAATAAAGCTTTATAGTCACTCTAGCCTACAGCTCCCTAGCAACTCCCTTTTATGATCAAACGCATCTTGGAACATATCTGGGAACCATGGGCAAGGGGCTGATACAACCTGGAGGGGTTGTCAGTGCTCACACATAAAGGTATGCTGTGTCCTCTAAGTGAACTTTTAAGGAAAAATTCTTACACAAAAATGGGCATTGAAATGATTAAAATCAGATACATTATAAGAGAGGACACGCACAGTGTACAAAGTCTTGCATAACCCAAGCCTCTCAATCAAAGCAGGAAATCACCATATCTTGCCCCTTACCAACCAACTCTACTCCCCATTGGATCCCTAAAAGAAAGCCCCAAACAGCTGGGTGCAGTGCGCACGCCTTTAACGCCAGTGCTCAGGAGACAGTGGCAGGTGGATTTCTGTGAGATCGAGCCCAGCCTGGTCTACACAGCAAGTTTTAGAATAGCTGGGGCTACAGAGAGACACTTTCTCAACAAAATAAAGCAAAATCTTACAAAAACACCACTGCCGACAACAACAACAACAACAAAACCCCAATAACAAGCCAGGGATCCTGAGTAGCTCTCACTCTGAGTGCACTGCTCTTCTCTTCCAGTGGATCTGGCTTGTATTTTCACTTTGCTTCTGAATAAAATATTTTGCTACTCTGCTTTTTTGTGTACTCTAAAAAACACTAAAAAATTATGTGTTTGTGTGCAAGTGTTCACAGAGACTAGAAGAGGGCATTACATCCCCTGGAGCTGGAGTTATAGGCGATTGTGAGCTGCCTGTCATGGGGGCTAGAGGCCCAACGGAAGAGCAATACACATTCTTAAGTGCTGAGTCATCTCTCCTGCTCATGGTGGACACTTCTTCAATTATTTGAAAAAGATGCCCAAAACATGGAAGCACCCAGTTCAGATGTTGTGATTGACTTTTCCTGAGGAGACATAACATACCATATGTCTGCTTACCCTAGATAGGGAATGCAGGAAAGAGCAAAATAATGACTGTACCAATGTCTAACTTAGTGAACCAATGAGCTTTGTATGGGGTTATTTCCGGGAGTATGGGCGAGGGTTTACTTACAAGAGCAAGAAAACTCAAAGATGGCTGTGTCACTGAAAAGCCCCCGTCGGTGTGGGTGATGACTCAGCCTGTAGCCCTGTAGTTCTCTACACAACTTGTGGGAGACTCAGTAGGTCTGAGAAGTCTGTCTGAGCTTGCCTGGTTAGAGTCACCTCACTCCCAAGTGGTTCACTGCTTCTGTAATTCTGGAGAGGGACCCTCTTGAATATTGCAGGGTTCAATTTTTCCTGACTTGTGAAGTTTGTTTACTTCTTGAGTTTCATAAGTCTCGTGCCTGTTCCTGGAGGGGGTGTTTCTATTTGGAGGAAAATGCTATATAACACCAACGGATGGCCACTGGTAACAAAAGTGTTGGTAAACAGAGAAGAATGAATGAAGGGTGATTCTCATGTCAGTGGTAACTGATTATGTAAATGAGGCTACTGGAGGACACTGTTACTAAATATGCCACAATTCGTGCTGCTTGCTTTGTTCCAGATGTATCTCGTGATTCAATTCTGGTTTTCTTGAAGTATCCTTGAAGGGATGCAAAGTACCCATCAGGCAGATGCAAGTAGCATTGTTTTTGTCATGATTCTAAATATAAAACAACAGGTCTTTATTATAGCTTAATAAATCAGCTTTTTAAATTAGTTTAGAGCTACTGAAATTGGCCCAGGACCTAACTGAAATCATGCACGTACTGTTATAGTAGCAGAAAAGGCCCCTTAACAAAACTCTTCAAGAGAATAAAATCTCTGGCCTGCATGGAGACTCAGCATTCAGGAGCCAAGTCAACACCTTGCCATGGGATCACCCCAGGAAGTCAGATCTCTCATAAGCTATGCCAAAGAGATAGATGGAATACTTAGAACTTTAATGAGATGATGAACTTTCCTCAAATTTCCATTCCTACTATAGTAGAATATTGGGGCCTGGACATGCAGCTTCATAAGTCCGCCTGCTTTTCTGGATTCTTCAGATAAGTGTAACCTCTCCTTCTCTGCTTTCTGTCTCTTCCAGAAGCCTTGGCTGCAACATTAAATTTCTTCATCTTGTCTTTTTCTGGAAGACCTATATTTTGTACTTCTTTCTGCTTACTGTAGATCTGCATCATATTGACTATTAATTACCAGACCAGAGACCCAATGTTAGTCTGTCTCAAAATTTCCTCTACCACAGTAATATTTGTCCATTACTTTTTAATTTAGCCTCAGGGAAGCTTCTAGGCCACAGGCAGAAGGCAGCCAGATTCCTTTCCAAAATATCCCAGTTACTGTTCAAGTCCTTGTTTGCTTTCCCTCTGGAACATCTTGAGCTTGGCCTCCACTAGAATGGCCTATTAAGTTCTCACAGCATTCAACTGCTTTTCTAGTCCAAACATCCAAAGTCTTTCATATTCCTCTAAAAGCAACATGGTCAAATTCTTCACAGTAATTGGATACGCTCTGGTATCACCTTCTATATTAGTTACTTTTGTGCTGCTGTGATTAAATACTATGACCAAGGCAAACTATAGAAGAAAGACTTTGTTTGGCTTATGGTTCCAAAGGGAAAGTGTCCATCTTGGTGGGGATGCATGATGGCATAGGGAGCTGAGTGTTCACATCTGTAAATCTGTAAGCAGGTACAGGAGGGAGGAAGGGAGGGAGAGAGGAAGAGGGGAAGGGAGGGAGGAAGAGAGAGAAAGATTGTGAAAGACTGGAAATGAGGCAAGGTTATGAACTCTCAAAGCCTGCCCCCAGTGACATGCTTCCTCTATCAGTGTTTTTATGGAAAAATGCATCGAACAGCTGCGATTAACCCATGTTCCCCAGGAGAGTTGGAGAGCTTGTTTATTTTCAGGTGCATGCAGTCACAGAATGAGCAACAAAGGCTTCAAGGTCTTCCGGGTCCTGAGTAAAGTACATATGGATTCATATAGGGGTTTTCATGCTATCATTAAATGGTTGCCATTGGGCACACATTTGAGAGAGAAAATATATTTAATTCTATATCTTAAATAGAGCATTATGCTTTGAAGCTTCCTTTCCCAGAAATACTTATTTCAATCTTTCCTTTAGGTAGAAGAAAGGATAAACCCAGACTCGTAGAATGTTGTGGTAGGTTGAGTGAGAAATGTCTTGCATAGGTAGGGTCATGGTCATGTATTTGAACACTTGGTGCCCAGTTGTTGATGCTGTTTGGGGAGGACCTTTAGAAGGTGGAGCCTTGTGGAAGGAAGTACATCACTGGGGGCAGGCTTTGAGGAGTTTATGGCCTTGCCTGGCTTCTTGCTCTCTCCTGTGTGTCTGTGAAAATGTGATCAGCAGGCTTCCCTGTTCCCCGTAGTGTCATATGGACATGTGAATGACTTCTGTGGAGTGGATGGACTTCAGTATAAACAAAATGGTCTAGAGTTTGCACACTTTTTGTTGACCCTGAAACTATGTCACAAAAGCAACTGTTAAGACTCCCTGCTTTGATAAAATGCATATTTAAATGACACCAGTCAAGAAGGGACTGAGCTCTGGGATTATATGATCTCAGGAAAAATCTTTCATGTGAGAATAACATGGGAGCAATACTCTCCCTCAAATAGCTCAGAAATCTGTGTTGCACGCTTACTGTAGATACCCAAGAGCTTCATGTGTGCAGCACAACAGCCTCTTGAGAATGGAAGAACAAGCAGTTATGGAGACTACGGATTCAGAACACGAGGGATAAGCAGAGACCTGCTAGCTGCTCAGGCAGGGTCCAAGAGAGCAAAGTATGTTGCTGAGCTTGTCTGTAAATGGGGGACCTTCCGATGTTCATGACTGACAGGTCAGAGGTAGAGTGACAGACGAGTCCAGAGAGGGCAAGGGGTCTAGATAGGATCAAAATATTTTGGATGAAATTCATAAAAATACAAAGAACCCAGTAGTTCTTAAAAGCACATCAATGGAGTTGTAGATCAGCTCAGCTGGTTAAGAGTGCTCACTGCTCTGTCAGGACTGGCTTTCATATCCTAGCACTTGCACTTGGCAGCTCACAAACGCCTATACCTCCATGTCCAAGGGATCTGATCATCTAGCATTCATGGGCACCTGCACACATACATAAATAAAATCAAATACATCTTTAAAACCACACTGCTGGCTGCCTCGTACCACACTTTACCCCTCCCTTCTACCTTGGTTTCTGCTCTAGGTTCCTTGTCTTTGCTCTGTTCTTTGTGACATACTCTCCCCTGCCCTTCTGTTGCCTTTCTGTATGCCATTCCCATTCCTGGAATATTCTTCTGCATTTTTTGAAATACTAAAAAAAATTATAATTTTTGCTTATGTGTACGTATCTGTGTGGGAGTACACCATATATGTGTGAGTGCTCACAGGGGCCAGGGGCCAGAAGAGGGCACTGGAGCCCCTGAATCTGGAATTACAGGTTGTTATGGGCTGCCCAGTGTGGGTACAGGAAATCAAACTGCGAAAATACTCCTAACTATAGAGCCATCCCTCCAGCCCCCTACTCTCTCCTTGTATCTGATTCTTACTCATCTTTCAGACTTCATTTCAGTGCATATCTTCTGGGAGTCTCTCTTCATTTCCAGTCCCCATTCTCCAGTCCAGATAAAATGCCCCATCTTTGATGAATCATATCATATACTTTTTTTAGAACACAAATTACAGTTATAAGTTACATGTTTGTAATTAAGACTACTTCTGGTTATCATTACAGCTCCAGACCTAGTACAGTAACAAATACAGGGGGAAACCATGTGTTCAACGAGTGAATAGTTTTAAAAGCAGGATGCCCACAATTACACCATGAACATGGTTTGGTGAGAGAGGTGGGAACATCAACGATCTTTGGAAGTCAGTTATCCACTGAGACAGCAACACACTTTGATGTCAAGGGCATCATTTTCTGCTCTTCAATACGCTCATCCATTAACTGTGAACATATTGACTATTTTTTCTGATTTTAATTTATAGTGTGGTAAAATGGTGATAATGTTTTCCACTTTACAAAAAAATGAAGGATATAGAGTAGATAAATTTCTCTGTAAGCTGTCATGTAAGACTTGGGCATGATCCTGGCACCAATATCCTTCAATGTAAGAAGATATAGATTTGCAGCATAACACTCTCAGTACCCAGTTTGCTAGATGGAAAGACAGTCTAACTGAAAGTCCGAAGGTCTGACTTTTTGTTTTAATTTTCTTCGAATAGGAATGATTTTCATGCTGTACCAGAGTTTCCAGGTTTATTAGCTATGTGTTTTCTGATTCTATGACAAAATATTCCAAGAGCAATATGAGGTAGGCAGTGTTTATGTTTGCTCACTGATTTAGAGGGCTAAAGTTAAGCATGAAGAAGAGAGCAAGGTCACAGGTGTGTGAGGCCACCAGTCACACTGGGTCTGCAGTTAGTAAACAGAGACAGATGTAGGCTGGTCTCCGGTGGCTTTCTCTTTTATCTTTTTATTCAGTCTATAACTCAGTTGATGACATGTGATGACCGATCTTCACAGTAGGTTTTCCCTTCTCAGTTAAACTACCCTGGAAACACTCGAGACAAAAACAGTGGTGTGTCTTCTAGGTGACTGTAAATTCTGTTAAGTTGACAATGAAAATTAGTCATTAGACCAGGCTTGCCATTAAATAATCAATCAATGAAACTTTATTGAATTCTCTGTCAATCCATTTGAAAATGAAGAAATTGTAACAGCATGTTTAATAAACATTCTGTGACTGAAGCTGTTATAAAGAATTTGGGAATTCTTATGAGGTCAGGTATAAACAGAATAATTTGGTTTACTGAGTACAATAGCTGTATGAAACTAGAATGATCTAGAGGATAGTTCTATGCTATACATCTTTAACGTGAAGAATTCAAAGCACTTTACAATAAACAGCTGAATGCTTTGCATAGTTCATGAATTTAATTCTTACCAACTCTCTGCAGGGCATACTGTTATTCTAGAATTACAGGAAGATGTAGTTGAGAAAGAAAATAAACTCACTTGAGACAATTCACTCTTCTGTATTCAGGATTCAACCCATTAGGGCAACTAGCATCAAGATACTATTTTCTCTGTGACTGCTCTCAGTGCTTGCACTGTGCTGTGGAGTGTGGGTCTGTAGCTGAATTACTGGGAGATGTTCAAGTCAAATTCTATGAGTCTCATATTGCAGAAGGAGTAGTTGAAATCTGAGGGATGATGTCTCTTGACTAAAGTTACACAGAAAGAGTCAGAACCTAGATGAATTGATGACATATCACAGGGACTCGGTAAATAAGTTTTCACTGACTGACCCAGCTGTGTGATGGCTGATCTTGGAAGTAACTAAAACGTGAAGGACTTTCTTGATCAGATTACTTCAAGCCAGAAGACTCACCCTAAGCATGAATGGCACTTTCTGGTAGCGGCCTATATAAAAAGACACAGCAGAAGGGAGCTTTAGCCCTCTGCCTTCACTCTTTCTGGCCAGTTTATCTATCCTGCTGCTGTAGCATTCCTTCACCTATATGAGCATCAGCCTCTTCCAGTTCCAAGCAGCTCTTCATGAACCCTCCAGGCCTCTGGCACCAGATTGTGCCTGCTGAGACATCCAGGATCATACAATGAGCAGGTACTGGGTTCTCAGACTCTCCAGTGTGGCATAGCCATTACTGGACTAGTCAAACCCTATTGTGTAATAATAATTACAATCTAATAAATCCCCATACACATGTATATGTTCATTTTATCAGTTCTGTTCCTGAACAGGACCCTGTCGAATACACGTTTTTAGCTTAGTAGAGGTAAGATGCTCCTCTGACTCCAGTCTTCTGGTAATATGTGACTTTGCCATCACATTCCCACATACCCAAGCCAGTTATCAGGCTTCAGGCACTAGCTGAAAACTCGGGCTTTGGTATTCTTCCTTTGAAAATGTTGTTCAGTCTGTGGTTATACCACTTCAGTGTGCCCAATCTCATCTGAAATTGTGCTGCTCTGTAACTCAGTGATAGTTTCACATTAATTAAATACTGGACTCTCAAGGTTCTGAGATAGTGAGCAACTGTTTGGTATACAATTAGCATTTTGAAGGTGTCTTGTATTGCACATTTATCAGTGTTCATGGGCAAATTAATTAGAATACAATCATGTCCCAGTTTCACAAAAACCTGTCACTTCGTTTCAGCACTTGCCCTTTCTTTCAAGAAAATCTTGAGTTATTTTCCTTCAGAGAAGAATAAGTGAATCTCAGATTCAGTTCCCCTCTGCAGCTGCTGTCTGTCCTTGAGTAAGGCATGGGTGGAATGGGAATGGCTGGGAAACAGATGGACTATGGAGGAAGTGTTCTGACTCCACAGTCAGCCAGTGCTCAGGTTCAAATTTCCTGAGCAACTTATTTGCTCAGACAGAATCCCAGTTCCTTTTGGTTCTAAAGCAGAAACAAATGTGATACTCGTGCCTTTGCTACTGTGAGGGTTAACATAGTAAACTTGTTATGTTCCTTGTACTTGGCAGGATTGTTCCTTGAGTTTCTCTTAAGGCAGGCAAATATTCCCGTGGAATGGGCTTAGAAGCTGGTATAGTTTGGACATGAAACTTCAGTTGATTGATAAATTTCTTCTTCTCAACCAAACAGTAACAGACTAGATTAATGATGACAGTGATGATGATGACGTGTGTGTGTGGTCAGAAGTCTATATCAGGTGTTTTCCTCTATAAGTCTTCACCTTATGCTACCACACAGGTTCTGCCACTGTGCCAAGAGCTCACCAATTCAGCAAGACGGGCTGACCAGCAAGCAGGAGTCCTCTTACTGCTGCCTTCCTGGTGTTGGGATATTACTTGGGTGCCGGGGTCTGAACTTGGGTCTCCATGTCTTCATGGCTAGCACGTAACTGACTGGGCCATCTCCTAAGCCCAACCAGACCAATAACTTTTAAAATCATATTTTTCCACTACCTAGAAATCGTAACTAGGAATGGGTGTTCATATTCGTACTTATGAGTACCCCAAATCACACTGGGGTTTCTTCAGCCATTTAAAGCAGCATGAATGTGACTGGAGTCATTATACCTAGGGGATAAGCAATGCACAGAAGGAGAAATACCATACAATCTCATGCATATGTGGAACCTTGTAGACTGTTGGTCTTATTAAGAACAGAAAAGTTGCTACAAGATGTTGAGAAGAGTAGCAGGGAGACAGAGATTGGGAGAGGTTGATTGGCAAGGTACTAAGGTATAATTAGGTAGGAGAAATAAGTCCTAGTGTTTAATTGCTCAGTAAGATGACTATAGATCATGGTAAAGAACTATATGTATCAGAAAAGTCAGGATTTTGAATGTTTTCATTCCAAAGGAACAATAACTGTTAGAGGAATTAGATATGCTTACATTAATGTGAATCATTTACTCTACATACATGTATCAAATCAAAATATCATGTAGTACCCCATGAATATGTGCAATGTTAATTAAGATTATAAGATGTTAAGTAATGAAGAAACCAAAGAACAAAAGGATCTACCTAAAGCCAGCTGGCTGGTTCAAACTTGTGTTTTGTGGACCAAAATTTAATCTTGCAAAGACTGCCTGTTTGTTGCTCTGCGTAAGGTGTTTTCTAAAGTGGACAGTGGGCATTCTCATGCAGAACAACCCTATATAAATTAAGCATATTGGAGCCTATTGCTGCAAAGATTCTCTTTCATATTTGTCAGTGCATTTCCTCTGTGTTTGTGGTTAAAAATAACCATCTCCCCACTGAGAGTGAGGCCATCAGCTTCACAGAAAATTCAACTAAAATCCCAATTAGTCTTAATCCACAAAAAGGTTACTGTTGTAGGTCATGTAATACCTTATATTTAATGATATGTGGAAATGTATTCTCGAAGGAGACTAATAGATAGCATAGGACTTTTACAGATCTCAAGCCTGTACTTCAAACAAGCAAAGTACAGAGTTCTCTTAGGTCTGAGGCTTGACTTTTATCCTAGATTCAGAACTCAGCTGCCTTCATTAGCTCTAGATATTAGGGCTTTACAGTCTAGAGCAAGACCAAAGCTGCACCGTATCCCTCCTAGTGCAAGACTGTGGGTGCTCATTAAGGCTTTTAGATTTATTTTAGGAAACTAAATTTTTATGGGTCAAGGTTACCTACATTTTTTGGACTATCTTCCTTGGATACATATTCCATGTTATTACCTTATTACTGAGATCTTTAAATCATGTGTTATATATATATATTTATATAGTGTCATATTCTAGATTGTAATTTGGTCCCACTTCATGTTTTTATTCTACACAGTGTGCCACAGAATATCACCTTAGATGTGTTATTTCATGTTCAGATTGTTTTATGGGCAAGTGTTCATTAGATTTCATGAAAAAATCAATACATATTATACATTTTTTTCCAGTTTTTAGTCTTTCTTTCATAGGTCATTTAGGCACAGAAGTAGCTTTGAGATAGCCCGTGCTTAGCTTCTCTCAAACTTAGAGTTAACACTGTAGTGATTACATGCTGAAGAAGTTGGTTTTGAGTCTGCTACTTGTCTGTAGGATCTATCTCTCTTCACAGAGAGTAGTATTTTCTAAAGGACCAGTCCGGAATACTCAGCACAAAAAACTCAGGGAAGATATGTATACTTGATCATCATCAAGAATATGAGAAAGAATATCAGGACTGGAGAGATGGCTCAATGATTAACAGCACTGGCTGCTCTTGCGGAGGACCAGGATTCAGTTTCCAGAGGCTATGGCAGCTCACAACTGTCCAGAACTCTAGTTCCAGGGAATCTGATGCAATCTTCTGGTCTCTGCAAGCATTGTATGAAATAGGTGCACTTACTTATGTGCAGTTAAAACACTCATATAAACAAATAAAAATTAAATGAGAAATCATATGAGAATGGTAACATGAGAAATAACACCAATGAGGTCTGTGCTCTAATTCTCATCAGTGTGTCCCAAGTGTTATATTTGACACTTAACCAACTAGTTACCTATTATTAAGACACATAATGTACAGAATTATTTCATTCAATTCCTACAGAAACCAAGCCAAACAGATATCAGGTTGTTAGGTAACTGAGGCTAAAAGTAATTAACTACCCAAACCATGGATCCAGGAAGGGACATCCCTGATTGAGCGCCAACTTAACTTTTGCTGTGTATGTTAAGGTGATTCTCTGTTGAATAAGTACACCTTTTGTGTCCACATAAGCACTTGGATGAGTGGGTCAGGAAGATACCCTTCTTTTTCTTTGCAATCTGGGTACATTTTATGAAATTGATTTGTTTTATTATGACGTTAGCATATTACCTTATCACTATTCATAGGATCAAATAAGATAATTTGCTATTAACTTTCTGGGAGGCAAAGGATGATGGCTCCTTCCTCTTTCTAAAACAAATGTGAGTCACTAGGGACTACTATTTGGGAAGTGAATTGAGGGCTAAGTGATCATATTTTCTTATTGGTAATCTGAAAACTGATAAACTAATTACTGTCCAAAATACAATGTAGCTCTCTACACAGTTGAAATTATCTCTCCATTATCAATGTAGAATTTTCCCCAAATAGACATGAGCTGTTTTCCAAAACACACACACACACACACACACACACACACACACACACACAGTTGCTTGGCACTGTAGTGTTCAGTACTGTACGGTAAATACAGGGTTCTCTCTTGAGGTTTTTTTTTTCTATTGGTTCATTCCATGGCAAGTCCCACCCTCTGACCAATAAGGGGGCAGGAAGGTTGGGAGAAAGGAGAGACAACATGATGGGGAGTCCTGGGGGAGGGCCACAGATTGAAGCCACATGGGAAGAAAAATGCCCCAGTCCCAGGCCCATGTGGAAGGCCACGACTCAGAAGACAGCGTTCTAAGTCCCTGCAGTCCTAAGAATCATGTGAGTGAAAGTGAAATTCAGTCTGGGAATGGACTAAGAGCCCTGTGCCTGGCTGTCGCGGACTTTGCGGGCGGGCAGCAGGTAACCAGTAACTTTGTAAATTTGCCCTAAATAAATCAATCTCTCTGAATGGAAGATCAGTTTCCATTTTATCCAGCTGGATTAACCAGACCCTGGCTGCTAAGGCGTGGAGAATAAGTTTAATGAGACAAGTACAAGAGAGGAACAGTTATGCTCTTTTTACTTCTAATTAAGAATGGAGTTCCTCCATGGTTGATGGCCTTGTTTATAGTCACAGACTGTTTTCCACACCATCATTTTTCACATTTGTTTCTTTTAGAAAATTTATGGGATTCTGAAAGTCTTGACTGATTGATTGATTTCCTGCAAATCCTACATGATTCCTCTTGAAAATTTCTATTCCCATTTCTTCATGGCAGAGCCATCTGAAATTGATCAGATTTAAGTAAATTAAACATTGCCTTTCTGGGGCTGGAGAGATGGTTAAGCACTTAAGAACCACAGGCTGCTCTTACACAGGACCTGGGTTTGATTCCCAGCATCCATGTGGTGACTAACAGCCATCCGTAGCTCCAGTTCCAGGGGAATCTGATGCTCTCTTCTGACCTCTGTGGGCATTACATGACACAGGTGTACTCACACACATGCAGGCAATACATTCATATACATAAAATAAAAGTAAAAAATAAGCTAGTTAAAAATTGCATTTCCGCAAGTCTCATCTGGACTGAGCACTGTCCTAAACAAGAACAGGATACAAAGCATGTCCATTTCTCCCTTTTCTCTTCCACCCAACCCAGTTGAGTCCCCTCTCCTTCCACCCAAGTCAGCTAGTCTTCACCTTGCCAACTTGTGAGGACCAGTGATCTAGCAGGCTGCATTCTATGTGAATTTCCACTTCTTTATGTATACTGTCCGCTTAATTAAAATAATTATTTTTATTTGTGTGCTTGTCTGTGTGCATACACAAGTTTACATATGCTAGAACATGCATAT
Organism: Eospalax fontanierii; assembly: GCA_035773235.1. NCBI lineage: Eukaryota > Metazoa > Chordata > Mammalia > Rodentia > Spalacidae > Eospalax > Eospalax fontanierii. The sequence continues at coordinate 11,503,258 of CM069539.1, forward strand.
GGAACTTAGAGGACAACTGTTGGTATTTGGTTCTTCTACCATGGGTTCTGGGGATCAAATTCAGGTTGTCAGACTTGTGCAGTGAGCACTTCTTACCTATTGAGACACCTCAACCATCTCTACTGGTAAGGACAGTATGAGATCAGGATCTCTGTGTTCTACTTACAAGGCTGGGGAAGATGAAAAAAATTGATCAACACATTTTAGTTACATAGTTTGAGCCTCTTGAAATATTTGATAATTACATTGAAATCTCTGCAGCAGGAATTGTGTTGTCAAGAATGAAGACAAATGACAGGACGTTGTCATTCACTAAGAGACAGTGAGTATATATTCTAATAGGCAGGAACAGCTTTGCCTCTCTCATTTGACTTCTCTGAAGTAGTACAAGATGTTCTTCCCTTCCTCTGTGTCATACTGACAGAATATGCTGGAAAATGTGTACCACCCACCATGACACTCCACTGCTTTGGGCTTCAACAGTCTCAACTGTAAAAGCAGAGCAGTATTTAACTAACCCAAAGCAAGGCTTAGGATGAAGCGAACCATTTTTTTCCTTCAAAGATTAAAAGTTGAGGGATAATGAGTATCTTTGATGCAAGACTCATACCTCTGAGTTTTTTCACGTTATATTCTTGAAGTCACAAGGCACTCATGAGAACTCATTTATCTAAGTCAGCAGTATCTCAGTTCTGTTCTGTGTGCCTATGTACAATTAGAGCAAACAGAGGCTTGGATTTGCTTCTTTTATCTCTGACTTCATTCCCCACTCATTAAGATGGTCTTAGTTTCTGCACAAATTCCCAGAGCATGTCTGTCATACCCATCAAACAAAATACTCGTTAATGAGGTGGTGAAAGTCTGGTTAGACTTCCGTCCAGATATATCTTTCTTATAGATTCCTGCAAGGCAGGAATTTCTAAATCTAATAGGAACACGAATTTATAGGTTCAACTCATTCTCACAGGCTGAGGCAGAACCTCTAGGCCTTCGCACACCAAGTGTTCAATGGGAGGGCTTCTTGATGTGTCTGGGAGTCTGTAAACAGTGGCCAGTCCTCAAGATTTTGTTTTCTATGAACTGTGACAGCACTGTGAGGAAAAGGTGAGTAAGAAGCAGGATTTGCAGGGTGAATATTAAACTTGGCAGTTGTCCCAAAGAACCTCAGAATCACATTGTTGATGCAGTCTTTGTCTTTCCTTAGCACCAAGATATTTATCCTGCAGTTCATCCTCCTTTATTGTAATTGACTATGACATGAATTCTCTGAAGGGATCAATGAATGCCGGGCTTTTGCTGACTCACATTTTTGTGTAAATCTTCATATTTGATACAAAATGTTTTACTTGCTCTGTCTTAATTACCTTTTGCAAGAAACCCATGAAATATTTCAATCTATACTTGAAGAATATGGAGACTGGTGCTGGACGTTTATGCTAAACACCTCACTGGCAGATAGGACCTGAGTCTTTGAACTCATGTCTGTATGTTAGAGCACTTTCAAGGTAGTTTTCATTTCAAAGGAAATATTCAACCCTAGGATGCAGTAATAGTTGTGGAGTGGTGAAGAACAAAGGGCAAAGACTCTGCTCAGGATTTCTTCAAATCTCCGCAGGAATCCGCTGACTATGTCTGCCTTTTCCCCACTCATGATGGCTGACTCAATCCAAACAATTTCTGCAGGAATTTATCCCATTTCTGCGGAAGAGTTGAACATACGTTTTGAAGTCACTGTCATCGTTTTCAAAGTATTTAAGATGATTTAGGAAAATAAATACACAAATGGATTTCACCTTCTGGCTAACTCAGATAGCTTACTAGAGGCTATTGGCTTTTACAGTCCATATCTGAGCTCAGTATGGAAGCGTCATGATTGATTACTGTTGTCTGCTAAGCTTATATATGGGGAACAAGGTGTCAGAGGCATACAGTTCCTGACATACAGAAACATAACACATCCGTCCTATAGCAGCCCCCAGAGACCATTTACTCCATGCTCTTCATATTACAAATTAGAGAAATAAGATTCAGAGGAGACCCTGCTCTGAATCATGCAGCAACTATGTTTGTGCCACGGGCCACATAAAGGAAAAGGATAATTCTGGTCTGGCAGTCTAGTCCGATTCCTTGACTCCATGGAAAATGCCTCAGCTCCTGTAGAAGGAGCTGATCTCACGTGCCCTTTTCTGTTTCTGCTGAAGATACTTGCCAACTGTTAATTATTCTCCCAGTCCAGCTCTCAGAACTCTGCTGCTCCTTTTCTTTGTCACTTGCCTGGGATTTTCTCCCTCAATTCTGTCTTGGCCTCAGTCTTCAAACCTATCCATTTTGCCTCCATAGAATGGATTTGTTCTACGTTTCCCACTGTTTAGAGTTCATTGTACACAAACATTTTTTAAAGTAAAAAATATTTTATCAGTGTTGCTTTAAGAAATAACATGATGACATCAAAAGACTTTGTATAGGTTGGAGACTCTGGGAAAGGAGTGAATGGCAAATTCAGTATTTATAGGAACAGTGGCCAATTTCACATTATTCTTAAAGCTTCATACTGCATCTTTGTCAATAAACATGTTCAAAAATTATAGTAGACATATGGAATTTCAAATTTGTATTCTAAGATATAATTACATATTTTCAGTTTGATAATGTAAGTTTAGTTACTAAAGCACTTTCTGTTTTTTTTAAGCTTCCCAGACTGTGGTTTTTATCCCTAGAAGGCACACGGGGACTGTAGAAGAGTAACAGAGAAATAATGGAAAACCTCTTGGTGCTGGGTAATGGGGGAGGTCCAGCATCAAGGCCTGAATACCCAGGACCACGTGTGAAGGACTGCAGCAGGACCTCAGGAGAACTGGGAGGTCTGTTCCAGAGCATCAGTCCTTCCAAGACCAGAATCTGCAAACAGACCTCCCCTGTCTTTAGCATAAGAGGCAAAGCCTAGGCCATGCACAACCTGGGACCACAGGGAAGGAGATTATGGGGAATGTAGTTGTTCAGAGAGGGCTGAAACTGCTGCCTACATCAGGAAGTCTTCTTCCACTCTGTCTCCCAAGTAGGTGTCCAAAGCTTCAGGCTCACGTAAGGGGACCACAGCTAGAGTTCACAGGAGGGTACCACAACTCTGGCTCATGGGGAGGGACACTGCTCCAATCTGTAGGATGGGACCACAGCTCCAGGCTCACAAGAGGGGAACCACGACTCCAGATCACATGAGGGGGAACATAACTCCTGATTCACAGGAGGGGATCAGGACTCTAGGTTCAAGAAAGGGGACCACTGTTCCGCCTCATGCAAGGGGTCCACAACTTAGGTTCACAGTAGAGAACCACAACTCTAGCCCACAGGTGGTGACCTCAGCTCCAGAATCAAGGGAGGGGACCACAACTCTGAGGTCACAAGAGGGGCCATAGCTCCAGCTTCACGAGAGGGGACCATTGCTACAGCTCATGGAGGTTGGGGGGAGGGTGGCAGCTCACGACACCACATCTCCCACAGCTCCAGGTTTATGTCTTACTCTGCCTATGAGCTATTTGACTCATAAAAATTGAGATTCTTACAGATACAATTTTTTAATTTGAAGAGACAAAAATCCCTCAAATTTGGAATTTCGAGTACCAAGGGAGACTGATCCCCAGGAGACATGAGGCATTCTGTCAGAGAGCCCGTTAGCAGTGATCCTATCACAGCCTGCCTTGGTTTCATAAGCACATCACTATGCTGTTTCACCACAGGACAGTCACTCACCTTCCTAACTCGGATTCTCTGACTTTTTAGTGCTTATGGTAACTTCCAGTAGTTGCCACATTTTACAGCTATAGAAATCAAAGACACAGTGGAGTGTTTGTTTTTTCTCTCTCTTGAAAAGCTAGAGCAAGATGGGACTGGGAACATGAATTGCCACCTGCCTCGTCCAGCTACCCCTCTCAGCTTCTAGCACACAGAGCTCCCCAGCTGTTCTATACACTTGGGTCAAAAAACACTTTTCCTCATTATTCTGTGTTACAGAGACTCAACCCATTTCAACAGGATCTGAAGGTACTAAGTTCTCATTAATGATGCTTGCTTTTCAAACGTAGAGTGATACTTTAGTGGATAAATATTGTATCCAGTGGAAACTCCCACACTTAATTTAGTCTCAGACAAAGCTTGCTTCCAGCATGAAAATGTGGAATCCAAACATAACAGTTTATCCGGTGGTTCTGAAACACAGGGTAAAAAGAGAGGTTGTGTGAGCTTTGCAAATGTTTGACCTGTTTGACCTGTGTGAAAAGCCAGATGGTAATCCCAAGATGCCTTATGTTAAACGCCTTTATTTGTCACTATGGCAGATAGAGTCAACATCAAAGATGATAGCTATGATGCTATATATTTACAAAGCTTTCTTTCCACACAAGAATTTGTTGGAATGGGGTCAAGATCTGTTAATATATTCACTACCTACAAGCCACTGTAGATGAGCTTCTGGAACCAAGTGGCAAAACAAAATCTTCAAAGTGTGTGACCAAATAATACCTTGAATTATTTTTATAAATCTCTACATAATAAATATTTAACACCAATTATCTTCCACATGCTGTGAATGTGTCTATAGGTAGTATTTTCAATTCATACAAAAGACTTGGCAAATAAGATATATTACATTTAGGTAAATGATCAAAGGCTTAGGGATATTACCTTAAGTAGGTCCACCCAGAAGTGAAGAATGGAATCTGAATATGAACTCAGTTCTCTCTGACACCTTGGTTCATAATCTGTATGCAATCTATGTAACTGAAGCCTAATAAGAGGTCAAATGCATTGCTACAATCACTTCATGCTTTGCATTTTAAAGAAGCATTTCCTATTCCTCAGCACGCTTAGGTGCCAGCTTGAGTTTTCAAGCATAAATAATGATCAGCAGGGAAAGACAAAGTCTTCACAGTAATACCATTATCAGTAAAGAATGCCTTGCTTTACAATGTCCCATTCACTTGCATATCTGCACTTTTGTAAATTTATTGACTCTCAAATTCATAGCAACTCTGACTATCATTCATTTTATATGTCAGAAAGATAAGGATCTCCTATAACTACATTATGTTATATATATAAATACACACATATATATCATGTTTTAACACATATAAAATTTGTAAGTTTTCAGAGGCTGGGGAGATAGCTCATCTGGTAAAGCATTGGCTTTGCAAGTATGAGGACCTGAGTTCAGTCTCCGGAACACACGTAGAAAAGTGCCTGGTGTCGTGGTCCCGGGGAGACGGACGCAGCATGTTGGCGACATGGCGAGGTGGTGAGTAGGCGCAAAGAAGCTAAAACACGGTGTCACCGGCCTTGTTTGATTTCCACTGCTGTGGTAAAACACTGGCAAACAACGAAAACAAATAGAAAACAACCTGGGGGAGAAAATGACTTATTTCCGTTACAAGTTCCAGTCTGTCATGGAGGGAGGTCAAGGCAGACACCCTAGGCAGGAAACTGGAGGCAGGAACTGAAGCAGAGACCATGAAGGAATGCCGCTTACCAGCTTGCTTCCCATGGCTACTCAGTTGGCTTTCTTACACAACCCAGCCCACCTGACTAGGGATGGCGCTGCTGTGGTGGGCTGGGTCCTCCTCTATCAATTAGCAGGTAAGAAAATGCCTCACAAACAATCCAGTGAAAGAAATTCCTGAATTTAGGGTCCCTCTTCCTAGCTTATGCCAGTTGACAAAAACCAGCCAGTATAGTCCCTACTTTATTACAGCATGGTTTCACAGTAACAAAACCAGTCGTGTGAGACCTAAACCACTGTACCAGCATGAGAGAGGCATTAATCCCTTCAAAAGATGGTGCCTAGAGACCCAATTTCCTTTCAGAGTTCTTGTCATCTCTCTCCACTGCCACACTAAGATAAAATTTCAACTGAAATTTTGGCAAATGCGGATCGTATCCGAACCATCACAAGCCTCACTGATTCTCTCTGTCTTCCAGTCCTCAACAGTAACTTGGGAAATCTGAGTTGCTATGACAAGCCCCATGATTTATCTTCCCTCTTCTTAACTTTTACTTATTGCTTTGATTTTACCACCTAAATATCTCCTGAATACGAACATGCATCGCCACACCCCGGCTGCCATGCTGAACCCTGGTATTTGTCATGTAGACTCCTGGGTCATGTTCTCCTCCATGTCTCCAACTTGGCGCATATTATTTCTTCTGTTTGGAGCACTTTCCCTGCACCTTCCTGCTTGATCTCCGGGTTTTCTCTTAGTTCCTTAGGTACTCAACTAGACCTTGGCTGATGTTCTAGAATATTCTTCCATCTTCCACAAGCTAACAAAGTATATGATCCCACTATCATTATAATTTTTAATAATTGCACTTTTATTGACTTTTTCACTTGTCCATTAACTAACTCTGTTAGGGCAAAGGCCTCTGTGTAACGTGTTAATGACTGGATTCATAGCACCAGGTACAAATTAGTGCTCAGTAGGTTCTGACTGACTGAATGGATGGATTATTTTTTCAATCTCTGTGGGCCACAATCTTACACTTGTTGAAATCTACCTCCAAAATTTGTTTTACAAATACTTTCTGCAATTCCCCATTTTACATGAGATTTACTCAGGATTATTAAATACCTTATCAATTTCACTTGCATTGTATTTTCTCCTGGTTTAAACTATAACTATTGTCATCGCCTTCATTTCTTCAAGAGCCAGATCCTGTCTCATTTATCTTTGTGTGCTTTCCCAGAGTCTAACTCCAAGACTTGCACATAAGATACATAAGCAACGTAAGATGGTTTGAATAAACCTAAATTCATCAGGTAGGGCTAATTTATAAACTGGAGACATTTTTACAAATGTGAATACTTTAAAACAATTACTTTTCAATAAATACACATGACTAGAATTAAAATATGTCTAGAGCAATTCTCCTGGTTTAGACATTCTCATAGCTATTTTAGATAATAAAAAGATAACTATGTTTAGGAAGTCTTTTAGAAATGATTGCAGTAATTCTCCAACTCACTGATGTAATGAGAATCACCAAGAACTATTTATCTATTTTATAATATATAGGTTTATTGTAACAATACTATTCCTCATCCTTATTTTTATTTGACAATGTCTTTGAAGCTCTGTGCATATACAAGATAATATAGAGTGTTTTACTGTCTATAGCAATGTGTGTCTGGAAGGTTGGATGAATTCTGAGATCCTTTCTGGTTGTACAAGTACTATTATATGTAGCGATTTATCAAGCATGAAGCTACTTTACAGTTTGGGATGCACAGCCAAATCGAGAGACATGAGTTCAAGATCCAAGTCAGCTGCATTTTACCTATCAATCTTGGCTAAGTCTCTATATTTTGCCTTATTTTTCTGTGTAACTCTCTTCTGAGAGCAGAAGGCACAACTATACACAATCCATTGGCCAAATAGCTCAGACTATGAAATTTACTGGATTAAAAAAAAATCAAGTTCACTGTGTAGCCTAGGCTGGCCTTGTACTCTTGTTCACCAGAACTTGAGTTTTCCACCCATATTACAGGGTTAAATGTGATATATGAGTTTGCTGTATCAGAAAATTAATTAACACTTCTTTTGGAATAGGCTTATACCTATATGGGAGCTAAAATATGTAGCCATTTGGAAATAAAGATTGAGACTTGCTAAGAAATAAAATATTGGGCTTTAGCTTTAATGTTTCAACAAGTTGTTGAATCTTTTTCTCCCTGCTTTTGCCAGCAAGCCTCTCAATCACATATGAATCTCCATCTTCATTTATATTTTGTGTTTAGTAGATGACTCTGAAAGTAGTAAACAGCTAGTGTTTGCTGGGCAAGATGACAGCTCAGTCTCGGTGCTCATGGAAAGTCCGTGAAGAACACTCATCTTCTACCCCCCAGCCCATTAACCACCACAGAAAGATCTGGAAACCTGATTCTATTCTCCCCAAAGATAATAAATTGCTTCTGTTTTTCTTGGACTCCTCTTTTATCCATAGAATAGAACTTTAAATAATGTCAGTGTAGACTGTTTCATGATTGTGAAACAACATATATTTGAAATAGTGTTCATCTAATTCTCCTTAGTCAGGGACCCTCTTCCATGAAGGTCACAATGTGGAGGGGTCACCTGACCTGTGATAACTAGCTCTTCAGGGAATGGTTCTGCTTTTTCACCAATGACCAGTGCTTGTTGGAAGCTTTGCCAAATAACTGCTTTGGACCTGCTGTGTATATGGGGTACCTAAGTGGCGCGTCCCTGGGCAGTGGCTAGGCTAGTCTATTGGTATGCGGAGTGAAAGTTCTGTGGGAATCCTAGGTCACAAGTGTGGGAGCCGTGCAGGGGGATAGGTTGGACATCAAGCTTTTGATTAGTGTCTCAGAGCCTCTGGACCCCTGACTGTGGAAGTAATGAGTAAGCCTGCACTGCAAAGTCTGTAATGTGACAACAAACGTAATATAGCATTAATATAGCACCAGGATGAACTCAACTTAATAGTGACTCCGGGATATCAGTAGGTGTAGCTTGCTGTTGCAGCTGGATTCAGTGTCTGCTTGTGTCTCCTCAGGTATAAGGCAATAGTGGTAGACAGGAAACATTCAAAGCCTTCCAGATGAAGAGAGAGACTGTCTTTCTGTAATACGTTATTATTTCAGCTAATTTCTTCTCTGCTGATTAAAATTCACAAAATTTACAGGCTCTGAATTGTTCATCTGCTCTGAGTGTTTGACTTCTGACAGGTTTTACTTAATCCTAGCTGTCTGGGAGTGTGTTAACCTAGTTCCATTTAATGGTGATCTGAAAGGAGCATCGAGAGAGCCCGGTATCTTGAAATTGACATATATTTTCTTGTGCCTATTTCCCCATTTACATATTTTTTCATTCATTACCTTGCCCAGTTGTTGCAGAATCCCACTTTGAAGTGTGGTCAAATTTACTTCACAGGGATGAAAGTCAGACGAGAAAGGTGCTGACTGTCCTGAGTTATTGCTCATGCCAAGGAGCAGATACGAGAGGCCCACACAGTCCCAGCTGCTCTGAGTCCAGGGCTCGTTCTGGACCATGGCAGCCTCCTGGCTTGCTGTAGATGCTTCATTATGCATCTGCACTAGTCAAAGCAAGACTCTCTGTCTGCTCCTGGACTATCTGTTAGTCTTTTAGCATATAACACTGGCCATAAAGAAAAGGAAAAAAGAAATACTTCGAGATATTAGACTTCAACTGACTTATATTTTTAGAGAACAAACATCAGAGACATTCTCTGGAGTTGGCTGTCAGAAGCCTAGAAAAGGGTACGTGGATCTGACATGAGCCAGGGAATCAACAGCTATGTGCAAAGTCAGCATGGGTGTCAAGGCTGTGGGCTTATGGTACTCTGTGTCATGTTACTAAATTTCTTTGAGGAGCTTACAAGACTTTATGGACATGTCACAAGACATGAATATTTAAGTCAAATAAAAGGACTTAAAAAGTAGATAGACATCAAAATTAAAAGAAACAAAGATATTTGTTTGAAATAAATTTAATGAGAATTAGACCACATTTTAGAGGGATCACTGAAGGGCTTAAGAGGGTTTCTTACATTAATAGTAAAGTGTTTCCTTCTTTAAAGCCATTCTTCTGACTATGCCATTAAGTTTATTTAGGCACAAAACAAGCAATACTTTCCTTCCTTTCATGGACTTCATGGTATTATAAAAAGGATGCTGCAGCCTTTTATCCTTTTTTATCCCTTCTGAATCAGTCAGTATTCTGTTACTATGAGGAAATGATTGATACAGGGTACTTATAAAAATAATTTTATTTTGGCTTATGATAATGGCTGTTCAAGTCACTCATTCATTTGGGCCTTTGGGGAGGCTGATACATCATGAAAGGCATTGTGTGTTGGATGACTGCTAACATCTGAAGTCAGAAAAGGAGGGAAGAGAAGAGAGACGAGAGAGAAACACACGAACACATGTGGATTCTCCCCTACTGCCACCTTCAAGGACAGAAGGACACACCTCCAACACCAAGGATTTTACCTGAGGTTCAGCATTTTTTTCAATGTTCAATTTTTATTGAATTTTTATGCATTTCATATAATACATCTTAATCATATTTAGGCCCCCTCCTCATCTACATTCCCTGTGGCTTGCCCACAAGATTTAATGAATTCTGTCATCTATGTTAAGAACTATCAAGTTAAGTTTGTGTACTCAGATGTCCCTCGATTTGAGTTCATCCACTGGAACATATTAGCCTCTGTAGTACCACCCCCTTAAAGAAGATTGACTCTTCCCCACCCAGCAGTGATCAGATACCAGTAGTTGCTCAGCTAAGGTTGTGGCCTATACTGTTTTTTGTCTGATGATTGAATTTGCATGGGTCTGTGCATACTGTCACCATTGCTATAGACTGATATGAAAAGTTCCCAGAAGCTTGGAAGACTGTTTCTTTATGGTCATGTACAGCAATCTTTCTGCCCCCTCTTCTCCAAGAGTCCCTGAGCCCTGGGTGGGTGAGGTTTAATATGACTTTTATCCAGGGACACACACTCTGCAATCTCTTATTCTCTACACTTTGGGCAATTGTGGCCTTCAGTGCATTGCCCTCTATTGCATGAGGAAGTTTCACAATGAGAGTTGAGCGATGCATTAGTATTCTCTGTGTTTCACTATGTTCCATGAGTCTTAGGTGTAGAGGTGCTGTTATAGATGTGTCACTTGGGGATGGACATCCCACAGACACTTGTACATTACTGGCACTTTTATCTTGGGGGTAATCAACAGCTATCTAATTGAACTTAAGGCCTACTCAATGGGAAGGAACTCATGTGTAGCACTATAAACAGCCAAATATTCCTAGCGGGAGAGGTCATAGATTCTAGAGAAAAACCTACATCTCTTGACAAATGTAATTTCTAACTGTATGCTGAATATGTATCCCTATATTCACAAACAAGTATACCTCTCACCACTCATCAAATAAACTTCTTTTTGCAACAGATGCAGACTGTTACAGAGTTCTACAAATGGTCACACAAAGAGAATAGGCCCAAATTTTAAAGATCAAACCTGTACACAAATATTTAACACACAAGACTTTGAGTGGTACTCATGCAAACTATTGTACCTTCTGAATAACTTTTTTCATCTTCAGTGGTTCAATTTTGAATATAATTAGCTTCTTGAAAACAATCATCTCTAAAATTAAGAAGCACAAAGTGAGAAAACATCTTTTAAACCATCAGGAAATATATTTGTAAAATAAAGCTTCATCAATGCCAATAGAAGTGAGTTTCAGTCTTAAACTTGATAGAACATTCGGAAGCTCGGTACTGTTAGGCTTCAAAGATGATAAAATAGACTCTATATGATTACTGGCATCATGCAGTTTACAGTCTTTTGGCAGACATACAGACATAAGGAAAAAGTAATATGTGGTAGCACTTGGCTGAATTTTACAGAGACTATTTGCAGAATCAGCTAGACAAGAGAAGTGACTGAACTCTAAAGTGGTGGAACAAGGCTTCACGAGGGGACATTCTCAATGGAACCTCCAAACAAACAAAGACAAGATGGGGACAAAAAGAGGGATGTCCTGCCTATTGGCCATAGAGTTAGAATCTAGAACAGCTGAGATTGATGATGGTCTGGCCACAGGTAGCACAGGAAGATAAGCACCCAAAGGAGGCACACAGCAAATACTCTACACTATGCATCTGTTGAATTAATACATATATTTACATGTATCATTTACAACTCTGTGTGACCTTTGAAATTTTATCAAGTGCTCCATTTCTCTGATTCCTCAGTTGTGAGTATAATAATAGAATCAATTCCAAACACTATTATGATTAGTAAATTCTTGTAGAGCAGTCAATGTAGTTCTTTGCCACAAAATAAACTCCCAACAAATATCTTATGCTCTATTTATGGTCCCAGCATAGTGCTTGATACTTGCTCATTTACTTTATTGTTAATTTTTGCTATTAAGCTGGAGAGCAAAAGTACTTGAATTAGAATGGGCAACCTTTAAGTGTATATAAAATAAAACTTTACATGTTTATGAAAGGACATAGAGCCTTTTCTCTGAAAGATATTCCATTTCTGAAAGATATTTCTGATAACTTATCTCTTTTTCATTAGCTTCTCAAGGAATGGTTTATCTTTCTTTCTTAGCAAATTAGCTGCATTCTTTCCCGTTCCCACACACATGTACTTGTTGTAATGTTGAACATATATATTTAGAAAATAAAAGATTATAATTAGAGACCCATAGCTACACTTTAGACTTTGAATACTACCTCAACGAGATATCCAGTAAGTTACGGAGGAAATTCCTCAGTTGAGGTCCCTTCTCAAATGACTCTAGTATGTGTCAAATTGACAAAAATTACACAATAAATTGTGCCTTTCCAAGTACTTAGACTTCCTTCTCAGAATCAGCAGATCTTAATTCCAAAATATGAACAGCTTTTTTAATTTAAAAAGCTGAGTCCTTCTTAAATAGGGATAAACAAAATAGTGCTCTAAATAAAATAGTGCTCAAGAATTTGATGACCCTAAAATTTGGGGAAAAGAGATGCAATGTGATAGAGATTATTCCAAGAATTGAGCAGAACTATCAGAATCAGGGTCAGCCAATAAGAACAGAAGAATTCTACTGCCTGCAGGACCTTCCCTGAGAAAGGCTCCAGGTTACACGCAGAGAAAGATCACCTCTCATCACTTGCTGTTCTATCTACAGACTTGCATCAGTTAGTACGACATCAGAATGATGTCATGTATTTATATTAGGCACATCATAAAACCAAGGAACATATCTTGTAGTCACTGCTGGGGCCATGTTAAATTTTCTAGAGCCAGTTCTAGTCCAACGGTCATGCAGATAGCCATGGTTAAACTAAATGAATCATTAAACAAAACCAAAAGTCATCAATATCCGATTCTCCCATTGTGTCTCTGGGAGAAAGTGATAGGAAACCAGTGAACTTCCCAGTCTGGATAAAGTACTTTCACAGAGCCCCAGAGCTGAGGAGAGGAATAGGATGAATTTGAAATTTAGTAATAATATGGAAATTCTGCACATCTGTTGTTAAAAGGGAAAATCACACAGGTGAAGCAGCTCCTGTCACAGCGGCCATCCTCTGTTTGGTGTGCCCAGTGTGTTTCCAGCTTCCTGTGCCCCCAGGACCCTCAGTGTGAATCCTTAGGCAGACAGACTTGCTTTCCAGGTGCAATGGCTCATTCAGCAGGACACTGGACCTTTCCTTTTTGAAAGCTGCCATAGTCCCATCTCTACAACACGGGAGTTGTCACTACAGTGCCCTCAGGAAAACGTTCTCCCTTTCCTCTATTCTCCAGTAGACAGATGACCTCCCTTGAGTGTCTGGGCTCTCAATAGCTCCCTCTCAGCTCCCTAAGCCAGCAGTGTCTGCAGCATCTTCTGGTCCAGCCTCTTCTGGTGCACTTCACACACACAGTCTAGATATGACTGCTTTCTCTCTGCTTTGTAGAAGTGCACAGATGGGTTTAATGCACTGAAATAATTTCACTCTTCAGAGTATCCAAATCATTTTGTATTGCTCTTCTTGGGCCTTCTAAACACTATTGTGCCTTGCATAAGTAAACCTAAATATCTCCCCCATGACTGCTTGTCAAAATAAGCACATATTTACTTCATCACCCAGCCTCATGTGAGTGATGAAAGGCAGGAGAGACAACTCTACTATCTCTGCTCCCTGCTTTATCTAATATATAATTTCATCCCATACAGAGTAAGTCAGCATTGTATAAAAATAGCTCACCCTTGGTGATATCTGAGGTCCTGGTGATATCCTTGGTCCACTGCTTTTGATGAATACATAAATTGACTAACTGGCTATAAACAAAGACCTAATACTTTCAGGATATTTGTCAATCTTTCTGGAATGGGATATTTACCTAAGCACATCTAATCTTCGGAATTTAAACCAATGATGTTGACATCTGAGTGTTGATCCCATACCTGCAGCCTACTAGAAATATCAGTTCGTTACTGATTTACTACAGAGGTTGCCTGAATAGCTCCATGTCCAGGCAGCATAGATTGTTCTAATATGCAGTCAATCTAGACTTGAGGCTTTGCTTTCGCAGGAAAATTATATCCATTGTTTAATCACTATTACATGCTTTGTGTTGTTGGCTTCAAAGCACTGGTTGAATAAATGCTAGTTGGAGATTATAATACCATTTAGACAATTTAAAGTATCTAAATTTGTGCACCTTACTGATATTTTTCCCCCTTTGGCCCCGCTATCTGCTTTCAGTCTTGCAAATGGTATGGAGTTCTGTCACACTTGGCCATCTTCTATGCATGAATATTCCCTCAGGTGAGCACGACAGATGCTGAAGTATATCTAGAGAGAACAAGGGAAAATTATGTAGTGCTAATGAGGAAATGAAAGCTCTGTTTGTGGGGCTGTGTTCCAGAAGAAGGGAGCTGGGCATTTGCTATGGCTCAGATACCACTGACTATAAGGTACTGGACAACTCTACTGGCGGGGTTTCAGGACTGCCCACCATATTCAGGCATAAGACGGCTTAAAATAAAGAAATCTACATGCATAATGTGCCACATTAGTGTTTAAAATAAAGAAATCGACATATATAATGTGCTGTATTAGCAGGAAAAAACATGCTTGTCAGATTTCTAGTAGCTGCTGACAGATACTTGCTAAAAGTAATCTACCGACTTAATCTAAAAATAACAAAGTCTTCTGTAATATGAAACATCTAAATTTATGTAGATCAGGATGGAATTTATTCAAATCTCATTTAGCAATGAAAATTGGCTCAAAACCTTTGGAAAATAATGAAATCCATATATTTAATGAGATGCATATTTTAAATTCTTTAATATTTCCTGTGTGTTTTTTTATGTTTCCCTTTGTTCTCTTTTTAAAAAAAATTATTGAGTTTTATACATTTCATATAACAGTTCTTAATCAAAAGACCTCCATCCCCATCCATCGTCCCCAATCCCCCACTGGACCTCATGTATCCCATCCTACATATTAAGTCCTATCCGGTCAAGCATTAGTGCCCAGACATCCTTTAGTGCAAATTCATCCACCGGAGTCAGGTCAGGCTGTCTAGTGATCCTAAGTAAGGCATATAATCACTGCACATAGTGGTGGGTTACACAATGACATTTTCATACACGTACATCATACTTTGACCATGTCCTCCCCACGCATCCCCTTTTCTTCCTCTAGGTGCTTCTATTATCATGTCGCATATACATGTTGTACATGTTTATATAGTTATGTAGATAGGTATACAAAGCATGCTTATATATAATAGGAAATATATTTATGTAGCTAGGTATATAAAACATGGTTATATAATCATGTTGTATGTAATCATGTTTTATATACTTTCTATAAATTCTAGAGTCCACATATGAGAGAAAACGTGGGCTGTTAGTCTTTGTGGATCTGACTTACTTTGCCTGTCATGACCTCCAGTTGCATCCATTTTTTCTGCAAACAGCATACTTTATTCTTCACTGTGGCTGAATGCTTTCACATTTTTTTTTAATCCATTGATCTGTTGATGGACATCTAGGCTGATTCCATAATTTACCAACTGAAAATAGTGTTGGAATAAATACGGATATGCAAGTAACTTTCTGGTATGTAGACTTAGAATTGTTTCTGCTATATGCACCCAGGAGTGGTGTAGCTGGGTGGGTGATGTGTTAGTTCTATTTTCAGTGTTTTTTAGGGATTTGCACACTGATTTTCAAAGCAGTTGGATCAATTCACATTCCGGTTAGCTCCTTCCCTCCATGTTATCACCAGTCTTGAATAGTGTTTGTTTTCTTAATGATAGCCATTTTGATTGGGGTGAGATGGAGTTTCAATGTAGTTTTAATTTGCCTTTCCTTGCTGGTTAGTGACACTGAATTTTTTTCATATGTTTATTGACCATTTGCATTTTATCTCTTGAGGATTCTCTTTTCATTTAATTAGCCCATTTATTGATTGGATTGTTTGTTGTTTTGATATTCAGTTTTTTGAGCTCTTTGTATATGGATCAAATCCTCTATCCGGTATATTGCTCCCATTGTCTAGGCTGCCTCTCCATTTAACTGTTTCCTTCTCTGTGTGAAGCTTTTTCAATTTCATGTAGTCCTATATGTACATGTGTTATTTCCAGAGCTATTGGAATCTTTTTCAGAAAATCTTTTTCTATGTCTATACCTTGATGTGTTTTCTCTTTTATCGTTAACAGATTCAGTTTCAGGTTTTATGTGAAGTTCTGTGACCCATTTTGAATTTATCTTTGTATGATTTGCAAAAGGTCCATCTCATTTTATTCTTCTATATGTGGATATTCAATTTTGCCTGCACCATTGATTAACGAGGCTGTCTTCTTTTCAATATGTTTTTGACATCTTTGTCAAAACTGAGGTGACCGTAGTGTGTGGGCTTATTTTGGGTCCACTGTTATATTCCATCGACCTGAGCAACAGAGACAGCATGGTAGTGACATGGAAACAGCATGACCGGACCATGCTGCCCCTCTGCTCAGGACTGAAACGATAAACACAGTGATGGGAATAAGCAGCTGTCACTCCACAAAAAGTTTTCTCTGGCTTTTTTCCAAACAGTTCTTCCTGTATCCAAATTTCAGGATCTATTTTCTGTCATTTTTCAATTAATTTGATATTCTAGAAATTCAGATGAACTAAATCACTTAATACATGCTCCTATTTTAGCAATGCTCATCTGATTTAGATAAACTGATTTTAGGATTTGTCTGTGTTGCTGAACATATCCACAATTAATTAATTTTACTCCAGTTATTTTCATAAATTGTTAATCTAATCATCTGCTGGTTCACATTTAGCTTTGATGTTAGTTGTTCAAGGAACTTACATTACAAAGATGTTGGTTGAAACAGAACGCAGTACTGACTTAATTTCCCAAACCACTCCACTTTTTATTCTAACAACAAAAAGCAATTAGATATACTGACGTAACAAATTAATAAAAAATGATTAAATAATTATATAAGTGATACGTATGTTACTGACTTTTTCTTAAACAGGTAAATATAATTCTATTACTGAAAAAATTTACTAACAGAAATTTTGCCTTTGAGTACTCAAACATACAGAGAAGAAAAATTTTTATAGGTCATACATTTATTTCATTTTGAACACTGACATTACTTAATGACATTCCTTTTCTCTCTTTTTTTTGGACATTTGTTATCTTAATCTTAGCTACTATGACTGGGGTAAGATGAAATTGCCAAGTAGTTTTCTTTTGCATTTCCCTGATTGCTAAGGATGTTCATGAAACTTGTAGGTAAATGGATAGACGTGGAAGATATTGTACTGAGGTTACCCAGACCCCAAAAGACCAAGTCTGCATGCTTAGATGCAGATCAAAGCTCTGACTCTTCAAGTTTGAGTGTAAAGCTAGGAAGCCTCGAAAGTAGGAAAGGACCATTGATGCGGGGAGGGGGCATGTAGAGACGGGGACAGGAGAAGGCAGATGCTGTGAAGGGGAAAGGACTTCGGTAACTGGGAAGGGGAGTGGGAGTTAATGTGCAGGGGAGTGTGCGCAGGAGGGTTAGTACACTACGGGTATTTGAAAAGTCGTAGGAAGCCTACTCTTTTCTTCTTGTCTTTTTGAGACAGGGTCTCCCTGTGGCCCCGCTGGCATGGAACTCACTATGGAGACCAGGCAGGCCTCAGTCTTACAGAGACTGACTCCTCTACCTCCCAAGTACAGAGATTAAAGGCATGCAGCATTACACTCAGCCGAAACCTACACTGTTATAAAGTTTCTTGAAATACACATATAAGCAACGTATAGTTATGTTTATATATAGTTTAATTGGAACAATCCTATATGGGGGATGTGTTCTCCCCGGAAGCCATATAGGATCCAACAAAAAGCTCAGTGCCAGGCAGGTGATACCTCCTTTTGAATTGTTGGTCAGGGAGGTCTAAGAAATCCATCAAACAACACACTTTATTGATACTGGTTTTGGCTCCCTGACAGAACTTTAGGATTAAACCCTATTGCTTAAGACACTACAAACCTCGGCCACAGGACTAGGAGGAATGAAGCTGGTACTGACCTGGAATCCTCCTCTTTGACGGCTAGCTCTCATGGTATCAACATGCGCTGTACAGGCTGCAGGAGGAGAAAGGTTATCAACCGCTGTACATCCTGTGAACTACAATAAGGACCAGTGAGGTAAGATATGCCCAATAGTACAGTATTTGCAATAATAATGTCTTGTTTGGGGGGTAGCTGACATCTGTCTGTTTGGACTTAAGGCCTTCTCAAAAGCAGTGAGGCCAATGCCTGGTACTATAAATCTAGCCAAGATCCTGTGGCTGGAGAGGTCATATATTCTACAGGTGAACTCATTACTATTAAGCTCTGCTTTCAGTATCCTAGGGTTTATCTACTGATCAAACTTCTCCTAAATCTTCCTGTAAATCAGTTTTAAAGTCTCAAGAGCCACTTGTTAACATTTAGTCACAACAATGACTCATCTTCAGTGGTACTGATTTCCCAGTTAGCTTTTCATCAGTGTGACCAAAATAGCTGACAAAATCTCCTGGGGAAGGAAAATTTATTTTGGCTTATGGTATCATGGTTTGAGGTGGAAGAGCAAATCAACTCACAGTACAATAGAATAAAAGCCAATATGGGAGGGCTCCAGAGGGAGATATAACTCAGGAGCACTCCACTTCCTCCTACGAGGTTCCAGTGCCTAACTTTCACCACCTCCTTATAACACTATAATATTAAATCTCCATCTAGTGACTAATCAGCTCATTAGGCCAGGGCCCTCATGATCTAATTGTCACCAGATATGATGTCATAGTTATACCCAGAGGTGTATTTCACTACACTTCTGGAGGTTTCTTAAGCCAGTGAAACTGACAATCAAGGTAAACTATCATACTTCTTTAAAGTAATAAAATTAACAATATCAATAAGATCCTGCACCATTTCACAAAGTCTAGATTCTGCTTGGATGCTGAAAAGACTCATTAATGATAGAATAAATTAATTTCAAATGTGCTGTTACACCTGCTGTTTTATCTGCAACAACTTTAAAAGACAATGCTACCTAAATCAGCTGTATCAACAGTGATTACACTTAGAGAGTTTCTCTATAATGTGTTTTTACTTTGAAAATATTTCTTCTTCAATACGACTTTCTTTTCATAGCTCAGGAAAAGCTCTTGAATCTTGAAGTAGAACACAGCCAATACCATATACTGACACATTATTTGTAATTCTCAGCCAACTCAACAGCAAACCTCCTACACTGGGTAAATGTTCTAATCTTTTTTCCAATCTTTAACAGTGTTTTCTACATATCCTCCAACACTAGTTAATGACAAAAGAAATGTCACACCGCATTATTTTCTGCTTAGTTCAGTCATTTTAAAAAATCATGAGTGATAGTAAAAGAGGTATTTTCCAAGCTATGCAAATTTTATCTTTGTTATTAGGGAAAATACCCAAAGAAGGTTATAAATTATTTTTAATATTCAAGTGATTTTTTTCATATCTGAATTGAAGTTTGCTTGCCTACCAGTATGCATCTGTCTTTATATTATACATGCTTTTAAGCACAGAATAAATGGCTTTAATTCTGTTAGTGTTTTGAGTTACAATGAATCCACAAAAATGTTTATTTTGATAGTAAAAACGATTACTTTTCAAATAGTTTTCATGAAAGGTTAAATGTTTTTAGTCAAAAGTTATTAGCTCCTATTAGGCCATTATGTGGTTGAAAAACATCTTATATTTGGAAAACTATTAGTCTTGCCATTAGTAATTGACCACAGAGGAAAAATCTGACAAGGGGGAAATGTATGTCCTTCTCTGACATCTTGTAGTGCAAGAAATGCTAGGTGCACTATTACATACCCAAATGTGTAACAAAAGAATAAAACAAACCTAATCTGTAAGATGTTATAAACACTGTAAAACAGTATTCTAAGGCAATCTAAATAAAATACAGAAAAATCAAGAGTCCTGTAAGGATACGAATATTAGAGAAATTTTCATCTTCTTTTGATCTAACTAAAATTTTCATACTTTTATTCTTTAAACATCTTACTGGAAATTTTAATTTGGTTGTAAGTTAACTTTTTTCCATGTGTCAATGCTGATCCCCTTACCTTCTGACTAATACTGGTTTCTAGAATTTATTTCATTTATTACTAATTTGATAGAAAGGAAATTATGTTGTGATGTTTCTATTTTTGCATTTCTTTCAGTTCCCATGAGGTGTTTATAAACTGGCCATCTGATTTCATCTTTTGTTAATTGCTGAGTAGTAAGTTTTATGTGACATAATTACTCTCATTTCATGCCAATTCCTGGATTAGGTTTCGTCTCCTAATTTCACTTATTAGAGGTATGCGATATGTCTACCTTTTTAATCTATATTTTTATTAAATTTTTGCACAGTTTTAAATGGATCTTAATCATATTTAGATGCCCCTCCCTGCTCTGCATCCCCTAAATCTCACCCACAGGATTTTATGCATTCTGTCTTATACGTTAAGTCCTATCAAGTCAAGTTTGTGTGGCCAGGTGACCCTCAGTGTAAGTTCATCCACTGAAGCATGTTCAGCCTATCTGGCATCACTACCTTAATGGTCAACTCTCCCTCAGCCAGCAGTGATCAGCTGCCAGTAGTTCCTAGGCTAAAGTTGGGGCCTCCTGCCCGTTTTCCCAGCTCTTTGCTGGCTTTTGTCTGAGCTTGTATGGGTCTCGTGCTTGCCCAGTCACCAGTGCCGTAAGTCTGCGCCTTCCCAGGCTCCTGGAGGATGCTGTTTCCATGTGGCCATCCACCACCCCAGCTCTTACAACTTCTCTCTCTCCTCCTCTGCAATTATCCCAGAGCCCTGGGTGGCTGAGCTTTGACACCAGCCGTGTTCAGGGATGCATACTCTTCAGTCTCTTATTCTCTACACTTCGGCCAGTTGTGACTTTTTGTGATCACTGCCCTCCATTGAATGAAGAAGCTTCGTTGGTGAGAGTTGAGAGATGCATCAGAATTCTCTCTACCCTGTGTTCCGGTATGTTCTGTGAGCCTTAATATAGTGGTTACAAATACATACTTATTTGTACACTTTATATATCTTTAATAGAAATAAATAACATCTTATAATTTAAATTTTATTTATTATTATTGGGGGGAGGTGCTCATAGCACTAAGTGGATGAGGAGGTCACAGGACAATCTGCAGGAGTTGAATCTCTCTTTCATCATGTGGGTCTGGGGTATTGAGCTTCCAGTAATCAGGCACCCTTACTTGCTGGGCCATCTTATTGGCCCAATATGTTTTTTAAGTATTGTCAAGTTTGAATAAAAGCAGCCAAAGATCATCAAATAATTGCTAAATGAAAAAATGGGTACATCAGTGTCCATAACCATTTTTCTGATTAGTGATAATAATTTATTAATCAGTAAGACCTCTTTCTACATAAGAGAGATAAACTCTTGTTGTTTTCAGTTTGTTTTGTTTTTGACATATGGCCTTGTCCCATGCCCAGACTGGCTGGTAACTCACTGTGTAACCTGGGATGGCCTCAAACCTAGTATCTCCCTGCCTCTGCCAACTGAGTACTGGGATTAATGTTATGTGTCACACCTGGCTCTACATCAGAGAGATCAACCTTTAACCAGATGTGTAAATGTTCTTTTTTTTTTTTTGCCAATTTGTCATTTGGCTTTTTAGTATCTCTTTGTATTATTAATTTTTATTGATAGAGAAACAAAGTTTAAAATCTTGAATTTAAATGTATTGTGTGTATGTTGTTTTAGGATTTTACCCAGAAATTCTTCCCCCTCCTCTCTGTCTTCTTTCAGCCCTTTCTCCCATCCGTGTGTCTGTGTGTATCTCTGTGGGTGTGTCTTTGTGTTTCTCTGTGTGTATTTGTGTCTCTGTGTGTATTAGTGTTACTCTGTGTCTGTGTTTGTGTATAATTTGGTCACGTATGTACGATTTAAAAATACAGCTCTTCTCTGACATACTGACTCCACAAGCTCTACTGATGGGATGATTCCAATTTGAAATCCTCTCTCTTTCATACTACTTGCAGTTTGGAGCCATTTCCGGGCTTTTTCTCTTCTGTTATGCTGTTTCCTGGTGGCAGTCTTGCAGTCTTTCTTATGTTGTGTTGTTGCATTTATGATGCTCCTTTTAGTTTTTTTTTTTCAACTTTTAGAATGCTTTTGAAGACATTTCATCTCCCCTCCTTTAAAGAAGATCTATTCTATTTATGTGTATGCATGTTTGC
Source organism: Eospalax fontanierii (assembly GCA_035773235.1). NCBI lineage: Eukaryota > Metazoa > Chordata > Mammalia > Rodentia > Spalacidae > Eospalax > Eospalax fontanierii. The sequence goes on from CM069539.1 coordinate 11,525,580, forward strand.
CTGCAGGAGTTTGTGTACACCATGTGCTTGCAGAAGCCAGGAGCAGGTGTCAGATCCCCTGGAATTGAGTTAGAGGTGGTTGTGAGCTGCCATGTGGATGCTGGGAACTGAATCCAGCTTCCCTGCAAAGAGCAGTAAGCACTGTGAACTGCTGAGCCATCTCTCCAGTCTGTTCCCCCTTACTTTTCGACAGTTTCACAAACATGTGCGATGTGCCATCAACCCCTCTATTATGCCCTAGTGCTCTCTGATTCTGACAATCATTAGCAGTCATTAATTTCTTAGGAATGAATGGGGCTTCAAGGAACCTCCTTTATGGTTTTTTCCCCTGTTTTTCTTTTTTATTACATTTATTTTAATTCTGTATGTGTGTACGTGTATTTGGACACATGCACACCACAGCACAAGAGTGGAGGTCAGGGGACAACTTGCAGGTGTCTGTCTCCCATGATATTTTCAACAGCTCAAGTTCTGAAAATGCAGTCAACTGACAATAGTTAGAACATACACCATTCACTAGCATTTTATTATAGACATGGAAGAAAACTAATCCCAAAGTGCTCAGGGGAATTTCTTCCCCAGAATGTCTCTTACTTTAGGGTTCCACCTTAAAAGCATAGAAACAAACATTTGAAAGTTTCTGGAGAAATTTCTCAGTTCTCAGAATGTTCTCGGTTTCTGGAGGCATCTATTCAGAATGAAAGTCACCTAACTGCATGTCCATATAGCTCAAGTGACCCTATTTAGCATCAGAATACTTTGGTTTTTCAGAACAAGGGAAAGATTTTTAATTGATGAATTAATCTTTGACAAAGGATTCCATTAAATATGACATGGAAGGTTCTTTTGTTATGGACTCTCTCAGAGATGGGGATTCAGAAATATGATGATATGAATTGCAAAGTCCTGTCCATGTATTTGTTTTATGCTGAGCCACAGCCTCCTGGGCTCTTGGGGAGGTGTTTCCAGACCAAATGGGACCATTTGCTGCTTTGATTTTTCCTCTCACAGACTGACCTAAAATATTTTGCTGCAGAGGGACTTTCAGAAGTCTTAAATAATCTTCCTTTCCTGGCTTTCCTCCTACACGAGGCCTGAGACACAGCAATGACAAGGCACACATGAATTTTTGTACATCACTTAAATAATTAGGGACGAGTCTGAAACTGGATCACACTGGATTACAGTCTAGAGACTTTAAGTACAGTGTGATAACTACAATTAACTATTGTGTTGTATACAAGAAAGTTTCTAAGAGGTTGTATCATTATCCCGTGTTATTAAACAAAAATAACTCTCTGAGGCGAGAGAGGTGTCCACTTCATTGTGGCGATAGTTTTGCAAGGTAAATATATAGCAAATTATGCTGTATGTCTTAAATATATATTATTTGCTAGTTATATTCAATAAATTGGAACATGAAGAACTTTCATCTTCTAGTGTATGACCAACTCTTGGCCTGTAATATTGGCTGAGTTAACTAACAAAACAAAGAGAGGAAAAACATTTTCACTAAAACACCTGCAGCCCTATGGTGTTGTTCAGGCATCAGTGATACTCCCAAACCTTTATTTTGCTAAATGCTTGAGATAGGTTGTAATTATAACTATAAACTGATTTTACTCAAGAACTTGTGTTTCTGGATAGACCTGGGGTTAGCAGCTGGCAAGATGAATTCATTCTACTTACATTTATAATTTTACAGCTTCAGAAAAAGCATAAATATTGTGACCTGCAGCAAAGTCCACATAACAGATAGTTATGAGTTATGTGGCAACAGTGGAGGGGCTGGCTAGCAAGCCTAGGTACATTTCACGTTGAGTTGATCTTTGAACTAGAGAGGGGAAATTGAAAGAACAAGAGTGAAAATAGCACATATCTTCTTTATTAACTAGTGGCTTAGTTATTAATAATGCTCTACCTAAATCCTAAAACATATTTTAAAACATGAAGCAATGATATGTAATCATACTAGAATGGAAGATCAACAGTATTTTGAGCATTCTATTCTTAAACTTCTTTTTTTGCACTGACATCTTTGATGATGAGAATGAAATAATGCATGTAAACACACATCCCAGAAGTCACAGCGTATCAGAAGTTGTCGCTGACCTTTAAAAGGTTCATTTAGCGATTTGTGTGCTCTGTTCTCTGCTCTGTTAAATGTAAACCACAGGCAGCAGGCTGAGCAGAAGGCACAGTTGTGAGGATGGTGTACTTTGCAGGCTAGCTCAAGGATACCTTTTTTTGTCATATAATTTTTGATAAAGAAAGAAGGAGAAATATAATCCTTGGCAACACTAATTTAAACACTATATACAGTGAATTCTACTTGAATATATTAATAAGGAAAGATGATAAGAAAGAAAAACTAAATAGCCAGGTATGATGGCATACACCTTTAGTCCAAGCTGCTGAGAAGACTACAAGAGAAGTGCTTGAGTCTAAGAGTTCAAGGCTAACTTAAGCAACGTAGCTGGACAGCATATTCAAAACAAAACAGCAACAAAAACCTGAAAACAAAATGAAGATAATTGATATATATCTTTCAAATCAAACATAATTCTATCATCTGAATACATTAACTAGCATTACTTCATGACCAAGCTTTCAGAAGTCCCATGACTCATCAAGGAAGCTTTTTTCCCAGTATGCAATCAACCTGTTAGGAATCTGTGCTTTCAGTCTGTGGGCTGACATCACCTCAGAACAACCTACCACAGAGAACCCTGACTGAGGGTGGCTGAAAACCTTAGAAATGCTACAGCATCCTGGGCATTTTGCATTCAGAGAATGAAATTTGGGCTTTGAACTAACCATTTATTTTTGTGGGGTTTTTCCTTTCATTTTCCTCTTCTGAAGATGACTATAGTAAATCCCAGCCAAAGGCATGTTGAGCTTTTCAAGCCCAGCCATCTGGGCAGTTCAGAAGATTCCTCCAGAGAGAAGCATGTGATAGCTACATTTCATAAACTCCCTGACACTTGGGCAGACTGCTGTGTGTCTGACAGGTGGATGCCATCTTCCTGAGCTCGCCGCACCTGTTGGCTTGCGAAGCACATCACAGCTGGGCTTGTTGACTACTGATACCCTGCATGGGAGGGGCAGGGAGGTCACAGGACCCTCACCTAAGGATCTAGTTACACCTCCCAAATTCTGATAAACAATCTGGCCCAGATTACACATGACTTGGGGGTAGGGTTTGAGTAGCCTGAGGAAAACTAAGAGAGACTCTCTCACCATTTTATGTAGCCATGGGGAAAGCCATCATCCATGCTTGTGTGAGGACTTTCCAGTGTAGCCTTGGGCGGAGGGGAAACAACTACACTCCTGAACAAAACTCTCACCCACCTCTTGATAAGTAAGCCCAATAAACTCATTGTTTTCCCAGAGTACATTTGGTGGAATTATTGGGACCAAGGAAGGAGGGAGTGGATGTTGTTTACATGCCCCCACAAAGGAATTTTAGCAACAACTCAGTGGAAGGATCTTGTTATGCACATTTGGTACTGAAGGAAAGAGAGGAAGTGGAATTTAGATTTCCCAAAAGCTACAACTTTTTACTCTTATAATGAAAATTTGTGAATGAAGAAAGATACCCAACCCTGTGAACAGAGAGACTAGAAGATTCTACAGGCTGTGAAAACAGTGGTATTTTTTATTTCATTTTATGAAGCAGATTACAGCCATAAAACTTGAGATTCTTCAGGGTTTGAGGGATGGCTCAGCAGTGTAGACCACTTACCGCTGTAGCGGATGACCAGAGTTTGGTTCCCAACATCCACGTTGGACAACATATAACCACCTGCACTCCAGCTCCAGGGGATCTGACATCCTCTTCTGGACATTCCAGGTACCTGCACTTACATGCGCATGTCCCCCATACACATAATTAAAAATAAAACAAATCAGTCTTAAAAAATGGGAGTCTTTAAGTGTTGGATGAATATTCTCATTTGATCAAACTGTTCTAAGACTGAGAAATCTGATTTTGCTATTATGTGATTTAAGGATAAATGCTGTGTTTTTTTCTGAAATATTTTCTACTTTCTATATAGAGGCCACTCAGAAAATAAAGTCGAACTAAGGGTATATTTAGATCATTTCAGATGACTCAGAATCCAACCTGCTTTAAATAACCTAGAAATCTCAGTTATATTAGAAATGGTCTTGAAAAGTACAGATGTTTACTGTGCATCCACTGCAAATAACCTGAATATTAAGAACTAATATTTTTTATTGAGTTTTATATACTTCATTTAACAGTTCTTAATCAAATTTAGAGCCCCCTCTGCTTCCTACACCACCCCCCAACATCTGCCAGACCTCATGTATTCTGTCATGCATGTTAAGGCTGATCTAGTTCAGCATTTGTGCCCCAGATGTCCTTCAGTGCAAATTCATCCATGGAGTCTGGTCAGGCTTTCTACAGATTGTAAGTAAGGCATATCCTCCCTCTCCCATCAGTAAACAGTCTCCAACAGTTCTCAGTCTAGGTCTGGCCCGCCACCAATTTCTATCCCTCCACTCTGGGCCCTTGTCTAATTTGAGTTGGTGTGGGTCCTGTGCTCAGTGCCATCATTGTCACATGTGCACATGTGCCAGCTTCCAGTGGCCTGAAAGCCTCTGCTTCACTAAATTTGTGAATCAGCCCTGGCTCTTACAATCTTTCCATCCCTCTTCCACAGTGACCCTGGAGCAATGAGTGGGTGAGGTTCAATATAGGAGTCCTGTCTCATTCATTAATACTTGACCAGTTGTGGCCTTCTGTGTGCACGGCACTGTGTTGTTTAAGGAAGCTTCACTGGTGAGAGTTGAAGGATGCATTAGTTTTCTCTCTACCCCTGGTCCTATGAACCATAGGTCTGGGGGTTCAACTGTAGATGTGTCCCCTAAGACTTGGCATCTCTCAGACGTATAATCTCTGTGTCTGAGCAGTGTGGAGTTCTGCTGTAACCTCCATTTGTTGCAAAAAGAAGCTTCTTTGATGAGTGTTGTATTGTATGCTTGTCTGTAAATATAAGGATCCATATTTAGCATGTGATAAGGAATTTCTTTTCTCTAGAGACATGACAGAGACAGGGTTTTGTCTAGGATCCGTGTCCCCTCCAACCATGTGTATTTGGCTGAGCTTACAGCACCACCCATGAGGTCATTCCCGTTGAGAGGGTTTTAAGTCCAGTTAGATAATTACCCGCTAGATGACAGTGACACTACTGCACCAGTAGAGGTGCCGGGTGTTACGGTTATTAGAATTTAGGGTTGGACTTGACCATTGATTGAGTTCCCCCTTAGCAGTTTGCATGTTATCATCTAGCATTGTGGGAGCTAAACTATAGGTAGAAGGCTTCCAGGTCAGTTCCCACTCCACTGCCCCATGTCCTGTATCTGTCTTCATTAGTAGGGTATTATCTTTAAATTCTGGGTGATAACCAAGAGCTTCGGCAATTAGTCTGTATTATTTTGGGAGTTCTGGACCACTCTCACCAATCACACACAAGGAGGTAGCCTCTGTCTGGCACTTTGTTCCTTGCCAAACAACCCCAAAGTATATAGATGTACTGATGTTTACAGTTTGTGTCATGTCATCATAGTTCCCTGTGGTTCCCCAGCCCTCCAAGATCCATTCATCTCTGTTGTTTTTCCTCCCATCAGACCTCCCTCCTCTCTTCCCAGTCCCAGCCACCTGCATTATCCCCACCCTGCCCCCATTAACTCTCGCCTCCCTCCAGCTCCTCTCTCCTGCCCCCACAACACCATGACCCCCTGCATGTCTTTGTCTCCTCTCCTCCCTGCTGAGCACGCCCACCTTCCCCAGCTCCCCCAGATAATATCTGTTCCCTTCTATCCCCCCATTTCAGGCTCTTTGTTTTCCTTTATTTCTGCATATTCTTTCTCTTTTCCTTGTTTCTGGTGTTACATTAGGACACATACTCATACAGAGGGGATGGGTGCTACAATCTGCAAACGAGAGAGAACATACGTCACTTGCTTTTCTGTATTTGTTACTTCACTCAGTTTAACACTCTGTAGTTCCATCCATTTACCAGCAAATTTTATTATTTCATCTTCTCTTCGTGCTGTACAGAACTTCATTGTGTAAACGTACCACATTTTCATTAACCATTCATCAGTTGAGGGACATTTAGGTTGTTTCCATTTCTTAGCTAATGTGAAGAGAGCAGCAATAAACATGGACGTACAGGTAACTCTACAACAGGATGAATCTTTTGGGTGTATGCCAAGGAGTGGTATAACTGGATCATATGGTAGATTCATTCTTAGTTTTTTGAGAGTTTTCCACTCTGCTTTCAGTAGCGGTGATGCGAGTCTACATTCCCACCAGGAATGAATGAGCATTCCTTTTTCTCCACATCACCTCCATCTGGTGTCTTTTGTTCTCTTGATCTTAACCAGTCTGACTAGGGTTAAGATGGAATCTTAAAGTGGTTTTTATCTGCATTTCTCTAATTGCTAAGGATGTTGAGCACTTTTTAAGATGATTCCTAGCCATTTTTATTTCTTCATTTGAGAACTCTCTGTTGAGGTCTATAGCCCATCTTTTTATTGGGTTATTTTCTTTTTCTTTGTTTTTTTTTTTTCATTCTTTGTATATTCTAGATATCAATCCTCTGTCAGATGTGTAACTGGTAAAGATTCTCTCCCACTCAGTGGTCTTCTGTTATTAAACCTTTCTTTGTTTCCTTTCTGTAGCCTTGGGTATATTCATTCCTTTCTTCAGTCCTTGTATTGCTTTCAGTATTCCCTGTAGGACTGGTTTGGTGGACATGAATTCTTTCAGTCTATTTGTGTCATGAAAACTTTTCCATTCCCCTTCAACCATGATAGATAGTTTTGCTGGATAAAGTATTTGGGGTTGGCACCCATGGTCAGTTAGAGATGGAAAATACTTTGGTCCAGGCTCTTCTGGCTTTCATAGTTTGCACTGAAAGTCAGTTGTAATTCTGGTGGTTTTCCTTTATATGTAACTTGTTGTGTTTCTCTGTCAGCTTTCAGATCCTCTCTTTATTTTCTGTACATTTAATGTTTTTCTGTGATATGCTGTGCGGAGTTTCTGTTCTGGTCATGTCTAATTGGGGTTCTATGTGCTTCTTGAATCTCTATAGGTAAGTTTTTCCTTAACTTAAAGAAGTTTTCTTCTATAATTCTTTGGAAGATCTGTCCAATGCATTGGTTTGTAATTCTTCTCTTTTCTATATAACTGTAATTCATAGATTTGGTCTTTTCATGTTGTCCCACATTTCCTGAGTATTCCATTCCCGTTGTTTTTTTAAACAAAATTTACATAGTCTTAAGGAGTCAAAAATCTTCAGCTTTGTCATCCAGTCTTGATATTCTGTTTTCTATTTCACTTACTCTGCTTGTGAGGTTTTCTGCTGTTGTTTCCAATTGGCTTATTGAGTTTTTCAATGTCATATTCATTTCCATTTGTTTTTTTTTTTTCACTATTTTTATCTCTTTTGTGAATTCACTTTTCACGTCATAAATTGTTTTTGTTATTTCATTAAACTACACATTTGTATATTCTTGGGCTTATATCACAAGCTTACGCCTTTCCTCTTTGAATTCTTTGATTTGTTTGTGTTTTCTTTAAGTTCTTTGATTGTGTTTATGATTGTGTTTGTTCTTTTAAATTCTGTGTCCTTGTGCTCCTCCGTGTGGTTCTCGTTGTAGTGCAGTTCTGTGGGACTAGTGGGTTTGGTGGGGACATAGTCTCACAGTTTTTCATATTATTTGTGTTTCTGCACTGCTGTTTGGGATATGGATGTTCTTTGTTGATATGTATCTAGTAGGAACTTCTACTCTGCTTATGTTTATTTAGTTTTGTTCTGTTTACAATGTTTATGTAGCTTGGTTGCTCTTTTTTAGGAATAGAAAATAAACTAGTGTGTGTTTCAAGTTCTTGCAGGCTGGTAGACTAATCTGGGTGGTTGGTAGGGTAGGGTAGTGGGTAGGCTGACAGAGCTCTGGGGGCTGGGAGGTTAGGGAGAGCTGGAGCCTGACTGGGGGCAGGACCTTAACAGATAATACTAACTGAATACTTACTGAGATCAAGGTTATATCTTAAGTACTCTTCATGAATTTCATTTCCTTAACATATACATGAATGAAAAATCATTGCTGTCTTCTTGAGCAAAATAATGCAGAAAAAGTTTATAAAACCATATGTAGCTCAGTCAAACCATTAGTCAGTTCTGTCGACCTTCATTCAAGTCGAAACTACCTAATCACAGTAAGGATTAAATACAATCTTAAACCCATTTCCTGACAGATAACTCTTTCATATAATAGCACCTCTCTCGTCGGCCGCCATCTTTCTTTCCAGATGCTTGGCATCTTTTCAAGTAGGTTACCAAAGATCAATCAAAAGCCTATGTATGGTGAAGAAGAATATCGTGGTGGAAGCACGGGGCTTCCACAAGACGACCATGAGGCAAAGAAAGGAAGGAACCAAGGACAAGGGTGCCCCCAAATAATATAACTGTCCTTTATCCAACCCCAACTTTAGGTTCCACCTCAGTCCAGTGGTACCACAGACTGAGGACTAAGCTTTCCTGCATGGCTTTGGGTGGGGATACTCCAGATCTAAGATAGAATATGCATCGCTAATATAATCCAGTCCTTGGGACAATCAGAATCCACTGCCCTGCATAAAAGGGGGTCATTGTCATGTTACATGGTTGAGTTCAAAGGATCTTGGTTTCTCATCATTCTACCAAGAGGAAATCATCAGTGAAAGTAACCTTCTGATATTAATATATCCTACAAAACGAATTATTTCTTAAATTCTGCACTCCTGCATTGTAAAGGCATTGCTCTTCATTATTTGCTGAAAGAATTAGAAAGGAGCAAGAGAGACACAGGAGTTCAATCATAACTGCATTTGGCTTCAGCTGAGGCAGGATCTGGAGCCTCTAACTACCCACTGGTGCTCCATTTACATACACAAAAAGCAATTTAGGGAGTTTGACATCTTCTCAGCTTCACTGATTCCTAGAGAAATGTTGGGCAGACACAGGGCTGAAGTTACAGTGTGGTTAGTTTAAAATGTTTCTGGAATAACTTTGTGTCCTTTCTGCCTGTATCTAATTTATCTAGCAAGCCATGAATCATAGCTATAGCCTTGCCTCAGCATATATTAGCATCAGACCCCTTTTTGCCTTACAAGAACAATCACATATGGAACTGCAGGGGGTGCCTTGATGCCTGGTAAAGCTAGGGCTGGGCAGGAGGGAGAAGCCGGGAGGGAAGAGATGGGGGTGGAGCTGAACACAGATGGGTCTGCTAGTGACCGACAGAGCAAACTTAAGTGAGGAGAACAAGGTGACACAAAAGTCACCGGGCAGAGAGACATTGACACAGCTACTGAGCAGATTTATGGGTAAAATCTAACTTTGGGGCAAGGCAGGCTCAAAGGAGCACTGTCAAGCTTTGAAATGATGAGTTTTGTAGTAGTGTGCAATCATGTCTCTACAGTCAATTTACTATAAGAAAAAGGGGAATTTAACTTTGAAAACAATTATAAAATATCTGATACTTTAGAGGAGTGAATTATTTTAAGGTGCACCTAGGATTTTGGTTTTATTCAGATATGATGAGGCAAACAAATCAGAAAGTGATAGCAATGAAAGATCATTGAACGGGGAGATGCCCAGTGGTGAAGGTACCTGCCATGCAAGTGTGAGGGCTTGATTTTGAAACCCCAGAACCCACTGAAAGGCAGTGTGCACCTATAATCCCAGTGCTGCTGCTGTGAGATATAGCTAGAGACAGGAGAACCGCAGAGGCATGTGGGCCAGTTAGTCTGGTATACACAGTGGCAACCAATGAAAGAAAGACCCTTCCTCAAGGTGAGAGATGAGGACTGTGTGACCTCCACATGCTCACTGTGTCATGAGTGCACCAGATCACTTACAGGAGGGAGGAAGGGAGGGGAGAGAGGGAGAGGGAGAGAGAGAGAGAGAGAGAGAGAGAGAGAGAGAGAGAGAGAAAGAGAAAGAGAGAGAGAGAGACCATACAGAGCCACAAAAGAGAAAACAGAGGTCAGTCTCAGCAATCAGAGGAATCTTCAAATAGCCATTAATGGATTTCAGAGAATGACAGAAGCTGAGCAAGCCAAATAAGTTGCTTTAAAAATATTTGATTTATTATTTTTACTTTGTGTGTATGAATGTATTGCCTGCATGTATGTAAGTGTGCCTGTGTCATTCAATGCCCAGGGTCAGACGATAGCATTGGATCCCCTGGAACTGGGGTTACGGACGTTTGTCAGTCACTATATGGATGCTGGGAATAGAACCCAGGCCCACTGCAAGAGCAGCCAGTGCTCTTAACCACTGAGCAATCTCTCTAAGAACATAAGTTGCTTAAACATGAGCTTGCTTGAATAAGTTCAGTGGGTGGAGGGTGTGGGGGTTCTCTTAGCTATGTGCTCCACAATTGAGTGCTTGTGCAGTGGAACTGTGTCTCTTAATAACTTTGAAGAGGTAGATGAAAGGAGTAGGCTCTGGAAGATCAGTACAGTCCATTACTATCTAAATTATATTTGTATTTCTAGATATAGGTAGGAGTTTCACTCCTACAGAGGTGTTCACTCCCAATCCTGTGCCGTCGTTGTCTGAGGATGAAGCCAGGCTCAAAGTAGACAAAATAACATCCTACATGGGGCTGAAATTCTAAGAAGGAATCAGATAATTGAATATACACTTATATATCATATATACATATGTGCATATGTCACACATACATCAAAGGATCAAAGGGTTTCGGGGGAGGAGACAGTTAAGACACAGATTACAGCAGGTGTTCTTGCCATGGCAGCCCATGTTGGAAGGCAGGAGAAAAGAGCATATATGTGAGATAGAACATGAACACAAAGGAGGGCTGAGCCTGTTATTGTCTTCAGTAGTGGATATTCATTCTACAAGATTTCCACACATGCACACCACCTACTTTGCTCATTTTCATCCCCTCGTCCATCACTCCCTTCCCGCTGATACCATTCCTCCTTCCAAAGTTTCCCTTCGATTTTCATATTTGTGTGTGTGTATGTGTGTGTGTGTGTGTGTGTGTGTGTGTGTGTGTTTGTGTGTGTGTATGTGGGCCTATCTTTTTCCTAGTTACTACATTTTAGAGAAAGTATGCAGTATTTACTTTTCTGGGTCTGGCTTATTTCACTTAACAAAATGGTCACCAGTTCCATCTGTTTTCCTGCAAAGGACATAATTTAATTCTTGCTTATGGTGTGCATGTGTGTGTGGATATCTCAAGTCCTTGAACACTCCAGACAATGTTTCTGTTTCTTTATAATGGGCTCAGTGTTGATACTCAGTGTGTATTATGAGAATTCACACACAAATTACATACATGTATAAATATATAAACATATGTACATATTTATGGGAATACTGCATCAAACTGCTTGACCTTATTTCATGGATCTTTTTATTCATTAACAATGCTCATTCAGATCCACTGCTCTGACATCTTATTTTTGAAGTAGGAAGTAAAGGTGAGCTAACACTGCACACAGTACATACATTTTTCATATAATCTTCTTAGCCAGTTCCAGCAGCAAATGAAGATGGATTTGTTTACCTGCCTGTCTTCCTTCTTAGTTGTGATTCTACATTCCCAAAGACCACAGCTTGATGGTCTCTGCCTCTTGAAAGCACAGGCATGACCTGGACATTTGCTGCTTTTAATGCTGATTGACAAACATAAATGATGACTTACAAATCATGAATTATCAAATGTGAATAATGAAGATGTCACAACGTACCTACATATTCTCACAATGCATATTGAGCATCTCTATATAGAGACAGTTATTAGGAGAAACATGGAACAGAATATTCAGGAAATTTTCCTCTTTTTACCTTGTATTGGAGTTCCGTTGCCACCCTATAGCAAGCAGAAAAACATCTGTGCTGAAAAAATCACCTCTAAAACACATGAGAGTGTAGCACAGCAAAGCCTTTCTTGCTTTCCAGAGCCTATTGTTAACAGGACAGAAGTCGGGCAAAACTCTTTGAAGAAAAGCCATTCATGAAACATAAGGAGGTTTTGTAGTTCTAAACTGGTTGTGAACATTGGAAATCTCAGAAAGGTGATTTTTAACTTTGAGTCTCTGAGATTGTTTTCTTTAAAGTTACCAAACTGAAAATTTGGCTAATCTATTAAGTCCTTTATTATTATAATTAATTTGTTCTTCACAATTCACTGGTCATAATGATTTAATTATTCATAAGAACATTTACTGTGGTTAGAATTCCATTACGGCCAAGCACTAATGAATTATGTGCCATGAAGTTATATATTGCCAAAGAGCCTAATTAAGTAAAGCCAGTGTTATACCCGGCTTGGTCCTCCATTGCCAGTCTGCTGTGTGTGGCTTTGCGGTCAGCTGATGAACAATTCCAGAGGAGGAGCTCAGGATGCTTACTCATGCCTGAACCTGTGGTTACGTACTCTGCCACCACTAAAACCTGTTGGATGTCAGCAGTTGTTTTTCAAAAGAGCTATTCTCCAGGGGCAGCGTAGCTCTGCTACAAAATCTTAGAAAACGGTGCTAATGTCTTACCTACTCCCTACAGCATCCAGTCTCTCCAGATACTCTGTGCTGTCAGGCCGGCCAGTTCCATGACCCAGCATGAGGCTATTTTCTACAACCTGATGTCTTGCTTGGAGTCCACTGACTCAATTTGACTAAACTTTTAACATGTTTCTTCTTCACTAGAGAATTTACTCTCAGAAGCTTGAGATTGTATGTTCTTTCTCTACCCCTTAGACATTCAAATCTCTTCTTGGATCCTGCCAGGCTTACAATCCAGGAAAGTTTTTTTTCAAGGATCTGGGACAGAACCCTTGGAAATGGAACCACTGGAAGAGATAATACCTGCATCTCACTCCCCTGTGGGCATGTGAGAGCCCCAGTATGGTTTAACAAGCATCAAAACACAGGTATCCCGCTCACCTTGACCAGTGTCCCCTTAACACCTGCCAGTCTCTGGCATACTTCCAGTAACTCACTAAACTTCTTACGGATCTCCTGGCCTTCTGTTTCAGTGCAGTTGAGCTTAAGCTTTCTCTTTTACTTCAGTAGTCTTGAATAAGACTTGCCCAGCCCCATTTGCCCAACTCCAGACAGGACAAGTTTTCTTTAATCCCCTGGAGAATTTACGGATTATTTGTTAAATGGGACAAAGCAATTCTGATTCTAGAATATGAGGTCTTTCCTGCTTATCGCTGTGCTGAAAACCCCAGAGGTGGTGGAAGGGTACAGGTTTGTTCAACGCTGGCCCTGACACAGGCAAAGCAGATGACTGACCCCGTATCTTTATCTCAGTGACTGTAGGATGCAGAGATTTTATGGGAGGAAAAAAGCTTCTGTGCTAGATAAAACACCATGGCCAAGGCAACTTGTAGAAGGAAGAGTTTATTTGACTTACAGTTCCAGGGCTTGGCATCAGTCCATCATGGCAGGAAGGCATGGCTGCAGAGGTGGCTGGAGCAGAAAGCTGAGTGCTCACATCTTCAAGTAGGTGCAGGAAGCAGACAGACGACTGAGTGGAACATGGCTTGGTACTCTTAAAGCCTGCTCTCAGCAATGTGCTTCAGCGACCAAGGCCTTGTCTCCAGAACCCCTCGAAACAGCACTGCCAAATGGGGACAAAGTGTTCAAATACTTGGAGACTACAGGCGACATTCATTCAAACCACTGTAATGTGGAGGGAGGACAGAGAACTGGTGGGCGGGTAGTCCACGTGCTGGGCGTGGCCTTCATCATCCAGAGGTGTGCCTTGTGCCCTCGTCTGTGCAACCCCTCGTGGTGGACTTCACTTTCCAGCAGCTAGCTAGCCAGAATATAAGCAAGAGGGCTTTTTGGGGGTGGGGTGGGGTTAGCAACAGGGATTAGGGATCAGGGAAGAGACAAAGAAGAGAGAACTGAGGGGTAGTTACAGATGAACCCCTGTTACAGTTCCACCAAATTCTACGACCTTAAAAATAACCCAAAGCCATGCACAGAAGGTAATTTCCAGTTGCTGTATAAGCATGTGGACCGCATGTCTTTGTAAGTACATCTGCACTGATACACTCTTCTTGGAATAAAACTGTGTCTATTCCTTTATAGTCTAATATCTTCAGGGACCATCCCCATATATGTCCCACATTACCACTGATAGATTAATTAAAATTGGGGCTGGAGAGATAACTCAGTAAATAAAATGACTTATTTGCAAGTATGAGGACCTAAGTTTGATCTCTGCAACCCACATATAAAAATTGAGGCATGGTAATTCCAGTTCTGGGGAAGTTGAGGCAGGCAGATCTCTGGAGGGCTTGCTGGCCAGCAAGCCTTGCCTATTAGGTGAGCTCCAGGTCAGGGAGAGACATGGTCTCAAAAAACAAGGTTGATGACTCCCTAAAGTTGTCTCCTAACCTTCACATGCATGTTCATGTACACCTGCATACATATGTATGCCTTCACACATATGTACCCCTTCACAAGCATGCAAACACATAAGCACACATATACACATAATCATACAACTGTTCTGCTGTGTGGGTAGTGTCCTCTCAGGAAGGACTGTATACTTGCTTTTCTGAGGTGTGTTTGAGTCTGACTCTGGATGCAGCTGGGAGACATGAAGCATGATTGGTTTCAGACATCATGACAACTGCCATTCTTGGGCATGACCATTGCCAGGGATGCAAGACAAGACCATTCTATTCGCATGGGGGGGTGTGTTTCTTGCTGCTGCCAAGGGAAGTTCATTAGTTTGGGCAAGCTCAGGAAATTCATATTACTCAGGATTGTCCAAAATCACAGGTGTCCATTCTTCTGAAATAAATACTCCACTTTTCCCAGAAGAACCTCAGCAAGACTGTCAATACCACTTGTAGTTAAGCAATTCCAGATCTAAGTCTAATTTTAAAATTACGTCAACCCTGTGACTGTTACAAAGAAGAGCATTTTTTTAGGGTATTCATAAAACATCCCTGCGCATTTGACCATGTTTTGAAGCAAGAATTCTATACTTCACATTTTGCATTTTCTTTGTTCTCAGGACAATGGCAAAGACCTGGTGCACCAACATTTATATTTCTTTTTATATGGTAATTGTCCTAACAATGTCTTGCTTAAGGAAACACAAGTAATGAAATATCTGATCACTTCTGGACTTGGACTTCTGCACACATACATACAGCTGCACACATAGGTACCCCCTCACAAGCATGCACAAGTTAACTGTTCATAATGGATTGTCACTATCTTCATACCCAGCTAAATGAGGTAACCAAACAAAACCACGATTCTTTATTACTACAAAACTGAAATGTAAAAATTATGTAAACTGTAAAAATTATGAAATTAAGAGAAATGATCTCAGAAAGAGGTCCAAAAACATTAACAGGAAGCAGCAATAAACTCTGCAAATTAAACAAATATATGACTATAGTGATAATAATGAAAATCAAGAACAAAATGTGGGGCCACAGCATTGCTAAGTCACAGGGGTGATTAGAGTTTCTCATTCTAGTACCTTGTCCCTTAGGAAATGCTAAGATATTAGTTGCTTTTAATTGCATTCACTCTCCATGTCAATATTTAAAGGTTTGGAGTATTTTCCAACAACTGATTCTCTAACTCTCTGGACATTCATGGAGTGTCCCAGCAATTCAGTTCAATCCAAACTGAATTCAGTTCTGACACTACTTGGAGTTCCTGTCAGAAGAATTTGAAAGTTCAGTCTACAAGGCTAGCCTATTCAGATGCAAGATGCAAGACCAAGTCTCCCATACTTTGGACTACCCAGCTATAATTTAGGGGTTTTCATAATCTTTTTTCAAATCTGTTGATTTGCTAATTTGGTTCAGAGAGCTCAGGGAAACACTGCATGGCCACTTTCTATTTTACTATAAAGGATACAACTCAGGACCAGCTGACCGGAACTTACACAAAGGGCAATGTAGGTGGGGCTTGTGGAGCTTCCATATCTCCCAGAACCTCACTGAATCTCATTGTTCTGATTTTTCATAGAATGTAATCTCAGCCTTGCTGAGGTAAGTGCAGCTTAATATTCCAAATCTTTAATCACTTGGTCTTTTTGTTGACCTTGACCAGACCCATCTTGAGGCTATACAAGAACCTCACAATAAATCCCATAGTAAGTGTAAGCTTACTTGTGACTGAAAGGGGTTCATTCTGAATAACAATATCTACTTTAGCAATCAGGATATTTCAAGGGTTTCTTAGTTTTGCACTGGAAAATTGGAAATGACTAATCATACTTTGTATTAATTTGTTTAATAAATAGCCACTACATAGTACAAGTAGACTGTGGAACTTTTAAATCAATAAAGAAAAAAACCTTTTTGGAACTAAAAGGAAGAAGCGTTAGTTTTCTCAGTTCTTAAAAGTTCATAGTTGGCAAGACTTCAATAACAAAAGGCAGATTAACAATAGAAAAACAGGCAAATTGATTAATGCTGGAAGCTCACATCACAGGAGAGAAACCCCAGTTCAAAAGTGATACTCCAGGCATTGACTACTGTCATGGCTTGTATGAGATCTTCAACCAAGAACAATACATTTTAGAGAAATCACAGGACAAAGAGGAGAGCAGTTTCAGGCTTCTAAAGGTGGGAAAACAGGGGGAAGGAGGCAGGTCTGCTCCCAGATGCCCCTGCAGCCAGAGCTGATCATATGAGAGACACTATAAAGGAGAATTTACTTCCTGTCTTTAGGCAAGAAAGGGAAAAGGACTGACAGACCTGTGTGTTTGTGAACATCTGTCCTGCTGTAGGCAAACCGAGGAAAGCAGACAGCCGCCCAGCCTTCTGATTGCCTTCTGCTCAATACTTCATTTTATACCTATAAATATTTTGGTTTCCTTCAAAATCAAAGAGAAACACATTTCAATTAATCCAATAAAGTAGGAAATGGAGAAAACATAAACAGTATGGAGAGGAGAAAGTGCTACCTAAGATAGTGGAAACATGCCCAAATATATCACTAGTTACAGTAAACATAAGAAGACCAAGCTCACTAATTAAAACAAGGCGATTCTTATATGGATTTGGAAAATAAGTAGCTTAGTTCTATTTGAGAAACACAAATGTAAATACTCAGGAAAGCTGGAAGCAAAAGAAATAAAAACAAAATATGACAAAAACTATCCAAAGATTAACTTGCTGTATTCATATAGGATGGAATATACTTTCAGGAAACACTGGTCATGAAAGCAAGGTATTGCTATGTGATTATGAAAACCAGTTCAACTCAATAGGAAGATAGCACACTGAGCATGTTCTGTTCCAAAATGGTAGCCTCAGTATACACAGGAAAGGTTGACAGGGGGTGTAATAACCACACATCTGTAGAACTGGAAGTTCTCAGCTCACACTGCCCTACTTAGTCAAGGCTGTAGATTCTCGTCTATGAGCTAGGACTGAGCTTAAGTTTAGTTGCTGGGCCCCAGAAAGGCTGTCAACCTTTGCTTTTAAGAGTCCCTGCTGATGACTATTCATTTGGTGTTTTGTTCTTCTCTTCTCTCCTTTGACTTATCTTGTCATAATTCCCATTACTATCTTGTGATTCCAGTAATATACTAAAATACAAATAGCATAATCTATTCGTTGTCAAGTTATGTTGGAGCAAGAAGGGATTTCAGAGACCCGTTAGCCAGGGTGTGGAAATAGAATCTTTGCTTTCATTCATTTCCTGTCATGAATTTGATCCCAATTCTAGAACCAAAACCAATCTTTCTAAAATATAGCTCTAATCTCGTCTCTCCCCTGTGGAGAGTGTTCTGTGTCAGCGTCGCACTGAAGAAGGGTGAGTACACTTGTCTGTAGAACACAGTTCTTCTGGACTGTCCTCTGCCTATTCCTCCAGCATCTTCTTTGGGTTCAGCATTGAACTGAGACTCTTCAGTTTCTCTTAGATGGATAATTTTGTCTGTCCAGAAACTTTTCCCTGACTCAGAATGGATATTTTAAAAATACAAACAAGCAAGGCCACATTGGTTTTTAAGATGTTAAAATCTTCTCATATAAAGCTAGAAGTCATCTTATTTTATCTTTCTCTCCAAGATTCTTTGTTCTGTGTCCTAAAGTACAAATCAAATATACGGCACTGGGGTGGGGAGGGTAGTGGGGGTGGCAGGTCTGAGTCCCTGCTCCAGAACTAAGTGTTGATTGGTTGACGCTCGGGCTGCGCTAGCTGGAGAATACTCTGGATGTTATCCTTGCTCCCTTGCCTCCTTTTCTGAATAAATATGTCTTAAGAATTTCTCTCAGTCAGGTGCAAGCTGCGCTCAGCTCCGCCACCTCTCTAGGTCCAGAACAACAAAGCTAATGAGGTACGATTTCGTCAAATTAGAGTTTGGGAAGCCAGAGTTTATCTGGACTTACAGAGCAATTAGCAGGGAGGGGGCGCAGAATCCTCCTGTGGAGGCCAGCAGTGTATTTCCCGTTTTTGCCAGAACCCCTCATTCTGCCGACTTTCCCCAAGATGGCGAATGGCCCAGAAGCTGCCTCTGTCTTTCCCAGCTTCCCTGGCTATCCTTTTCGTCCTTCCCCTACATATAACAAGTCACTGGTTGATTGGGTGAGGTAGCTGACTCTATTGGCTTCTTCCTTTGTCAGTCACGCTCCTTGTGTTGTATTCTGATTGGTTGAAGTCCATTCTAATAGAGGAAAAGCTTCATACAACAAAATCCTATGTGATGGTTAGTGGTAATTGTCCACTGATAGAATCTACACTCATGCATGAGACAAACTTTCAGGCACCCTATGTGAGGGATCATCTAGATTAAGATTCACCTCAGAGAATGTCTGTGAAGGATTATCTCCATTACATTAATTGATGTGAGAAGACCCATCTTAGCTGTGGGTGGACATTTCTGGAGCAAGGGATCCTGGGGTGTGTAAAATGGAGAAAATGAATTTAGCACTACTAAGCATCCATCCCTTTCTGCTTTCCAGTTCTGATGTGATGTGACAAGGTATTTGTAGTTTCTGCTGCCTTAACTTCCTCACTGTACCTTGAATTGTGAACCAGAACTCTGCTTTTCAGTTGCTTTGGTCACAGTATTTGGTCACAGCACTGAGAAGTAACTGAGATATCCTCCTTATACTTGAGAGTTCAATACAGCATCACTTTTCTGTGAATGGTCTTCTTCTCCTCCTTCTATGTCTTAGCACTGTGCATTCCTCCGCCCTCTTCTGTCTGACTGTGTCATAATAGCATGCCTCTCCTGTGCCCCTTGAAGGCACGTTATAATCATCAAGCCAAGTCTGCATGTACCTAAGCATATCCATGCATGCAATGCCATGGAAGCCAAAAAAGGGCATAGGATTGCCTGAAACTGGAGCTATATATGGTTGTTAGCTGCCAAGTAGTTGCTAGGAACAGAACCCAGGTCCTCTGCCAGAGCAGCCAACCCTTTTAACTGCTGAGCCATCTCTCCAGCTCCTAAAACACATTATAAAACTTCATTTTCACCATTATTTATAGGGGCCCCTTTCCTCTAGATCAGGGAGAGAAAAGAGGGACTATATCTCCTTATTCTGAACATGTGTTGCTAGTGGTACTTGGGACTCCATCCTCCTGGGGTAGACTAGCAAAGCATATTACTGTTCTCATTTCAGTAACAAAATATCTGACAAATGTGACTTAATGAAGGAAGGACAGGTCTTACAGGTCTAGGATATCATCCATCATGGTGGAGGAGTCCTGGTGGGAGTGGAGGCAGCTGGTCACATTTACCCCACAGTCAGGAAGCAACAAGAAGAATGCTGCTGCTTAGCTGGTGTCTCCTTTTCATTGTTTATGACTCCAGGTCACAGCATGGTGTCACCCACAGTTTGGGCAGGTCCTCAGATCTCAGTTACACCATTCAGGAAGCCTCTCATAGTCATGCCCAGGGGTTTGTCTCCTAGGTGACTCTAGCTTCTGTTATGTTGACAATGTTAACTATCACCAGAGCATACAGGTAAAGAGTCCTTTCTGGGTAACAGAGTCCCTTCTTAATTTGAGCAGAAAGAATCCTTATAGAGTATAATTTGGTTACATAGAAATAAGCTTCAATGATTTCTGATTATTTACTGGAATTCTGAACAGTTGGTGGTGAAAATGAAAACGGTAGACTATGGGCAAGAATATTATATTAGAAAGTTTGATTCCACTTTGGGGAAGTTTATAACTTTGACAGTAAGTCTCCTTACATCTTTAAATGAGTGCTACTACCTCATTTTTTTGCATTGCTTTTATTTCTGGTTATTGCCATGGTAACACAGACTTATTCCAATATATATACATTTTGAGCTAATCTCTTACTTAAAAATAAAATACTAAGGAGAATAGAGAGTAAGGGAAAGAAGCAAATGGCTTCTGTCAAATAGGCTTTATGATGTTCAGCCGCTAACCCAGTACCTAATAAAAGAGAACAATTTCTCCTTTGGGTAATTAAAAGAAGGGCAAAAATTGTATGTGCTTTAAAAGCACTTGTAAAATTTGCAAGAGACAAAAATTCTAATTCCTAAGACAGTAGAAGAGAAACCAAGTAAAGAGGAATGCATTAAGGTTGGGAAATGACTCTTTATTATCATTGGATGATCCAGCTCAGTGGAGCATTTTTCCTCCAGCATATGACCTTGTGGGTAGCGAGGAATGGCACTCAAGGAAACATGACTTAAATTTTTGCTACTAAGACTCAAACAGATTCATTTGTGCCTGGATCCATTGAACAGAATGCTCACTATGGTAGATTTTAGGTAAATGAAAAACCAAACAACCATGATGGGCTCTGCCTTCTCAACGTTTACAATCAAGTTTGAGACATAGATACTAATTTTGAATTATTTGAGCTATAACCAAAACACATGAAAAGAACATGAAATTAAAGCACATATTGCTGCAAAAGCAGATGACATGTGAGCTTAGTACAGTCTAAGAGATGAGGGAATCTCTTTGGGAGAATTAAATTGACTTGAATCCAGAAAAGAAAATACTAGTTAGTGGCAGAGGAGGTAGAAAATCATTTATGCAGAGAACACTAATAGAGAGTCCTTACAGAAGGAAGACACAGGTGTATCTGTGGTAAATGAAATTCTGTACTATGTGCATAATGGAGTCAGACAGAAGGGTGGAAATGAGGTTGATTGACATATATCAGAAATACAGAAGACACAGTTCCTGAAGCAGCTTTTGGGTCAGATTCAGAATTCTGCTTTTTCAGCCGAGTTCGTGGTAAAATCACTGGAGAGTTATAAGTAAGAGACAGTTCAGATCAGGTTTATGATTCTAAAGTGCTTATTCTGGTGCTGGTGAGAATAGGAATAGAAATGACAGCAAGTTAGGATGCGTTTTCAATAGTCTGTGTGATTGCTGATGACAGTTTTCCTTAAGGAGGTGGCAGAGGAGATCAAGTTAAGAGCAGGGATGGATTATTGCCTTTTGAAAGTACAGTAAACAAGGCTGTCAGGGACTAGGGAATGAAGTGCCATGGATGACGTCCGTAGAACCTTCTCATAACCAAATCACCTGGGCAATATGATCAAAGTCGTTCTTAGCCATGGAGAGCTCTTGACTAAATTTTGGGTTGAGTTAATCAAGAGAATTTTTTTTGAGAACTTCCTGGAATTTGCTGCATGCAGTCTGAGCTTGTGGTATAGGTATGTAAGAGGAATGATTTAGCAATGAGCTTTATGCTAATGTGTAGAAACACTTTAGCTAACAGAGTTGTTAGCAAGGCTTCCTGTCATTTCCGCATGGACAAACACATAAGGAGCTCACTGACAGAATTCTTTGTAGAAGCCCTTGTGGCATGTACTAAACCATCCTACAATATTCATATTCCTTATCACCCTCCTTCTGAGGAAGCTCAGAGCTTCTTAAAACCAACAATCCTGCTATCTTTTTGTGGGAGAATGTTCGGTAGCATCCTAGTCTCTAAGTTTAAATCCATTTGACAATATGTTTAAAGACTACTTTGTGATCTAGCCATTGATTATATTTTCTCTCCTTGGGATGAGTTTTAATTATAGGTATCAGAAAATTCAGCTCATGGGTCTGGAGAGATGGCTCAGTGGTTAAGAGCACTGACTGCTTTTGCAGAGAACCCAGGTTTGGTTTCCAGCACCCATATGATGACTAACATTAACTCCAGTTCAAGGGTATCTGATGCCTTCTCCTGACCTCCATGGGCATTGTAAATGCGGGTGCACTTAAACACATGCAGGCAATATACCCATACACATAAATTAAAAAAATAAAAAAAATAGATAAAATAATTTTAAAAAACAGCTCATACTGACTGGTACAGGGATTGTCTTACATTAATAAAGTTCAGAGATCTAGATGGGATTTGGGATCTGGTTCTGACTCTCTAGTCTTCCCCTGAACTCCTGTCTCCTCAGAGGTGTTCCCTTGAAAGGTGCAAGACTTCGGCTAAAGAAGCATCACGATATTTTTCTTGTTCATATTTAAGGCATCAGGTGACTCCTGACGCCTGAAACCGTGAAATAAAGGCCTCATGTTCTGTTTTGTGGGATCTAGCCTGAACAAACTGTACTGGGCAGAGCAGTTAGGTTCTAATTGGCATAGATCAGCCTAGGCCCCTATGTGGCACTTGGGACTGCTGATTCCACCCAAACCCATGGTAGCCAGAAAATAAGAAAAGATGTTTCATTTTATTTTGAGAAAGGGTCTTGTGTATTACAGACTAGCTTTGAATTTAAATGGCAGAGGATGACCTTGACCCTCCAATCTCCTGCTTCCAGCCTCCTGGGATTGCCAGTAGACCAAGGATGGCCTTGAACTAGTGACTGTGCTTCCCACGTGCTGGACGTACAAATGGGAACCACCATACCCAACATATCTGGGGCTGGGGACTGATTGCAGTACCTCATGCATGCTGGACAAAAGCATTCTACTAACTGTACTGTACTCTAGCCTAGAAGGATGGTTCTTTGTAGGCAAATATATAGTTATGAGTGAACAGATATGAATTGGTGTGTACTGAAGGATGAATTGCCATTTTGAGCAATGAAAATAAAAGCTTTTGGGACATGAGTCTGAAGCCTCGCAGAACACCCAGACTGAGAGAAAAGCAGCGGAAAGTCTGACATCCGGCATGTGTAGAGGTATGAAGGTGCGTGTGCAGCTGCCTGAGCCCAAAGGGAACTATCACGTTGAGCTCAGGCATTGGATCATGGTCAAAGCTGTGGCACACTAAACAATACTGTATAAAATTACCTTCAGGCTATGTGTGGAAGATGTATGTGAGACATCTGTTGAGTCTTGATCACTGTCTCAAAAGGATTATTATAAATTAGGCAAATGTTCCAAAATCCGAAAAATCTCAAATCTGATATACTTCTGAATCTAAGTATTTCAGATACAGTACTAAACTCAAAGTGGTTCAAGCTGCAGCAGGTACAATGCCCAACACTCAAATTTCTCTAAACCGTATTTTTAGTATGCATCACATTTTGTCTGAATTTATCAGAATAAAATGTCTTTCTCAATTAGAAACAAGAAAATTGTGAATGGCGAGAGCTGTACAGTGCGTTGCAGGCCCCGCATCTGGGTTGCTAGCTTTGGAGGAAGTTTCCAGGAAGCTACCTGCAGGCTTATCTTTTCATTTCTCTTTTCCTGAGACTCAGGTGGGCTGATTAATTTCTTCCATAACAGCAAGCCTAGTGCTCTTTCTTAACAACTCCCACTTGTTTTCTTACTGTTACTCAATCTGAAGGGGTGGGTTGTCTCTTTGTTGATGTCAGTCAGCAGAGATTAAAGTTTTTACAAATCTCCTTGAGCTTTGCTCTGTTCTTACGCCTTCAAAACTCAAGATTTTCTGAGTTAAATTTACTCTCCTCAGGTTTCCAAAGAGATGACTCATAGCCGAGAAATGCATATCCTTTCCTCTTCCAGTTTTCTGAGGACAGAGTTTGGGGTTATGTCCAGAGGATGTTTAATAGCCCCTATTATGTTCTTCAGCTTTAATTATCCATCTGGTTTCTCAGACAATTTATTATACTCTGAAAATCTGAACAGATGGGCTATCACAACGGAAATGGGGAGAGACAATGGGGAGGGTCAACCATGGCAAAGGCAGCCCAAACATATGACTTCATTGAGTTCTCAACGCATGTCTGAGAAGCAGGTCTGTTTGTTGTTGCTGAGACTAGGCAGCAGCAGCTGGAATCTGGCTGCCACAGGTCTAGGTGGACAACTAGCAGGCAGGCAGGGTTTCACTGTGCATGGAGAGAACAATGCATGGGACATTCCTACCAGAGAAGGTCGTAACAGTGTGTATTAGAGGAGCTCAAGAGGCTCAGACAGTCATCACTTTTAGCAATTTGGTATACAAATATGGTATTTTAGACTCATCTGCCAACGAATGAAAAGTCAATTTCTGATACCACCCCCTACGCCCCCACCAGAGGGACAGTGCAGCCAAGGACCGTATTCCAGATCGCAGAGTGCTTTGTCTCAGGGAAACATTGTCTGTCTGTTTCAGCTGCTGTAAAACAACTGTAAGCTGGGTGTTTTGTAAATAACTGAACATTATTTCTTGCAGTTTGGAAGCTAGGAAGTCCACAGAGAGGCAGTGTCTTAGAGAGGGAGTACTTTCTCATTCTTCACTGGTACCTTCTTGCTGCATCAGCATACAACAGAAGCAAGTTAGTTCTTTGGCCTCTCCCTTATAGAGGTAGTCATCTCATTCATGAGGACAGAGCCTAAGCTTTACCTTCCAATACCATCTCATTGAAGATTGGTTTCAGTGTATGAATTTTGTAGACACACAAACATTTTTATGTTCGGTACTGGGTAGTGCTGGATTAGTGAGGTACATGCTGGGAGCTACAAATTCTAATGAGTAGCCAAGCAGGTAACACAAATGAACAGAGAGAGAGGTTGGTGTAGAGAGGGATGGAAACTGTATAAACTGGAGATGTGCCCCACCTAAAGTGAGACTCCAGGTACAACTTATCAGGCCCTTTGAGATATTCATAAGAATGTAAGTAATCTTTTTGCAGTACTGAGATTAAACCTAGGACTTCATGCATGAGTTAAGAGTTAAGAACTCTTCCACAGTTATATTCTTAACCCTAGAAACACATATAATTTTAATTATAAAATCCAATTTTTAATACTAGTACATATAAGTTAAAATCCATTTTTCACACAGATATTTATACATTAAACTGATTCTGTGACTCCTGCTCTGGATCATTCTCATAGGTGAATCTAGCTCATCAGAAAGGGGAAGGAGTGTTTACATTGTGGGAAAACAGAAGGAAAATTGATGGGCTCTTTAGGACTAGGAAGGCTATACAGTGACAGTCTTTTCAGTACCCAAGACCATGTTCTGCTTACCTACAAGAGAGTCTTCAGACATTTATGCATAGAAATTAGAAATATCATAAAAGCCATGCAAGGCAGACAATGCTGTAGTAAGAACAGAGCCACTGTGCCAAAGCAGGCAGTATCTACCACACTGACCTGAGGATGCAGGCAAGATTGACAACATTATGATAATCTGGACTGAAAACCAGGTATGTCCAAGTGTCTTTTAAAACCACTGTGTTCTGAAATACTTGGAGGAGAGAGAGACACAAAAATGACTCCCCAGGTTTCCTGATAGCTTTGAACAGCAATAGTGAAGAGTATGTACTACAGATAAGGCAAGTAACCAGGCATAACATTGTGTACAGTCTCAGATTAAAGACACGGCCATACCATGGTTTGTGGCAAACCCTAGACTAGTCACCCCAAGAGAGATGTCTGTACTCTGTGGAGAAAGGATTATGGCTGAAGCAGGAGAAAAATGTATTTGAAACCCATGAGTCATCACCTCATGACGATGCCCAGAGAGGTAATGGTTGGGAGGAAAGGCATCTTCTGTGGTCTGAACTGGTATGCCACCCCAGGTTCCTAACTCAAACCCCTAACTGCTGATGTTACAAGGTGGAGGGCTTGGGAGGCAGCTAGCTAGGGAGGGTACAGGCTTCATGAAAGGGATTAGTGCCTTTGAGAAATGGGCATTACAGAGCTAGGTAGCTCTTCCACCATATGAGGGAACAGCAGGAAGATGTTGACTACGAAGGAGGAGACAGTCCTCACCAGACTCTACATCTGCCAGCACTCTGCCAGCTAGAACCATGAAAAATAAATGTTCAGGAGCTCTTCAGCTTGCAGCATTTCATTATGGAAGCTGGAATAGACTAAGTCCATCCTTCCTCTCGTGCTCATTAGAGAGCTGGGGGACTTTCATGCTTGGGCTGCCTGACTCCGGGGTCTGGTATGCTGAAGCCTTGATATTTTGCATACGCTGGCATCTTGAGAGCTGGGATTCTGAAATTCCGAGAGGGAGAATATTTGTAATGGGTCGTTTCATCAGTGATCCTGAAGAAGGGGGTTTTAGGGGCAAGAACGATAGAGCAGGAGACACTTTAGTACCCCGAAACCAAGAGACAAAATATTGAACTTATTGGAGATACATCTAGTTCTGTGGTTTGGGTGTCCAGAGTTCATGTTAAATGCTTGC
Organism: Eospalax fontanierii; assembly: GCA_035773235.1. Taxonomy (NCBI): domain Eukaryota; kingdom Metazoa; phylum Chordata; class Mammalia; order Rodentia; family Spalacidae; genus Eospalax; species Eospalax fontanierii. The sequence goes on from CM069539.1 coordinate 11,552,165, forward strand.
TACTGGAAGATGGTAGAAACTTCAAGAAGTGGAACGTGGTGAAAGTAATTAGATCACTAGAGCCAGGGCCTTAAAAGGAATTGTGGGATGTCTCTCTCTCTCTCTCTCTCTCTCTCTCTCTCTCTCTCTCTCTCTCTCTCTCTCCTCTGCTTCCTAGCTGCCATGAGGTAAGAAGTTTTCTCTCTCTCACACTCCATGTCTTATCGTGAGCCAGGAGCCATGAGTAAGTGGAGCATGAACTGTAAGCTCCAGACCAGACAGAATAAACTTTTATTCTTTGTGAGCTGATTCCCTCAAATATTATTATAGTAAATGAAAGCTGCTTAACATTTCCAAGGACTTCCAGAAATAACTGCATAAGATTTTGGGAGATGAAACCTTAGTGGAAAGGCAGATCTTTCACACTTATACCCTAATGACGCTTGAGGACATTTCAGTCATATTTCTATTTTATGGCTAAAGAGTCACTAAAATTAAGGGGTTTGGCCAAGATCACTTAATCTTGTGTGGTAGAATTAAAATTACAACCTGGAATCTAAATTCACAGCTACATCTTCACTACCATTCACAAAAATCTATCATTTGAAAATGAATATAAAATATAAAATGCTTCATAAGAAATGTCTTGTGGACTGGAGAGATGTCTCAGTGGTTAAGAGCACTGGCTGTTCTTGCTGAGGACCTCGGTTTGATTTCCAGCACCCACATGGCAGCTAACAACCATCTGTAACTCGAGGTCCAGGGAATTCAATGCCTTCTTCTGATCTCCACAGGCACTGCCCGACATGGGTGCACCTACCTGCATGCAGACAATACACTCATACACATAAAATAAAAAGAATAAATAAGATATTAAAAAATGAATGTCTTGTAAGGAGAGGTATGATGTGTCCTAGTTAAAGTTCTACTTGCTGTGTCGCTGTGATTAACTACACTGACCGGATCAACTTTAAGGGAGAAAGGGATTTATTTGGCTTAAAACTCCAGGTCACAGTTCACCATCACCCAGAAGTCAAAGCAAGAACTTGAAGCAGCTCATCACTGTCCCTTCACAGTCAAGAGAAGAGAGGGTGAATTCAGGCCTATTTGTGCGCAGCACTCTCTCTACACTTACAGTTCAGGATCTCCTGCCAGAGAATAGTGCTGTCCACGTCCACAGCAGCTTGACTCTTCTCACATCAATTAGTGTGACCAAGACTGTGTCTCACAGACATTCCCTCAGGCCAGCTTCAGCTAGGCAGCCCCATATCGAACTCTCTTCTTAGGTGATTATAGATGTGTCAAGTTGACAATTAAAACTAACCATCACAATTACAAAAAAACACTGAGATCACTTAAAAACCTACTGACAGCCAGGCGTGGTGGTATACACCTTTATTCCCTGCACTGGGGAGGCAGAGGCAGGTAGATCTCTGTGAGTTCAAGGCCAGCCAGGTCTACCTAGTAAGTTCCAGGACAGCTAGAGCTACAGGGAGATCCTGTCTCAAAAAGACCAAAAAAAAAAACTTATCAATTTTAATGTACTTTGGTATAGTCTTGAACACTTTAAATAAGCTGGTTCATTTATAATTTAACAGAAACAAAAATTAAATAACAAGTCAGGACATAAAGACTCTATTCTGCAAAAATAGCTATAGTAATCATGAATTGTTACATTAGTATAAATATGGAAAGCAGGAAATATAGATTCTCAGGCACTTCAAAGGTAGACAGTTGTGTCATGTGCAAATCCAGGTTCATCCTGACCCAGGAAAGGGAGACACTGTAAATTCCTTCTTCTAACATACTTGACTGTGACGTGATTGCCCGTCTCTTCAAATTAAAAATGCCTGTGAATTAAAAATGTCCTGTGAATTCATTCAATCTCTTCCTTTCCTTGACTGAATTTTCTATAGTTTCAATAGCCTTTTCAGTAGCCGCCAAGACAAGGTCTTGCTGTGCAGCCTGGGTTGGGCTCAGATCCATCACATTTCTGCTTCAACCTCACAAGTGCTTGGATTGTAGACTCATAGTACCACACCTGGCTTCTTGCTGCTGTGCTCTGCCTGCCACTTACGTCCTTTCTTTTTACTTTTCCAGATAACTGGCCTTGGTCATCCAGGAATGACCTTATCACCTAGAGCTGTCTTCAAATTTATTTTGTACATCCGAGCCCTTTGCACTCAGTTGAAGTTCAAGTATTGCTTTTGATTCTTATCATTTGGTAGCTTTTTATTTTTGAGACAGTCTTTCTATGTAACCCAGGATGGTCTTGAATTCATGATCCTCTCACCTTTGTCTTCCAAGTGCTTGGGTTACAGGCATGTTACTGTCCCCAGCTGGCTGTTTCTACACTCCTTAGATTTACTGTGTTCATCAGCTTCATAAAAGGGGAGGTGTTCTGAAGAAATGAGGCAATGACCTGCCTAGTGAGAGCAGTGCACCAGGAAGCGCTTTTTATTTCAGATGATATCACCAAATCCATCCTATACAATCACAAAGTACATTCAATTCGATATTGAATATCGCAGGACTGGAAATACCATCAGTATGCAGACTCTGTACTCAGTCCCTTGTTATAGTGAGACTGGAGGGACACCGTTTTTATGCACACTCAATCCACTGCTCCCAATTACCGAAGCCTGACATGATTCAGGCTGACAGATTACAAAGTGTTGTGTGGCCCATGAGGATGGTCGACAACAGTACAGATGCCTGAGTAACTGAGCTACCTCACTCTGGATAGAATATGTAAATCAGCATGCAGCTTCATGCAAACAGGAAGAAGGAAAACAAGACCCCATTCCTGAGGCTCCTGTGAATCCATGTCTGCACCCACTAGTGTGTGGCCAGTGGCAAGACAGAACTTCAGTAAATGGTCGTTGAATAAATACATGAGTGCATGGGTTGAATGAAGGACAGATGTAGCAATGATGATTCTGCTTAGTTCCAGACTTGCTGGGAAGATAACTAAAGAACTAAAATTTCAGAAACAAAATTGTTTCAGGGTCTAAGAGAGTTTGGTACAAAATCAGCAAAAGTACTTCTCACACAGACTTTGGGATCCTGTTGTTCTGAGCAAAGCCACTTAATCTTTGCACAGGGCAAAGGACTGAGCTTATCCTCAGTCCTCAGTAAGGGAGCCTGATCATAATGGGAACGGACACTGTGTATTTGTCACCTGGTACCTTTTAATCTGATAAATCTTTCTTTGCAGTTTCAGCAATCCATTTGCCACACTGTCTTTGCCAAGTATCAGGGAGATAATGACTCTCATGCTATAAACATGCTCCCCACCAATCACAAAAGTGGAACATGTTAAAAACTTCTAAGATAATAGCGTGGATATGAAAACCATAGATGGTCTGGTAACATATGTTGACCACTTAGTTAGTAGCCAAACAGTCATCTTCAGAGCTCCAGTGTTTACTGAGCTGAGGCTTTCAATTCAGCACTAGGCATTCAGAATAGAGTTGGCTGTGAGCCTCACACTGTCATGTGATCCCCAGCAAACACGGGAGATCCAGGCTAAAGAGTAGAAAATCATTCCCCAGAACTCACGGGTCATTTTAGCTGTTTTTATTACATTTAAAAATGTTCTTTACTGTACGTGTGGTGGGGGGGTACCCATGCCAACTCGCACATGTGGAGGTCAAAGAACAACTTGTAGAAGTCATTTCTCGCCTTCTGACATGTGGGTTCTGAGGACTGCAGGATTGGTGACAGACACCCTTACCCACTGAGTCAGCACACCAGCCCTTAAGCCAGTATAAAGACAAGAATTAAAGCTCTACCTGTCTCACAGGCTTGTCGAATTGCAAATGGAATAAAATGAAGTAGCAAGGACCAGTTAGATGGCCAAGCCCAAGACTGAGTTCAGTCCCTGGGACCTGTGGTGGAAGAAAGGAAGCAATTCCTGCAAGTTTTCCTCTGATCTCCACATGCACATCCCTCCACCTCAAAATGAAAACCGAGCAGCTCACACCTTATGGATACAGCACCACCCTCTCTTATTTTCTGAATCCTGAGAATGCCCCGATGCTCAGTGAGGTGTTTTTAATCTTACAGGACATTCTTTCCACTTTGTTCGTAGAACATCAGCAGATAGGCTGTGTCATAGATATGGTTTCTCTGGGATTGGAAGTGGGGCCTTTCAGAGGCAAAATAACTTAACTCACTTGAGTGCTGATGTTCCTGTCTGGGCCATCAGAGATCCCACTCCACTGTCCTAGTTTTCAGTATGGACAATTGTAATGTGTTCAGCAGAACTCTTGTTCTTCGCTTCTCTAAACTTTTTGGATAACGATAAGAAAAGAAGTAGACAGGAGTGAACTTTTGTGCTTTTATTAGGCTGTGTGAGGTAGTTGTTTCTGCCTTCCTGCTCTTGAATTGTACTTCTTTTCCTTCTTTTCTCTACTACCTTCTTTCCTTACCTCCTCCAGCCTTCCTTTTCCTTTTCAATACATTTAAATGCTTATAGCGGTCATGGGCTGGCCGTGCACACTGCCGAGATTCAGCAGTGGCATAGATGGTAGTCCTCCCTCTGGGTGGGTGCTCTTAGCCTACAGGGAAGCTGACTCCTGGAGAAGGAACACCTGAGAGGTCAGCTGGTTCTCAAGTCCATCTAGTGGAGGAGCAAATCAGAATAAATTATTCAATATTAATTAACTTATTTTAGATGTGCACATCAAACAAGATAACCTGTGGAAGAGGCAATGTTTGCACACATGCAGATAAGAATAGAGAAGTTTGAGGAAAGAACCAGAATTCTTCTTGGATTGAAATGTATCAGTTTTAGCAGACAGGTGTTGACAGATATTTTAACTGCCTTACTTTTGTGTTTTGCTGATTTCTGGAGTGTGTGAGGTTGTTCTTGCAGGTTTTCTGCTGTTAACGATGGGGGTGGAACTTAGTTCTGACTTTCCTTTCCCACAGCCTCTTAGAAATCACCAATTCACATGCTTCAAGGGATGATGTGTTTTAAACATAGAAAGTCTTGAAACTGGTGTCTCCCCCTCCCCGCACCCCTTATCCAGGACAGAAAAGAGAGTAATTGAGAATCTTTATATCATTTCTCACAAGTCCTAGAAAGTATAAAAAGCTTAATATAAATATATTTCCTTCCATATAGTTTATATTTTAGATATATCCCAAAGGCTTATCTTAATTGTATACTCCTTTAGATAGTTTACGTTTTGAAAGATGTTATAATTTGACTTTTAAGGAAAGTATATGAAACACTGTCCTGATAGGAGAGCATTTAATTATGCAGCTCAATTTAAATGCCTAAGGTTTCTTCCCAATTCCACAGAAATATATGTCTTTAAAATTCTGTGCTTTACAAATAAAAGTAAAATGAAAATTTAAGAAATGGACTGGAACCCAGGAGTGGTGGCACATACACCTTTGATTCCAGCACTGGTGAGAAAGTGACAGGAGGATTACCAAGAGGTCAAGGCCGGCTTGGGATGGTCTACATAGAGAGTTCCAGGTCGGGGCTATATAGTGTCTCTCTCTCTCTCTCCCTCCCTCCCTCCCTCCCTCCCTCTCAGCAGGCTAGAGACATGACTCACAAGGCTCAGTAGCTAAGAATAGAAGAGAACATGAATTTGGTCCCAAGCAGCCACATTGCCAGCTTACAAAGTCTGTAGCTCAAGCTCCAGGAGTCCAGGTGATCTACCTTCCTCTTCTGGCCTCTGTGGGCACCTGTACTCAGGTACACATACCCATGAAAAGACACACACACACACACACACACACACACACACACGTAAGTAAAAAAAAAATTAAATTCTGTGCCCCTCAAAAGGAATCCCAGAGTTTTTTGTTGGTGGATTGTTTCTGCTTCTGACATTTCAGCATCCCTTAGGAGATGCACAGATGGGCTAATATTTTATTCTTTTCTTCCTTCTACTTTTTAAAACATTTTGTCACTTATAGCCTGATTTGGCAAACTGATTCACATTCATTCTTATATTAATGTTTAAGCTGATTGTTTTCTTCTGCTGCTTTAAGCACATTACTCAAATTTGGTGTTCAGTATTATCTCTCAAAATTCTCAAGGTTAATTTGCATTCTGAGTTCTTTGATATAAAATTATTTGAAGCTGGATGTTGTGAATCATGTGGTAACCCCAGAATGCAGGAAGCTGAAGATGGGTTGCGTAGTGGGTAATAGGTCTGCAAGAAATACATAGCAAGAGCCTGTCTCAAATAGAACAAAATAAAACACCCCAAATTAATTGAAAACTTTTCATGTTATATTTTGTTGTTATGTTTGTTATTCTTATTATATTTGTGTGAGTGTGCGTATTCCATTGCACACATATGGATGCTGGAGGAAAAGTTGCAGGATTTGGCTCTCATAGTCCATGATATGGGTTCTGGGGATAAAATTCAGGACATTAGTCTTGGCAGCAAGTACCTTTACTCACTGAGTCATCTTGCTGACCCTTGAAACATGCTGTATTTAGAAGATGTCTGTTTTAAATTTTGAATTTTATTGCATTTTTTTCAAGCAGCATGATTTTATTATATACATTCTTTAGTAGTTTTCAGGATTTTATTTTGCAGTTAAGTATGCACATTTAAAAATAAATGCCCCATATGCAAAATGAACCCACATTTTCCATTTGCTATATATACTTATATATCTAATGTGTTTAAATAGTCCTTACTATTACCAATAATTATCAATTGCCCCATACCCTAGCTCCTGGCAACCTCTCTCCTACTGTCTGCTTCTGGGAGTGTGCCTATGTTAGATACCACAAATAAGTACAATTGTGTAATTTTTGCCTCTCCATGGCTTATTTCACTTGGTACATTTAGGGAAGGATAGATAGCCAAATTATGGTAGGATGGATATACTCTAGAGATTGTGGAGGGAACATGACCTTACTGACACCTTGATTTCAGAATTCCAGAACTGAGAGAGAATAAACTTCCTTTTATTTAACCCCATCCAGTTTATTGTCATTTGTTATATCAATGCTAGGAAGTCGATATGTTTGAGATGATCTTCCAAGTCTCTTCACCTCTCTCCTAAAGATTCTTTTTCAGCAATTAATCTCTTTTTCATTAATTCTTCTATTTATATCATGTCATTAATATCCAAGTCATAATGTGTCTATTGAACTCTGACTATATTTCTAACAGTTCTCAGTATCTTCCTGTAGATATCGAAGACTCACATGTGGTCTATGGAACCCAGCTTCTGCTGCCAAACTTGCACCCAAGTGTCCCCTTATGTCTGTGTTTTAACCATCCCTCTGGTTATTCAGGCATATAGGGGAGGGATGATCCCTAATCCTTCTGCTTTCGCTCACCATGATGACCACCTCTGTCTCACAGATGCTATTGGCTGGCAGTTCTCTGTGGACCGTGGCACACTTGAGTCCATGTTCTGATTTTCTTTTTACCTTCATTGAATTAGACTAATAGCCCTCTAGTCCTTTCTCTAAGTCTTCTGTGCTTTTTATTTACCTTGTACATCTTTGGAATATTGTGCAGTGCACAGCTTTGATTGCATTTCTCCCTTGATTAAAGAACTGCACACCTCATCACTGTCTTCCAAATGAAATCAAATTGACATTAAGGTTCTCCCTGGTCTGTTGCCACTTCCTTTTAAATCTGTTTTCTTCTAATCTCCTTTAGGCATTTAGCTAAATCAACACTATTTTCTTTTCTTGTCCAAGTTCCTATGCACTATTGATTTTTTTCTTATATCTCTATTTTTAGAAGGATTTTTCCTTCATTATCCCTATACTAAAATCCAACCTCATTTAAGTTCAAAGATCATCTCCTTTGGTTTCATCAACAGTATTTCAAATGTATGGTCTATATATACACTGTGTATACTAGAAACTCACTGACAGAAAGCATATGATTTACTTAATACAGTTCCTAACTCAGTGCTGTGGACATATTAGACTTTCAATAAATGCATTTGAAAAAGTCAGTATTTATTCCAAATGAGATCATCGTTAGGTGAAAGGATACTAACTCTGATTACTTAATTTGGACTACGTTCTTTCTCTCTTGACTCTCAAAACTTTCCTTTTCAAATCGGTTGACAAAGTAACAGTTTTGTACAGGTGATTATTTTTTCAATGTACATTATTTTTATTGAATGACTGAGCCGTGTACAGATCTGAATCGCCTTTATACCCTGCTGCCACCTGCACCCTCAAAGACCCCTCCCATTAGATTTTATACATCTGATTTTTATGCATCTCTCAGTCCCCTTGCCCACTGCTCCCCTTGTCTCCAGGACCACCCTCCTTCCACTGTCCTGCCGTCTCCACCTTTCCTCCCTTAAAGCTTCACCCCAGTGTCATGGGCCTCTTTCTTCTTTCTAGGATTTGACTTATATTTAGTCCCCTCTCGATACACATATTTAAGAATTAGAAGCTAGGATCAACATATTAGAAGAAACAACTATTTGTCCTTCTGAGCCTGTGATGCCATACTTAACGTAGTTTTCCAGTTCCATCTATTTTCATTTTCATTAGAATTGAGTAAAATTCCATTTTATTTGTGTGCCACATTTCCTTTATCCATCATGCAAAACATTTTCAGTCTGTGTAGTAGTTGTAGAATGAACTCCTCCCCGCTCCCTCCTGCAGACAATTTCATTCCCACACTGCTGTCACTATATACATAGCACAACAGGAGACGTTCTCCTAGACAAAGTATGCTGGAAGACATCAGACACGATGCATACACCAAATCTCTGAGATATACTTCAGAACTTTTTGCTTATGGCCGGAAATTGGGCAATACACAGGCTACACAAGAATTTGGCTCCTGGCTCGCTTGAATGTGTTTGGTGGCATTCGTAATACTCCTGGGTACCAATATCACCTCTCTCAGAATGAGGTGCTGGCTTTCTCTTCACAGCTACTGGAGGCAGAGACAGCATGCTTCAGATCTAGAAGAGCCTTTCTATAGCTGGGCCTAGCTTCCTGAACTCTTTACTGGAGTCACATCACATCACTTGGGAGTAGCTGAGCAGCACAGGTATAGGCTGAGATTTGCTCAAAGGAAGGTGCCCTCATCTCTGAACTTTTCCCAAGGATTTCTGGACTATTCAGTATTCCTTTTTAATTTTACTTTATGTGTTTGAGTGTATTGCTTGCATGAGTGTAGGTGCACCTGTGTCACACAATACCCATGGAGGTCAAAAGAGGTTGTTCGATACCATGGAACTAGAGTTAGGATCTTGTTAGTTGCCATATGGGTTCTGGGAACCTAACCTAGGTCTCCTGCAAGAGGAGCCAGTGCTCTTAGCCACTGAATCATCTTTCCAGCTCCACTATTCAGTATTCTAAAATGTAACACGAATCTTAGCACTGACAGCCTGAGCTCATATTGCATTCACATAACTAGAAATTCAAAGGCCATCTCTTGTGTACATTACTTAAATTCAAAGACGTAGCAGAGTTTTATAGGAACATATTGATGTTGTAAACTATTTTATGCCACATTTTCTTTCAGCTCATTTGACCTTCCTTCTAGGAAAAGAAACACTTCTCCTAAAACTAATACATATTCATTAAAGAAAATCTCAAACTGAATGAAATGACATTATGATTCTTCATCAAAGACAGTGCTTCAAGCATGGAATGACATTAGAAAGGCCAAAATTTAAAAAGCAAACTTATTTTAAAGTGAATATTATTTATAGAGAAAGCTTAGGTTACCAAGGCAGAAAAAAAAAGGTGACTTAACATGATTTCATGTTATGTTGACTTGCACTAAAGGTCTAAAAAATACACATCCTATTCATTTGATGATTATTTAAAACAGCTTGTAAGTCAGTTTCCTGATAGGTTCTCATCCAGGTCCATACAATCTTGGTCACATATCTTACCACTGTGGCTGGGTTTTGGTCGCCTTACCTCTGGACACAGACCTGAGATGCAGATGGAAGACAACACAGTCTCCCCTCCCGCATTCAGCACCCATAAGTCTCCCCTCCCGCATTCAGCACCCACGATATGGCAAAGCTTGAGCTGAACACTTCTTACATACTAGCACATTCGTTCTCCCTGGAGCCCTCAACCTCAAGTGGCTCAGTGATCCTGCCCCAGGCCATTTAGTTAGTGAGTAAGAGAACAGAAACCCACAGAACTATCTTATATCCCTATTCTCTGATGAGGATGGAGAGAGTGGAAACATCTAAAAGCAGCAGAAATAGATATTCCTCTCCTTTTTTCTCAATAAACAGTATTTCATGTTGGTCATGAAAAAACTTTCTTGAGGAATTAAAGCGACCAGATATGTGCATGAGTCTCAGTAGCAGAAGCTGAATGGCATGCGGCTTCAGATCTCCTTACAGCTACTCCTAAATCTGCATTAACTAATGTTGGTACCAAGGGCAAGCTACTTTGCTCCTTTGTGCCTCAGTTTCCTCACTTGCAAAACTGGAATGGTTATAGTGTCTCACTGAACCAAGTAAAGCAATGTATCCAAAATATAAAAAGTAGAAAATGTAAATAATCAGCAAATACATGATTCTACACAAATTCCCTCTACTACCAAACTTGCACTTTTTCACCTTGTCTGAATACTACTGGGAGGCTGGAGAATTTGCATCCGGAAAGATTAACACTAACTTTAGCTGTGCCTCTGCAGGGTTCATCTCAGTGGAGGGGGATTACTGGAGAATGTTGAGTTTGAATCATGGTAATTTGATAAAATTAAATGTCTAGTGCAGGCTAACCCAGTCATTTTAATGGTATATAATTCAGCAGTGCCCAAGTAGGGCAGAACTACTGAATGTATTGGGAAGAAAAGATCTGAAAAGGATGATGTCACTACACTGCCACATTCGTGATCTTTGTTCTCTTCTTCCTTCATGACTTACTTGTCTAGTCTATAACAGACAGACCTAAGGTGAATGATAAAATATCACCAATGAGTATCTCAGTAAAATTTTGCTTTATCTGCAAAAGCTGAAGGGGTGCTCCTCAATGAACTGATACTCTGAAGTGAACAGTAGAAAGCCCTCTCAGCTCACTCGGAGAAAGATGTCACAGGGACACCTGTCCCATCATGCTCTAGGATTTTGTCTTAGGTTCTTACAGCTGTCTCAAATGACCACTTACAGAGTAGCTTACTGAAATGGAACTTATTCTCTCACAGTCCTGGGCACTATAATTCTCAAGGCAACATTTTTTATTGACAGAAATTTCTTTACATCCTTTGGGAGAAGGAAGGATCTTTCCTTAGCATTTCTGCTCTTTCTGATGGCCTCCCATGCTCTGTGGCTTGCTGCAGTGTAACTTAAATTCTGCCCTTCTCTTCATACGATCATCATTCCATGTCTTCCCACAGAATTCTGTGTGTTTTTGTGTACATTTCTGTCTTCTAATAAAATCACCAGTCATGTTAGGTTGATGCTACTCTGGATCTTGGCTGTACAGAGTTTTATTGCCAAGACTCTCATTTCTGAAAAAGGTTGTTTTCCCTTGTAATGGGGTAGGACCCAATATGCAGTCATACTTTAGGGACACAGCTCAATCCATACAGAACTTCTGTACACATCTTTCTTGAGAGGGCATAGGAATAATGAAACAGACAGGGCAGAAAAGACACAGGAACTTCTAGATAGTCCTGTCTTCTGGCTAGACAGCCGTACGAGTGTCTATACCATCTGCCTCCCATAATGCAACAGCAATAATGGCCTTCCTTTCTAGGTAAAGTATAGAGAACTGGTGGTAGAGGTTTCTTGGAGGATTGAAGGGCTTGAGAACAGGGTTCTCAGAGCTGGCAGAGCTGGGTAGATCTTGAAACTTCACTGCCGTTTATCAATAGTATGATGCTGGCTAAGTAAGGACTTTCTCCAGGTGCCGGCTTCCTCGTCCATAGGAGGAGTTAAGATAGTATGTTGCTCTTGGGGGAGTTTGCAATGATTACTTGAGATAAATCACATAGAACACATACAATAGCAACAGTATAAACACTAAAATGGATGATCAGTTCTTTAGAACCTTTATCAGGACATGGACTTCATGCCCTTAAACCAACCCCTGTTTACTATGTTGAAATTCATGAAAGTAATATTTTAGCTGTAGTCATAAACAATTCTAAGGCCTTTAAAATATAATGTCACTATTGGAATTCATGGGGCCATAAATTTTATAAGGCTGTCAGTATTAAGAGATGCTGCCTTATTAGTTACATGTGAATTCAGTATGAAATGTGATAAACAACTTTTAAAGCTGTTTTCCCCTTAGAAGTCCTTCAATAAACAGTAGCAACAGAATTTAGCATGGACGAAGCATTTCTCTTGAGGTATTCTGTCAGTTTCTTTTTCCCTTGTAATTTTTAGAGCAAATATTATGATTTCTTTCACTTTTCACTTTCTTGAATTGCATTATATGAATGACAAATGCCATTGTACTGTGATCTTTATTCTGTCAAATAAGAGAGACAAGCTTTGTAATGTTTCTTTGAAATAATTCATTTCCAAAGGGAAGAAAAAAACAAAAGAATTTAAAATTATAAATGATTTCTCCATATTGAAAGCCTGCTCTAGTCCAAAGCATATAATAGTCATTCAGAATATTTTAAAATGACATTTACTAGGGCAGATATATTTTTAATATATTTTGGCTTAAGGATAAATTAAATTTGTGAGGAGAGGAATATGTTATTACAGATCAATAATTAACAAAAAAGATGCCTTGTGAGTAGGTAAGAAACTGCATTAAGGGATGTTAGGAGGAAGAAATCCTTCCAACTCATATTTGCTAATTCTGTTTGACTAGGCGTATTAGGACATCACTGCTGCTCCTGGCATTCTCTGAAACCACAATTGCTTTGATCCAAAAGATACAGTCACCCCACCCACAACGTTCTGTCTATCAATTTTCTTGTTTCTTGGCATCTTTTTACTAAGAATGCAGAGTTTATTATGATGCAAAGAGACAGGAAAAGTCATTTGGTTTTAGGAAAAGACTTAGTTATTTATTATCTCCACTTACATGCCAAAAATGTTTTTTAATTAAATGAAATTCGTTTCATTGTTCGTTCTCTTTTAAAAAAGACACTGCTTGTCACACCTTTCTTATTAAACTTGAGATTTTTGGGCAATACAATTTGATGGTGTTTAGGCCCCACCCTCAATCCATACACCTTTGATTTGGGGATTGTGGAACGATGGTCTCCACTGAAAATAAGCCCACTGTTTCTCGTTTGCCAGGAAACATTTAAAAATGGGACCACAGTACTTTTATAAAAATGTCTCATTTGGAACATATATAGCCATGACTTCATTTTGTGCTTAGAGAATTATGTCATGTGTCCTTTAGGTTCAGAGGTGGTTCTCTCTGAACCTCTTACCCTCCGAAATTTTCCTTTTTATGATTACTAGTTTGTATGCCCAGTGAAAGCAGGAAGTGTGTCTGTGTTCTCAAGTAGCACAGAGCCTCACATAGAGTCCTAAATACACATATACACACATATATGTTAAATTGCATTTGTTCTTTACTTGAGAAATGGATGAAAGGTGCATAAATCATTAACTCAGCTAGGCTGACTGCAAAAAGAATTTTTAAAAGTAGGTCTTACATTTGTTATGTACATAGGGAAACAGTTGCAAAAAGAGACTGTGAGGTTCAATAATTTTCCATAGTTATCTTTTTATCCCATGCAGATATTGTTAGTTAATAACCTGATACCAGTTGATCAATAGCTAAGACTAGGAACTGGTATGTTGAAAGTGATGGAAACTGAAAACAAGCCAAGTTGAGAGACGGAGAGGGAGAGAGGTGGAGGGGCTTCCTCCTCATGTACTGATAACACTGGACGGGCCACATCCATTCTATCTCGAGGCCTGTGGTCCCACTAAGGATGGTGACTTCTTGAGCAGTTCTGCTTCAGGCTACACAGATGGAAGGCAGAAATGCTAGGGACCACTGTCATCACCTTTCTGTGATGAGCACTTCTAATCTTCTATTTAATTATTTCTTGACAGAACCCGGCTACAGCAGCATGTCTGCTAAGCAAAGACCATTCAACATTTTGACTGGGGAGCGCAGATCAGGTCCTCAGGATGTGACAATTTATGTTCTGAGACATGAATCACAATTTTCCTTTCCCAGCAAAGTTTCTTTCAGAGTTGGGAATTGAAGAACACTGAAAATTGGTTTTAAAAACATATAGCAAACATAATAACTATATCACACCCAAAAACCAAATCACAAATTTCTTTCCATGTTGTTTTTTTCTGGACCTTTAGTCTTTTCTACCAATTAAGCATATAGTACAGCTAGAGATGAATGCTCTTGGTATCTACTAGATGGTAAAGATAAAATCCTTAAATGACAAAATTATGTTAATTTATGGACTTTTTATAAATTCAGATTAAAGTGAAATTGCATATATTTTTGTTTGTTGTAGGAAACAGGGTCTCACTACATAACCTTGGATGGTCCGGAACTCTATGTAAATCAGGCTAGCCTTAAACTCCCAGTTATTACCTGCTCTGTCTACCAAGTGCTGGGATTAAAGGCGTGTGTCATCATACCTAGCCTTAAAAATTCTGTATCTTAAAAATAAAATTATTGAAGACGATTATTTATAACTTCCTGTAATGTATGTATGCTCCTAAATTAGAAATTTTTTGTTGACAGAAAAGTTATGATGCTACCATGTGAAAATGTGATACCAAACGACTCTAACACTGAGGTTAGACTTTATGTATGTGTGCTCTTCCTCCCTCCCTCCTCCCCTCCCTCCCTCCCTTCTTCCCTGTTTTTCCTTCCCTTCCCTGACTCTCTTTATTTTTCTTTCTATATTCATTGGTTCTAGAGATATTCAACCCAGGGCCTTGAGCATGCTAGACATGTGTTTTGCAACTGGCCTATAGCTTCAGCCTTCCTGTTAATTTTTATTTTGAGGCAGTCTCATGAAGTTGCTGGGGCAACTTCTAGCCTTGGGGCTAGACTTGCATTAATTGTTCATCCAACACAGGACTTGAAACTGTAGTCTTCCTTCCTCACCTTCCAGAGCATCTGGAACTACTACAAACCTCCCTCAGTCATCACAGCTTGTATTTGTGTTTTCCGAGTCTGCAGTTTTAATCATGGTGAATAAGTTGAATTCCAAAGCTTAATAGGTTTTTCATACATATTTTCTTTCTCTCGAATAACTGGACAGAAAGAAGAGCATTTGGGCGCTGCCTCTGGCTATCTAAAAACTTAAGAAATGTCTTCCCAGGTTACAGTTTCTAAATGTCCTTTTCTGTGTTCCACAATGCAGCTTCTGATTTTCTTTTTTTAATCTATTGAACAATGTGACTTGCCAGTTTCCGTAGTGGACTATAACCCATTGACGTTTTGAAGCTTTCCCACACTGGAGACAAAGTGAGACCCATGACGAAGCATGACCCTGCTGGAGCTCTTATGGATATTCCTGGATCCCTAGAGGATTTTTTGAGTCTTTGGAAAGGCCACTTGAAGGGTTAATGTTGAGGATGGTAGACACTACTTAAAAGCACTGTATGCACCAGAAAGGCATTTCTTGCCTTCCACAATGAGGTGACCAAACGGGAAATGACTTTAGAAGATTCTTTGATGAGTGATGAATGGCACACTTGTCTGTAACTATAA
Source organism: Eospalax fontanierii (assembly GCA_035773235.1). Classification (NCBI taxonomy): domain Eukaryota; kingdom Metazoa; phylum Chordata; class Mammalia; order Rodentia; family Spalacidae; genus Eospalax; species Eospalax fontanierii. The sequence goes on from CM069539.1 coordinate 11,567,763, forward strand.
GGATCCATAGTCAGCACACCGTAAGACATTTTGTTTAGAGATATGACAGAGACAGGGATTTCTCTAGGATCTGTGACCTCTCCAGCCACGTGTTTTTGGCTGGGTTTACAGTGCCACCTATGAGTTCCCTCCCACTGAGAAGGCTTGAAGTTCAGTTAGACAGCTGTTGATTATCATTCCCCTTCCCAAAGCGCCACTGCTACACCAATAGAGATAGTTTGCTGTGCCAGTCACTGTGATTATTAGGTTATATAGGTGGATTTGAGCATTGGTTGATTTTCTCCCTTAACAGCTTGCATAGTATCTTCTAGAACTATGATAGCTAGTCTCCAGGTCAGTTCTTGCTCCATTGCTCCGTGTCCTGCATCTGAAGTACGTCCTGTCTTCAACAATAGGGTCTTACCTTGAAGTTTCAGGAGGTAATGAAGTGCTGTGGCTTAGCCTGCGTTATTTGGGGAGTCTCTTAGACTACTCTGACCAACAACTTGAAGGGAGGTTTCTCCTGTCTGGCAGTTTCCTGTTTTATTACCTTCAGGTACACACATGCCTGTTCAGATATTTATGTGTGTTTTTCAGGGGTTTTGAGTTACTACATTTCTCTCTGGTTTTATTTATCTCCCCTCTCTCCCTTCTGACCTCCTTCCTCCAGTCCTTGTCAAAGCACCCCACTTCCCCATTTTCCATTTGACAACACCTGTCTCCTAGTACCCCCCACTCTCTAGAGTTTCTTCTTCCCATTTACCCCCTGGCTCCTTATGTGTTTTTCTCTCCTTTTTTCCCTCATTGAGAGGCCTTTAAAGCCAATTAGACAGCTGCTGATTACCCCCAAGATAAAAGTGCCACTACTGAGTCACTATAATTTTCTGTCCTGTCATTGTTGTGGTTATTAGGCTTTACAGCTGGGGTTGAATCATTGACTGATTTTCTCCCCTTGCAGATTTCTTATTGTACTGCCTAAGTGCATTGTTCAACACAAGTGGAAGTAACAGAAAACATTTTCTTTTTCATGATATTGAAAAGAATGCTTATGTTTTACTGTTGAATGTGTTAGTTGTTGGAGATTTTCATAAAAGCACCTGTGAGGTTATAAAGAAACTATTTTCAAGTTCAAATTTTGAACTTTCTGAACAGATTTTCCTGAAACTTAGAACTTGGACTAAAAGAATAAGCCTCAGAAATTAATTTATGACTGACTTGACTGTAAGTCTTGGGTGGGTTTATGTGTTTGCATCTAACTGTGGGAAGAGATCTGTAGAGATGTTCTTTGGTTATAAAACTGAAGATATTGGTCTTATCTCATATTTGAAGGGCTATTATTTCACGTGAAAGAGAGCACATAAACATGACGTTTCTCCTGCAGAAATGTCCAAATTTGAACTTGCGGGTTCTTGTCCATAGTAAATCCTGATATCTGTAGGATTTATTATCATCCTCTCATCCAGGAATAAAAGTCAAGGTATTCGGAACAATTTTATTTTTATACATAATACTATGCAATATTCCAGAAAATATTCTGTATGCACCCAGTTGTGTTCTAACAAATAGAAATATAAAGCTTAGCACGTCATCAGATTAACAAATTCCATTCTTTCCTTAATCTATGAAGCTTTGTCATGAACAGTATTGAATTTTAACAATTTTTTTCCTAAATTTATTGAGATCTTGGGTTTTCCATAATTTAATAATAAATTTAACTAAATTATAGTTTAACCTCATTTAAAGACACATTAGTTTTGAAGCAATTGTTATTCTTTGTTTTCACTTTTCTTTGCCTGTCTTCCTTCCTTCCTTCCTTCCTTCCTTCCTTCCTTCCTTCCTTCCTTCTCTCCCACTTCCTTTCCTTTGCACTCCTTTCCCTTTCCTTCTCTTCTTCCTGCTCTCCCTCGCTCCTCCTCTCTCTTTTCTCTTTCTTCCTTTTTGAGGTCTTCTCATTCAGGCTGGCTTTGAAAACTCTACATAGCGAAGATGACCTTGAACTTCTGATTCTTCCGCTTCCACCTTCCATGTGCATCACCAGGCCAGGATTATGAGGGGTTGGTGTCCAAACCCAGGGTTTTGTGCATGCTAGGTAAGCACTCTACCAGTTGAGATATATCCCCAGACCCTGTGTGTAGTTTTCCATACAGAATTTACCTATTTCTTAGTGGATCACTGTATTTGATTTGTCAAGTATTAATATCTTATATATTCAATCTCTTGCTTTTTCTAATCACATTTTAGAAGTTTATTCAGAAGTATCTATTAGTAACATTCTGACTCAGCTTATATTAAAATGTGTTCATTTACTTTTCTTTTTACTTTCATTATATGTAGAAAAATTTTCCTCTAACAACATGAACTATTACTGACAAAGTCATCCTTTTTTCCTATCAGAGTGCTAAGTTTTGTTTCTTCCATGAAAGTCTGTTATTAGCAATAGGTCCTGGTTCAGTCTCCCTGAAGCACTGAATAACACTGGGAAGCCCATCCTTCTCAGCTCAACCATTATTGTCAGTTTGGAGCACCTACCCTTAATCACTAACAACATTTCCAACCAGGACATTTTCCTGAGTGTGAAGGAGAGTGAAATTTATTTGAATGGCTTTCTTCATTTTCATTTAGTTGAATGTGATTCTAGAATACTCAAAACAAGATTTTCTTTTAAAAAATATGTATGTGGGGTATGTGTATACATGTTCATTAGCATGAAACACACCTGTGCAGTTCATGTGCATAATTGTGTACATGTGTGGAGGCCCAAGATTGGAATTGTGAGCCTTCTTCAATTTCCTTTCAACATATTCATTGAGATGGGGTCTCTTAATTGAACCTGGAGCTCAAGGCTGTGGCTGGTCTAGCGAGCCATCTTTTTAAGGAACTCCAGTCTCTGCCTTCCAAGTTCTGGATTTATAAATGCCTGCTTCATCCACCTGACATTTGTATGTGTTTGTGGGATTATGAACTCTGATCCTCACACACGTGCTGCAGGCCATTTAACCACTAAGCCATCAACCCAGCCCCACACCCCTCCTTTATTATGAAGTATGAAGTATAACTTAGTTATCCGAAATTCTCCTAAGCTGCAGTTGGAATCAATCTGAAAATTTCCATACATAAGTCCTACTGCTTTTCAGAACAATCGATGCAAAGCAGTGGGAAAGAGGGATTTATTTCCACAATTTAAAAACTTTTCAAGTCACTTAAGGAGTCCACATAAATCTTCTCATTTATTTTTTTCTCTGAAAAATCATTTCTACTTTTTACTATAAAACAACAAGGACGATATCCAATTTTTTTAAAACATTAGAAATATATCACATATGGAAATATGGTGAGTTCTACAATGTGCTACCATTCAAAAATAGCAGTGCAGTTCTCAGAGGATGAAAAAGAGACGTGTTACAAAATCCCCTGGGAGAAAGCAAAGGAAAACAGAAGCAGTCAGAACTGGAATGAAATAGTGTTTAATCAAATGCAGAGAGTGGAGGGATAAATTTGTCCATCAACTACAACAAGGGAGCATGCTAAGGCTGGGTTTTAATCCTATTACACGGGAAGAAGGTGTATGCTAAGCTGGAAATTACTGTAATTACCTACACTCGTGATTTATAGGATGGCTGATATAAAAAAGTTATGAGGCCAATTTCTCTTTCACTTGCAATAGAAGCTTTCTTAGGCCTTTATAGAAAATAGTTGAAGATTACAGCACACAAATGTGATGCCAAAGAAACGGTGTGTGGTCATTAAGAGAGCTAGCAATGTAGTCAGGGTAGGAAGCAGGGGGAAGAGAATGAAGCTAAAATTTTGAAAGCCTTGTTTAAGAAACCCTCCTACAGTAATTTCTTAAGCCTGCCCATCTGCTCTGTGTAGTTTCTTTTGTGCTACTGTAACTTATTTAACAGGACTTACAGCATTACGTTAGAAAAAAGTTATGACTGACTCTTTAATTCCCAGCATTCACTGTTGACTCCAGGGGATCCTCTTTCTCTTCTCTGCTCACTGTTAAAGTTGCATGTTGTGATGGTTAATACTGTCAAATTGACAGGACATCACCTAGGAGACAAGCTTTTGGGCACACTGATGTTGGGCACCAGCTTCTGTCAGGTATTTTGTCCCAATGACAAGAAAAATAACTAATACAGAAAACTGGCTCTAAGGAACGAGGCCATTGCTGTGATAAACCTGAATTTACGGTTCTTAGTAAGCCATTGGAACTAGTTTGTGGGAGGAATGTGGTAGAGTTTAGAACTTTAAGCTAGAAAAACCCTAGAATGCTGTAAGAGGAGCCAAGGGCCCATTCTGGTGTTAGTTTGGAAGCTCAGAGTGCTAACTGAAGTGCAAGCACTGGGGGACCCTGCTCCTGAGGGTTCACTGGGGCCACAGGGAAGGCCCTGAAGACAAGACCTCACCCATTAAAGGCTTCATTTTATAGAAAATGCAGATTCATTTGAAAAGAGAAGCCTAAAGGCTAGAGAAGATGGTTTGATGGTTAAGATACTCCAGCTTGAGATCTCCAGCTTGAGATGTGACACCCTCTTCTGGCTTCTGCAGGCACTTATACCCACATGCACATGTCCATCCATGCACACACACACACACACACACACGCACACACACATAAACATACACATACACCACACAACACACATACACATACACACACACCACACACACACACACACACACACACACGCACACGCACATACACACAAACTGGAAATAAAAGATAAAATCTTAATAAAAAGAGTGAACCTAAAAGAAAAGAAAATACTGCTGAAGATGTTCCTTTGTAAAACCCAAATCCCCAAACCACCTAGGGAAGTGTTTAACTAGGGTCAAACCAAAGGCTGATCAACTGTGGTCCAGGCAGACCAGGTTACATCTTAAATTTTAGCAGAACTTGGAATCATCATCCATATGGATTTATGAGTGTGAAAAATGCAAGATTTAGAGGCTTCTGGGGCTTTCATGAAGGTTCCAGGCAATGTGGAGTAGGTTCAGAGTGTCTACAAGGAGGCACTGAAAAGTCACTATGCGAAGCTGTGGGAAGTGCAAATCACAGTGGGGACCCCAGGATGCCGCAGATGCCAGAACAATGGGATATCCACTAAGGAAAACTGTAAGGAAGAAGTAGAACTGGCCCGAGAGAGAGGATATGTGTACTACAGAGAAAAGTGGAGAAGTGGGCCTACGTAACTCCTTGGAAGTCCTGTGCTTCTGTCACACAAGCCCCAGCTGTCAGAAATGGAGCTGCAGGCTCCAATGTTTTCCCAGCTGAGTTTTGGTCTTGCTTTGTTATGATTTTTCCTTTATGTTGAAATGGGAGTGTTTATTCTGTAGTATAATGTTCTGGAATTTTACAACTTGTTATTTATTTTATAGAATCTCATAGTAAAGAGATTGACTTGAATCCAAAAAGAGACTTGGACTTTGAAACAATGATGGCCCTGTTGGAGACTATGGGGACTTTTGAAGTTAAACTGAATGCATTTTGCATTATGAGATGACCATGAGCTTAGGGGAATGAGGGTAGAAAGTTAAGTGTTAAAAGTGATGTGCTTGAATGTCAAGTTGGCAGAAGATAGACCTGTGATAATTAAAGCTGACTGTTGACTTGATAAGATCTAGAATCAAATTGGAGACATACCCCTGGGCCTGCCTGTGAGGGAGTTTCTCGATTAGGTTAACTGAGGAGGGAAGACTCAGCCAAAACGTGGGCAACACCATTCCATGGGCATACTTCCCAGAATGAATACAAAGGAGAAAGGGAGCGAGTATTAGCCTTCATCTCCGGCTGCGTCCTGGGTGTGAACACGACCAGATGCCTTGCGGTTCTGCTACCACGCCTTTGCTTCACGCACTTTCAGACTTTGAACCAAAATAAACTCCTCCTGCATTATAATGATTTTGTCTGGTATTTATCACAGCAGCAAGCAAAGTAATTAATACATTCTATAAGCAATATTTATGTTTATTATGTTTATGTCTGTGATTTACGCTTAGGTCATTCTACATGTTTTAAAATAATCTGGCAGGTGGAAATTGAGTTTTACTTTTGTAAAAATATATCTCGTTGGAAAGAAAAGAAGTTACAACTAAATAATTCTTGACATGTCCTGCTTTCATGGCTGCAATGTCAGTTTCTTATCTCCAGGCCTTGGTTTCTTCATTTTCTTATCAACTCTCTTTTTCAAAACATCAAAACCTTACCTGTGACCTCCTAACAATCCCCCTGGTCTGCCATCTTTACTTATATTTAGTCTTTCCTAATACTGGTTCTTCCTCAGTTCTGGTTACTCATTCCTCTTCGATACCCTGGCTTGAATCCGCTTGCTTATTGAGTCTTCATCTTTCCATTCCTACTCTCCTCCCCCCCCTTAGCCCGCTCTTGCTGCAGATCATTTTTGAAAAATCAGCTCCCAGACAACAAGCACTTGTCATCTACAGCAAGCTATTTCCACCCAATGCCATCCTTTTGCAGGTTCTGTCTTTACTGAGATGCACTGAGAGACACATAATAGGGTGAGACAATGTTTATTGGTTTTATCACCTTGTGCTATTTGCTCATAGAGTGTCTTTCCTGCTGATATATGACAAAAACTCCTAAAGAGAAAATACTGTGTAAACCCAGAGGAACTCCCAACTCATTAGAGCCTGTGATAATCCCATCTCTTTCTTCCGATGCTAAGTTTTCCAGCTTTCCTCATTTGTCTCAGGTCATACCTTTCACAGTTTGCTTAGGAGAAATCACTGACACGTTTGAATATGGTTCAGGAGTTAGAGGAAGACTGATAACCTACCTTCAAGGTGATCCATCTTACAAACCCCATAAAAGTCTTCTTAAGATTGAATGCTGGATTCCAAGTGAATAGTGGCTTGTTGAAGCAAGCAGACCTATACTTTATCAATGCCCCAGGCTGTCAAATGAAGGAGGTGGGCTTGTGCTCTGATTAGACTTCGTGTCAGGGTGACCAAAACACCTGGCTTAAAAAATGTGAGGAAGGAATTATTTATTTTTCCATGGTTTCCAGGGTTTTTGTGCACCATGGGGTGGGGCATGGCGGAGTACAGCTGACTCAGGGCAGCCAGGAAGAACAGAGGGCTCACATCCTGGAAGGCAGGAAGTAGAGAAAGGGGGTCCAGAAAAGGGCCGGTGGCCTCCTTCAACTATGCCTCACATGCTACTTTTCACAGTCTTCCAATAATACTTTCATATTACACACTCATCAAGGAATTAATCTATTTACTGAAGTCGTATAGAAAGGCGGAGAGAATGGGGCCTGGATAAGAAGAGAAACCTACCACCTTTGAGTGCTGGGAAGAAACAATTCCCACACAAACTAACATTTTCTGTGACAGTTGCTTGCATAGATATAGTATTCCTTTTATGCAGACATATTTTCAGGTAAGAATGTTAAAATACTAGTTGGCCATGCTTGAGGCCCAAGTCTATATGACTTTCTTGTACGGTCTCACCCTTTTTCCCAGATATTTTCTGAGAATCTCACAAACAAGACAGAATCTTGTTTATGGTAACACAACATCTTAACTTCCCCTATAATCCTTGTGACCTGGGATTCTGCTTTATCATCTGTAATCTTCTTTTTTGCACACCTTTTTTGCACACAGGAATCATCCTATGGTCTCATGGAAGTTCCTTAGCAACAATTTGAGCTTTAACTCTAAGAACCATCCAAATCCTATATATAATTATTACAAAGACACAAGTGCAACTGTCCTTTGAGAGGCCCACAGCCACACTCTTAGGTCTGTCTTTTTTTCTGAGAGCCTCTTTTTTAACCTTAACCCCTAAGTACATGTTAAAAATCTTTGAATAGCCTTGAATTGGCTCATCGTGAGATTCCAGGATCTGGCTCTTCCGGAATAGAGTCCTTAAAGAAGGAAGGGGACTCCCAAGCTGTTGGTGTCAGTGCTGGTCTTTGCGTCTCCTGTCCTACCACGTCTGACATTCATGAGCTCTGAGCCCTCATGATTTAACTGTCTCTAGAAACAGCCTCATAGATGTACTCAGGTGTGTGTTTTACAGACCTAGATGCTTCTCAACCTAGTCAAATTGGACAATTAGAATTAACTATAAGATCTTCATTTTTAGATGAATTTCCTGGTGGAATCACAGCTCGCTGGTTTGTGTGATTGGGATATTTAAGTTATTATCTAGTTAGGAAGCTTTCCCAAGTGTTTCCCAGTCACTGGTCAAACCAGTGTCTCCCTGTCCTACAAGTGCTCGGGCATGGTAGCAAAGGAAGGAAGAGGGTGAGGAGAGATTTATTTTATAGCTGTTTTTATTATTCTGCTATTTTTAATGCAGGGGCAAAGACTAAAGATTTTTCCTCTTTCACTTTGTTGGAATATGTCTTTGGATCACACCTGTCTTTCCTATCCCCAGAGACTTCATTACGATTTGATTTAGCAATAATAGAAATTGTGGAAATTTGAAACTTAACTATAATAACTGCCTGTCATGACTAGTTAGAACTCTGACAGTGATGCTGTAGAGCAGAGATGCTTCTGACTAATCAGAACATCTTCTTCCCTAACTTTTGCAAGCTAATTAAAATCAGATTCCACAGCAACGGATTTGCCACATCTTTCCCATGTCAGGTCATTCCATTGGCTCCTGTGAGCTTCTAAAGCAGCCTCTGGTCTCCAAGGTCAAGCAAGGAGATGCTGTACCCAGACTACAGAATGCTTATATTTCACTCCTTTGTTCACATATAATTACAAGAAACAGGATTTTAGGCAATTGGGAAAAAAAGGCTGTTCAATCCATCAAAAGCTATCTTTTCCTTAGAAAGAGGAAAGTACATACTTTGTAACACAGCAACATATGTTAGGGATGTTTAAAGCAGAATTGCACTGCCTTGTTGATTTCAGGGTTGACGCTTCACTGCCATCTCTCTGAGGTCCAGAGGCCCTCTGTATGCTCATCCTATTTCAGTTCACTAGGCTAAGGAAGGAAGGTTGAGCTGGCCTCTAACTATAACCAGGCTCTGGAACTTTGGGCTTGGGAGTGGGTGGGGTCTGGGATTGCAGCTCCCTGTAAAGAGTGGCACTGAATACAGTGGGGGCATTGGAAGGGAAACCTTGAGCAATCTTAGACCACAGCATTGATCTGAAGAATGATGGGGGTGTCCCCAGAACTGACAAGAGAAGCAAGAGGAGGGTGCTTAGTGGCCGACAGAGCCTGCGGGTGTTGGATGTGGACACGGGCCCAGAGGGGAACATTTTCCAGGCTGCTTCATTCTGCTCTTTATCCTCAGTATCCACAGGCAATTTCTCACTTTTCCAGGTTAATCAGTGGGTCTGAAAATGTGGTCCAGAAACCCTGGGGATTCCTGACATTCATCCAGGGAGCCCACAGGTGAAGCCTGCTTTCTAGCAAAATGAAGAAGCTATTTACTTTTTCCTTTCCTTTTCTATGAAGTGTACAGTGAAGTTTTCTAATGTAATATGGTAATATGCAGGTTGCAGAAACAGACATGAGAATCCTGCTTCTCATTTCCCTCCCTCCCTCCCTCCCTCTGTCCTCCTTTCTTTCATACTGCACATTGAACCCAAGGCATTGCACATGACAGGCAAGTGCTCTATCTCTAAGCTTATACCCCAGTCTAGAGCCTATTTTTATTTAAGTCATATATTATTTTTAAACGTGTATAAGAATGTCCTTCATACATTATATATGTATGTGTGCTTGTGTGTGTTATATCCAGTTTTTTAAAACTTTATTTATTTTATTTTATTTTATGTGTATGAGTGTATTGCCTGAATGTGTCAACTGTGTCATGCAATGCCAGCAGAGACCTAAAGAGGGTATTGGATCCCCTGGAACTGGAGTTATAGACAATTGTTAGCTGCTATCTGGGTCCTTTGCAAAAAAAGCCAGTGCTCTTAACTGCTGTGCTACCTCTCCAGCCCCTATATCTAGTTTTTAATATAAAGATAAATTATGGGAAACACATTTTGTACTTTTATTCTTAGTTTTAAATAATTTTTAAAACTCAATTATAATTTTAATATTTAATACATGGATATGTGGAAAGCTTGAGTTGTCAACTTGACGCACTTGGAAAGAGGGACCACAGCTGGGAAATGTTCCTGTGTGGGACTGGGCTGTGGGCATGTCTGGGAGGCATTCTCTTGATTGTTGAGTGGTGTGGGAGGACCCAGCCCACTGTGTGTGATGCCACCCATGGGCAGGTGGTCCTGCCTTGTATGAGAAAGCAGACAGAACACAGATCAGAGGAGCAAGCCAGTAAGCAACACTTCCCCGTGGTCTCTGCTTCAGCTCCTGCCTCCAGGTTCCTTTCTTGAGCTCCTGCCCTGGAGCTCCGAAGAGATGGACTCCACTGTGAGCTGAAATAAACCCTTTCCTCCCCATGTTGGTTTTGGTTCCTGTCTTGTCACAGCAAGAGAAACCAGTTAGGGCAGTGAGCAGTAGCTTTGAGGTTCTCAGTAACTTTCTGAAGACAAAGAGGTTTGAAGACCAACAAGTTTGCAGAACATTTCTGTAGATCCATCCTTTTGTGTGGCGGTTACTTAACGATAGGCAGAGTTGGCATTTGGCTCTGTGATAAGTGCGGAAGTACCACGGAAGGCTCTTGTAAGTCTCCCCATTGGCTTGTCGGTATTCCTGCTTTACCACCATTTGCATTTATTGTTTGAATTAAGCAAATTCAGGTTAAGTGGGAGTATAGTGGAGAAGACCCTAAGAGAGAAAACCTATTAACTGTGTCAGCAGTCAGAGTCTTTATCACGATCAGAACCTGCAGAGCAGTACATTAGTCAGTAATCCCCAAAGTTTAGAGCACATAAAAATGGCAATTCGTGTAATGGCATCAAGTTTAGGAGGAGATATGGCTCAGATACCTACATATCAACAGGAACACTGCTGGGGTGCAGTGCTCGAAGGGTCTTGTTTCTTACGGCATCTGCTTCCTCAGTTTGAGCTCAAGCCAGTCTAGGGAATCTGTCTCTCTTTCAGACAAGGTTGTGAAATTTAGCAGAAGAAAATGAAACAGCAAGATTATGCCAATTTAAATTTGACTCTCAGATAAACACTGTACATACATACTTTCTTAGTATAGCTGTCCCATGCAACATTTAGGACACATTTATATAGTAAAAATAATTCACTGGCATCTCGTAATTTATCTATCTTCAAAAAAATAATCAGTGCTCCATGATGTTTATTCTAACTTTATTCGCAAGACTGTATTGACCCCAGTTTTGTGATATCTTCTGAAAGTTTCCTTTTATGTAAATCAAAACTCAGAGAGGTTAATTAACAAGCTCACAATCTAATACTTGGCATATGGCAGACCTTGAATTTAAATCCAAATATGCCTGCATCCAAAGCTCATTTTCTTTCTACTAACATTCCCCTCTACCTCAGTATGCACTGAGGGGAAATGGGACAAGACAGCCTGCGAGATCTTTGCTGTTTTTCATAAAAGTCCCTTGCTTCTTTATGATAATTAGGTATATTTTAACACAAAGATCAAAATATTCTAGTGAGGATGGGGGATGCAAGCTGGTTCAATAACTCAGCTGCAGGAGAGCATTCTAGAATCCAGGTTTCTCCCATCATGTGGTTTCCCTTTAAAACTAGTTAGGACTGGTCAAGTGGTGTGGCGGCCAAGCCTACCTCCTGAGCTCCATCCCCATAACCCACAGAGTGGAAGAGAACTGATTGTTTACTTGTGTGCATACACACACACACAGACACACAGACACACAGACACACACACACAAATGTTAAAAAATTTTAAATGAAATTAATCAATTAATTCAATAGGATGGTTTGTGTGTCAAGTTGACAAGGGGTCAATTGTCCTGGCTAGCTTCAATTTTCAACTTGACACACTTGGGTGATGGAACCTTGATTGAGGAATTATCTCCATTGGATTGGCCTGTGGGCATATCTGTGGGGCATTTTCTTGATTGTTGAGTGATGTCAGAGGCCCAGCCCACTGTGGGCGGTGCCTCCCCTGAACAGTTGATTCTGAATTGTTGAAGAAAGCCCACTGTGCAAGGGCCCGATGAGGAAATCAGTAAGCAGCATAGCTTCATGGTCTGTGCTTCAGCTCCTGCCTCCAGGTTCCTGCCCTGAGTTTCCGCCATGTCTTTCCATGATGAACTGTGACCTGAAGGTAAAATAAACCCTCTCCTCTTCAAGTTGGCTCTGGTTCTGGTGTTTATCACAGCAATAGAAAATAACTAGATTGTACCTTGACTTTTGGAAACACTTATCTCAGGAAATAACTATTAGCTCCAATTTCCAGGAAACAATTATATTAAATGCCTGGGCTGTGCAAAGAGCCATTCCCCAACCCCAAACACATCCTTCTTCAAAGAAGTCCTTAGTAACTATCTAGCCCCTGAGACCTAAACAGGGCTCTGTCGCTGTGTGGGTGTGACAGCATGCAGAGGCAGAGCTCCTATAAACAGAACTTAGCACTAATTTTCACGGAGGCCTTCTGGCCTCCCAGTGTGGGGGCAACACTAAAAATACAAGTCTTTCTGTTACTCTTCTTTTGTTCTCCGTCCTTATCACTCTCCACTTGGTCTCATCCTGTTTCTCCTGCTTTGACAGTCTACTCTTCTGAATCCCAGTACTCCCTTTAAACCTAGATAATGTACTTCTACAGATTTTTTTTTTTTATCCTTTTCACTTCGGGAAACTAATAGGACTTTGCATCTGGGAACTAGATGATTGCTTTCCCTCCAGCGCTCTGGTTGAGTGGTTGATTGCTCATTCTTGAAATGGTGTTTACTCTGTCTCTGTGCCCACCCCGACCCCCTTTCTCTAGTCCCTTTTCGGCATGTTACAGCCGAGCTCCTTTGGTTTTCCCTCATCCTGCAGAGGTGCTGGGGACAGGACCAGCTATGACCCGAGCCACTCTTTCAGTCCACAAATGACCAAATTATGTGAACGGACCAATTTTCAGACCCATTACTGGAGACTGAGTGAAAATCAGTGTTCTGCCAACTCACAAAGAGTTCACCTGCAGTTAACTCCAAACACGTTTCCAGAGATTTCTGTTAATCAAACCCATTCTCCACAAGGTATACCACATAATCTTTTAAAAATGCAAATCTAATTATTTCTCAACACTACATAAAGCCTTCCAAAATCTCCCTAAGGATCCCAAGGTAAATTTTAATTTCTCTCCTTCTCCTTCTTTCTCTCTCTCTCTCTTTCTCTCTCTCTCTCTCTCTCTCTCTCTCTCTCATATTCTGGTTTTATAAAGAAGGGTCTTATATATTCCAGACTAGCCTGGAAATTTTATATAGCCAAGACTGGTGTTGAACTCCTGCTTTTGCAACCTCCTGATAGTTGAGGTTATAGTCATGTGACTCCAAGCCTGATTTTGAATTCTCTTAAGACTGATTTACTCCCCCTTTTATTTATTTCTCCCTTCGGAATACCATCTCCTACTGTTCTTCTGTCTCAGGTTCTTTCCCTTTACCTCCCTGATTCCTTTCCATTTTCCTGGTTCCTGCAGTTACATCAGGATACACACTCACACATAAGGGGCAACTGATTACTGTTGGGTAAGGATGAGCTAATCTTCCTAAAGTGTGGGAATCTGGATAGGCTGACTAGACCTCAGTGGATGAACCTGCACTGAGGAGCTTTTGGGACACTAACTTGACACACTAGACCTTAACAGAGATGACCGAGTGTATGGATTCCATTGTGTGCTATGGTGTGTGCCAGTGGGGAAGTGGGTACAAAGATGATTAAGGTTGATTGAGATATTCTGTACACAATGACTCAATAAAAAAGAAAGAAAAAGAAAAGATTGGTCTACTAGCCCCTGAACTATTAAGTCAGTACTTATTTCTCAGGTTCAAATCTGTTCCATGGGCTCCCCATTTCTTTGTTTCAGGGACTGAAAGTACTAAAACTTGAATTTTAAGCCACTATCTTAATATCTGAGTCTGGGTCATTTGTGACAAACAGAAATGTATTTCTTACAGTGGTGGAGGCTGGAAATCCAAGGTCAGGAATTCTGTATGTGGTGAAGGTCTCCGTGCTGCATCATAACACCCTAGAAGCCATCACACGGTAAGAGAATGCACCAAGGCAAGAGGGTAAACATGCAGCCTCAAAATATAATCAGCATTAACCCATTTGCGAGAGCGTTAGCTTCACAATCTCATTGGAGTCACCTTCTGACACTGTCATATTGGAAGTTAAGTTTCCAACACAAGTTTTGGAAGAACGTATTCCGGTTGTAATAGCCATCGATTTGTGATTTATTTATTTCTCTGAGTAACTTATATGAAGTATATATGTCAATGCCTGACTGTTTTATCTTATTAATCTCTTGTTTCTAAGGGTAATAAGAACTCAGAAAGGTAGAGAAAGAATAACTGTTTCTTTGCTCCAAATTCCGCTATTGCACAGTCACTGTGTTACAGACCAAAACAGAAACGAATAGGGCATTGCCTCTAATATAAAGCAATAATCATAATACTGTTAAGAGTTGACACACTGGCAGCACGTGTTGGGGAAAATGGTATATTACATAACAGTGCCCAAATATGCCCAAGGAAATTAGGGAGGAGTTCTCAAAGGACCTGAGTGTTGGAAAATAGCAATAATTTGACTGGTAGGTTTAGAACACGTAAAAGTACTCCAAGTAGATGGAATAGTGCACAAATAACGTGAAGTATCAAGATAACATATGTCACTGGGCTGGCATGTGGTGTCACGATGGCCATCTTTATGAGGGAAATTTAAAGGCGTGTGTCCTCCAGGGCCTGGAGAGAGGGCTCAGAGGTTAAGAGCACTGACTTTTTTTTTTTTTGTAGAGGAGCCAGGTTGGAGTCCCAGTACCCACATGGTGTCTAACAACCATCTGTAACTCCAGTTCCTGGGGATCTAATGCTTTCTTCTGGCTTCCATGGGCATTGGAAGTGTACTTATACACATGCAGGTGATGCATTCATACACGTAAAATAATAATAAATTTATAGAAAAATGAAGGCATGTGTTCTACAGAAAAATGGTTCTCTGTACTTTCATTACTCAAGCTCTTAGTGCTCCTGTCTTCGTAGAAATATGTGGTCTTCTATGAAGAAATGCTCAAATAGACTTAATATTCCTTGCTAATGATACTGGATGCTTATTTTCTTTGAGCACAAAATCAGGGGGAAACAGAAAAAGTCAGTTAAGTAGATTCTGATATGGGCATTGTCACATCACAAGCACAGGTTACTGTGTTCTGAACTTGTTACCTGATTTGTGTACAAGAACAAAGGAACCCAAAATGCAAAAAACTCAGGGCAAATGCCTGTTTAGAGAACAGGTCACATGATCACACAAGGTTTCAGTTTTCCATACAGCTATCATCTTCCTTGCCACTGTGATTATGGTTATTTATTGTTGATGATTTTATTGCTGAATTTTCCTCATTGGAAATCTTGTGTCTGCTAAAACCACAAAGTAACTTTGCTAGCGTCTCTTTCCTACACTCTTCTGTGCTTTCTCTTTATATTGGAATGTTAATTTCATCTGCAAATGAGTTAGTGAAGATAGAAATGTTAAATTAGTTGAAGAGACACATTTGCATAGCTCTGAAGTACCAGTCTCCTGAATCAGCAGAAAGCTGTGGTAAAAACACAAACCATCTCCTTTTATCCATCCTGAAAGGAGGAATTACAGTGTATTTTTCTAACAATGCGATGGGAATATATCCTCTATGTAATGGAGTCCTGTAGCCATTCAAGCAATGGACTCCTTCAGCTATCCCAGGAGGCTCATAACTCCTACAGGACCAGCTACAAGGCAGGTGTTGCTACTGGCCTATTGTTGTGGTTGAGAGGTTTGTGTGTATGAGGTCCTGTCTGTATTCAGACATGAATTCTTCATGATGCCCCCACAACAGTTTAAAGGAGAAATTATTCCAATGCACTTATTCTAACCCTAAATGTAATTCAGATTGAAATTTGTTATGAGATCACATTTTAAATATTTATACACCTCACTTTAATTTCCAAACCGCTTTCTCCATATATAAACTAGTTACTTACAAAGTGCACAAAGAACAAAGGCTTAAGTGAATAAAAGTTAGAAAGTCAAAAAATTAAAATTTAAACTATTAAAATTAATTACATTTACTAATAGCTGTCATTTCTGTCAATCTCAGATATCTTCAGACAATTTTCACAATAAAATTTTCACCAAAAAAATCTATCAAAATATCTATTTTAGAATAAATTTTATGACAGAATTCATTAATTCCAACATTCTACCTCCAAGTGTATTTTTGTATGTATTTGGGAGAGTTTTGATGACCTTGTCAAAAGTTAATCTTCCCCGCTTTTCAAGTGTATTTGCTAATAGCAAATAAATAAGATCTTTTTCTCATCATAATGAGTTCCTTCTCTTTCAGGAGTATTGAGTGCAATGTTCAAAGATATTTCAGGTTTTGACAAAATTTGAATGTAAGGTAGTGCCGCTTTCTTGTCCCTTCAGTCCCCAATTTTCAACCTCTGAGATGCTCTTGTCACACGCAGGTTCTAGATTTCCAGAATTTTCTTACAGTTACAATTATTTTAGGAGATATTCTCATCTCTATCAGAAAATGGACGCATTCTGTTCCCTGATAGAAGCTGATGGTCAGGTAGAACAGGAACTCCTAAAGCAGCAGCTCAGAGAATGCCTTTGATGGAGGCCAAAGTGCAGGCAGAAAATTGTTTCTGGTTCTCCTACCTTCTGCTTGAAGTTTTACACGAGGACGTGACTGAAGAGGAGGCACCTGGACTGACAACCCATGTCCCTCCATCCCCTACCCCAGTTTCTGCCATAAGTCCTTTAAAAATCCCCTAGAAACTTGATGACACTTTGTCCCCGGGGCCCTCTTCCTGTTGTACAGGGACTTTGTCTGCTCTCCTTTAATAGCTCCCACCTGTGAATCTAAAATAAGTTTCTCTAAAACTCACCCTCTATGGTTCGTAAATTTCATTCTTTGAATTTTCAAGACAAGAATCCAAAAGCTACTGGTCTGGGGCATCTTTGGTGGCTGTTGAGTTTTATAGGCTGTGAACCCCCAAGGCTAAGCTCACTGAGTCAAGTAATACTTCATTGAACTCAAGGACACCCCCAATTTTTCCATATCACTTGTTTCTGACCATAGTGAGGCAGAGCATCATGGGTTGGTGGATACTAAAAATGTTCTAAAAGAGAAGGAACTGACAGTTCTGGGTGTTAAGGAGAATCAGAACTATAGAATACATGTTTTTATTTTCAATTATATATTTATCATGATGATATATATCGTGTGAGTGTGTGTGTGTGTGTGTGTGTGTGTGTGTGTGTGTGTGTGTGTGTTTTACTGTAAAGAACTGGTTCACTCGGTACTGAAGATTGAGAAATGCAAGGTCTTTGGTCATTAAGAATTAGGAGGCCCAGAAGCTCAAATACTTCAGTGTGAGTACCCCTGAGGACAAGGAGTGTTCTGGCTTGAAGGTGTCAGGCAAAGAAAAAGAATTCTTTCAAGCTGGACCTGTGTAGTACACATCTTTATTTCTAGCACTCAGGAGACTGTAAGCAGGAGGATTGTCTCAAGTTTGAGGCCAGCCTGGGTTACACAGTGAGCCAACCAGGCTGCAGAGCAAGATCTTATCCCCACAAACCAACAGCAACAAGAAAGAATTCTTTCTGATTGGGCCTTTTTTTCTTTTTTGGAAGAAGGGTTTATTTGGCTCACAGTTACAGCTTATAGTCCTCCTTGTGGGACAGTCAAGGTGGCAGAAACTTGAAGCAGCTAGGCATATTACATCCAGTCAGGAGCAGAGAGGGAATGAATGAATGAGCTCTCAACACTCATAGAATCCAGAATCCGCGGCCCAGGGAATGGTGTCATCCACAGTGGATGGGTCTTCCCACCTCAGTTCACACAATCAAGACTCCCCCCACCACAGGTGTGTTCCTGATCTAGACATTCAGACTTCCTTCCTAGGTGATTATAGATTGTGTCACGCTGACAACCAAAACTAGCCATCACACAGAGAAGAGAGAAGCAAGGAAAAGGCCCAGCCTGCATCTCCTAGCACATCTCCCCAGCACCCACTCTGTCCTCTTCTATTTTGTTTTCCCACTTATTACTGGGCAGAAATTGTAGGGCCGACATCAACTTTTCCCCTTGTGCCAGAAAACTGCTCAAAGTCTATAGTGATGGAGGCATCTCCTGGGAACTTGTTAGAAATTTTGAACCTTAACAGTCCTCAAATTAAATTCTGCTTTTAATAAGGCCAGATGTTTCATATAGACATTCAGCCCCAAAACCTTGAGATCTTGTCCACATTTTCTTACACTGGGATCTGACTCCACCTACTACTGTGGCCCCTTTCACTTTCAACAGGTCCCACCTTGGTGGATCTTTTTTCTTACCATCCAATTGGAAGTATAAGCTGATCTATTAAGAAAACTACTCCTTGTTCCACTATGTTCTGTGAGCCTTAGATATAGAGGTTCCATTGTAGATACGTCACTTAGGATTGGGCATCTCTCAGCCACTTATTCTCTCTGTTTGACCCGTTGTGGAACTCTGTAATAGTCTTCATCTGTGGCAAAAAAGAAACTTCTTTGATGAGTGGTGACTGGGATATTTGTCTGTAAATATAAGGATACATATTTTTCACATAGTAAGAAATTACATTAGTCTAGGGACGTGTTGGTCATGGAGTTCTCTAAGGTCTGTGACCTCTCCAATCATGCATACTTGGCTATGTAGTGCCACACATGAGTTTACTCATTTTGAGTGGATTTTTAGTCCAATCAAGTAGCTGTGGATTGCCCCAGAGATCAAAGGGCCACTGCTATACCAATTGTCATGTGCTCTCCTGGACATGAATGTGGTTATTTGGTCTTGAAGCTGGTACTGGACCATCATTTGGTGTTCTCCTTAACGCCTTGTGTAGTGTAGAGCTAGCCTTCAAGGGGAAGTGGCTTCTAGGTCAGGTACGGCTCCATTGGTCAAAATCCTGTGTCCAAAGTGTGTTCTGTCTTCAGCAATAGGGTCTTATCTTCAAGTTCTGGGAGACAGTCAAGGGCTATGGCAATAGCCTGTGTGATTTTGGAAGTCTCTTGGACTTCCTTGGCCAACAACTCAAAGGTTTCTCCTATCTGACACTATTTCTTGCTATGTAGCCTTCAGCTATGAACATGGATTGCTGTAGAGATATTGCATGTGTAATTTGTCATTAAATTGTTAGACTAATAAGAGTCCCTCTGTTTTTTCCACTAACTAGGCGTTATTTGCTTCTCCTCTCTCTGTCCCCGATGAACCCTTCCTCCATGCCTTCCCCACATGAAGTAATGCCATTTTCCCCATTTTCTCCCTTGATAATACGTCTTCTAAGGTTCCATGTCTTTTGAGCTCCTTCTTTCTTGGGCCTTTTATTCTAATTAAATGGCCTTCCACTGGCTGAATGGAACCCACTCACAGTGGGGAATGTAGCTTTCTTTACTCAGTCTACCAATTCAAATTTTAATATATAGATTATGTCTGATAAGTTGAGGCTGAAGAAATCCTAATCGACCATTTATCTATTTCTAGTTTTATACTATGGAGATAATAAGACTTCTCAAATCCATCAATTTATTTCCAAGATGAAGTGATGATTAAAATATATGCATGGAACAAGTTTGTATTTTCTTAAATATACTAGGTGTGGGTGTAGCTTTTATCAGCTTGCCTCGCCTGGACTCACCTGGAAAGAGAATCTAAACTGAGGAATTATCTAGATCAAGTTGGCCTAGTAAGCATGTCTGGGGGTGGGTGTCTTCATTATTGATTAACCCAACCTACTGTGGGCAGCACTTTTCCCTAGGTTAGACCCTGAATTGTATAGGAGTAAAGGAAGCCAGCAGAGGGCCTGGAAAGATGGCTCAGAGGTTGAAGGCATGCACTACTTTATAGAAGACCCAAGTTTGGTGTCCAGCACGCATGCTGCATGGATATAACCAACTATGACTCCAGCTTCCCAGGGCATTCAACACCAAATTCTGGCCTCTTCAGTTACACACACATGCACACACTCACATGTGGACATGCAGGTATACACATAATTAGAAATAAAAATAAATATTTTAAAACAAAACTAGTGGAGGACAAAGGCTGTCATTAGGGCGCATCCATGCCTTTCTGCTCTCTACTATGGATCTTGTGTGACCGTCTGTCTCGACCTCTATGACTTCATGCCATTGGCTGTAACCCAGAATTACAAGTCAGGTAATGTCATTCCTCCCCTCAGCCTCTTTTGCTCAGGGATTATATCACAGCGGCAGAGATAAAGCTAAAAGTCGGCTTCGCCTCCTTATTTGTCTATAACCAAACCTCTTTGCTATCATTATTTGTAATTTACCTGGTTTCAACAGAATGTAAAGAAAAATAAGAGCTTCGAGTCCCACATGATAACCAAGTCTTCAGCAACTCATTTTAGCAGTTATGACTTAGATCTAACAGTCAGAAACAAAATGTAGCTTTGCTCAGGACAGAAAAGGCAAGGAAAATGTGAAAACTGTAGGAGACAAAAACTAACTCATATCTTTTGGTAAAATAAAATTTTGTTGCAGCCTCAAAGAAAAAGAAAAGCACTCTCTTTCCTACAGTCTGAAAAGAAAAAGAATGCCTTCTATTGAGGAGGACCGACAACAATATTGACGAAGTAAACTGGGAGGAGTTTTAGCATTAATAGATTATCTTCCTAACTCACCTCTAGAAACCACGATGTCCTAAAGAATAATTTGGAGAGCTGCACCATCCTTTAGTTTCTTGTTAGAGTGCAGCAACTCTAAGCAGTGTCTTTGTGTTTTTTACCCCCTTGATAGAACGTAAGTATTTATAATCCAGTTAGCTTTATATAATTCTTCCTTTTTTAATGTCAAGAAAGGTTTTATTAGATTGGCTTGCACAGTATGGTCTGGGAGTCCAACAATAGCTGTCTTCACATTGGAGAGGCTAAGAACCTTACGGCTGTACCGTCCATGTGTTTGGATGCATCAGCTGTTCCAGCCTGGTTCTGAAGGCCTGGAGGTTTCATGGAGAGCTGCTGGTCTCCAATCTATACTGGAAACACAAAGAAACTGAGTTCTGGTACCAGCAAAGGAATGTAGCAGCTTCATCAGGATAGACGACTCAAACTCATTGCCTAACTTTCTGCCAAACTGATCCCTGCTGTGATGAAAAAGAGAGCCACAAAGCTGGAAACACAGGATGTTGTAGACGCTTCTCTCCCATTCTAAGGAAGTTAGTTAAAATGATTTGTGGTAACTTTGGAGCCTATAAAATCTTTTGAAATCTTCCAGTTGGGCTTGACCCCCTGGAAAGGAGAAGGTCACCCAAATCTCCTGTTTTCCAAAAGTGTTCTGCTTCTTTCTACAGCTTAAAAATGACCATGGGTACTAGATCCTTTTAAAATAGGAAGGAAACCCGAGTAGGTGATACACTCCATATATCTCCAGCTCTTACCCGACATGATGACTTTGTGCTGAACATTGGGCCAAGCTCCAAGGCAATTATGGGAGGACTGATGGCTGGATCCTGAGCACAGTGTCTTTGGGGCTGTCTTATAGAGTGCGTATTCCCAAACAGCAAAGAACATGGTTATTATATCAGGAGAGTGATATTAGGGAAAGGTCATATATGTGCCTAAATTCCCCCAAAGTAAAAGGAACAAAATAACCTCTTTTAAAACAACAGAGAACCTCAAAAATTATATAATATCTAAATTAGGAAGTACAAGCTGTGTTTCTATTTTCCAGTGGTGTGTGAACCATAAATATTTTAAGATTGAAAACATTACTAAAAATAATCTGTTAAAAATTCACTGAAATTCTATTTCAGTCCACTTGTGGAAGGGCCTGCTCTTCACGGTCCAGGCTTTGGCTTACGCCTCTCCCCACAAAATTAAGTCCTCCCATTCCATCAGATACATGATGTACTCTTCCATTAGAGATAACACAGTATCTGTTTACATGAGATTGAACTATGTTCTCAGTACAAGGGGTAATTTAATGTGCTTCATCGGGATTTTCTTTTGATGACATTTCATCTCAGTCAGAATGACTTTACAATGACTTCACTTCTGTAATGTCACAGAGGGGATTGCCAAGTGTTCATAATTTTACTGGTTATAATAATTTTAGTCAATGCTTTAATCGCCCAATGGATTTCTGTCTTCTATTTTTTATTCCAAAGTCTGAATTTCACAGGTTTTTCTCCCTCTAATTCTTAAAAGAGACAGCAGCATTTATACTGCGTGGCTCCCAGTTTCTTTCCCACTGGTTCTTCTGAACACTGCCACCTGGTGTGGTGTCTTCATTCTAAGTTTGACTTCAATATTTAAGTTAAAATTTCAAAGAATCTGATGTTGCTTGAAGAGATAGAAAATTAACACGTGACTTCTTTCTTGAAGCAAGCCAGGGAAAGCCAAGGAAGAGGGATTCCTGAAACTCAGAACTCATAAAATTTAAAAATGTATAAGAAGGTCAGGAAATGAAAGAGGGGTATTATGATGGTTAATTGTCACAAGTAATCTAAAGAGATTTAGAATAATCTGGGAGTTATACCTTGGGGAATGTCTGTGAGGGGGTTTCCAGAGAGGGCTGACTGAAGGGAGAGGACCCACCTCAACAAGAATAGCCCTTTCAATGTGTGACGTGGGGGCATGTAAAGAGGTTCCAGGAAAAAGTAATATTGGTTGCCATCTGCCTTCACTTCTTCCTTCATGTCTATCTGCTGTTCTGTCTGTTAAGTCAGGCTTCATCTTCATCAGCCTCCTGACAAGAACTGAACACCAGCAATCTCTAGACTGTCAGTGCCGGATGTGTGTGTGTGCACGTGCATGCACGTGCACATATTTCTGGAGAAGTTTGCCTAATACAGAAAGAATTCTTAGTGGAGACAGATGAGAACAGGCTCTCTACACTACCAAGTAGTTCAAGGAAAATTCTATACTTCTTACTTTTGCTCTTTCCCAGATCATCTGGGAAGAAGAGCACACCTGCCACTTCAGAGCAGGAAAATCAAGGGCTGGAGCCTGCATGAGAAGTGGGTGAGCCCTGGATGCCTTTTGTATTTCAACTCTCTAGGACTGAAGCTCAGGCTTCTCAGATGTTGAGAGACAGGAAGGCTGACAGCTTGCAGCTGATCCATCTTCAGGACTTCCGTCAACTGAAAGTTACACTCAGCCTCAGAATCTGCTTTTTGGAGAATCAGCAGTTTGTTCTGCCAACTCCGAATAAGCGTCTTCATCACCTGCTTTTCTTGGCCCTGGAGGCTGCAAATCAGGGAGGCAGCTATTGGGTAAGAAACGTTGTTTGTGGAAGGAGTCTCTCTGAATGGCAGAATAAGAATTGGCCCATGATTTGAGCACAAGACGTGTTTGAAAACTCCAAGTCAGGGTGTGTCTGTCTTCTGTGTTCATGACTCCTCTTTCTAGAGAGAAATCCTCCCAAGGATGGTGAGCCAGAAAACTATTTGAGCCAGAGGTCAAAAAAGAGACAGAAAAAAGATCAAATCTGACTCCAGTTGTGCAAACCAATCTGTTTTCACCTCTAATTCAATTGTGTTTGTTTACTTTAAACTGTCATTCCAACCTGATTCTCCCTTGCCAAGTAACAGAGCATTGTCTCAGGTTCCAGGAGTTAGGGATAGATGCTTACGGGAGGCCATCATTTTGCCTACTACTGGATCATAACCCAGTGCTTCATTTCCTTTGTGGCTGTCTCTTCCAGCTTTGCCTCTTTAAGGTTAGCCCCCATGTTGTTTGCTCATTTTCCCTTACAAAGTTGTTCTTATTTTCTGTTATGACATGAAGTTTTAGGTTTATTTTCTATTTCCCCATACTAGGTTTAGAATCAGTCTGCTTTCCAAGAGGTCCTGGGTCCTTTTATTAAAGTATGATGTTTTGCCTCCAAGATCTGGGTGCTAAGTGTGATTATTATACAATGGTATTTCTTCCAAATCCTGTCAGTGGGAAGAGGAGGTAACTATATGCTTAATAATCCAGGTATCCCACATTATAATTATTTACGCATCTAGGTCAATGTGTATATGTTAAAAGTACACCCAGCATTCCATCTTCATCAGGTTTGTTTAATACTTATTACAATTTCTTTCTCTGACACAGAAAAATCTGGCTTTCATTGCATGCAATTTATTTACCTATTTCTGTAATCCCAGTATATCTGTGAGGTTGTTTCAAAATTGCTAACCCAGACCTTTGTGAGAAATCTATTTATCAAATAGAGTCATGCTTATTATATAGTTCTTTTGTCTTTTTAGTTATATAATTTCTAGTAAAATATATATTTTACTTAGATCAGGTCCTTCCTCCAGACCCTTCTGTATGGTTGTATCAAGTATTGTACATAATTAGATTTGAAATTTACTGTCTGCTTTTCATCCTCTATCTTATTCACTGATTTTTAAGAATTTGTGTAAGGTAATATTTACTCTTTTTAATGTACAATTTTGTTTATTGTGGCAAATTCATCAAGTCTTCAACCAGGATCACGTAAACAATTCTGTCACCTTGAATACACTTTGTTCCATTTCTCACTCCGTCCCTTACCCACCCCTGACAACTGCCTTCTGCTGTTCAAATTAACAGGTTCATAGATATAGATAGATTCACTAGATTTTGAGTCTAGGAACCGCCATCAAAATATAGTCAAAGTCCATTCATTTTGTGTGTGACTCAATAGTTCATCGCCTTTTATATTTCTGAGTAATATCCCTCTGTTTATGTCACTTTAGTTTGTTTGCCCATTCACCTAATAACCAATTATTTGCAATTTTGGGTGATTATGAGCAAAAGTGTTACAAATATTTGAATTAGGCTGTGTGTGTGTATGTGTGTGCGTGTTTGTGTATGTGTGTGTTCTTAGTTCATTTGGATGAACACTATAAACAGGGTTACTTGGTTGCATTGTAGCTGTGTTTAGGTTTAACTGTGAAATCCTCTTCTGAAGTGGTTATATTGTTTTGGACTTTTTGTTTGTAACAGTGTCTTGGTCTGTAACTGAGCATGGTCTCAAACTCAGTCTTCCTGCCCCAGCTTCCTAAGTGCTAGGCGTACACATGTGTCCCTTTAAACCCCTCCCATTTTGGTTTTGATCAGCAGTGAATGGGTATTATTTTCTTTCTTTTCCATGCTATAAAACATGGATATAAAACCTGGATATGATTGACATTTTCAGACGTTTTTTATGATTGGGCTCCACTGTCCTCTTTCTCTCCATAAATGAGCCTCCTTGATGGTTCACATCATTGACAGCATTTGGTTATCATTTTAAAGTATTACTTAAAATTTAGGTGTCCCATTCAGGGCTAAGCACTCTTATCTCTGAACATTGAACAGTTGTGGGTCTCAGTGTTAACTGTCCTCTGCTGCAAGAAGAAAGCTTTTCTGGTGAGAGTGAAAGAAACAGTAATCTGTGGACATAAGAAGTCACTGGGAATGGGTTTAGTACTAGGTCCATTTAGTGTAATCATAGTAGTAGTCTCTCCCCCACGGCTCAGAAATCACTGTGGAAGAGGAGGCAGAAAGATTATAAGAGCCAGATATGGTGGGTGATGATCACAAGAAAACACAGATGGTCAGAACCCACAGCAATGTGAGCACACACAAGACCTGTGTAAGCTCAAGCCAGACCCGTTTCCAGCACAGAAGAAGGGAGGAAGGCAAGACACTTTGCCCTAGCTGAGGAACTATTGGCAACTTATACCTGCAGGGAGGAAAGCCAGTTTTTTTAAAGGACATGAAACTGGGTACATTAACCATGCTCCAGGGATGGACCCACATCAAAGTGCATTTGGGAATAAATTAAACTCCATAGACCTTAAAAAATAATAGAGGTCATTAAATCAGGCAAGAGAGAGGGTCTGAATATGCTCAAAATACATAGTAGGAAATTTCAAAAATTCAATACAAATATTTTTAAAGAAGAAAAATTACTTAGCTTGTCTTAGTAGGTGTGTGGTGGTACCTCATTTTGGCTTTAATCTTTATTTTTGTAGGAAAAACTAATGATGAACATCTTTCTGTAGTCTTATTTTTCATTTTCCATCTCTCTCTACTGTGGCAAGTCTCTATTTCTCTCTTTGCTTACTTAATTTTGAGTTATATGTAATGTTTACATAACCGAGGTATGAAACTTTACCATGCACATGATTGGTAACTATTTCTCCAAGTCTGTGATATTTTCACTTTCTCAATACTGCAGAATGAAAGTTGTAAATTTTTATAAGACCCATTTGATGAATGTGTTTCTTTTGTTGATCACACTTTTTGTATCACACTGAAAAATTCATAGCTACACCTAAGGCCACACAGATTTTCTGTTCTTTTTCTTTTCTATAAGCCATGTAGTTTCAGTTTTATATTTAGGACTATGGTCCATTTTGAATCCATTTTCTTCCCTTCTTGATTTTTTTGAGACAAGGTCTTATGTAGCTCAGACT
The DNA here is from genome assembly GCA_035773235.1 of Eospalax fontanierii. Taxonomy (NCBI): domain Eukaryota; kingdom Metazoa; phylum Chordata; class Mammalia; order Rodentia; family Spalacidae; genus Eospalax; species Eospalax fontanierii. The sequence goes on from CM069539.1 coordinate 11,594,246, forward strand.
GTCCTTGAATTTACTCTGTGACTGAAGATGACTTTGAACTCAAGATCCTCTGCCTCTTCCTCCAAAATACTGGGATTATAGGCGTGTGCCTCCATGTTGAGATTGAGCTTTGCATAAATTATAAAGCATATGTCAATGTCATTTACTTATTGGCCTTTTTTGCTTTGTTTTTCAATGTGATTGTCCAACCACTGTAGTTCACTGAATGGGCTTTAATCCCTTATTAAAAATCTGTTAACATTTGGCTTGAGTTCTTTGCTCCTTACTTCGCTTCGTTTATCAATATTTCGGTCCTTTTATCACTGTCACACTGTTTTGTCTAACGAAGCTTTTTAGCAAGTCTTGAACTTAGGCACTGTATCTTCTCTCATTTTGTTCTTCAACTTTGCCATCTAGAATTCATTGCTTAATACAGAATCACCCTGCAGATATCTACTGCTCCTCCTAGAAATATTACAGCAATTGTAGTAAGTCTATAGATAAAATTAGGAAGCGATTCCAACCTTCTAGCCAGAAAACTAAAATCAAAGCCAAAGAGTAGGTTTGAGGGGTGGAGAGGGGTCACTTAATCACATGGAGCTAATAGTCCTTGCAGTGCATCCAGGGTAAAAAATACTCAGCAGACAGTTAAACATGTGGTATTTGATCTCACTTCTCCCTTTTGAACTTTCAGTAAGGCTTGATCGATCAATGAAAGATGTAAATTTTGAAAGCATATTTTTGTTGGGAGGCCACCATTATACAAGACAGAATAATCTAGGGACTTAAAGACACAGTGCAGTGGAGCATCTCTCCTAGCAGCTGTCTAGTAATATTCTCTCCCTCTCTAGCCAGCGAAGACTCATTCCTCCTCATTTTGTGCCCAGCTACTTATACCTCCTTGGGAATGTTTTTCTCAATCCTAAGATGAATAATCAACCTCCATTATCCTTGAATGGGACAAGAATAATCAACCTCCATTTTCCATGAATGGGACAAGCCATGGGAGATCAAGAAGGAGCCTTTCCATCCTCACCTCAGTTACCCTGACTGAGATAAGTCTTCCCTTTTCATGTTGTTCTTAGAGAAAATTTTATTCAAATCTGTGTCCTGAATGAAGTTAGGATGATTTCATAAAGATGCAGATCGAATACTGTTACACTCATTCATTCCCTGTAGACAAAGGCAGAATTCTACAGTGTTATTTGCCAGGCTGCAAGTACCCTTGTTGCCACCTCCAGCCTCATCTGTCATTAATGACATCCTGGGATCTGGAGAAATGAATTTTACTCAGACTTCACAGGAGTGTAGAAGGTGTGATCTCTAGGGTTCCCGTAGTCTCTCAGCTTGCCCTCTTGGAGCATATTTCCGAACTGAGATTTTCTGCTTATTTGTCTGTATCCCCTTCTACACCATCTGTTCCCTGTGAGCAGAGGCAGGTTTTATTCTCTGATAGAGACTTAGGAGCAATCACAGTACTAGAAAGATTAATGTAGTTTTAGTTAAAAAAGTGAACGATTGTATGAATGGATGAACATATCAGTATATTTGTTCTCCCAAGTCTATATGGCCACTATTTATAGAGATTTTGACTGTGATACAGATCTTTGGATTTTTCAGGCCATTATCAATTCAGCCATCTAGATGTCATACACACAGAGGAATTATAAGTTCAAAGGTATTTTAATGGAGCAGAGCAACATTTTTAGTATTCTTGTTGTATTGCATGACACAAAAGAGCAATAATAACTTATCTGGCCACCGACGTAATGAACCCCAGTCATTCTTGTCAAAATGACCTTGTAGGGGTATGTGGAGTGATATTATAACCATAACAAAACTGAAGAAAGATTGAAGACCCAGAACTCATAAAGAATAGATGAGGTATAAATTGGAAGCGGGCAGGTATGACACCTGTCTTAAAATGTGGATGGAAATGAATTAAATTTTAAGTGAAAAATGAGATCTGGTAAATTGCCTGTCAGATAGCAGAGACCACTCGACAGTGATCATCTTCAGATGGCTGTGACAGGTGTGTTGTTCAAGTGAAGAATCAACACGGGCAATGACTCCTGTGTTTAACCAGAAAGAATTTTGTAGCGTGAGACTTTTCAGAGATTGTAGATGTCAGGGTCAAAGGTCTGCAAGCACAGGAAGGTCTGAGGCATTCTCAGATAGAGAGACGTGAGTGACACCTTGAAAATTTTTGGTTACATAATTACAGCCTTTCTGTATTAGTGGAATGGAGGGAATTCAGCTCTGAAGACACTAAGGCAGTTTCAAATTCTGTCTAGGCCATTTACTCTATGTGAGGTTTGTGGAGGAAATTATGTAACTACCCTTGGTTTTTTTTTTTTCTACCACATGCAGGAAAGAGGACTTTCTGCAAAGGTCTTCTGAGATAAAGTATCGAAGAAAGCACTGACTGTGTGCTTTCATGTTCTTATCTACAGCAGATTATGCCACTAAGGACCACAATCATCATAATATCTCTTCTCTCTACTCCCTGGGAAACAGAATTGTTTTACAATAGAAAAGGCATCTTCCTCTGAACATATTTGCACTGAGGATATGAATGGGAGCTCAAGTTTTACTTAGGTTCAGTGCCTAATTCTTATTAGAGTTAGACCCTTATCTGTCTTTTCATTCCTTTTCTTTCCTGGTCTGTCATATGCACTGGGATGTAGGCCACGCCTGCCTTATGTAACTGCTTAAGGAATTTTTATCATCATATAATGATCGTTAAGATAAAGTCTTTAAAATTCAACCTCGTTCTTATTTAGATATTAAAAAATCTCAACTAAAAGGTCATATTTGAAGGCTTGGTCCTCCATGTAAGCAATATTCAGAGTTAGGTTTGGGGGGAAGTGATTCCATCATGATGGCTCTGACATCATAAATAGACAAATCCCATGAAAGCATTTGCAACTTGTTGGTGTTATTGGGAAACAATGGAAATGTCAGAAAGGAGGGGCTGGTTGAGGATGGTGGATCATGGGGGCATGACTCTGCCGGATTTATTTCGTCTCTCCTCCTTTCTTGTCTCTCTGCTTCCTTTTACCTTGAGAGAGCTGCTTTTCTCCACTGAGTGCTTCTTACTCCAAGGTTTAGTGTTGCCTCAGGTCCACAGCACAAGTATCTCACTGTGGACTGACATCTCTGTGACAAAATAAGTACCTCCTTCCTTTAATTTGTTTCTGTTAGGTATTTTTCACAGCAACAAGATTTTGACTAGCACAATCAGACTCCTGTTTGCTCCCATTAATTCCATTTAAGCTTAATGATTTGTAGAAAATGTAATATAGAAAAGCAGTTGAAGCTACTGTTATTAACATTTTGGTACAAATCAGCTTCTGATTCATTCCTGGGGCTTACTTTAAGTAGGAAATCAGCAGAGGTTCCTGCTGGAGAAGGAAGAGGTCGTCTTCTTGGCAGAGTACCAGTGCTTAGGGCCAGTGGGTGACACAGGTCTGAGAATCCAGGTTGCTTTCCCCCGAGGGGGGTGCACTGAGGGCATTGTTGTCAGTGCTGCTGTTCATGCTGTGTTTGCATCTAATTTCTATAAAGTGTATGGAAAATGACAAAATACATATGTTTTGAATCAGCATTAAATTATACTAGTGTAGAATAAGGCTTCAAGTCTTCGATCAGATTCTCTAATTCTGATTTGGTTGTAGCTGTGGTTTTAAGATGATTGCCAATAGACTGGACCCTTCCTTTGGTCCATTTCTCCAGGCAAATACACATCCAAGTAACTGCTGTCCATATTTTATCACTTAATTTTAAAAGTGTCACTTGCGTTAGAAGGTCAGGATTGAGTTGAAATCTCCAGAATCTGGGCTTTGCTTTTCAGGAATATGTTCCATTTTCGATAGCATTTCATGGCCTGCTTATGATGTTTATGACATCTGAAGTTACAGTTACACCAATCTTGTTTCCACCTATGTTACAGTTACTTGTGGTATTTCAGCTTATTGCCTATATTATTGTAAAGAGAGAAAGGATCATATATTATGTATATTGTGAATCTCTTCAAATTCATCCATATGTACATCCGAATAAAACATCACTGGTATGTCACATGTAAACTTACTGATAATTCTTGCCGTTTACCTGTACTGACAACAAGATTATTAATCCTGGGTATATGCGAATTATCAAGTCTATTATTTCCGAATTTACTCAATATTTGTGGGAATTAATTCTATGAGCATTAAAAATGTACATACCACTATTTTAATCATGTTGCCTATTCAGTTGATCATAGAATCATTTCCTGTTGCCTGGTTTGGGCTTGTAAAGTCAGTCTTTTTAAACTCAAAGTTGGATAGTGATGTAAGTTGAATTCTGCAGGGAGTAGTGAGCAGTATTGCCTTTGGTGCAGACACAGAAAAGTAAGAATGTTGCCATTTTCAAGCCTATGAATAACTTTCAAGTCTCCTGTCTCCTTCTCCTGAAATACCACATCATGCCCACCCTATCTGTCTGTATGCCTCTGCAACCTCCAACTCCACCCACACTGTGTCTCTGATGCTTACAGATGTTGTCTGGAATGGCATAGGTCACACACTGTTATGATGGAGCTTTCAAATCATCAGGAGAAGGAGGCCATACTAATTTTCTGCTATAGATTTCTGATTCCCTTAGAGGGCACTAAATGACACTCCCAGAACACAGATTAGGAGAACCTGTTAGATGCATACAGAAAGTCCCTGGCAAACATGTGCAGTCAGTTACCTATGTAGGTAGTAAGTTTTGCAGAACTCAATCAAAATTCAGAAAGGTTATCCAAATTTATCCCTTATCCAATATTAATTGACATTTATGAAGCATTTACAATATTTATCTAGGTAGACAGTGAGAGAGCTGGGGTTCTAACACTGCTTAAATTCATGTTGATATGTTTTCTATTTGCTGACCAAATATCATCTCTCCTTCTTTTGAAGGTCTTGTATAAATTATTTATTCATTTATTGTGGAATATTCCTATACTGCCTGTTATTATCATTCACACAGGTATTTTCTCTTCTTGTGCACAATATGTTCCTTAAAGAGGAAAGCTTACTATTCTAACCATTATCTTTCAACCTACTTGGAACCTAGTAAAATGATTTTTTTCCATTACATGCCAAATTGTTCCAATATTTGCCATCTTTTCCCCTGAATTATTGCTCCTTGAGTAGCAGATGCATTTCTAACATTGTAAATGTTAGAATTTTTCACTGTCTCTATCTCTGTCTCCAAATCTTTGCTGAACGCATTCCTCACACTTTCTTCCTACAATCTACTCTTCCTGTGTCATCTCTCATCTGTACTAGTGCATGGTTTTCTTCTTCATCTCTGTTTCAGTCCCTTCTTCCCTGCTAAATCTTTACTGGCTGAACCATCAGAAGGTCCTTTCAAATCTGTCCCTTCACCACTTGGGCCATCCCACCTCCATTATCTCAGTTCTGTCCTCACCAAACTGCTCCTTTTCCTTGAGGATCCGTGTGTGTGTGTGTGTGTGTGTGTGTGTGTGTGTGTGTCTGTGTCTGTGTCTGTGTTTATGTGTTATTTCTTGTTCTCTTTTTCCAGGAAAACACTGAAATACTTTTCCTTTTCTTCCTTTTCTAGCTTGGAAATTCTGCTTCTTCAGGCCTCACACCAAACATCGCTGTTTGTTTCCTACTCTTTGGTCCTCATACTGATATTGCCTTAAAGACTCTCTTGCTTCCTCATAGTTTATGTTCTCAGGATGCCATAAAAACATTCCACACCACCTAATTCAAGCAACAAAGGTGTGTTTTCTTATGCTTCCACAGACTGGAAGCTCATGGTCAAGTTTCTGTTATAGCCTCTTTATATCAGATCAGGACCTGGTTTTAAGATTTTATTTAATCTTAGCTATTTATTAAAACCCTGCCTTCAAATGCAATCACCTAGGTAGTTATATCTTCAACATAAAGAGCTGGGGGCTGGAGTGATGACTCAGTGGTTAAGAGTGCATAGTGCTCTTGCAGAGGACTGGAGTTCAGTTCCCAGAACTATATCAGGCAATGAATAACTGACTATAACTCCACCAGTTCCAGGGTATCTGTGCTCTCTCCTGGCCTCCAAGGGGACCTGAATACACATGTGTGTGCACATTCATGCTCATATACACACATACACATAAATAAAAAAGAGATGGCTCAGCAGTTAAGAACAATGGCTATTCTTGCAGAAGACCAGGTTCCGGTTCCCAGAACCCACATGGTGACTAACAACTATCCATAATTCCAGTTCCAGGGGATCTGATACCCTCTTCTGTCCTCTATGGGCATTATACAACACAGGTGCACTTAATACATGTAGGCAAGATAATCATATACAAAAATAATAAATATATTAAAAATAAAATTTTTGTTGAACAAAATTCAGTACATAACAGAGAAATTTGAATATATTTATTTAGTTATCAGTCATTTTGAAAATATTTTCTTGTCTGTTGTCATCACTAAAATATTAACATAAAACCCTAGGCCAGTGCTTGATCAACTCTGCTCTCTATTAGAGATCAGTGAGCAAATAGCATCAGAATGTAACTGCTGAGGTTAGGGACTAAAATGGCAATAATTTATATCTGTGTCACTGTGGGTACACTGTGCTTTTTTCACTTTCAATCTGAAGAACTGTGGAAATAATAAAAAAATAACATAATCGTTCATGGAAATTGACTTTAGAATGATAGTAAACCAACTTCCTACAGAGTCTGTCATCTTCTGCAATCAACGTGATCTAAAACTTTAATGGGACCAGTGAAACAGCTCAGTGGGTACAGGTGCTTTTTCCCAAGCCTGACAAACTGAATTCAATTCCCAGAGCCCACAAGGTAGAAGAAGAAGAGAACCAGATCCTGCAAGTTGTCCTCTGACCTCCACATAGGCATCACGGTTCATATGTGTAAGTGTATGCACACACTTGCACACACACACATAAACACATGCACTAGATATTTTTAATTTTTCAAAAGATAAAATTTTAATGTTTAGTTTTTAAAGACTTTCTTTAAAATGATCCAATTGGATTTTCTTACCAAAAAGAAAATCACTTAAAGGCCTGGAGAGATTGCTCAATGGGTAAGAGCCCTGGCTGCTCTTTGCAGAGGGCCTTGGTTTGAATTCCAGCACTCAGATGTCAACTAACAATCATCCATTACTCTAGTTCCAGGGGCTCTTATGCACTCTTCTGGCTTCCATGGGCATTGCATGACCCTGGTACATTTACATACATGCAGACATGGCACATACACATTAAATAAATAAATAAGTTAAATCAAAATCATCACTTAGAAAATTGCAATATTTATATTGTCTACCTCATAGTTTATTATACAGATAAAATTTCTTGCCTGATAATTAGACAACAGACTTGCCAATTTTTGGCAAAGTAATGCAGGCTCCTAATTTGGAGCTTAACTAATATATTAGAATGTAGTCAGAGAGGTGAAACTTTGAGTTTTCTTTTAGTTTACTATGCACTGCTTTCTAATTTTGTAGACATTTGTCCAGTTCTCTCACTTTCTGAAGAATATAATGCTTTAAGTGTTGTGTAGGATATTGCAGTATTAAAGTGTTTGATAACATGACCTTGGAGCATGAAAGTTTCCCTGGCTATCAGCCTTTGGTTAGACCACAGAATAACACGTTTCAACCAAGATCATAAAAAATATGTCCCATATAAGGAGTTAGATAGAAAGACAAAGAAGGTGTTTCTTCAGAACTGTCTACATATCACAGTTCTGGAATGGAGCAAAGCCGTTTTCTCTCCTGAGGACTGTATTAGATTCCTTAGCGGTGTTTCAGCGGATGCAGACTGTGCGTTCCAGAGAATTTAAAAAGCCGCAGTGCTCATTGTAGTAGAAACGGTTTTAACAGATAAAGTTTTCATGAACTAAAGAAACCAGTTATAATTCCAGTGACAACAAAGACAGGGAGCTATTATTCCCTGCACATCCCAAATACAGAAGCAATGGCGTTCACTCCTAATTGGGAAGAACCGACCCATTATGTTATCCAGAACAGGCTGCCAACTTTTTGATTATAATTCTTAGAATTCAGACAAAAGGGACTGAGATTTTAATTCCTCCCAAAATTGTAAGACTTTGCAAGGCAGGCCCAGCTCTTCTAATCTCATTGCCTTATGTAGCCTTTGGAAATTAAATAATTTCACAATGAATAGGAGAGCCAAGTCATTTTCAGATTTTAAAAGTAATCCTTTTCTTTAACTTTGACTGGGACCCTGTTAAGACGTTGACAAGGATAATTTTAATAACTCTGTCCTCACTTCCAAATCAGAAAGATGTGATCAGGTCAGTTACAGAAACTCGGAAAGAACAGAGATAGTGCTTTTACAAAGGTAGCTTAGGCTGAACATGATGCACTCCCAGCATCAGGAAGTGATGGAAAGTCACATGGTGGCAGGGTTCTACGCCTCAGATTATGCTCAAGACTGGAGTAAGGAGAGGGTCAGATAAGGCTGAAGACAGTCAACCCTCATTTGCTATTTACTCTGCCTACTTAAACAAATAGGTCCATAGATATTTCCAAACCAGGGATTAGGTTATAAAGTGGTGAAAGAAGGTGAGTTCTAATTCTACACACATAATCTGAGCAGTCAAGTAACTGAATAAAATGAACAAGGACTGGAGAGATGGCTCAGTGGTTAAGAGCACTGACTGTTCTTGCAGAGGACCTGGGTTCGCTTCCCAGCACCCACATGGCATCTGTGGCATCTGTAACTCAAGTACCAGGGGATCCGATGCTCTCTTCTTCCATGGGTGTTTCATGACACAGGTGCACTTACATGCAGGCAATACATTTATATACATAAAATAAAAATGCTAAATAAAATATTTTTAATAATAATATGAAGGCCAAGCACTATATTTAACTGCTGGGAACAAAATAATAAATACAACATGCAATCTTACCCGTGAACTGTGCAGGAAAGACATGAAAGCATAACAGTATAAAAGATAAAACACGGGCCTGGAGAGCAGGCAGGTAATTTTAGGGACTAAGTCCCTGATGAGCAGACAGGGTCACTGAGGAATAGTAAAGATGCTGTCCCTCTATCCTCTTCTTGGTACAAGACAAAGGCCTGCGGGTTCCCCCTTTAGCCAGCAGGGTTCAGGGTTCTCTTTCCCACCGACTAATCTAAAGCAGTTCACATAACAGAGAGGCCAGATTTCAATACCTCTTCATTTGAAACCATAAACCTACCAGCCTTTTCTCCTTTAAGTTAACCCATCCAAAATTTGGGGTGGGAAAACCACTAAAATCCCTAAAACCCAGGTCCTTCTTTGGGAGGGCTTTGGATTTCAGTTTCTGAGTTCCAGTCTCTATTTGTTGAGAGCTTTTTTCTCCACTCATGAGTATGACTGTTTGGTTATCTTTCAATAGAAGTTTCTTTGCTTCTTGGTCTCTGCTTGCCTGCAATTTCTCTTACCTTTTAATTTTTTAATTGGCTGAGGAAATGCACCCAACCCCCAGTCAGTGACCATCCAAGACCTTTAGACTAATAACTTATCCACAAGAGTAAGGTATTTTCATGAATCTTTGGAAAAGAATTTGTGGGGAAGTCCTCCCATAGATAATATCATTTAAGACATATATCATGAGGTGCAGGTAGTAGAGGAAGTGAAATTATACTCAGGAAATTAAAGACAAAAAGGAGAGAACTCATAGTATGTAGAGTCAAAGAACCTATCATGAGTATTTGACCTATAGGATGGCAAGTTTAGACCACGCTTGTGTACTAATCTGAATGGTGACTGAAATAGGTATTTTGGAGATTTGGGACTATTTTTCATGGCAAAGATATTTTATTATTAAAGGACTTTTTAATCATGTGTGCACTTCTAAGAACACATCTATCCCTTTGTAAAAAGAAATGTTTTTTAAGGGATCTAGTTAGTTTTTTTTAATCTTTAAAAAGTATTTTATTAGTTTTATGTGTCTTGAGTGTAATGCCTGCATGTGTGTAAATGTACCCATGTCGTGCAGTGCTCAAGGAGCCAGAAGAGGGCATTGGATCCTTTGGAACAGGAGTTAGAGATGGTTTTTAGCCACGATATGAATACTGGGAATCAAACCCAGGTCCTCTGCAAGAGAAGCTGGTGCTCTCAACCTCTAAGCCATCTCTCCAGCCTAAAACATAATTCTTTTTTTTTCTTTCTGGTCTTTTAGAGACAAGATCTCCCTGTAGCCTCAGTTGGCATGGAACTCCCTGTGTAGACCAGGCTGGCCTTGATCTCACAAAGATTCACTGCCTCTGCCTCCCAAGTGCTGGGGAACTATAGGAATGCATCACCATGGCATCTTTAGTTTTTGTTTTTCTTTTTTTTTTAACCTTTAAGTGAAATAATAAAAGAGATAGGAGAAAGTCTGGATTTATAGATGAAGATGAACTTTAGCTCACCCTTGCGTGCCCAGATGAATAAATTAATTCATTTATAAAACAATTTTATTTGGTATCTTTAAAACATTTGGGCAGTGTTCAAAGTGTCAAAGACAAAAGTAGAGTTTATGCCAGAGAGGAGTTAGATACGTGTGCCAAATGAATGAGTCATTTCATATACACTGTGCTGTAGAAAGGGTCGGACGAGGAGATGGACACTTAAGGGAAGCTATGTGCAAAAGAACATTAAAGCCATATGAAGACCTAGAGAGATTGTGCCAGATACAGAGAACAGATAGTGGCAGTGATGAGCTGAGAGGCATGAGGGCTCCAGCAGCAGCCAGGACGTTATAAAACCAGTGCAGGGGACAGGGAGATCACAAGGTAGCTCTGTACTATTTTCATGTTGCTGTGACAACAATGCCTGACAGAAACAGCTTTAAGGCTTAAAGTTAAACTTCGGCTCATGGTTTCAGAGGATTCAGTTAATAATGGTGGGAGCAGAACAATTCACACCAATACCACGCAGCTTAGAAGAGTGACAGAAAACAAGGAATAATATGCCCTCAAAGACCATCCTCTGTGACCCACCTTCTCCAGGTATGCCTTCCCAAAGTCTCCAAAGCCTCCTGAAAGAGCAACGCCATTTGGGGTCCAAGCATTCAAAAGATAAGCTTGTGAGAACACCTCCATTCAAACTATAACAATGAGAACAGTCAGAGTTTTAATCTAAGGGCTGTGGGATCTCATTGCATGATTTTAAGTGTGGCTTGATCCGATATGGTTTGTACTTTGAGAAGATCTGCTTAGTTAACTGTGTAGAAAATGAACTTAGGCCTCAGGTATGGAATCTGGGAACAAAGTAGATATCCATCACAGTGGTTGAGTCCAGAAATGATGGTCTTCATGAATGGAGTTCTGAAGTAGAAGTAGCATATCATGACTCCACTCTGCAAAATGCTCTGAGTGAGCAAAGTGACCTCTTTTTTTCTCCATTCCATAGTCTTTCCTCAAGAGATAGGGGACTTTATGAAGCCTACCTCATGGAGGTCTGATGTTTAAATCAATAGAGGTATCCTGAAAATCTAAAACATCCTGATGAGCAATTTCTCACAGTCATTCCTTCCAACACACATTTTCTCATTTAGTGTCTCAGATGACTTACATGGAGAAAATGCTCCAGAAGTCATAGTCAAAGAGACAACAAAAAGCCCTGACAATAGCCGCTTTTCCAAAGATTTCCAACATTCTGTCATATCCAGTTATATACTCAAAATGTTTTCATGAATGAATAAAACAGCTATGATTCAAGAGAAAAACAGAGATTTTGAGCATGTGAATAAGAGTTTATTTAAATGCCTGTTTTAAGGGGAAAACAAGCAACAATAACTTGTGATCTAGAACTAGGTATTAGAGTTTCCAGAGAACCCAAAAGAGAAATCTTTCTCCATTCATTCTCCTTCTCTCCTTCCCTGCCTCCCTGAATGCCTGCCAGTAAAAACCCAGTACACAACGGCTGAGTAAGATGGATCTTGAAGAGTAAAGGCAGTGGCATGCCCCGCTGAAGGGCCATCTAAGCAGAGTTTTCCTTCTTCGAGTCCCAACCTACTGAATGGTGTCCCTACACTGAGGATGGGGATCTCTGCCCACCCCCACCAATTTTCTGACACACACACCAATGCTCTCTGAAAACATTTTCACAGACACATAGAAGTAATTTACCAATTTTCTGGGATATCTCTCAATTCAAAATTAGCATTACACATGATCTTACTAGCATAACACAAAAAATCTAGTTAATCTATATCCTATACAGAAGTAGCAAATGGGTACCCTTTAGAATTAATTCAGTAAATTTTGAGTAAGCCTCTGGATAAATTAGCATTGGGCTACATAGTTTTCAAATCATTCAAAGATGAGATAACAGAATCTAGAGCTTTCCGTTGGTTCTCTCTATTTACATGCCAAGTTGTTGGTGTGTTTTTATTTAAGTTATTGCTGCATTCACCACTACACACAAAACAGTGTTTATAGATCATAAATCTCCCTATGGGCCTATGGTCTTAGATGACTACCTGATCACCACTGTGGGTGGTCTTCACTATGGGTGGTCATCACTGTGGGTGGTCTCCACTGTGGGTGGTCTCCACCGTGGGTGGTCATCACCGTGGGTGGTCTCCACTGTGGGTGGTCTTCACCGTGGGTGGTCTTCACCGTGGGTGGTCTTCACCGTGGGTGGTCATCACCGTGGGTGGTCTCCACCGTGGGTGGTCATCACTGTGGGTGGTCATCACTGTGGGCGATCTCCACTGTGGGCGGTCTCCACTGTGGGCGGTCTCCACTGTGGGCGGTCATCAGTGTGGGTGGTCTTCACCGTGGGCGGTAATCACCGTGGGCGGTCTCCACTGTGGGCGGTCTCCACTGTGGGCGGTAATCACTGTGGGTGGTCTCCACTGTGGGTGGTCTCCACTGTGGGTGGTCTTCACTGTGGGTGGTCATCACTGTGGGTGGTCTCCACTGTGGGTGGTCTCCACTGTGGGTGGTCTCCACTGTGGGGGTAATCACTGTGGGTGGTCTCCACTGTGGGTAGTCAGATGATTCTTTTCATCTGGCCTCAGTTAGCATCAACACCACAAAGACATCTATTGAGCAGTATCTGGCATAATTTCTGGAGACTGATTTTTAAAATTCAGATAATTTGGATTAACTCTGAGGCTTGCACACATCTGAATTTAGTATTTTGTAGAAGACTGGCTGGGAGGATTGTGATCTCTAGGAGATACGGTTTTCCTTTCTACTAGAATCGACTTGATTTTGACCTAAAATGAGTTTAGCCTGTGTGGCAAGACTTGGGCCTAACCCAAATTTGACTAGGAAAAGAGACTCAGATACCAGGTACCAAGGTGCAACAGATTTTATTGATCAAAGCATATCTATCAATTGGCAAAATAGATCTATCGATTGGCACATACAGTCACTCAGATACCTGTCTCAGAATAATCAGTAGTCGGGTTGTCAGCGTGTGGTCCTATGGGGATCCAGGCAGCTGGAACTGTCCCAGTGGTACCGATCAGGTGCCCGTAGGTTCCAGGGCTGGTCCAATAGGAGAAGTTGTCGCACCGGCAATCCAGTGATGGCCCAGGGCTGTCCTGCTGTCTGGCACGTCCTGTGGCTGGTCCTGGCCGTTGGTCCGATGACAGACACACAGGTACGGCTTGGCTGTGTGGTCCTGGACGTGGCCCTTTTCACGGAGTCACCTTCGCTGATTTAGTCTGGACTGACAGTTCTCCAGACAAAGGGGAATCTCTCTCGGGAATTCTCATGAATGAGCATTTGCCATACAGTCTTTGGTCCCAAGATTTTATAGGGAACTTGTTAGTGTGGCTCCACTAACCAGTCAGCTGCCAGAAGATCCATAGCCTGTCCCAGGCCTTATCACAACTAACGAGGCGTGTGTGACCATTGCGGTCTAATATGTGCAGGACCCCTGGGTGTCCAGCTATAAGATCTGATATTGGGGAAGACCCCCGACTCTGAGTGGGGAGGTGTGACTGGAAGGTCTGATAGGAGAGGCACTCTAATGCCCTATTGGCCCAGGGTTCGACCAGAGGCCTTTCTGAGAAAGTGCTCTTGAGGCCCTGTCAGACCAGCGCTGGCTAGAGGCTTTTCCGGGAAACTGAGGCCCCTAAGCAAACTAGGCTTATGACTTTCCTAGAAGGAAAGCACTCTGAGGCTCTAAGTGAAGGCTTAGAGCTGAGAAACTGCAAGTCTCTCTGATACGGAAGTGTTCTGTGGAGCCCGCTCGGCTATAGGCTTCTAACTTATGAAACTAAGGTCTAACTTCCAACTTACAACATTCTAAGTTATGAAATTATATTATGGGTTTACAATATCACCACTTATAAGCTAATTGTCTATTACATGCACTTTATACTTATGAAACTATGGGCTTACATTGTTACAACGTACAAATATAGAATTATGGGTTTACAACTTATAGCACGTGCTTCTTACATTAACGACACTATGGGTGTCTATTACATGCTGATAAAACTATGCGTTTACATCATCATAACTTACAGCCTGTCATCAGATCTGATGAACATGTAGACACATGCTATTCAAGTAGCTTGTTTACCTGAAAATTCACATGATTTGGAAGTTGGTATCCTGGTTGTCTAAGAACTTACTTTGGTGGTAAAGAGGATTTTAGGCCCTTACTAAATCTTTCTCAGACAGCACTTGTCAGGACCATTGAGACCCAAATGTCCTGGAGACTGGTTGAGATTTTTCTATACCTCAAGAAATTCCAAACAAACAATAAAATGGAAGCTACTAAAAATAAATAGGGTTGTGTGTTGTGTGTGAGTGTGATTGACTTCCGTCATCTAAAAGTGGATAATTTACACAATGTCCCATGTGCTGAAGAGCCAGAAAAAGCAGCAGCTTCCCTGACTACAGGTCTGGAATTGTCAGAGAAAGAGGGACCAATGAAGTAGTCTGGTCCAAGAGTAAGGCTAGGTGCTCCCTTGAGGGATGATGTGTGTCTGTACTGAGAGGCTGAAGATGCCCACTAAGTAAAGAATTAAAAGCAGGAAAAATCTCAGACATAGCAGAAAGCTACAACAGGTAACAAACTTTATTAAGGATGAGGAAGCACCCATGTACATGGCTCAGATACCAAGAACAGCTCTCCACAAGTTCAGAGGGAACTCAGAAATGGAAAACTCGAAGTCCCCAGGAGGTCTTGGGCTTCTAAAGTGTTTTCTGCTGGAGTGGTGTTGGTTCCCTCCACCTGATTTTGAATTAGTTAACTTCAACAAAGAAGAGAGAGCTCTTAAGTGGCCTTGTCATATCTAAATGCTTCTGGATCATTCAGCTGAAAAAGAGGGCCTGCCCGCTGGGGCTGAAAAGGGGAAACCCTCAGGTTTCTTGTTAAGGATTTAGTCCTTTAAATGGGCAATGGTCATAAGCAAAAGACACAGTCAGGAAGAATCACTTGTGCACACAATGACATGTTTCCTCCTTCTGCTCTTGTGTCATCTGGGCAACCAGCCTGTTGGACATGCAGTAATCCTTCAAGTTGTGCCTTCCCCCTAGTTTGCTATCTGACATAGACATACCCAGAAATGAACTGCACTTGATATCTTTCAATCTGATTAAAATAACAATCACAATTAATCATCCCAGAATAACTGTGATCCCATGCTGAGAGAGAATGAGCCGGAACTCTGGTGGGACAGAGATATTCTAAATTTCAAAAGAGGCACTTGAGACCCTCCATGCTGGATGGAGGCAGTCTATGAAAACAGAGGCAATGGAGGCAACGAGAGTTTTACCCCCTTGCCATTCCCCTGTGAAAGTTCAGATAAACTATCTCACAGCTAAATCTGTATGTCTTCTACACTCTGCATCAGGTGTTTTATGGGTTGTAGGATTGTTATGCATCTGCTGGAGAGGAAATTAGATTATTTTGTTGCTGGTTTACTCAAACTATAAGTAATTTTCCTTTACTAATTTCTGTTTCCTAATTTCCTTTTTGGGTACAAGGAAATTAAGGCAATGAGTAAGAACCTAAATTCCTAAAATATTGGGACCTACAGCAATCAGGGCCTCTGACTGAGATAGATGGGATGGTTGGAATGGCTGGGGACTTGCTTGGTTTCATGTGTTGTTTTCAATAAGTAGGCTAGCCTAGGCCTGCTGCTTCTAATAGTGGAAGAGTTCCTAGCACAGGGGCTAGGCAGATGACTCAGTGGATAAACTACTTATTGCTCAAGTGTGAGTACTCGAGTTCAGACCCATATAATACCTAGGAATGGTGTCACATGTCTATAACTCTAGTATTGGGGACAGGGTTGAAATAGGTGGGTCACAGGAAGCCTGCTGGTCAGCTAGATGGAGCAATGAGGTCCAGGCTCAGTGAGAGACCCTGGTTCAAAAAAATTAGGTAGGGGATCAGAAGAGATGGCTCAGCATTTAAGAGCACCCCCTGCTCTTCCAGAGGACCCAGGCATTGTTCCCAGAACCCACATGGTGACTAACAACTATCCATAACATAATTCCTGTTGCAGGTAATGTAACACCCTCTTCTGGCCTCCTTAGACCTTGCACGCATGGGTGTACTTATATATATATATATGCAGACAAAACAGTCACACATGAAACAATAAATAACAAAAATAAGGTAGAGAACAACAGATGTCAACTTATGGCCTCTACACACACACACACACACACATTCAAATAAACAATAATATGAAAGAGACCCTAGCACAAGAAACAAAGAGGCTCTGTTTCTTTAAAGGCTGAATTGGAAGTCATGAAACACTGCTTCTGTATATTATTTCTCAGATAAATTGATAAGACTGCCTCTCTTGATAGGAGGGGCTTTACAGAATTTAGGACCATTTTGTAATCTGCAGCAGTATCCTTGACTTTTGCTGTGAACTCTGATGCTCTAGACCAAGAAAAACTGTTCTCTTCTTGCAGACAGTTTACCTGAGCATATAAATTCTTCATCTTAAGGTGTTTCTCACCGGGTGTGTCTGCAAATAAGAATAAACAACTACCACAGCCCTTGCCGGTGTTTAGATTTGCACCTCCTCATCAGACTCTGAGGTTGAACCAACAGAGCTTTTTACTCACAGTGTGGACCCCATCTCTCCAGTGACCATCTCTGTGACTCTTCTGTCAATGAGAGCATGGGTGCAGACAGAATACTTTGAACACAAAACAAATTAAGAAACCTGGAATAATCATGCTTTCCCACAGGTCAGTCTCACCAGTGAGAAACACCTGGCTGTATTTTGTAACCTAGCCCCACCAAAAGCAAGAGAAATAAACAGCACATTATCAGCACTTCTGGCTTCAGACATTCTATTCTGATTCCCCTGGCACACATAGACAAAATAACCAGCTTTCAAACTTGCTGAAATTCTTTATGGTTCCTAGGTTTAGCCTCCGTTTCTGACATCTTGATGCTGTCAAATTACAGAGGCTAAATGTCAACATCTTCCAAGGTTGTTCTTACATTCTTTTGATAGAGGGTCTCCTTTGGTACCTTAGGCTATTTTCACACATCTCTTCTACTCCATTTTGAAATTTATTCTAGTCTCAACTGAATGACTTTTACAATAGAGACATACTTTGGACAAATGACTTGTAAGCAGTAAGAGAAATTAACATCTGTTTATAACATCTGTTTATTATTTGTGTGTGTGTGTGTGTGTTGGTTTAGGTCTGGGGTCAGAAGGGACAGAATCAACAGATAATGATCTGACTTTTAATTCCCCTTACATACTGGATATACTGTTCCAATAAAAGAATGAATGAGTCCTTATTCTGCAGCACAGTTTTGAGAGAAATCTGGAGTAACAGGTTCTCAGCAGTTTGAGTCTACTCTTGATCTTAAAACGGATGCTTAGAGTCAGGTTCTTTTTCATGTACAGCATAACCATAATGTAGTTACCATAATGTAGTTTAGAAACACTGCTCCCAACCAGCCCAATAAAGCACAGATTGCCTTTGGCATACATCTGTCTTGCACAAGTCCTACATAAGTTCAAGCCAGACAAAATCCCAGCATAGACATGGGGAAGTATGTAAGAAACCCCAGCTCTACCAGAGTGCAGTATTACTAAGCCAAAGTTACAATTACCTGAATAAAAGTACCTGATATTTTTATGTGTATGGGTGCATTGCCTGAATGTGTGTAAGTGTGCCCATGCCAGGCAGTGCCCAGAGAGGTAGGAAGAGGGTGTTGGATCCTCTAGTACTGGAGTTAAAGATAATTGTTGGACACCATGTGGTGCTGGGAATCAAATCTGGGTCCTCTGCAGTAGGACACTGCAGTGTCCTACCAGTGTCCTTAACTGCTGAGCCATCTCTCCAGCGCTCCAAAGACCGATACTGAATTTCCTTTTTAAGAGTGGACCCAAACTCAGAGGTCACTCACTCCCCCAGATATCTCTTGGAACTATCTGTGCCCTGGAACTGTGTCTTGAACTGTGTCTGAAGCTTTGCCCTGAAGTCAGACCTCACTTGTAATTTTATTCAAAACCCCTTCTCCAGCTTCAATTGGGGATGTGTAAGTTTGGATGGACCCTTATCTTAGCAGACCATTCTGCCTTTTTATCTCTAGCTCGAGAACATCTGATATACAGCTTCAAATGTCTTTTTCACAGTCTTCATGTTTTCAGTGAAGATGGGTGCTTTGATATGTGAATTCTCAAGCATATCCACATTCATTCATTACCTTCCTGGGTAGAGTAGCAAACAGAGATTCACAGGAAACAAGATCAAGTGCACAGGTCCCCAGAGCACATGCATGGTTCAGTGAGTTTGCTAAGGTTAATTAAAAGTCATTAATTAGTACAAACTCTGTTCAATTTTTAAGTCTTTCCTACATCTGAGAAAGTATTGGCAACTGATGGCTGCTGGGATGGGGAGAGTCAGTCTTGGCTGAGGATTAGACTCTTAGGAGGCTGACCAATTCCAGTGGCTGAACCCACACCAAAAACATTAGGGAAAAAATATGGACACATGTGTGTGTATTTGAGTACATTAAATTGGGTGGGAGTAATCAAGAGGGCGTTGCTGAGGAGAGCTAAATACCATCAAAATACAGTCCACAGACCTGGAATCTGTCTGTCATCTATCTATCTGTATAAACTCAGTATACACAAAATGATGTCACCAATACAGCAGGAGGAGTGAGCACACATGGTGTGATTTCCTGAATCATCATCTGTTGATATCTCCACATATATTTTTGTGGTGGTGTCTGATATTTTTGCCATTAGAAAAATATTTCTGTTGGAGTAGTCCAGCCCTTTGTGTGGATTGGTTCATTTTGTGTTAATAATCCAGCTGGCCTTGACATAATGGGACACTGGAAATGAGATATGGAGAATATATATATATATATATATATATATATATATATATATATATATATTGAACTTGAAATTTAAAGTGGTGGGACTGAGCTCTATGTCAGCAGAATATCAACAAGCTGTGTGACCTTTTGTGAATCCTGATCTCTAGGAGTTGTCTGTAAACTCAGGACTATGAACAAAGGGAACATCAAGTTTTCTGCTATGGTGTGAGAGGAATGTGCCTACAAAGATGAGCCAGGGGCAGAGGCCTGCCAGTCTGTGAGAAGGTTAGATGCTATCCTTGATTGCATCTGTTTGAGGGGCACGGCCATCATGAGGTGAAAATAGGTGAAGAAAAGCTGTGACTGCTAAAGTGGAGTTTGCAAATAGCTTAGCAACCATTTACTAAGCACCTACCATGTCTCAGGAGCTGGGCAGTGTAGTGATGAATCTGAGAGGGTCTGTGGCTCAGTATAGAGTGCCTTGTAAAAGTAGCTAATAGAATATATGACCGCTACACACTAAGCTAGTATGTTCTGGGCAGAGGCTGGAAGAGGAACAAGAGAAACATGGTTAGAGAAGATGATGACCGAGCTGGGTCTTCAGGATGGAATGGTATTATTTCAGATACTAAAAGACAGAAGAACAATTCAGGAGACAATGGAATAGAAGGCAACAAGAAGCTCAAGTCAGAAAAAATCCAGCATAGAAGTGAAGTGGCCGAAAAGACCCACCCCTGAGGAACTATTGGCAACTGAGAGCTGCTGGGAGAGGGAGAATCGGTTTTCTTTAAGAGTGATGCTGGACCGGTTAACCAGTAGATGGGCCCACAAGAAAGGGCGTTTGTCACACAAGGTTGAGTCAATAGGCCATAATATATATCACAGAACACATGGAATGGGGTAAAGGGCAGTAAGACGAATGCAGATGGGGGAGAGGATGTGACCATGATCAAAATATATTGTATGAAATTCACAAAAATCATTTAAGGGAGTCCAGTTGTGAAGCCGTTAAAATATGTGTGTCAGAGCAGCTTTCTGAAAATGAACATACATGTTAGAAGGCTTGTGTCTGGGGTAAAGGATACCACAGTTTTGAACACAAAAGAGGCAGAAAAACATTTTTCAGAATCTCCTCCACCCTGAGGGCATTACTATATATGTTCTTGTATTTTACTTCAAGCCTTTAAAGGCTCCAATTCCAATTATTAATTAGTAAGTGGAATAGGAAGCCACATATTACATATTACACCAAGTATGTTTATCTAGTATATTGGTGGAAAAGTTAACCTGGAGAATTAGGATATAGTTTAAAACCCTTGGCTGGTCTCTAAGCTCCCAAGTAAGGAAGTAAGAGACAAGATTCAGCTGAGATAGGACTCAAGGCTCATTTCCTTGGTTTCAGGAGCCGACTTATCACTACACAAATATCCATTTAATTCACACTTAAATACTTAATAGGCTATATCATATTACAGCATTTTAAATTTGCAGTTGAACTTTCATTTCACCCTTACTGCACAGAGAAATTAAAAATCATCTTCCAGACAACTGCTTCTTTCAGGGTGTGCTCTTAGAGGTGGCCTGGAAACCTGAAATTCACATTGCTGAGTACACTAAGCGAAACTGGGCTTCAGTGTTTCAGGTGCACTCCTATAGTTCTGGGGCATAAGGATTAATTAGGCAATGCATTTCTATTTCAGAATATACCGTGATCAGCAGTATGCTAGACACACACAAATGGGACCAAGGGATAACTTCTTATCCCTACTATACAATATTCACTTTATTACAGGAGAGAGAAGCTTTGTCCACCCTAAATAGATACAAATCAGGGAAAAAAAGGTTTTATGAACTTCTGTATAATGCCATTTAAGGCCATACAGAGAATCTTTTGATGAGAAGTAGTTAATGACAAAACCAGAAAAACAACAGCAAAAAATGTTAGCTATTCATTGTTCTACACAGTAAATGTGAGCCCCATGGAGTCTGTAGGCAACAGGGTTTAATGGGATGGAAGGTTCATCTTTCAATGGTGAGAGGGATCAGTATTAAAATGCACCTCACTACTTCCTAGCTGTTGTTGAAGTTGTCAACCTAATTATTACTGTGGACCAATTGTTCAATCCTTTGTTCAATAAGCACGTGCTTAGTTTATTCTGAAAGGAGTCAAGTGCAGAGATGACAGAAGACTAACAGCACCATGTGACATCAGGCATCTGGCCTTCTGGTAGGCTTAGAAGCAAGGCTGAAGCACAGAGTTGTGCGAACAGCCTTTCAACAACAGCATTTGCAGCTATGCTGCACACCGGCCATGTTCCTCAGCCACTTCCTGAGGCATGACACTGATCACTGTAGCATGTAAGATGGTGACTGAACTGAGGGCCAATAACCAAGCACAGAAGATGTTCTAAACTCAGAGATGAGTGAGATAAGTTCATGGCTGAGATGGAGGGAAATGGGGATTGTGGGAAAGATGAAGTGGAAGACAAGGCATGGCTATGTCATGAGTAGGGCCCTAACACCCCATCTAAAATGGAAATTAGGCAGGGGGGAATCATTATTAGCTCACACTCTGTATCAAATATATAAACTTCTGAAAAATGAATGGCAGACATGATAGTCATCTCATGCACACTTGGAAATCACAAAGATTGAGAATGCCTTCCTTGGCCTGGCTCATTTGAAGACACTAAGACTCTGGGGTCCAAGATGGAATGACTTTCAAGGAAAGGCAGAAGCATAGCTTTACTTTTTTCCTTGTAGGAACCAACTTACTCTGTGCCAAGCACTTCAGAAAATATGCTGTCATCTCTGAAAGGGAAGTTTCTATTGGAGAGCAACTTCTTTCATTCGCTAAGTTAGCACAACCTTGTATGTATGCACATTCTATCGTATATTCCATGCACTATGTAGGACTTGGCCTTGCTCCTTGCTCTTCGTTCTCATTTCTTCCTCGGCTATGTTTTGCCAAGTCTTGACTCCTTGGTTACTGCTGGGGGCACCAAGCAACTCTGTTCTCTATGTCTAGATAAACTGCTACAGGGGTAAAAACGTAAGCGGTATACAGTTCCTTCACTCAAGAAGTTGACTTCCCGGAAGAGAAATAAATGAACAAACACAACATTCCAATACAAAATACCCAGGGGTATAAAGTATGCAAGTTAATATGAAGGCGAGGCAGAGAGAACAGAAGCAACCTTTGTGAGATCTAGGCCAGCCTGGTCCATATGGTGAGTTCCAAGCCACCTGGGGGCTACAGAGAGAGCATGTTTCTGAAAGACTAAAACAAACAGACAACAACAAAATAATCAATTATTCTTAATCACGCTCCTATAACAATAACATTACAGAGATAGATTTAATTTTTATATGCATACCAATATGATCAAGTATCAAAATTTATTTTCTGAATTATGAGTAAATCTTGCCTTCACCCTACCAGGAACTATGGCTGCTTTCTTAAAACATGGCACTTGATTACATATCTGGCATTAGTTACCTTATAATTATTGTATTTACCAAATTAGTGAACACTTTGTGTGTGTGTGTGTGTGTGTGTGTGTGTGTGTGTCTTTTGAGATAGGGTCTCACTATGTAGTTCTAAATGGCCTAGAACTCAGAGATTTCCTATTTTTGCCTTCTGAGTCCTGGATGCTGGCATTAAATGTGTGCCCCACCATCTCTGACTAATTTTTTTTTTACTTTCTTATATACCATATAAAACTTTAAAAATACTTTTTCTATTATTTTTATTTTATATGTATGAATATCTTGCCTGTATGTATATAAGTGCAACTGTGTCGTGCAATCCTTATAGAGGTCCTAACAGGACACTGGATCCCCTAGAACTGGGATTACTGACAGTTGTTAGCTGCCCTGTGGTTGCTGGGATTCAAACCCAGGTCTTCCGCAAGAACAACTGGTGTTCTTAACCACCGAGCCCTCTCTACAGCCCCCTTTTGTAGCATTCTATACTATTAAATACCTAGTTTAATAAAACACAAGTACTGTAAAAGAGAGAGTTGTCCTGCTTGAGACCGTGGGCATACCTCATTCTTGTTAATACACAGATCACATTGCCCTAGAGACCTCTTTGGCCAAATACTAGTACAGCCTCAGAAGGAACAGAAGTCAGTGCCAACTTCATCAGTGCTTCCTATAAATACTTCAAGCCAGGGGATCTAGGTTTAAGGAAGATATGTGGCAATTTCCAAGACTGGTGGTTAAAAAGCACAAAAGATCAGTTCTGTGGTCCGCTGCGGCTCTACTCCTACACAACTGAGCACCTCAGAGCCATCCAGTTATGACTACATCAGTGCAGTTAAGTTTCAGCAACTGAGTCCTTATCAGATTGAAGGACAGGTGGTGGGGGAGGGAGTTGTAATGTCCTGGAGAATTTAAGTTCTAATAGCTTACCTTTTGTAACTTAAAATTAAGAACCATTATTATTTAGTGGGAACTAATGCAACACAATTCAGTATTTCATACCATAAGCCAGCCCTGTAATGCATACACCTCTCTTCAGTTTGGAAGAGACAAGAACAACTGGTTCTTCTCAGACCTCCTGTAACAGGAAGATCATCTCCTTGCTCACAGAATGCTCTACCCTGTTCACTCATGTTTGCCATTTGTAAAGGCTAGCCCATAACAGTATGCTGTGTCTTTCCTGTTCTGCTGCTCCTTTCCTTCGTGATATTTCATGTTTTCAGCGTCAACAGAATGGGAAGTGAGTGGAAATATGCGTTATCATGGTTGCACTGTCTTTGCTGTAGCATAGAAGTATGTCTGAGCTTGACATAAAATGCCACATAGGACACAAGCAGAATTAGAGTGCATTTACATACAGCAAAATGCAGTCTTTTCCAAATCATGCCTACCGAGGTAACCTGTCTTCCCATCTGTCAGAAGAACTTGGCGTTTGATTCCATATCCTGTACAATGAGGCCATCTTTCAGTGCCATTATAGAGAGAGTATAAATTTTACTACTTTACTAATACTTTATTGATAATCTTATTATAGGGATAGATCATAATTCTTTAAATATCTCTCAGTGCTCTAGAACCACTGAAAATTTGCTTTTTCAAAGCATAATGGTAATACCAAATATTCCTTTAAAAGTTTCAGTATTATTGAATAAAATTAACTATTTATTGTTTATCAGCATATATGAGTTATTAAGTCTGGTTCTCAATGTTTCCACTAAAATAAAAAAGTTGAAGTAAAAGATAATAAATGAAATTTAGCAATGGACAGAGCAAGAGAATAACTTGGGTGGAGGGAGCAGATAAAGCAGAAAATAAGAGTTACGGGTGATTTCTTAGGATCCTTCACATGTGCACAATTGCTTTGCTTTTAGTAGAATGTTTTCTGGGTTTATTTATGAGTTTTTTTAATATTAGAAGCCACTGCTGACGTCTTTGTGTTGGAACTTGCTAGGGTGAAACTCAGTGTCACTGTTCGGGTTCTTTTTTATATTTTCATTTTTGGCAGGGTCTCCCTGTAGTCCCAGCCTGCCTGGAAGTCACTGTATGCACCAGACTGGCCTCATCTCACAGAGTTCCTCCTGCCTCTGCCACCCTAGGGCTGGGATTAGAGATGTACACCACCACATCCAGCTGGTTCTTTATTGTTAAACTAGATGCCAGTTCACTGGTTTGAAAGTTTTGTGAGTGTGTGATATTTAAGCAATGGGCATTTCTGATGATGTAGCATAAGTACCATGAATTGAAATGTCAGAATCTCAGACCTGAGAATCCCCAGAATAAGCATTTACCGCTCAATCTCACATTGCGCTTTTCTTAACAATGACTCTTTATTTAGTGTGAAAATGTAAAACCTTTGATTATAAAGGAAATTAAAAACTTTGATCATCTAAAGTACTTGATCATGTTTACTTTTACTGTTCTCTTTCCTGTGGACTATTCCACTGGACTATTTGAGATGGAGATATGCCTACAAGAGTTGTTCAAAGATGTGCTCCAGGAGAATTCAAGCAAATGACATAATGATACAGCTCAAGACCTTAAAAAATTAAGAACATGTCAAACTTGAGGCCATCAGAATGAAGGAAATAAAGATCAGGGATGAAACCAATAAAACGGTCTAAAAAATGTGCACACATCAATGGAGCAGAGAATTAGTTCTTTGAAAAGATTAGCAAGCTTGACAATTCTTAACTAAACCAAACTAAACAATAAAAATGCTTTGTTTTAAATATGAATGTGGCTAGGAGTTGTGGAGAACGTGAGTCCATTTCCCAGCATCCACATCAAGAGGCTTACAACTCCCTGCGACTCCAGTTCCAGAGGATCTGATGTCTTCTGGTCTCCAGAGGTGCCTGTACTCATATAACCCTCACAATCACACACACACACACACACACACACACACACACACCACTAATCAAAAATAAAATGAAATCTTAAAAGGAAAATAATACCAGAGCATGCAACCTTTGATAATGGAGAACAGGATTTGAGGAATTCAGTCAAGATCAGGGAGCTTAGAATATTTAAGGAAGTAATTGTTAGACCCAGAACAAAAGCAGTTGCTCAAGCTCCTTAGATGTGGAGTTAAGGAGAAAACAACTGGGAATTAATGAGAACTTTGAATTCCAACAGGGAATTAAATTCTCTTGGATTAACTAAATAGTTTTACCTTTGTGTTTTCATTTTCTGAAACTCACAGCTCTTAATTTCAAGCCATTCAACAATCATTTGTCATTTACTTACTGTGTGCTTAATGTCACAAAATCAATTTCTATGTTTTATGGGGTTACTTAGAAAATAAAAGGCACACTTAACATTTTCAATTTAAATGCCTTCTGAATGGTGGTATAATTTAATACTGCTGGAACTTCAAAGTCAATACAGCCGACTTATGTTACCAGCAAACGCACACACACATACACACACACACACACACACACACACACACACACACACACAGAGACAGAGACAGAAAGACACACAAAGAGAGAGACAGAGACAGGATGAGATAGACAGTTATATCCTTAAATCGTCCCATCCTTCTGGTTCTCATCAACATTAGCAGTATAACAAGGAATGTTCTCTGATGAAGAAAATCTACTCTAAGTATTAACACTGTCTCGAACTTGTGAGACGTGTATGTGTGTGATGTATTTAAATTACCTTGTTTTCTTTATTAAGAGGAAAAAATATTGAAAGAGGGTTCAGGGTTTCTGTTTTCTCCAACACAAATCAAAGATTGAAACAAAGGAATAGAACTACTCTCTGTACAATAAAATGATAAATCATACTGTTAGGTGGAATTTTTATGACTGTAGTATCTTTTTCAGAAAATAATTTGAGAGTTTAATGCAACAAATGCCTTACAGGGGATTAGTACTTATTTTTGAACGAATGGATGAACTTTCCAATAAGCACATGATGTTAATCACTGTTTTATAATTGAGGAAATCACAGGCATAGTGAGGTTAAAAGTCATTTTTTACTCTCACATATGTGTATTTTTGTGAGGGTAAACTGTGTGGGTATGGGTGATCCAGAGGCAAGATGAGGGCAGCAGACCCTGGAACTGGAATCACAGGTGATTGTGAGCTGCCTTAACTGGGTGCTAGGAACCAATACTGGGTTTTCTGAAAGATCAGTCAGCACTCTTGCCTGCTGAGCCATCTCTCTAGCTCCAAGTTCAAATAATTTTCCTAGCACGTTTGGTGAGGAAGAGGCGAACTCAGTAAGTGCTAATGTGATTCCCTGAAATGTGTTCTAGCCCATGCTGCAACAATCTGACCCCCTGAACTGTGTCTAGCTCATGTTGCAACAGTTCCTTCCATACAACAGGACAACAGAGGTTCTGTGAGCAGTGGTCTTGTCCAAGAAACTGATCTCAGAAGCATTTCTCATTCATTTTTTCTATCTTCTTCTTCAGTAAGGTTTTAAAAGTCTTTTCAGTTTTTCAATCCAAATTTTCATCTCTTGATTTTTAGAGAAGAACTTGCTCACCTATCTCTATCACCAGTTATAATCAGATATCTTTAATTAAAGTTGACTAAAAATTTTAATTTAGAAATTAAGTTCAATGAATGAGGTGTGCTGTTGGTAAGCCATAGATCAACCCTTCATTTCCACATCTCTTCTTTTCTCTCACCCAAGTTTTACATCTTTTGCCTTCCCTTTAAATTTAATTGTTTCAACTTGTTTAAATGTTTGACAGTCTTACTTCGGTTATAGAACAAATTTGCTGTTCTGAATTATTCGATACACATTTCACTTACATATCCATTAAAATGACTAACAGTACTGCCAGGATTCTGGGGCAATGGGCCATGAATTAGAGATATAATCAGTATATTAAGCAAAAAGGTAACTGATGAGAATTTCAATAGTGCCTCCTTCTTTTCCTCTCTCCTTTTTCACCACTTGCTTCCTTAATGTATCCTATCTCTCTGTTTTCAGAAATAGATGTAGGTTATAGTAGTTACATTGTAGGTACTATGACAATTAAGTGGGATAGTTCAGGTAAATAATGCCTGTTGACTGTATTAGATGGGGATCTCTATAGGAAAGAACAGATAGAAAGTGTACCTATCCTAAGAGGGAAATTATTGGATTGTCTTACGTGATAGGAGCTGGGTACTCCAGCACTGCTGTCCATGTGCTGAAGAGGCTCAGAACCCTATAATGCTATTAGGAAGCTGAATGCTTCAGCAAGTCCAAACTGAGGTAAAATATCCCATCCATTCTTCCAAACTTGCTGGTATTTAGGCCATTTGAATGGTGAATGGCTGGAGTCAGATGTGGCAGAGAACTGCAGCAGCAGCAGCAGCAGCAGCAGCAGCAGCAGCAGCAGCAGCAGCAGCAGCGGAAGACACGTCTCTAGGAGGAAGCGGAGGCATCAGGCAGTGCTACTTTTCCTCAGACCCTGTATATCTGGTCCACCCATCAGAAGGTATCGCCCACTCAGAGCATCCTCCCTCCCCTGCCCCAAGCTAATATTGTCTGGAAACACCCTGACAGACACATTCAGAAGTGGCCACACATCCTGTCAGGTTAATAAAGATTAACCCTCACATTGGCTGTACACACCATCATTGAATCTGCTATTGCAAAACACCATGGATAGTTTCATGTACATGAAAATCCTGGTTATAGCCAGAGGGATTTTCATCAAGCAGCTTACATAAGTTCAATCTGGGTTTATTATAATGTGAGTTTTAGAGCAGTTGCACAACTAACAGAAACCATTCTCTCTCTCACTTGGTGAAGATGCAAGTGGAAAGACCACTAAACAGAAATCATCTGGTTTTTCAGAAAGCTTCTCTCTCTTAGCTGAGTTTACAGTCCTGCTTGAAGAATCTAGCTTAGGTTTTATAGAATCTGTTTCTCATTCCTCTGAGTCAGGGCTGTTCCCCTCTGTACTGTACTCTATTCCGTGCGCTGTTCCCATCAGTCTTGTCATTTTGCATTTGAGTCAGCCTGCAGCCGAAAACATGACTGTAATATGAATGGCACCCTCGTTCACAGCCAGGCTAGGCTCTTGCCTTCATTTGCAAGTTGCAGAAATGCATCCCAATTTGAATACTAATGTAAAAGCCTAGCTATTTGTTATTTAGTTTATTATGGAAGAAAAAAATATCTATAAGGAGGACTAATACATCAAGCAGGTAGGAAATAATGTTAGTTTTAATGTCCTATTAGTTGGTGTGTTAATATTATTTTAATTTAGATTGATGTTCAAGCTTCATACTTACAGAGTACACTGAGATCTGAAAGGGAAGTAGACAATTTTATCTTTCTTGCTCGTTCTATAAAACCGTTAAAGGAATACACAAATTAATAGATAATAAATAGACAACATGTGAAGAAAATACATACTGTGAATAAATATCTGCTTATTGGCTAATGCTATACAACATATATGTTCAAATATCTTCACACTGTGAGATGATTGTTTTACTTCTCTATTTGTGAGAAAATTATGATTGCAGCTTAGGGACCAGAAGGAATTTTCCCACAGTTACAGATTAAATATTTGGATGCTTATTAAATTTTAAAACTTGCATATTACACATTATAACATGGAATCTCTACAAATGTCTTCTATAGTTGTCTCAAAAGTGTTTATTACAATATAGATAAAACCTTTTCAAAACCATGTTTGACTCGTGGTGAGAGCAACTGGAAGAAACAGAAAAATAGGAGAGGAGTCTGGATGGCAGGCTGGCTCGCTACACTGGCTGTGTACACCTTCATCTAGTACACAATATATTGTATAGTCAAGATGACAAATTAGCATTAGCCATGTGAAATCACATAATGCTAAAAAGTTCAGTGGAGCCAGAAGGACAAAATGAGTACAAGTGTATCCACATAAAATACCACCACATAAATACCTAAATCCAGGATTTCATCCATTAAAAATGTTCATAAAATAGTTCAACTTCTGCTAAGATTTAGAAAAATAGTCACAAAGAAATTGTAAATGAAAACTGGCCATAACCACAGATTCAGTGGAATTTAAAAACATAAGAGAAGTGTAAATATTGAAACATCTATTTAGAAAAATTTTTACAAAAAATGTAACAAGTTAGTCAAGCTTAATTGCCAGTAAAGAAATTGAGTATGCCTTGAGGTCTTCCCACAAAGAAACCAACTGGTCCACATGGTGGTATGAACAAGTTCTTGCAAGCTTTCAAGAAAAAGATCAATCCAATTATTCACAAAGTCTTAACAAATAAATATTTACAGTCCTCAGCATGTTTCTAATGTTTCTAATAAAATACACAGTCATGATGAATATAAGGCACATTATTAATTCTGGGAATACTTGAGTTTCTTAATTTCTTCTTTAACCCATTCATCATTGAGGAGTGTGTTGTTTGGTTTCCATGAGTTTGTGAACGTAGTAGGGCTTCTGTTGTAGAGTTTAAGCTTTATTGCATTGTGGTTTGATAGAATGCATGGAATTATTTAAATTTTTGTATTTCTTGAGGTTTGTTTTGTGCCTCAGCATGTGGTGAATCTTGGAGAAAGTTCCATGGGGTGCTAAGTAGAATATATATTCCTTGGTGCTTGAGTGGAATATTCAGTAAATGTCTGTTAGGTCCATTTGATATATGGCATTGTTTAATTCAGAGGTCTCTCTGTTTATTCTCTGTCCAGTTGAGAGAGAGTGGGGTTTTGAAGTTCTCTACTGTTAGTGAATTGGGATTAATCTGTGTCTTAAAGTCTGATTTTACAAAGTTTGGTGCACCAGAGTTTGGTGCATATGTTTATTATTGAACCATATTGGTAATTTGTTCCTTTGATCAGAATGAAGTGACCTTTACATCTTCTGATCAGTTTTAGTTTGAAGTCTATTTTGTCAGATATTAGAATGGCAACTCCTGCTTGCTTCTTAGTGCCCTTTGCTTGGAATATTTTTTTCCATCCTTTCATGCTATGGTAGTGCCTATCCTTGAAGGTGAGATGGATTTCCTGCAAACAACAAAAAGATGGATTTTGTTTCTTGATCCATTCAACTACCCCATGTCTTTTGACTAGGGGGTGCAGGTCATTGATGTTTAAAGTTATTATTGAAAGATGTGTATTGGTTCCCATAATTTTAACTTCTGTTTGCCTTCTTGGTCTAACTTTGTGGTTCCTGAGTTTACCTTCTTTTAGTTTCTTTCTGATGTTCCTTGGATGTAGTCATTCCTTTCTTCAGCTCTTTGTATTGCTTCAAGTATTCTCTGAAGGGCTGATTTTCTGAACATGAATTCTTTCAGCCTGTTCATGTTTTGGAAGACTTTTTTTTCCCCCTTCAACAATCATTGACATTTTTGCTGGGTAAAGTATTCTATGTTGGCATCTATGGTCATTTAGAACTGGGAATACTTTGGTATAGGCTCTTTTGGTTTTCATAGTTTGAACTGAAAAATCAGCTGTAATTCTGATGGGTTTTCTTTTATAAATGACTTGTTTTCCTTTTTTAGTTTTCAGTATTCTCTCTTTGTACCTTTTGTGTTTTTACTGTGCTATTCCATGGGGAGTTTCTTTTCTGGTCCTGTCCATTGGTGTTCTATGTGCTTCTTGTATTTGTATGGGCATGTCTCTCCTTAATTTTGGGAAATTTTCTTCTACAATCTGGTTGAAGTTCTGGTTAGTTCCATTATCCTGAGAGTCTTCTCCTTCTCTATGCCGATGATGTGTACATTTGGTCTTTTCATGGTGTCCCACATTTCCTGTGTATTCCATTCCTGTGTTTTTAACAGTTTTCTGTAATCTTTGCTTGAGTGTTACTCCACTTTCTTCAAGTTTATCGTCTTGATACTCTGTTCTCTGTTTCATTCATTCTGTTGGTGAGACTTTCTCCTTTTGTTTCAAATGGACTTATTATGGTTTTCACTTCCTTCTTCATTTTGGCCTGAGTTTTCATCAATATTTCTCTTTTGTAAATTCAGTCAGAAGTGTTTCCCTATTGTCTTTTGATTCTTTGATTTTTGTGTGTGTGTGTGTGTGTGTGTGTGTGTGTGTGTGTGTGTTCTTTAGATTCATTGAATTCTTTGATCATGTTTTTTATTATTTTTTTAAACTCTGTGTCCTGGCTTATCTCTGGGAGTTCTCATTGTAGAACCCTTCTATAGGACTGGTGATGTTGGGTGGGGACATATTATTTGGGTTTTTCATATTATTATTTTTTGTTGTCATCTTGGCATGTGAATTTCTTTTGTGGTTTGTGATTCTGAAGTGAGACTCAAGCCTTCCTTTGTTCAGTTGAAGACTGATTCTGTTTGTATACTGATGTGACTTGGTTGTTTTCTTATTGGGAATGAAAAGCTGGTTGGCTTCAGGTTCTGTTCTGATTTTCTATTGGAGGGACCAGATGGCTCTAGTCCAGTTTCTCAGGAGTTCCCTCAGAAGCAGAAGTCAGGGGAGATCAGATGCTCTTAGGCTCTCTCTTAAGGTTTGGGTCCCTCTAACCAGCAGACACAGCACAGTTTGGGAAGATTGCTAGGAAGAGGCTGAATTCAGGTTTTCTTAGGCAGTCTACAAAGGCCTGGGCTCCTACTAAAGGGCAAAGAACCCTGCATTGCAGCAGTGGGAGGGGCTGCAGAGGGTATTAATGTAGGGGGATGGGCATGGTGTGATTTGGAGAGTATATAGTCAGGCAGAGGTAAGAGTGTAGTCCAGAGATCTGGGGGTTGGGGGCTGAGAGTAAAAGTGTGCCTGTGCCCAAGTCTGGAAGTGGAACAGGATGTGGGGTCAGGGAGTTTGGCCTTGCTTTAGTGGTAGGGGAGTGGAGTGGAGATGCAGTGGACAGGATCAGATTTACCAGGGAAAAAGGCTGGTCTATGTAATTCAAGGCAAGTTGGGGGGTGGGCATTGCCAGTCTGGAAGGCTTGTCTCAGGAATGCATAGGCAAGTTCGGGTGGTGACAGCCTCTGAAGGCTCCAACAAAGTAGACTGAAAACTTGAGCTGGTCTGAGTAAGGGAGACCAGGCCTCCCGATCTGTGCCCCTCCAACCCCCTCATGCATTTCTGTCATATATGTTAAGTTCTGTGTCCAGTCAAGCATTTGTATCCTGATGTCCTTTGGTACATGTCCAATCCCTGGAGTCTAGTCAGCTTAACTAGAGAGCTAAAGATCTATTCTCCCTCACCCAGCAATAGTCAGTTGTCAATAGTTCTTTTAGGCTAGGGTTTAAAACAAACATACAGGAAAATAAAAAGAAAATATGAAAAAAAGAGAACAAAAAAATATAAATTTTTTTCACAGAAAGATTTAATACCATATTAGAGTATTCAAATCAACATGCGTGACTTTTTACTGAAATAAATGCCATCTATCAAATGATCTATCAATCTTTCTTCTACCTATAAACTAGTTTTGACTTCCCAATATTTTCTCTTTACTATATACAATTACTGCTTAGATGTACTAGGAAGCCTGAACAATCAGAAGACTTCCCTGTCTGACCACAGGGACTGGCCCAGTGATAGACCTCATGATTTTGTCTGGACCCCAGAACCAGTTCTGCATGGCCTTCCTTAAAGTAACAATACTGTTTTTTCCCCTTTCATTCCTTTAAATTGAATTTCTCTCCAAGGTAATAGGTACTGTTTAATTTCCATTTTAACTGTATAACTTTATATTTCTTCTGAAGATTTCATGCTCTTTCTTGTACCTACTATTTTATATTCTTCTGTGTTGCAGATTCCCAATTCTCCTTCTGATGAATGAATAATGGAATGTGTACATGGATAAATAATTCTGATGTATTGCTTTTATTTATTTATTTTTTAGACGGGTTCTCAAGTATCTCAATTTGCCCTCAAACTAAGCTATGCTGTAGAATGTCTTTGTAACCCTAATGCTGGTATTTCTACCTCCTGAATGCTGGCATTACAGATGTGCACCACATGTCTGGTGTATGCAGTCCTGAGGATCAAACCCAGGGCCTTGTATATGCCTAGGCAAGCATTCTACCAACTGAGGTATATACATAGCCCTGATATTTTTATGTCTTTTAATGCAAAGTAATGCAGACTTTGTGCCAACATATGTTCTACCTATATGCTTAAGAACAGAGGAAGAGTAGCATAAAATTAATGAATTAATTACCTCATATGTTAAGTCACCAGGATATCAAAACTTAAAATCTGAAATTCAAATGTATTCTAGCAAATTTAGTTGGTTCTGTGTGGAAGCCTGCACTAGCTTGATTATCATCCTGTAACTCTTGTTAATTCCATCATACAACAGTCTTGGTATTTCATAAACCCTCTTTGAAGAACACCCATGAGCTGTAATTTCTATGTATGATAATCCTATCCCAACTAGGATGGCCAGTGTAACTTTGAAAATCAACAGATGTCTCAGCTAAGTTAATGTTGTTTTTAGAGTCATTTGAAGTTTCATATTGTAGCGGCTAGTTTAGGCTAGAGTTTGGATGCTGCGTTAATAAATGTTTGTCAAACTGTGTGTGTACTACTGGAATAAAAATACACATCCTTTCTACAGTTTTTCCAGCATATTATAAGAGGCTTAGTACTGGATGCCATTGTGAAGGCAAGGAATGTTATTTCACTCTAGACAGAGATTAAATCTGCAGAATTACAAACTGTGTCATGTCAGTCCTTCAGTGGAACATAGAACCCAAATTCCTTTTGAATGTTGATTCCTTTACAAATATTAAGGGACCATTGAGTCATTAAATAGGAGAATTGTGGAATACTGTACAGACTTCTGCACAAGCTTTGCTTGAGTGCAACTAGAGCAAGTTAAGGAAATGATATGAAATGGTTTTGAAGGAAATGTTTTTTTTTCATGATGTAAATTAGGAAATAAAGGTTTTTGGTTTTTGATTTTGAATAAAATTTCATTCATTTTACTCAAAATTAGGAAAGTGGTTCCTTTACAATAAAGGGATGACTTTTTTGTGAGATAAGCCAAATAGGGTTAATCTGTGGTAAAATGTGGGAATCTAGCTCTCAATTTTGGTCACTTATGAAAATGATTTATTTTGAGACTGACTAAAGTGTCTCCAAATTGCTTGGGTAAATTGAAAGCAATTTTGGGAGAGTGGTTTTGTGGGTCATCTCTGAAGAATTGGTTTGTAAGCAGTGATGGTAAGATGATATGAGCTGGGCGACCAGCTTGTGACATCCAGACAGGATCTAGAAGTTGTTCTGGGAAAATCTCTCAGCTTTCAACCTCACCAGGTTTCAGTTCACAGAGTGGAAGAGTCTCTTTTTACGAGTGGCTAAGTGGATTTCCTTTGACCAATGTGGTAACACATAGATACCGGCCTCTTCCAAGGCAATGCTGGCAGAAGGTTTATTGTTTGATAGGCAAGATGAAACAATTATAGATGTATATACAGACTTTATATAGGATAATTATATGCATGTGTGTGTGTATATATACATGTGTTGTGTGTTAGTGCTTCTACATGTGCCCGTGAAGGTCAGAGGCCAACAACAATTGCCCTCCTCCATCATTGTCGACCCCTTATTTTTTGAGACAGGGTCTCTCAGTGAACCTGAAATTGCCATTTTGGCTAGACTGGCTGGCTAATGAGTCCTAGGAATGTGCCTACCCTGCGCCCAGCACTGCTACACCCAAATTCTATATGAGTGTCAGAGGTCTGAACTCAGGGCCCAAAACTTGGCCATCAAACACTACCTTACTGAGGCACTTCCTCAGTTCATATATATATATATATATATATATATATATATATATATACACACACACACATATATACATATATATACATATATACATATATATATATATATACATATATATACATATATATGTTAAATAAATGTTAGTTTCCAGAGTGCATTTAAGGATCAAGAATTTACCTTTCTAGAAAAACAAAAAGTTTTCCTTCATACGAGTCAACCATCTTTTTCTACAACTTTGGCACTAGTGACAACTAAATAAGTCAAGCAATAAAGCATACATTCAACACCCTACTGGCCATCTTCATACTGACACTTTCATCACCTTAAATGAGTAAAGGTTTTTTGAAGATTAGATGGTATATGATAGAACAACTACTTCAGGGAAACTGGAACATTAAGAGTAGCGACTTGGGAGCATGTGCCGTTGACTTGATGTGTGAGTGTATTTCAGAACTATAAATATCCTTGAGGTGGTAAGGAGCTCTATGCAGATTCCACCTGAAAGGAGGCAGCCATCACTAGGGGAACTACAGAATAAAACGGATTACAAATCAGAAGATGGACTGTAAATTTCTCTCAAAAATTGTAAAGGTAGAAATAGACTTTTCAGTGACCTTGAGTTCAAACAAACCTCTATCCAAAAATTCTATTAAGCATCAGCACTGGACTGAATGTATGTATTACTGACTGACACCAGGTCTAAAGAAAATTCCCTTAACTTTCTCTGTCGAGGTTGGTAAAATTATTTTTTCCCACCATCCCTACCTCAACTAACCTTTCAATTCTTATGTAGCATTGTCACACAAAAAAAATCTTGCCTTATGAAATAAATTTATTTGTTTTGGGGGGTATCCAGGATACCCCTAACAAACATCTCAAGGGGAGGTATCCCACATCTGTCACTGGGATTTTAATTTGGCAATCTATGGCTCTTGAAAGGAGCATTAGGCCCTCTGCAGGGTAACTCCAGTTAAAGTGACACTAATACATGTGTGTATTTTATAAGCTTTATATAGTCATTATTCCCATATTCCTCTTCATAGCACCTGTTTTATACTCTCCTCCCCCACCAAGCTATTTTCATTGCTGTTGGTTGCCCACTAGGACTTGACAGACTGTATTGCTGAAGACACTACATACTTTGGTCATAGGACATGGAGAAATCAAGTTGATACTGAACAGGAGGCTTCACTCCTCCTGGCTAGCTTTCATAGAACTAGTACTATGCTAGAAGGTTCTGTGTAGGCTGCTGGGGGGAGAATCAACAACTGAACCCTATGAACGACAGTAGTGACGAGCATGGTGAGACATGTCCAGAGGTGCACTAGTGTCACGGATGTCATAGGAGTAACCAACATTCTGATTGGATTTAAGACCCTCCCCACAGGAGAAAATGCATGCCTGGAGGTATAAATCTGGCAAAGAACCCATGGTTGAGATGCCCACAAGCCCCAGCATGAACCTAATACTATTATTCTGCTAAGTGAACATAGTATTAAATTGCCCTCAGATTAATGCATAGATTAGTGCAATTCTCAGACCTCATCGGAGGTTTCCTTGTGCTTCCAACAGTGGTTAATGCAGAGGCACACAACTGTGCAGAGAGTAAGGGTCAGTGGAAGATTCAGCCACAAGTAGAATATTTATATCCCACATCCCCCAAGGCTCAGGGACCATTGCAGAAGAGGCCACAGAAAGATTGTAAGAGTGAGAAGTCAAGGAAGAGAGAAACAGTGTCTTCTAGACATGTCAAGCTGACCGCACTCATGAACTTACAACACCTGTAGTTTCATGTTCAAACCTGCACAAGGTCAAGCCAGTCAGCATTTTGGCATGGACTAGAAAAGGACTCCTGAGGCTCCATCCCTAACTATGGAAAGTTGATGGCTTCTGGGGGAATGGAGTCAGTTTTCCTTAAGGGTGTGGCTGCTGGTAAGTCATTCAAAGTCCAGTGGATGGGTCCACACCCATGAATATATGGACAGCACACAGTGAATGTGGTGAATTATTAGTAACATTTAAAAAAGAGCACATTAAGTTGGGAGGGGTGGGAAGGTGGGGGATGGATCTGGGAGAAATTTCCTAAGAATTAATAAAATACTCTTAAAATAGATTCAT
This sequence comes from Eospalax fontanierii, assembly GCA_035773235.1. Classification (NCBI taxonomy): domain Eukaryota; kingdom Metazoa; phylum Chordata; class Mammalia; order Rodentia; family Spalacidae; genus Eospalax; species Eospalax fontanierii. The sequence continues at coordinate 11,631,801 of CM069539.1, forward strand.
TTTGCCTATGTTATTTGGGTAAAACCCCAAAATTCATAACATATATTGCCCTGAATATATTAGTATCCCCTCAAAGTGTCTTTTCAAAGAGACACAGGTTTTATAACAGTATGTTATTTTATCAAAACACCATCTTGTTTGATCACTAAAAGAAGGGCAAAGGAGATGGTTCTATGGTTAAGAACACTTGCTGCTCTTGTAGAGAATTTAAGTCAGTGCCTAGAACTCACATGGTAATTCATAACAGAGTGTAACTTGAGTTCCAGGGGATTCAACAACATCTTCCGGCCTCTGTGGGCATTAGGATTTGTGAATTCTTTTTTTTAATGATTTCTTAAAATTTTTATTTATTATTTTTATTTTATGAATATGAGTGTATTGCTTGCATGTGTGTAAGTGCACCCCTGTTGTGAAATGCCCACAGAGTCAGAAGAAGGTGTTAGATTCCCCTGGAACTGGAGTTACAGACAGTTTTGTTAGTCACCATGTGTGTGCTGGGAATTGAACTTGGGTCCTCTGCAAGAGTAGCCAGTGCTCTTAACCACCGAGTCAAAAAGACACAATATCCCCATACCTGGTCCATAGAAGCTTCTTCTGACAAGGCTTCATTAGCTTTTAAGCATTTCCTTGCCTTTTTAACATGGTAATGCTACATCTTGGGTTCTTTCCTATATTCACCCTGACCCAGGTCAGTCATTTTTCTTATAGGTTTTCATTTATTTTAGTGGGAAATAATATATAGAAACCAAGATCTGGGCTCTAAGGGTTCTTAGTGTTGAGTTATTGAAGCTTCTAGGCATTTGAGTGAGCAAATAATTCATATTTTGTAAAAATGCTTATAGCTTTACTATGGTTATCAAGATCTGGGAAACTGGAGTGACTGATTAGCAAATGGAAACACAGGGAGGATTCTGGGGGTGAATAAACTGTTCTCTGTTTTGATTATAGTGATGTTTCCCAAACTGCAAACTTTCAAGCCTTTCAAAGCTCAGCACTTTGAACACCATAGCAAGTGTGTTTTATTACAACGTGTGAATTTTAAAAGACACAGTCTCAGAGTTCACGCTCATATGTAATTCAGGCCTAGCCACAGATCCCCGTCCTTTCCTCTCATTCTTCACACCCTTCCCTGTGGTGAAAACGTTGGTTCTTTGTAGTGCCACGCTTACGTCATGGCTTCTGTCTCTCAGAAACTCAAGGAGTCTTCAGCATCAGCACCATCACCAGCCATGATAACTCGAGAAAATAAAGCTCAAGGATTCTTTGCATAAAAGATGAACCCACCAAAGGGTAATTTTATGTACTGTGTTCAAAGGGCTCTTGCATTGTTGTTACTCTATATGAATGGGAAACCACATAATGAAACTGTGTCACTATAAACTGAGTGTCATGGTCAGGATTGCTTCTCTCGTTGTGACTGTCAGTTGTTTTTTTATATGTAAATTATGGTGGAAAACTCAAAACCAAGTAAAAATATCTCTCCTATTTTCATATCTATCTCAATCCCTCTATATTTTTTCTAACTAATTTATTAAAATAGTCACACATTTTTATTTATTATTTCTTATATGAATGCATTAGCATTCAGTATGAACACAAATGCTAATAGCAGACAAGCACAAGAATTTACAAAGCCTTTTACATAATTTTACAGAACTTGAACTTCGTCTCCTTGAGGACGGACAGTGATTAAGGACTTTGAATGACACTGGGTCATGATCTGGGTTGTGTTTTTTTGTAGCATTCCAGCAGAGATGTGGAGAATGAGGGAGAAGATATAGACTGGTAGCACAACCAGTTGAGAGAGTTCTTGTGAAGTTTGCAGTCTGAATGAATCACTGGGGACCTTGTGCGGAAATATAAATTATCAAGCCCTAGTCTCTGGTAATTCTGATTTAGAGAAACTGGGGAAGTGCCCTCAGCGAGCAGCTTCAGGAATTTGCGGTGAATGGTTGCCATGCACACTGAAACAGGAGTATACTCCTCCAGTTAAAGGGTGTTGAAGGCACTCCATGGGAGAGGTAGGGACGGAGCACAGAAGTAACGGTGAGCACGTGTGTGCTGCAGAGTGTGTGCTTTGTTCCCTGAACCGTGTGTTGAAACCTAAAGTACACTGATATGGCAATAGAATTTGGGGTCTCTGGGAGGTGACTAAGTCTTGGAGAGGGCGACCACAATGACACGGTTAGTGTCTTTGATGGAGAGAAAAAAGTCTGGCCAAGATGTAAGGGGAAGATGCCCTCTGTGATCAGGAATGAGAACCCTCAGCAGAACATAACCATTCTGGAATGTTGCTCTTAGTGTTCCCTGCCAGCAGGCTGCAGAGCTCTGAGAAATACATGCTATTTAAGCTGTCCAAAGTGCAACTACATCACACACACACACACACACACACACACACACAGATGAACCAGAATTTTTAATCATTTATGCTTTAATAAATTCTGCAATTGTATAAACATTGCTTGAAAGTTTAATTACTTATACTTCTACATTTTAATAGTTTAGGAAATTGTTCATAATGCATTCTTAGTTTTGATTTTTATTACAGTCTCAGAGCAAATATTAATACTACAGATAAACTACCAGGGAAATTATTGAAGGAGAGAGAAACATTCAAATACAAGAGAGGGAACACACACTATCAGTAGCAGAGGAACAGAAAAGTAAGATAAGGTTTGTAGGTCAGTGGCTGTCTAGTGGTGGTTAGTAGAGTTTAAAGTTCTTTTAAAGTTTCCAGAAAGCCTTTATCAGGCATCAGAAATCCAGGTTTGCAACAAAGGCAGGCTGGGGATTAAAAAAAACAAGCGCAAGCCTATCATGGTTGGGAGCTGAAGCCAGAAGAATAGCTAACACAATTAAGAGGAAAGTATGACTAATAAAAGACTCTGAAAATTTAGGGAGACAAAATAAAAGGCAAGAAGGTAAAAGATTATTAGAAAAATTAAAACAACATAAAGTATAGAAATATGCTTGGAGTATTACTGTAAAAACCAAGGCAATAGAGTGTCAAGACTTAGAGCAAGGGCTGAAGGTACCAGGTGCCCATGCAGGTCAGGGGGAGCCCACACTGCTCTAGGACATGGACCAGGTGGCTGCTGCAGACTCAGAGACAGCACTTTGATGGAGTGCTGAGAACAGCCAGGCTTTCATGCCTGATGTGGAAAGGAGGATACCTAGAATTGTTTCAAATTGCTGCAGAACAGGACAGAAGCAGATGAAACCCTAGGAGGGATGTGACATGTTTTCAGAGATAGGGGAGAGGTAATTGTTTAGTAATCCAGGAAGTAGTTGATAGAATAAAAGGGAAAGAAAATAATCACAAATTTGGCATTAGATGAAATCCAGGGATGGGGAAAGACCTTTGATACTCTGAACCAGGCAGGAGACAGGGAGCAGGTGTGTGAACACAGATTCCTTTGGAGATCTGGGTTCTTTGAGATAAATGGAGCCTGTGGCTGGCGTTCCCCCTCGTTTCTCTGTGGCTAGATGGACAGTCACCTGCGGAGGGTGGGGAGATAAAAGTCCTTTAAAGGACTGAGTGCTGGAATAATTACAGTGAGCTTCTTTCACCCCATCATGTTGAATTGTGAGGAAACCCTTGATTGTAAGATGTTTGTCTTGACACGATAAAACCCTGATAATGTATCTTGAGACAGAATGACTGCATCGGGAATGGACAAGAAGCAAAGGAACATGGAAGCTGGAGAAGAGACCTTGATGAATTTTTTGTGATTCTGATCCTCAAGATTCTGTGACTGTCTTCATCACATTGGTCACAAATGCCATTCCCATTGTCGACCCTTACCTTTCTGTCGTCAGGGGAAATGGCTGGGAGCAGGAGAGCCTGATGGGATCATCTTACTGGGGGTTAGTCTGAGAATTTACAAGTCCCCAAAGCCCTAGTGATATGAGCAGCTGTCAGGGTTTAGAGTGCCTTTCTATCAGGAGATGGCTCAGTGAACAGAGTAAGTATTTGCAGCCCAAGCTTGAGAACTAGAGTTTAAATTCTTAGACCACAGGTAAAAGCCAAGCAGGCACCAAAGCCACCTGTGATCCCAGCACTCAGGTGGCAAAGACAGGATCCCTCGGGCAAGCTAATAACTAGAATAGCCTGAATCCACAAGCTCTGGGTTCAGTACTCTGCCTCTACAAATAAAGAGAAGAGCAATTGAGGGAGATACCAGATATCAAATTCAGGCCTCCACGCATGGGCACACGTGTGCACGTGCAGCCACACACACATACAAATACATATGCATGCATACGCACATACACATCCCACATATATATACTTGCAAAATAAGGATACATTTCCAACAGTGGAGGAGGGATGCAGACAGGCAGAACCAGACCTTAGCAGCTTGGTAGCCCCTTGTTAGGGCTTTGGATTATGTGTGCAGCATGGGCTTCTTGCCTCATTTGCACCTAGTTCTACATACATGTGTCCTATGTCTCATTACTATCTTAAATCCCTACCTGTTGGTGCGTGCCAGTCATAGTGAGCCACAGGTTACTGTGGGACTCTGAAGTGCCCTGTGCTTTCGTAGGCCAATGCAAGTTTTCACTGGTTGGGGGAGTGTGTGCTCCACTCTAGTCTTCCTTTTTACCATCTTCGTTTTTCATAGGCTAATTTTGTAAGGCTTTGCACAAAGCCTTCTACATCGTGCTGCCTTCCCTGCTCCCTGTTACGAGCTAGACACTTAGAGGAAATGAAAACACACTCATGTTACATAATGGGTTTCATTGAGTTTTGTACTTATTTCAAGCTGTTTCAAAGACTTCATGCATTAACTCATTCAGTATTTATCAAAACCCTACGAGACAGGCACCATCATTTGTCAGTTTTTAATAAAGAAAAACAGGGAAATTAAACTCTTAAGTAATTTGCCCAAGGCCAAGTCTCTTAAATGGCAGAGTCAGGATCTGGTTGAGGTGAGAAAGAAGCGACCACTTGATGAGATGGTCACTTTGATAGGGAAGCAAACAAAGGAGAAGGGGCAAGAGAATCCTTTCCATAGGGGCAAGAATTTCAGCTCTTACCTTGCTCTTAAATGGAACAAAACAGGTCTTCTTCATTTATAGGCAGTTGAAATTTAGTGGTGCAACCCTGTTAGGTTATCCTCGTGAAAGGGTCAGTAAAACTAGGAGTGTTCAATAACTGAATCCATGTTCCATAGCAGGGGACTGAGGTTTGAAGGCCCTGAGCTGCTTTGCTTACTTGCTCTGGAACAGTGTTCGCAAGTGAGGGGTCCGTAAGGGCTGATGAATGGGGGAGCCGCTGGTGAACGCAGACCTCTTTCTCTCCTGGAGAGAGTTCTATTCCTTGGCTTTCTTAAGCAACCATTATTCATTTGCTCCTGTTTAGCAGCTTGGAAAGTAGAAGCCAGGCCAGCTCAGGGGAAAACAGAATGAAAACTGTAAGTTTCCATCGTTAATGTTAGGGAAAAGGAGAGCCTCCAGAGAAACTCAGTGGGAGTGTGGCTCGCTCTGTTCTTTGTGCCCCTCCCAGCGAGTCTCCGCTTCATTTTGATGAAACGCTCCATTCATAACAATTCCGTGCTTTGTTCTCCCCAGTGAGGCACTTCCTTCTCCCGTTTCCCACCTGGTGAAAGTTCTGGAAATCATTTTAGTTTCCAATAAAATGTACCTTTTCGTGAGGATTTGCTGATCATCGCCAGGAGAGCTTCTCTGCTAGTACTTGCAGCATTCTGAAACATGTAACAAATGCTCCTTTTATGCCCTTGTTTAACTTGACAGCCAGCTTTGGAGTGGTGATGATGTTGTCCTACTAGGTATGCTGAGAAGATTAGTCGCGCAGTGCTGGGCTTCCCATTTCACCCCAGCCCCACGTACTCCACAGGTTTCACCAGGAGGGCGAAAACTCGTTGGAGCCTTCATCAGGGTCAATTTATTAATTTTCAGGGCACAGATGCTCTCTCTTTCGTGGTGGCCAACTTGATAATGTGAGCTTGGCGCTGTGGGTGGCTATATGTTCAGCTACTGCTACAGACTCATCTGAGAGACAATCAAAGAAGCCAGCTCTTGTGTTTCCATTAATACTTTCTTTTTAAAATTTTGTTTTAATATTTATATACTACCACTCCAACTTTATGTCTTCAATTATTATTGTTCTTTTTTAAAGCTTATTAAGTATAAGCTGTGTTCCCCATATGCTCTTGGGTATGGGTCCCTCCCCTGGAGCTTAGTCAACACACGCATCCCAGTCTTAAGGAAAACTGACTCTCTTTCTCCCAGAAGCTATCAATGGCCAATAAATAGATCCTCAGCTGGGTCTCTCTGCGTCCATGCTGGGCTTTAGTCTGCCTCGGGCTTGTATAGGTCTTGTGTAAGCTGTCACAAGCACTATGGGTTCGTATATGCAATTAGTAGACAGCACCGTTTCCTGCATTTATCCACCGCCTTAGGCTCCTACAGTCTTTCCTTCCCTTCTTCTGCAACAGTCCCCAAGCCTTGGGAGGAGAGGGTGTAATATACGTGTCCCATTCAGGGCCGAGCACTCTGAAATCTCTTGTTCTCTGCACATTGACCATTTGTTGGTCTCTGTTGATCACCATCTGATGCAAGAAGAAGCTTTTTTTTTTCCTGCTGAGAGTTGAGAGATGCACTAATCTATAGATATAGCCATTAGGAGGAGGTTAATACTATATTCAACTAGTAGGATAATCATAGTACGTTCTCCCTTGTGGCCTGTGACCTGTCTAGCCACATGTTCTTGGCCCTGTCAGGTATGGCTCCGTCTTGTGAAGCAGACTTTATCCATCAGAGGGTAGCGGGTACTCCACAACACTTGTGCCACCTTTAACCAGTAGCCATATCCTCTCAAGTCAGTTCTTGTTGCAGCTCACAGGACTCACAGCTCATGTGATAGTCACTTTTCTCTTTCAGTAGCATGCATAGCACTTTCCAGTACTATGAAAACTAGTCAGCAGTGATGAAGTTTTAGGTCAGTATCAGCATGATTTCTATTTTTTGTTGTTGTTGTTCTATGACTCACATATAAAGCGTTTTCAGAAATAGAGTCTTACTGCCAAATTCTGGCAGGCAAACAAGAACAATGGCAATAGCCAGTATCATTTGGGGGATGTATGGTATCCTCCCCAGGTCAACAATTCCAAAATAGGGAGCCCATTCTTAGCATTGGGCTTTATAGCAATACCTGTTCATCCATGTTCAATTCTGTTCTATTTGCAATAGCCAGAAAAAGGAAAAAAATCTAGATGTCCATCAACTAATGACTAGATAACAAAAGTATGGTACATTTACATAATGGAGCATTCAGCTTTTAAGAAAATTTGAAATTTGATATTTGAAGGGAAGCAGATAGAACTGGAAATAGTCATCCTAAGTGAGAAAACCCAGAGACAGAAAGACAAAAGATGCATATTCTCTCTCATAAATGGATGTTAGCTTTGAAGCTTTACATAGGTGTGTTAGAATTGGAAAATCCATAGAGTCAGTAAACTCATAAGGAGCCATGTGGGGCAGGTTTTGTGCGAGGGGAGATAGGATGCAGTGGTATAAAGAACAAAGAGGAATAATGGGATAAGAAGTGTTAATGGGGGTAGGAAATGGGAGGCCAGGGCAAGGAGGCTGTGTATGGAGGGATAAGTAACTAAACCTCTTTTTAAAAAGTCATATGGAAACCTACTGTAGAAGAGTCTTAAAACGTGCACTTATACAATATGAAAAGAGTTTCAGTAATTCTTTCCAATTTGATGCTTGCATTGGAACAGTGTATGCATTTTTATTCATTATTTTCTATATAAAGGCTCCGTTTCCCCATAACCATCTATTGAAAAGATTTTAATTTCCTATTTCATTTCTATTGTCAAAATGCATTGATCTAAAATAAAAGTATCTATATTTGAATTTCCAATCTATTCACATTATATCTCTATCCTTACACACATGTTCAACCTTACTGTAAATTCATAGACAGTTATGAAACTGGAAAAATGAACTCTTCAATTCAGTTTCTTGAGATTGGTTAGCTGATTTCTTTCATTTCCATGTGGACATTAGGATATGAGATTTGGTGTGGACTGCATTGAATCTGTAGACAACCTTGTTCCTGATTTTGGAACATGGTGTATTTTCTCATTTAATTATATCTTATTTAATTCTCACTACTAATTAAGATTTCAGTGTATAAATCTTGGATTCCTTTTGTTAAATTTAATTCTCATTATTTTATGGCTTTGATGCTATTGTAGATGAGATTTTTTTATTATTTTCACTTCCAGATTATTCACTGATAGTATGCAAACATTAGTATCATATTGCTTATCTTATTAGCTGTAATGGTTTTGGGGCTTTAGATTTCAGCAAATTCCTTATGCTTCTATGTGCAGAGCTCATGCCATCTGTGAAAGAAAGAGTATTTCATTTTCACTCAATCAGATATCATTACTTCTTCTCTTGTGTCATATACCTGGCTAGAGCCACCTGCAAATTGTGGAATAGAAGTGATGAGAACAGATGCTTTGGGTCATTTCCTCATAACAATGACATAATGCTGATTCTTTTGAAACATTTTATTTATTATTTTTATGTGTATGAGTGTATTGTCTGCATGTAGGTAGGTGCACCCATATTGTGCCATGCCCACAGAGGTAAGAAGAGGGTGTCAGAGCATCTGGAACTGGAGTTATGGATGGTTGCTAGCCACCACATGGGTTGTGGGAACTGAACCCAGGTCTTCTGCAAGAGCAGCGAATACTCTTAACCTCTGAGTCCTCTCTCCGTCCCTTGCTCATTCTTTCCCTGTCAGATATAATGCCAGCTATGGAATATCATCTATGCTCTGCAGAAGGTTGAGAAAATCCCTTCATATTCTTGTTTGCTGAGCGTATTTAAGCAGGAAAGCATGGCAGACTTTCTCAAATGTGTTCTTTGCATTTGGAAGATGATCATACATTTTTTAACTATATTCTCATGATACAGGGCATTGAACAGATTGTCCTTATCACTCTGCCAGTATTGCTTGACTCTGGCAAGCCTTGCTTGGTCTCAGCATGTGATTTGTAATGGTCTTGGTCTTGGTTGCTTTCTTGTAAGGTTTCTCTCTGATTTCAGTGTCAGTGAAATCCTGGCCTCGGAGTGGACTGGTGCATGTTCCCTTGTTTTGTGTTTGTGAGAGCTTATGAAGAATTAGTATTAGTTCTTTGCTAAATATTTGGTTATTAATAAACTCATCAGTACCATGATTTTAATGCAGTACAATCCACTTTTTTAGTTTGTTGTAGGCTTATTCAGATTTTGTATTTCTTTTGGAGTCAGTTTCAGTAGTTTGTGACTTTGTATCTATGTAACTCTTTAGGTATGTCTACTTAACTTATCAGTTATTGGCATTCAGCTATTTATAGCACTGCCTTAAAATATGGTACAAGGGAGATAATAAAGGTACTTGCTGCCAAGGCTGAGTACCTGAGTTTGATCTCTGGGTCCAACACATGGAGAATATCAGTATCAATGCCTGCAAGTTGTTCTATGATCACCATCGCCACTATCACCACCACATGCCACATGCACACGCGCACACACACACACACACACACACACACACACACACAGAGGCACACATAAATACAATAAAACAGATGATAACACAGAAAGCCACAATGGGCCAAAAATCTATAGAATAAGACTACAGAGTGCATATCCCTGAATAGGACTCTTGTATTATACCTCACCCATCCAGGGCTCGGGAACTATTGAAGAATAGTGAGTGGAAAGATTGTAAGGAGCCAGGGGTGGTGGATAACCATAAGGAAACAGTCTTTCAGACAGCTGGGAACTTGCTCATATGAATATACAGCAATGGTGACAGATGTGTGACACTCATACAAACTTAAACCAGACAAAAGCCCAGCCTAGAAGTAGGAAAATGGGTAAGAAGCCCCAACCATAGCTCAACAACTAATGGTAACTGATAATTGCTGGGTAAGGGAGAGTTGGTCTTCTTTAAGACAGTGATGCTAGACAGGCTGACCAGACTCCGATGGATGGAGGGACATCTGGAGACAAAATCAGTACTCGATAGCCCTGACCATATACGACAGAACACAGAAATTCCATGGGGAGGCTATGGGAGGTGCAGGTAGGGAGAGGGGTGTCTGGATCGGATTGAGATGCTTGAGAGGAATAAAACAATAAATAAAAATAGAAAGAGAAGATAAAAGAACTTTTAAAGCTATAATTTCTGTAAGGTTTACAGTGATATCTCTTTTCTGACTTGAGTTAACTAGTTTGACTAATCTCTTGACCTATTTTCCATTTCTTATTTCCTTTTGTTGTGAGTTTGCTTAAAAGTGCCCATCCTCTTATTATTAACAAATAGTTTCTCCAGTTCCATTGGTTTATTATCTTTTAAATCTTTACTTTATGCATTTATAGTCTAGTAATTATTATTCCCTTCTTTTCCGTTGTTAGGCATGCTTTATTTTTCTGACTTCATAAAATGAAATGCTAGGTTTTTGGAAACAATTTTAGTATGGCATTGTCAACTATAAGTTTATGATTAGCTAAAGCTTATGACCGGCATGTTTTATTTTTGTTTTAAATATTCTCCAAATATTTTGTAATTTCCCTTCCATTTTTCTGTGACCATGTAGTCATTTAGGAGTGTAATTCTATTTTCTACATTTTTATAAATTTTCAAAATGTTATTCTGCAGTTTCTTTTAATATATTTTATTTATTATTTTTACTTTATGTGTATAAGTGTACTATCTATATGTAGGTAGGTGCACCCATATTGTACAGTACCCACAGAAGTCAGAAGAGGGTGTCAGATGTTAGCCACCATGTGGGTACTGGGAACTGAACTCAGGTCTTCTGCAAGAACACCTACTGCTCTTAACCCCTGAGCCATCTCTCTAGGCCCTGTCTGCAGTTTTCTTGTAGTTTAATTTCATTGTCATCAATGAACATATTTTTTATATTTTTAATCTTCTAAATTTATTATGGATTTTCTCTCCTTAAAAAAAACCCTACCTTTCTAAGAGAGAGCTCTTGATGGGCCAAGTTTAGCAGTCTGTGATTGATCAGATTTCCCTAGGTATCTTTCTATGTCTTCTGCTTTTCATCCACGGGATTAGTTTACTACTTAGCCCAAGTTTTACTTCAAGCTTGATCATGGCCTCAAGGTCAGGAAGGGAAGAATGACTTAGGGCACTTCCTTTCTGGAGTTAGGCATGGACACAGCCCTTCTTGCTTGTGCTGTCTTCTGCATTCTCAGAAATACATAGAAGCTTTCCAAATTCTCCAATTTCCCATCTCCTCCTCTGCTAAGTTGAGCCCTCAAGTGTCAAAAAGCCAACACATCCTGACCTACTCACTCTCCAGGAACCTACAAGTGGGGCAAAGTTTGCATTTTAGGAATGGTACATTTTACGGAGGCCCAAAGGCTGATCTTTCTGTTGTCAGTACGCCGCTGCCTTTTGATTATGTGACAGAGTGCCTTGTCTTCCTGAAGGCCTCCACTTCTCACTGCTGCTTGACACTCAGCTTGCTTTGTGGCTTATACCTGCATTCTGATGCTGTTTATTTCTGTGGGTTTTGTCCATACTGCTATTGTGTTGGAAGGAAAGTGAATTCACAGAGGTCGCTCTGCCATTCAACAAATTGATTGCCATTTTTAGTTTCTTAATTACACACACACACACACGCACATACACACACACAATTTCCCATGTGTTACTGCTATATCTTATTAATTGTATGTGGCTAGCCTAGGTCTGTTCAAATGCCTTTATAGGATCAAACTCAGCCTGTATGAGAACTATTAATATCATTCTTTTAATCCTTGCCACAATTGGCAAGAATTGTCTCCATTTTACAGTAGCTTAGAGAGCTACTCACAGACCGCACCAAAGTCCTACAGATAAACAAGTAGCGAAGGTTGAATTTAAATCTAGGTATCTCGGACTCTGAGGACAGTCTTAGCTCTTGGTCTATAAACAAGAGAAAAGCTCCTGTCATTTTTAGTTTTCTAAATAATGACACATCTTAGATATTGCCTGTATTCTAGTATGTGGCATTTTATTTGTTCTATAATTTTTCAGTAGCTTTTGAACAAAGGTATCACACGCCTGAATGAGGCCTTAGGGCCCCATTTAATTGAGCAGTCACTTATGAGTACTAAGTTAACTTTGTCTCTTTTCCTCAAGCAATGCCCTTGACTCAGTATGACTCTGCTGATGGGATAGTGGGTGCTCACATTATGAGAATTAGTAACCCTACTGTTCCCGACATGTTCTTGTCTTAGCAGTGGGCTCTCAGAGGAGGCTGGCTTTGAGTTGTGTACACTCCCCCACATCCTGTTTGTCTTGTCAATAGAATACAGGAGGTGGGATGGAAGTTCCCCAGGCATGCTTCCTCAGATCCTGTTTCTATGGCAACCATGCTCTGACTCCCTATGTTCTATGGCTGAGACAGCAGCAGGCGAGAACCCACAGAAACTCCACACGCCTACCTGCGTCTTACTATCTTGGGACATAAGAAAAACTATGCTTGAGTTTATCTTGGTGGAATTGTTTATGATCCTTTGGTACTTTTCCTTCTATAAAATTGTATGGACAAAGCAATGTGTTTAACCAAGTAACTGCTGGGGGACTCCTGAGAGTTCAAGATCTACTGGAACTCTAATTTTGCTACTAAATGAATACATAGTTTTAAATTATATATATATAATATATATTACATATATTATATGTATATAGTCATTCTTTCTGAGCCTTTCTTTTTTTACCTTAAGGAAAAGGAGTAATTAACATCAATTACTTAATTGAATTATTTCTCAAAATGGAGAGAGTTCACACACATGGAAAATCACTTCATAACTGATAACATTATACGAATAACAGTTGTTTTAAACCCCACACTTCATTTTATATCATTTTGTTTTTGTGTAAAGAGGTGACCAGTGATGAAGATGGGAATTGAGCTGATTAAGGCAAGGGCTCATACTTATAAGGAATATAATACAACTCCTTGATTTACAGTCATTCCTGCATAGGGAGGAGTTTTCTAAAGTCTTTGATCATTGTCTTCTGAAAAGCCAGGCTTAGCATGGCTCACAGTGGATGCCACAGTCGTGGATCCTTTCTGTACGCCTGTTTTCCTAAGGGCCCTTTGGAAGCAATCCCTAGTTTTGCTAGTATTGTCATTACAAATATAAATATTGATGGCAGTTTTGTTTGTCATTTTTTAGGAAGGTTTGTGTGTGTGTTTAAAATCTCATCATTATGATGTACATTAATATTTTATTCAATGAGGTTAGGGATGAGCCATGGTTTATGAATAATCTTTGACAAACACATAGCTGTGTTTACCGCTGCACCGCACACTGTGATTGAAGTAAAAATGAAATAAGAGCGCCTGTGCTCAGAAGCAGATAGCTGCTCCAGCCCTTCCTTTGTACCTTCCCACAGCTCAGCCTGTCAACAGCTTTGTTTTGAGTTCAATTTAAATCAGTTATACCATTCAGCTGAATATATTGAGAGATTTTTTTTACACTACACTCTAAGAAACAAGTCAGTCTCTTTCTTAACCTAATATTTGTTTCCTTTTAATGGCATTGGAACCTACAAAATTAAAAAAAAAAATCTAAAGAATTTCACAGTTGCAAAATACCTATAATAGTTGCCATATTATCCAGAATCCTGTCTGAAGCCTTCATTCTGATGAAAAGTCAGTTGTTCTGTGTACAAAGTTAGCACTGGCTATCTGTCTCATAAACAATGAGTTGCTGAGACCACTGTGAGTTCCTCCAACTTAAAGTCTAGGGTAGCACCGGGCACAGATGAATAAACATTCTAAGCAATTATTTTGAATGGTACGACTATTGCTTTTATTTCTTGAAACAATGTTTTTAAAGTTTGGTTTTAAAGTAGGCGCTTAATAAATATTTGATGAGCAAAACAGAAAGTGATACTCAAATTAAAAAAGCTTTAGCCAAGTAAAATGATTGGATCACTGCTCAAATAAATATTAGCACAGATGTTTCTTTATCATTTTTTTTTTACAATTGCCTAAATGTGTCAACAGCCAAAGGTCATCTTTAATCCATAAGGAAATAAATATCCCAAATCTGTATATCCACGAATAAGAATTCTCTGAAGCTCTATGTATAATGAAAGCTTTCAATGTTAACATCATGATATAGGACTACATATTTTTTTAAAAAATAAGAAATTATAAACATATCTGTGTGGAAAGTATATATATTCTCAACACCTTAATATCAGGACTATATTTGGCTTATCATTTTTTCTTTCAGTATCCAATAAAGAATCATATATTTTTGTTGTCAGCAAACCAGCAGACCGACACTGGTTTCACCTCATTAGGATGCTTCTTAAAATTTGGAACATTTTTGTATTATTAAATATTTCAGCAGTAGCTTTCCCTTTTATGTCCCTAGAATGACTTACTATTATGTGTTATTATGCAGAATCCTTTAAAACAGAATGTCCCCTGGCAGGGAAAAGAAATAACACAAATAATTTCCTTCTGACCCTGTCAGCCAACCAGCGACAGGATCACAGTAATGTTTGAAATAAGTTGACATATGCCTATCTGCATAGAATAAATTGTAGTTTAAAGGATTTTTTAAAGGACAAACACATGAAACCTGCTCTCCTGTGACATCATGTTTTTATCTGATTAGTTGATGTCTATTCAGTAAGAGATGTTTTATACAGTTGGATAGAACATGTAGAAAGTTCAGGGTTTATGGATATGTGCCTTTCTAATATTTGACATACTATATCAGATCTCTTGTATGAAGATTCCTATGAGTTTAAAATGAAATAAATTCATATTTCACTTGATGTGAAGATCTTATAGTAGAGATAATTTCTTCTTTACTGTCTTTGTGAAATAATTCTGATTCTCTTAAATTAACAATAGTTGTCTATTGAAAGTAACACACTGATACAAGTGTTTAATAGGAACAAAAGGATTTTTATGACAGAAGATATAAAGTTGTCCATGATGAGTGAGTGTGAAATGCAGAAAGGGTTAGAGTTTTAAATAGAAGAAAATTGCTCATTAAACATTTAAAAGATTCTTGCAGGGCTAGGGAGATGGGTCTGTGGTTAAGAGCATTGGCTGTTCTTTCAGAGAACCTGGGTTTGATTCCCAGCACCCACATGGCAGCTGACAGCTGTCTGTAACTCCAGTTCCAGGGGATCCAATGCCCTCCTCTTACGTCCGCAGGCATTTCATGACACAGGTGCACTACACATACTAGTAACACACTCATACATGTAAAATAAAAACAAATAAAAGTTTAAATATTCCAGCTACTTTTCAGAAAGTGAAGTAATTACAAATCATGGTATCATGGATGGGCTGACAGTGGGATTCACAGGGGACCACCAAAGGGATTCCAGGTTCTTGGGATGCACAGCAAAGGATTGGGCAGAAACATGTAGACAGCTGCAAGCCAAAGAAGAGAGTTCACAAAGAAAGGCTATACTTCCAAAGGAGCTGGACAGGGACAAAGTTTAGTGGTTCTGTGACCCTGCTGTACAGTGGGCTGGACTTTCATTACCAGAGAACAGACACAGGGTTTCTGCTTCCTTTACAGTCTTTTACTTCTATTCTCTGTTATGTGTCATTCTGTATACAGTTTTATGTATCATATTGTCAGTGTTTTGGGGGCAGAGAAAGAGCCACAGCTCTCACTGCAGCCCTCGGCAGCCTGAAGAGCTCCTTTAGACCTTTAGATACCTTTACTCGGGCCAAACTGGGATTTCTGGTTTCCACAGAGAAAAGAATTTCAGAACTAGCCAGTTTATGAAACAGAACTGGGGTTACATAAAGATATTTAAATTAGGGCTTAAGTACAAGGGCTAAGAGAAAGAGAGGCACTCAAAAGAAAGCAAGAGACGTGTCAGAGCAAAAGCCTCTGCCTTTTCCAAAACCATATATACTGATTTAGTGGGTTTTGAGATTACTATTTCTAAAGGTCTCTAAGGAACTAAATGAGATCACAGGGTGGTTCCTGAGGAGCACCTTACCAGCATCACAGTTGATGAGAACTCCAGGACATAGAATGGTAGAGTATTTTTACTGCAAGCAAAGTCTGCAGACCTGTTTCAGATTCTCAGGTGATATTTGGGAAAAGGAATGAAGTTCTACTTTATCTTATGTCCATTCAAGACTTAAGCCTGCTTCATTGCTCAAAACATCTGTGCATGCAAGAAATATTATTTCTATGTTAGCAACCCTCACAAGTGTTGATTGTGCTGGAATTCTTTTCAGTTGGCGAGAGACTTTAATCGGGCTCACAAGAGAGGGGCTCCTTTCCCCACAGTCCCCCCTCCACCCCCATTGCTTCAGAATGACATGTCTCATTAGCATGGTAAATCTCCACTAGGGTTGTGCATTTTAGCATCATCATTAGCCACAGGATATTCTAGGATGCTCTGATGTGCATTTGTATCTGTTCTGGGTGGTTCTAAGTCAGCCTTGGTTAGAAGGTTTCCAGCCTTCTTTGCTAGCTTCTGTGTGTGCATGCATGTGTTTGTGTGTGCATATGTGTACGTGGAGGCCAGAGGACAACCTCAGTGTTGTTCCTCTGGAGTCATCCACTTTGGTTTTTCAGACACTGGCCACATTGTCTAGGCTAATTGACCAATGAGACCCAGGGGTCCACCTGTTTCCAACTCCCCAGTACGGGGAAATCCAGCTTGTGTCTTGTATGTGCAAATTTTGTCAAGTTTCTCCAGACCTCACTGTCTGACTCTCCTGCTTCAGTAGAACTTATGATGGTTTAGACATAAAGTATTTCCCCAAATGCTCATTGACTAAGGACCACCACTAGTAACATTCAGTGTGGTGCTTTGGGGAAAATTATTGAAACATAAGTGCTCTAACTTTATCAATAGATTCATCCATTGATGGATTCAAAGTTGGCATAGACTATTGGTAGGGAGTGCATCAGTGGAAGGTAGGGCTGAACGGGGGAGGAAGCCACTGGGTGATTGTTTTTGAAAGGTATAATTTGCTCTGCTCCCATGATTTTAGCTTCTCTGGTCCCTGGATCCAAGATGTTTGAACAACTCTGTTTAACCTTGCCCTTGTACCATAATGGACTACCTTATCACAGGCTCAGAAATATGGAACTAGACTGGGACTGAACCACCTGAAAGTGAGATATTGTAAGTCCTTCCCTCTTCATTCTCTTAAGTATTTGCCACAGTCACAGCTTATCAGAGGAAGACCTCAGAACAAGCTTCCTCCAATGCAGCTCCTTGGCCTACTGATTATTAGCAGTGCAAAGGGCAAACTGCAAAAGCAGAAATATCATTCTCTGACCTTGCCCCTCTGGTGTTTCTGAAGCAGATCATAAGATTCCCTTCAATATCTTGAGTGAGATGTGGGGCTGGGGGTCATGACAGGAGACGATAAACAACAATGAAATCTTGTCTCTGAAGATACAGCGACACAGATGAGGATTTGCACGTCCTTCCCGCATACCAGTTCTTTACCATTAGATCAGACTATTTTTGCCTATAACATACTTTTGTATAAGCACATACATATCCTTGTAAAACTTGTATTAAAGTAATTTCTATGAACTTATTTTTAGCAATATTTAGATTTGATGCTTGTGAGTGTTTTGCCTGCATGTATGGAGGACAGAAGAGGGCTTTGGATCCCCTGAAACTGGAGTTACAGGTGGTTGTTACACACTATGCGGGTACTGGGGACTGAACCCAGGTCCTCTGGAAGAGCAGTCAATGCTCTTAAGTGCTGAGCCATCTCTCTATCAATCTCTCTTTTGTTATGTGGACCTCAGCCATGAACCTTGCAGTAGATGAGAAAATGTACTTCAGTTTTATCCTTCGAGTAGACGGCTTCACACAGGCAAGTACCTTTATTTGTTGAAGCTGCACGGTAGTCTCACTCTGGAGGACATTGCAGGGCACAGTTGAGGAGCTCAGGAAGTATGAATTGATTGTGTGCACAGCTGAGGCCAGCAGGTAGCCTTCCCTAGAGTCTTTCTCTAGGGCTGGTGGCTCATTATAAGGATGGAGAAAGAGAGAAAGGATCTAGTTGACAAAACTAGTACAGGATAGATGTGTTGCGGATGAAGTAGACTTTTCTTCTTTTACTCCTGTCTTGCAAAGTCAAATTTCAACTACAAAAATGAATCTGTAGATGAATGATATCCAATATCCAATTATCTTTGATAATGAAAGTGTTCTAATAGTCTGTCCTGCTTGACAGTAACCTCCAGTTATTTTTTAAAAATTTCTTTTCACTACCCATTTTCCCAGTTCTATGCTGGGTTTTTGTCTGCTTGGGTTTGCATGGGTCTTGAGCATAGGTAGCAGACCCCATCCTCTGCTCTAGAAATATTGGCAACTGACTACTGCTGGGTAAGGGTGAACTAGTCTTCCTAGGCTGACTAGACCTCAGTGGATGAATCTTACTGAGGTCTCTTGGGGACACTAACTTGGCACAATAGACCTTAACACAGACAAAAGAATGTATGGATTCCAGTTGGGGGACTATCAGAAGTATCAGTGAGGAAGAGGGTAAACAGATGATTAAGACTGATTGTGATGCTCTGTATGAAACACACAATGATTCATAAAATAAAATATTATTAAAGGCGTCATGGCACATACCTTTAATCACAGTACTCAGGAGGCAGAGGCAGATCTCTGTGAGTTGAAAGCCAGCTGGGGCTACAGGGAGACTCTAGACACAAAAAAAATCATTTTTTTATGTTATATGAGTGCTTTTGCCTGCATATATGTAGTTATACCCGTGTCGCGCATTGCCTGTAGAAGTCAGAAAAGGGTGTCCCTGGAAAAGCACAATTCTCATCTCAAAGAGGGATAAGAGAGTTTGTTCTGGAGTCAAATATGTGTGACGATGGCTCAGGAGCACAGATTCAAGTTACCCCAAATTCCATGTCCCAACATGCTAATGATATCATGAAATGTTCATAGCAGCAGAACAAAGAAACGTTATAATCAAGACTTTTCAAGTACATTGGTAGAAGCATTCAGTAGGTAGATCCAGCAATAGACATTTCAGCTGTGGACCTTGCAACAAGCTCACACGCTACCTGACCGTGCTCAGCCTTCCACTATAGGCCTCTGATACTATCTGATAGTGTTCAGCCTTTTGGTTAGTGGATATTGGTGGTCTGCCTAGCTAATACATTCTAAAAGAGTTTTATCTCTTAGTCACAGGATGTTAGATCAGAAACAAAAGTGGGCAAGGAATGGCTTTTTGGAGTACTAAAGATGCCCCCAAATAAATGGTAATTAGGCTCTGAACCTGGAACATTCCAAACTCTCCACAATCACTGAAGTTCTAATTGGTTGATCAGCCTTTGTAGAATGTTCAAATTTAAAATGCAGTTTTCCTGAGAGCCTTCATTCACAAGTGCATGGGATCCCCTGGAACTGGAGTCACTCATGATTAACTGCCAAGTGGGCGCTGGGAACTGAAGCCTGGTCCTCTGTAAGAGAAGATACTGCTCTTGACTGAGCCATCTCTCCAACCCGTCTAGTTACTACTTAATACCTTGAAATGTAGTTAAAGCGACTGAGGGGTTGAAATTTAAATTTATTTAGTATTCATTTACCAGAACTTCGATAATTATATGTAGCTAGTTTTATTGTAGGCTGTTTAATTGTTAGCTGAAGTGGTGTATTTACTGTTGGGGTAGAGGACAGAGTGCCATTCCTCTTTGGCAAAGAGTGACCGTCAAGGAAAGACTATGACCTGGACTCCAGTTTCTCGGTTCTTGGAATAGTTACTCTTTCCAATGGGGAAGTTGGGTGTCTTTTACAAGAGAAAAGCAAATTAATCTTTTTCTTTATCACATTAGAGTCAAGTCATTATACAAGACTCTAAGAAGGAGATAAATCAAGGGTTCTCAGAAGTGAATTAAGCAAGAGAAAATAATGTTTGTGATTTTTCAGATGAAAAGGGAATGCCAGACTTCCATTGTCAAAAGCAGCACTTAGATTTATCACCTTATCTCTGACCTTCAGAGCTCATAAGGAAGACAAGAGGAATTTATTGCTAAACCTCAGAGCTGTCAAGTCAGGGTCAGATGAAGCCGTGCATTCCTGGCTGATAAAGGATAAAGTATCTACAGAGCAAAGGGCCAGCCCAGAAGACCACACGTGGAGAAATCTGTGGGAAGAATTTCAAGCAGCAATCTGGGAGGGAGACAGGAGAAGGAGCAAAGAAAAACTGAGCAGAACCCAAGCATCAGTCTGTTCCCACAGAGGAAAGAGAATACACTGTAGACCACTGTGCTTATTATCCTGTGTTTTTATTTAAACTGCGCAGCCTGAAATTTGCATGCTCCTCAGTCTGTACTGCTAGAGTGAACATCAGTTCCCCTTTTGAAATTTGTTAGTAATTTCCTAGGAACCACTGAAATATGCATGTTTTGACCTAGCGGTTCAGTTTTTAGAAGGGTATCATAAGAGAATCATAACTGCAAAGAAACAGCTGAAAGCAGTCCACTGAAGCAGCAATTAGTGGAGCATTAATTATAATGAATAAAAATTATAATTGAATGTCCATCAATAGAAAGTTGGTTAATTAAATTACGTTACCGCCATGCTAAAGCACATTATGCAATCATTAAAGAAGACACGCTGGGACAATGCCCTTCAACCCTAGAGTTTTGCATAATGATTTTCCTAGCTTCATATCTGGGTATTCAGTACATTTTCAAATTTTCTTTAATATGCTTATAAAATATTTTCAAACATATTAGTCTTGAAAAGAATTTGTTTGTATAATTCTCAGGATGTGTTTTACCATTCAGGTTTTGCTTTGTGGTGGTGTAACCAGTGAGCACAACTGCCTACTGGTCAGGTTTTGTTATTCTGTAAATTCTTATCTTGGATTTAAAAGACAGGGTTTGGTAAACTGAATCTGTAAACAGGTGAAGTTCATCACATACAAAAATAATCCTCTTTTGTACCTCAGGGGTGTTCTGTTTCTTGTAGTTCTAGGAGACCTCTAAGCCTAATCAGTGTGTGAGTTGCTCTGTCCACTTATGTTTCTCGCGCTCATGAAATTTACAACCTGCCTTCACATCTCCTTAATACATGGAGAGCTATTTCACAAATACTGTCCTACCACTGCTCCCGGCTAATTGGTTGCTTCATAATTTCTCCTTATAGAGATCTGGGTCTTTAATTATATGACTGGGAGAAAATGATCTTGGAGTTTAGGTCCCCCTTACTCCACTCTAGTCAGGAAAATTTGAAATAGACATCCTATAACACATGAATTCCAAGCAATTACAAATCCAGCTCTTCAGTCTCTAGAGCACATTTCTTAGTATAAAGAATTTTGTCTTAAAAGCTTTCTAACAGTACTAAAGCAACAATAAAATGGTAGAGATAAAGTTAATCCAGAGAAAGAGTATAGAGTAAGGGCAGGGGAGCACTGAAGGAGGAGAAGAAGAGAAAGAGGAGGATGGAGGGCGGAAGGAAAAGAAAATTCTTCACCCTGGCCTACAGATGTAAGTCATGAGATGCACTAGAAGTCTGGACCCATCATTTATTTTGATTTCTGGTCCTCAAAACCGCAGCCAGTTTTTCCAATTTGCTACCTCCAATCTAGCTGGGTCATAGTGGTATACGCCGGGAAGCTTCTGCAGAAATGAAATTATATTGCCAGGAACGGACCCAGAAAGAATGTTCTCATAACAAAAGGCCATGTCAGGCCTTTCTCATTTCTTTTGTAGAAGCCAAGTCTCATGAAATAGCAAACACATTCCCAGGAGTGGCAAGGCATGCCTTTCCTATCAGTGTCACTGTGTACAGAATGTACGCAAGTCGTGGGAATATCCAGAAGGCCGAGTCCTCTGTGGAGATAGATAGCTCAGTCACACAGTCACATACCAGGATTAGTGAGGAATTTAGGGACTGTTCCTGTTTTTCTAAACAAGTTCTGTTAGGAAGCTCAAGGTGCTGCTTAAGAGCTGTTCCCACTCATCATAAAATGTTGGTCTCCCAAAACCTGTGCTTCTGCATAGTACAAACCATGTTTACAACCACGTGTTCATTCCCATGTCATTACAGGACTCCTGCTTAGGGGGGCTGGGGGGATTGTGTCTTTTGTCTTTACTGTTGTAGCCTAAGGTTCTCTGACCAGGACAGAATTCATGCACAAACTCCATATAGTGAATGAAAGATGAGAAGTGGTTGAGAGAATCTGAAAAAGGAAGGACTCATCAAAACCAGTGCCGAGAAGCTGTCGTGTCCACAGAAATGCACTATGGGTCTACTTGATCTTTTCCACTAACTTGAAGATAAAAATAATAATAGTCATTTATCTACTATGTACTCTGTGGTCTTTGAAGCCTCATACTGTAGAATTTTATAAGGACTCTACGAATCAAAAACTCTCTTCTAAGATTGTTGATGAAAGAAAAACAGAAATGGACAGACTACGTTACAAACACATGGGAAGAATATTTAACATCTAGAAGACATCTGCATAGCACATGATGGATTCCTATTTTTTATTCTAAAAAGCAGTTTAGAAAGCTAAACATGGTGATGTGTACCTGTAATTCCAGCACTTGGGAAACAGAGGCAGAAGGATGACTATGATCTCAAAGCCAGCCTGAGCTTCGGAGTGAACACCTTGCCTCAAATAAACCCAGAACCAGGGAACCGCCTACATTTGCTCTCTGAGCTTAGCCTAAAGCCCATCTCCTTTCAATCAGTGCATCCTACTCCTTTCCAGAAAGGAAAGTCAATGAATTGCATCTGTTCAATGCATGAGCACAATGCATCACGGTCAACAATGACACACGGGTATCCACGCAGACGGTGAAGCTGCTTTTGGAGTGTTTAGGTGTTCTGCATCATGAGGCAAAGGTGTGCTCAGGAAGATGGACTAATGCTCCACTGAAGTGAATTTCCTTCATATAAAATTTAGGACTGAGGTTTTGTTTTTTTTTTTCTTCAAGAGCAAAAGACCATGGGAAACCTTGTTGAAGATTTCGATGCTTTCCTCATGGGAACCAGGAGCAGCCGCTCAGCGGGTGGGACCCAAATCTCAAAGATCTAGCAAAGATGCAACTGCAGCAAACACAGGGCCCAAACTGGTTCAGAGAAGGAGAAGAAGGTGGGAGAGAACAGCCCCAGTTTGGAGCCTAAACGTGTGCAACACATACCTAGCTGGAGATAATGTCTTAAAGAGATAATCAAGTTGAAATGCAGGATTTAGATTCATAATCAAACATTACTGGGATTCTTCTAAGAGAAGATATTTGGTTGCTAGTATGCGGTATACTCAGGGATAACTTCCAGAAGAGGACAGCCACGTGCAGAGCAAGGAGAAGCCTCAATGGCAATCAGTCCTGCAGGAACGTTGATCTCAGAATTCTGTCTTCTCAAGCTATGTGAAAATTAATTTTTGTTTTTATTTATTCAATCTGAGACATATTTTTATGGCAGCCCCAACAAATTAATACAGGCTCTAAGGTTCATGATAATTCATGAAGGCTTGGGGAAACTGAACAAGAATAGATGGACCACTTCAAGCCCCAAACCCTGCCTGCTTAAATCAGCTGTCTTTGATGTGTTTTGACCTATGCACAAGCAGAATGTGTAACTATTCATAAGAGAAAATTTAGTAGAAATTATTGTGATTGCTACTTGTGGAGTGTTCATGGTAAGTCAGTCTTTGTTTCAAGTGCTGTTTCATTTAATCCTTATAGCACTTCGACATAGGAAATCTAACCATCTCTACTTTGTGTGTGTGAAAATAGGGAGGGTTAGTTCATTTGTAGAGGGCTATTTGCTCAAGGTCACCCACTTGGGGCAGAGGCAGGTCTATGAAGATAAGTGGGCTCAATAAGACTCAAAAGTGATTGGTAAGTAGTCACAGTCATAACCCAAACAGAAGTAACATGCTGTTCCCATCAGCTGCTCTGTCTTCAGGGTTTTCGTTTACATTCCTCACAAACTGCAGTGACCTGGACAGACAGGTGTTCTTATGCATCCAGGGAATAGTCACTCCTCTTCAGCACAGGGACAGCCTTCCTAAACAGGAAAGTTAAAACCGCAGTGGTGATCCTCCACCGATGGCCTCCTTCAATTTCATTCCTGTTCAAAACTTTTTATCCTCATTTTTGAAGGTCCCCAGGAAATAAAAGCTTCAGTTCATTCTTACTATTTATTTTACATGATTGATTTTACAGCTGGAATTATGCTGTGACATAAAATAGCAGTAATCCTTAACCACTGACTCACAGGCCCAGCTGGTGCTTAATTTATATTGCAATCAGCTGTGTAGAAACAGTTTTTTTTTTTTTTGAGACTGAGTAAACATATGAATTCAGGATCAATATAGATTGGAGACTGTTTACAATTAACAAAGAATGAATCCTATGATACGATGAGGGGACAATGGTGAACAGAAAAGCAAAAGGCCCTATGTAAAAATTAATCCAGGTGTTCTCCTGAAATGTCTGAATAAATAAAGGGGTTAGGAAATTGTGTTGAAAGGGTTCCTTAGATATACCTGTGTTAACATGCTTGTACACATGTGCACAGGAGAGCAGAGCGGGGGCAGACAGAAGCTTTTGAAAACAAATACATGTTTTCATTATGGAAAAGCCATTGATGATGCTAATATAATTGCCAAACATAATGACAATGATCTAAGGCTGACAGATTTGTGTGCATCTCCGCTCCTGTTTGTGGTGCAGCATCTGCTGTGTGTTCCTGGCTATTCAGTGGAGGTCCCTGGATTTGGCAGACTTTTTAATCATGCATTTACTCTTTTTTTTTTCAGTTTTCTGTTCATCAGTTCAAATGTCTGTTTGCTTCTCTACCTGTGCTCAGAACCAGAGATCAGGCAGCCAATGTGGCAGCCCGTACTTCTAGTGCCTGAGACTTGAGCCTAGGGAGGTAGTGAGTCATCAGAGTCATGAGAAAGTCATCCTGGCAAGTGTCATGAAGGAGACCAAATGGCATTTCAAGTACAAAACGACTGGGTTGGACTCACTCCCAAACTGGAATGACATCCTAGATGTGTTCGCAGAGGTGATATGAAATGATGCTGACTGGTGATAACATTCAAAGAATATTCGTGTGTTATGCTAGAAACATTTTCCTTTCACTGTACTTAGCACGGAGCCCATGATTCTGCAGAAGTTATTTTACAGCTGGCTGACATAAAAGTGGCATTCTAGCTCAATGGTCTTACAAACTGTTCAGTCACTATGATTCATAGTATCATTAAGTTCACATTAAACTAAAGGAAGAAATAATCTAAATTTTCTTCTGCTTTTTCTGGAAACACATCACTGTTCTTAGAATTTGTCAGAGCATTGTCAGCCAAAGAGGAATCAAAGTACCAGAGGCCCATAAACTCTCAACCCTTCCCAGCCTCTGTCCTTTGTTTTCAGGTCTGTCTTGATCTTTCTCTCTCTCACCTTCTGCTTCCTGTCAATCTAAAGAAGCTCTTACATCATATTCTCTCATTGTCCTGATGTTTTCTCCAAACACGTGGGGCCATGGAACCCCCTGAACACTCTGAAACCATGAGACCAAATAAATCCCTTCTACCTTCAGTTTCTCTTGGGTGTTTGCCTTGACCACTGTACTAGTCTAAAATCATAATAACTGAATCACTCTTGAGAGACTAAGAACCCAGCAGTTGCTCAGTCCTAGAGGCTAGGTGGGTACCTCAGCAGTAGGAATAGTCCCACAGTGGCTGTCTCTCACTGGAGAGGTCAGTAACCCAGTGGTTGCTCAGTTCATAGGTCTGGGTACCTTAACGGTGCTAATCTGTTGCCAAAAACGTGGAGGGTTCCTACACAGTCACTGGTCTCTAATAAATGATGGAAGACTGGAAATGCTGGTTGTGATCATCCATGAAAGAAGCAGCAGCAGCAGCCGCCACAGGGTAGACCAGTGCAGCATCGAGAGAGAAAGCCAAACAAGAAAAAGGTGAATAATCTTTCTGCCATCCCCTTTTTATCTGTGCTGCTATTAGAAGGCACCACATTTGGGGATGGTTTTTCCCACATGAGTTAGGGGAATAAGACAGTTCTTCAGCTGAGGCTCCCAATTTGCAGCAAATTGACATTAAAACCAACCCTCACAGTCCTTATGATGTAAAAGTAACAAATACAGAAAATTGGAACCAGAGAAGTGGGTCACTCCTGTGACCCTCTGACCACATGATTTTAAGCCTTTGGAACTGGTTTGCCAGCAGAATTTGGAAGAGTTTGAAGTCCTGAGAAAGCCTAAAATGCTATAAGCCATGCTTAATGGGGAGTTCTGATGGGAGTCAGATGATGTTAACAGGCATGTACCAGTTAAGACCAGGATCACAAAATTTCATTCAGAATGAGACACTCCTGAAGTTTCTTGCAAACAATTTACATGTATTTTGTGTCCTGAGATTCCAGTTAAGGCAAATTTAAAATTAATGGACTAATTAGTTTGGGAGAGGGAATTTCAGGGCAGCAAGCAATGGCAGAGTTACTGTTGAACTATTTTTAGTCACAGTGAGAATCCAGAGTAAACAACAGAACAAAGTGATGTGTAGAAATGTTCTGCCTGATCAGAAGGGGAGCAAGTTGAAAGTTGTCAATGAGGAAGCTGTGGTTGTTACAAAGACTAATGCTACTAAAGAAAAACCGGGGAGTTTCCATAAGGAAAAAAGGAAAGACAGCATCTCAGGGGTTAGCCAGACCACACCCACCACAGGATCAAGGATGAGAAAGGCTTCCCTTTGAAAAGAGGAAAGAGGTACTCTGCTGCCGCAGTCACATGGGGAAGTTTTTCTGGGTCTAGTCATCTCTGTACTCAGAAGCTACTAAAACAGTGTTCCAAGGGGGACCAAGATACTGCTCGAGCTGGCAACAGACCTTGATGTTATCCATGAAATGGTAGTTTTGCTTGCATGCAGAATGCAGTCATTGAAAGGATTTTGTATGCTTCCGCCAGACTTCAAAGGAAAGCCTGGGAGCCCAGGCAATATGTGAGAGGGTCAGAGTTCCTCCAGGTAGTCCCTCACAGGTTGATACTTGAAGCAATGAGAGTAGAAACTCTATGCTATTGAACATGCTAGCTTGGATTCTCTTCTGTGGAAAGTCACAGGCAGTGAGCAGAGCCAGCTCAAGAGAGATGCCATGGTGCTTCTAACAACAAGGCCACAGAGGTGGGGAGCCATTAGTGTTCATATCACACCATTACATACCCAAGATGCAGGAGACGGGGCCACAGGATTTAGTACCCCTCCTGCTGAGATGTGGTCTTGCTTTGGTTGAATTTTTTCCATTTGCAATGAGAAGTTTTACTCTATGTCACTCTACCTTGGATGTCTGTAACTTTCATTTGATCATCTAGGGGATCATACCGAAGAGTCTACCTGAGTTTCAGAAAAGATTTTGCCCTTTGACTTTTGAACAATGTTGGAAGTAAGACTTTTGAGCCTCTTGGAGACGGACTAAATACATTTTGCAATATTGCAGGACACTGGGCCTTTGAAGGACAAGCATAGGGTGGCATGATTTGAATCTGAAATGAATTCTATAGACTCATTTCTCAAAGCCTAGAACTGTAACTGGAGAGACAGGAGGAAGAAGGAAGTTTGACACCTTTGTTACTTCTCAGTGGTCTTCTCAGGTCTGATTGTCAGATACGTAGTTCTTCACCATGTCATTCTAGGGTGTATCTAGTTGACAAAGAAGCTAACCATCACGGTAGTTGAATAAAGGTCAGGCCTCAGGTATGAATTTCTTCAACATTAAAGATATTCTTTTCATCTTACCATGCACTTTGAGGAATGAAAACAGACGTTAGGTGTTATTATGTCCTTACTGCTGGAGATCATTGAGGAAATATCAACAATGATCAAAGAAAGCCAAGTTATGAATGCCACAAACAAAGGAACTTTGAATCCTATCTTCAGTCATTTTAATTGTGTAACTATTTTGGAAAAGAATTGGTTGCTGTGCACTGACCCACCAATTTAGCCACCCCATGTTTCCTAAAGAAATAGTTCAAAAAGAAATGCACAAAATTATGGCAAAATTTCTGTTGGTTGTACGTTTTGGCATAATAAACTACAAATAAATCGGGTGTCCATAAGTAATATAGTTATGACATTTGGGCAAAAAAAAATGCTAGGTAGTCATTCAAATTTATCTTTATAAAGGTTGTTTGGCTGTGTAAAAGCTTGCTGTGCTTTTAGTAGAAAAATGGTGATTCCAAATATATGTGGACGTGCATCAGAAGAGAAATGGAGAAGCAGCACAGACATGTGCACAAAGCTGCTGAAGGTTGGTTTCGTTTCAGGGCCTCCTCTAGGATTTGAGGGAAAGAAATGAAAAAAAGACAAGAACACTATCCCTTTGACATTTGTATTTAGTAGAAAGGCACAGCAAACATATAAATAAACAATATATTAAACCAAGCTAGGACCGATGGTACAAATCTTAATCCCAGCTACTTGGGAAGCTAAATCAGGAAGAGTATGAATTCAAATTCTGCTTGAGCCACAGAAAAAAGTCAAAACTAGCCTGTTTTAGGAATTAGGAGTTTTAAGCAGAGAGCCTGCTCCTGGGTTTTGGCACCAAAAAATGTTAGGAATAAGAGTTTTAACTCACTCCCAGGTTTAGGCACCAAAGTGTTAGGAACTGGGAATTTTAACTCTCTCCTGTGTTTACTATTAGGATTGGGAGTTGAAAGAGTTGTAGGTAGAAAAGAAAAGCAATCAACCTCATGCAATCCAAACCAACCTTTATCAGCCAATGAGGGTTGACTACTGATCAGTGGAGGTCTGCAGTAGCCACACTGCCAAACAGCATGGGAGCTTAAGTACCTTTGTGTACATAAATAAAGTCATGGAGTTGGGTAGTGACATTTGTAAAGGCTTTAGGGTATGCTTTTTTTTCTAAGGGTTTCAGGATTTGTTTATAGAGCAGGACTTGTTTGCAGAGCAGGAAACCCCATTTATGGTTTGGGGTTTATGAGGGTTCCAGATGAACTTGTTTGCAGAGGAAGAATTCCTTTATGATTTGAGGTTTATGGGGATCTCCTTTGGCCTGGAGAATTGAGTGAGAACTTAAAAGAAGGCTGGGCATGTAGCTCAGTGGTAGAGTGCTTGCCTAACATGCAGATGCCCAAGGTTCAGTTCCCAGTATCGCACATATCCAACTGTTAAATACATTTAATCGGGTTGAAGATTGGAGGAAGAACTGAGGAGATGGAGTAGTCAGAAGTTTAGAGCTCTTAGGTCTTCTCTTGACAAGTTACTCCAGGCAGGTCTTAAAATCTCTCTCTTCACATCCTCCCTAGCTTCCAATGGAAACCACTATCTATCTCACCTTTAGGAGGTGATTCCTGGGAATAACGTCATTCTTGTGTTCAGTGGTAAAAATTTTCTTCTGTAGGAACAAAGTGCCTGGAGCTTTTGCTTGCTGAGACCCATTGTGTTACATTGGATGATCTGATCAGTCAACTTGTAGAGGCCCAGCTGATGAGAGCTTCTGGTTTCCCTGTGAGTTCTTGAGTTCTCAACTAATCCAAGCTGAAGTTTCAATCAGCTTAAATCAGTTTGAATGCTATGTGGTGAATCCTGACTTTGAGGCACTCAGGATCATTTTTCCTTCCGTCTTGTCTCCTACTGTTCTCTCTGAATGCCTTTCTCTCTGGCCGTTTTGTCCAGAGGAGAGCTTGGAATTCAGGCATGAGGAATTGCTTATTGAGGCTTCAGAGACTACAGTAACTGGATTCTGTTACTTGCCAAGGGTGTATAGTGCTTGGGGTGGAATGGGGAGATGTGGAATAGCTGGCCCTGCTGAGCCTCTAAGCAGAAAGGCACATTTCATAGACATTTTAAAAATAGTTTTTCCTATGTTTAATCCTGAATCCTTCACACATTCCAAATAAAGAAAATTCAGAGGTCATAAAGTCAGTCTGTCAGCTACAGTTCAGCCACTGGAGAGATGACCTTAAATAGGGGTCCTGTCCTCGGTGTATATATGGCAGCACTTGAAACCAATGTCTTGTCTAATTGACAAGCATTTATCTCTGTCTGTATGACTGTCTTGGGAGCTTAAAGTTCTGTAAAGAGAGATCTGATGACTTTTATAGACTCTGTATCTACCTGCTACCTAGAGTTTTATACCAAGTATTGCCCAATTTTGAGCTGATTTACCTTGAACTTGTGTTACATTCAAGATCAAATAGGTTCTGTTATGGAAAAGGGGCAGTTTGACCAGCAAAGCTGAAATTAATAAGGGTGTGGCTACAACCTTCCCTCTTAGATACTGACAAACCACTGCTTGTCCCTGTCATGGGGGACAAAGAGCCTTTAGCTTGCATAGTAGCCTGGGTGGAAGAGGGCCCATGTGGATAGAAGCCATGGTGGAGCACTGGAGTGTTGAAATCCTGGTGATCTGTGAGTTTAGTGGAGATACCTGAACCTTGGGGAGGAAGTCTCTCTGGACCACGGGGATGGGGACAGGGGGTTCTCCTCTATCTGTTTAAGGTGGAAATTCCCCGTGGGTAAATCTCTAGAATGTCATGCCTGAACAAAACTACAAGCAACTTCACATATCAAAGGCCTGAAAACTGCTCAGGGGCTCTTCCCTCCCAAATCCATTTTTTACTCTCTGATCCTAGCTGGTCTTTAACAAACACTAATCATTCTAAAAGAAAAAAAAAATCTCTTTCTGTTGAATTTATACTTCAATAAGCAACGAAAAAAAAAGCAGCAGATGAAAGTTCAGGTATAAGAAGAAGGATGAAATTTATTTTAGGGTGAGGTCTTATGTGATTTGCACTTCTAGCATTTTAAAATTTCCAAAACACTGTATTTTTTTTTTCTTTTAGAAAATAAATGATTGACAGTATACATTTTAAGGACTTTAAAGGCAAGAGTTATATTTTCTGCATGCACACCATCTGGCTCTTAAAACAGATTTGAAATTGAACTTGCTCACAAGGACCACCATGGGAAATTTCATTCACTTCCTTGTTTTCGTTCTTTCATTTCCATTGCTCCTGTCTCTCTTGCGGAGACTATACACGCTTATCTACAATCTGCTTGGTATTCAAGCTCTGTCTCATCTTATCAGAATGCTAAAACTGTGCTCACTGCAGCACCAGGATGAGACTCTTAAATAACCATAGGCAATTTCTGTGAGGATATATGTTATGTTGTGTCATCAAGAGCGTCTCCTCAAAGAGCATACTTATTTCTTTGTACCTATAGTCATTTCTTACTTTCATTTAACTATAAATAACAGCATCCTGTAAATCCATGAGTCATTTCTAATCACCTGAGAGTCTATGTATTTAGAAAATGTTTGATAAGCACTCAATATAATGCATATTCAGTCATCTGTCACGACTATGTCATTTGGGTAACATTAAAGCTTTGGCTGAGATTGATTAATTGGGCTTTATAAGAATCTGTCTTAGGACAGAGTTTTAAAATATAGTTTGTCTGATTTTTCATAGTGGTTTTTTTTTTTTACAGATATGGTGCTTTTTTAATGATCAAAATGCCATTTGGAAGCAGTACTATCACAGACCCCAGGGAGGTAGTACTTCCAGAGTCAGAGCACTGTCTGCTTAGTGTGGGAAAATGTAAGCTGAGGACCACCTCACTGACGTCATTTAATGTGTGCGTAGTAACTCAGTGAGATTATGCTCAACTTTCGTCTCTAAACTGCCTCCCGTGTTTCAGTCCACATGTAAAGATTTTGGCTCTGCAACACCAGAACATCTTTAAACCAATACATATTTGGACTTATTTACAGAGCAAGGGAGGGGAAAGGAGGAGGCAGTACATCAAATTCTACATTTCAGCAGGGCCCAGTAAGGGGCTGCCAGTGGCCGAAGATGGTGAAGGGACTAACCTCTCTTCAGCTTCCTCTGTCCATACTCTTAGTCGCACAACTCAGGCCACTAGTTGGTTGGGAGGGGTAGCTGACTCTCCCATCCTCTCCTTTTCTTGCAGAAGGTCAACAAATTTATAATTGTGGGCCAGCAGGAGCCCCCAGCTGGGGTGAGTGTTTTTGTCCATGACTTGCCAGGTGGAGGACAAATTTATGCAACAACTTTCTGTAGGGAAAAGTCCCTCTTAGAATGAAGCCTCTGCTTGAGAAATATAGTCTAGATGGAGAGATCATGTTTCTTTACTTGACAAACCCTGATGACTCCTCTCTCTGAGAGTGAACATCTGCTGCCAGCCATGCTAATATCCCCATTTGAACACTGTAGCTAAACAAGTTCCAGTTTAGCTAAGGCCTTTCTTCAAACCCGCCAGGAGCAGAAGATTCATCTAGCGCTAGCCGATTCAAATCAACCCAAAGAAACAATAGAGATGATGATGTTGTTATTTTAAAGTACTGAGCCAGATACTGGATAGCTTTATAAATAAAACGCCTTGTAAGAACCATGTGCCTACCTGAGGCAGGGTGTCCAGTACACAGATGTCTTCTGTGGAGAGAAAAATACTACGATCAGACCTGGAAAGACAGTTTACCAAGGGACATCCCTGTGACCCTATTAACAACTTTCTAGAGAACCACAGCTCTGTCAGTGGGACTAGGGTCATAGATGAGGGGTTTGTGGCTATCTGCCTTCTCACCGTTGTCAATGTTATTCCTGTATCTGTCGATACCTTATTGTTACGTACATTACAAAGCGTCTCTTCTTTTTCCTTACTGTATTATTAGCTATTAGTGATAATAGTGGGAAATGCTTCTTCCTGGCAGAATGTCTTTGACAGTTTACTTGGGTCTGCTATTTTTCTGTTTCTTTCTGTGTGAGATGGGACTAATAATACTCAGTTTACAAGGTTATTGTAGGGATTTGGTGCTCAGGATTAAATGTTTTCTCTTTTATAATACCTGAAATGCATTTTTTGTTATGCAGGCCTTTGAGATACTTTTTTTCTCCTTTCTTTTTGTCTCTGTCCTGGATATTACTGGGACTTGACATGTTTAAATGATGAAAACATTGATTTAGGTTTGGAAACAATACGATATTTATCTTATTTTTTTTTTCCTGGAGGATTTTCTGACAGTATATAAATGGCTACTTTGCCTCCTATGATAAATTATAGTAACAAAACAAACTGAACACTCCTAGGGCAAATAGTTTCCTGAAGTGAATATGATTAAACTCAGTAGGAGGGCGACAGATCACTGGCTCTCCTGGAAGTCTAGATGCACAACATGAGAATGGCCCTCCTAGAGAAGCAAGGCTGACAGGACCCAATTGACAAGGGTAGACAAGGGGTAAAACTCACCAGAAGTTTCCTCGGGAAGGAGGATTCGTGGTGATACCATTTCATAATCAAACACAACATTTAGTTTGGGGTTTCTAATGACTGCATCCTATTTTTCCCTTGTTTAGAATGAAATCCATATGAGTAAATAAATTAGGTAATGGTTTCTTTCATCTCCTGCAAACAGCACATTAGAAAAATGATTGTTAGGATATTAGTATGCATCGGGGACATAAGAGGCAGGAAATTTAAGCTCTTTTTTGTCGAAATCTACCTATGAGGAGACATTTGTGATAGTCTCAGTTAATTTAAATCTCTGTCCCCCAGAATAAGGAACATTGTCTCTTAGGGTCTTCTAGCTTGCATATTAGTAAAGATAAGAGAGTCAATAGTCCTGAAGAACTTACTGCTCTTAAAGAAACAAGCCTACTGTCAATGCTAGGGAAAGAGGAATCATTGTCCTCAGTGGTATAGCCACTAATAACTTGTCCATGCTACAGTGAGTAACCTCCAACCCATGTTCATCTAAGCAGCTCTAACTAAAATCAGTGGTGAGTCTCCCCCCCCCGTCCCCTCCCCCCCCCCCCCGTCATATCAAACACCACACACAAACCACACAAAAAATTCTGAGGCAAAGAAGGGGTTCACAAGAAATGGGGAGAGGAAGAGAGGGTAATGACATGTATGAAATTATTAAAGATAAGGTAAAAATATGTTTTTTTAAAAGAAGCCACCTGAGATTGGGGGTAAATGCTTTTAATACCAGCATTCAGAGGCAGAGGCAGGTGTATCTCTGTGAGTTCAAGGCCAGTCCCTTGATCTTCCTAATAATTCCTAGGTCAGAAGGAATACACAGGGAGAGCCTGTCTCAAAAAAACAAAAGAAAGATGAAAACAAAAGACAAATAAAAAAGAAACAAGCCTAACACATGAGAAGTTAGAGAAAAAATAGGGTGGAGTTCTTTGGCACTTAATTTAAATTCCTACAGCCTTGTTGAACTGAAATTGGTATGCAAAACATCCCACATATGTTTAACATATGTAATTTTATGAGTTTAAACGTGTATGTACCCATAAAACTGTCATCATAATCAAGACAATAAACATATCACTTGCAAGAGCCATCTCCTGCCTCATGGTATATGGTAAGAGCACTTACTTGAGAGCCATCCTCTTAGCAGCTCTCAAGTGGGCAGTGCAGTATTAATTATAGGTATCATGCTATACAAGAGACCTATCCAGCATCTTCATTTTGTGTAACTGAAACATTAAATCTGTTGACCACCTTCCTGTCTCCTCCACCCCTTAACTCTGGTGCCTTCTGTGTTTATGAATTGGATTATTCAGAAGCTGTTTTTCTGAGAGGAGGATGCAGTGTCCTTCCCTTTAACGATTTTCCCCTTACTGGTCCTCATTTTGCTTGGCGTACTGTCTTCTAGGTTCTACACTGTTGCCTATGGCAGGGTTTCCTTCATTTCTAATACTGAATAATATTCCACTGTGTGTGTTATCTTGACCCCGTTACCAGTCAGGGGACGATGAAGTGACTTCCACATACTGTCTCTTGAGGATAATACTTAAACAATAGGGAGTGCAGATGGCTAATCAAGATTACTTCCAGATAGATTAGTGGTAGATATTTTTGCACATTCCACAGGTTATTTTGGGTAGTCTGGCCATCATAATAATATTAGGTGTTAGATGGCTTTTCATTAAATTGTCTTTTAAATTTTTTTCTGTTAGTGCTTGCATGCCTTTCAACTGCTTGGTTAACTTTACCGATGCTCTAGATAAATGAGTTTGTTTTCTTAATTTTTAGGGAGTCATTTGTTAGCATATAGGCAGGTAATTGGTCTTTGTATATAGATTTTTAATTCCCACAACTTTCCTGATTCTGTTGATTAGTTCTAATAGTCTTTGGTGGGATCATTAGGGTGTTCCTTCTTTGAAATCCTGTTTGCAACAAAGATAGTTTTGCATCTTAGTATCTGATGCTTATGTGTTCTATTTATTTTTCTTCCCTAATTCTCTGGTTAAGACTTCCAGTTGAATAGAAATGATAAGAAGGACAGCCTTGTCTTATACTGGATTTTAGAGGAAAGACATACTTACTGTTCTGGTTGATTTCTGTTGCTGTCATAAACACCATGGCCCAAAGCAGCTTGGGGGAGGAAAGGGTTTATTTGGCTTACACTTCCACCATTGAGGGAATTCAGGCCAGGAACTGAAGCAGAGGAATGCAGCTTACTGACTGTCCCTCTGGCTCATGCTGAGCTAGCTCAGGTAGCTTATACATCTCAGGATGCTCAGGCATGGTGATGCCCACAGTGAGCTGGACCCTCTTACCTCAGTCATCCATCAGGACAATCTCTCACAGACATGGTCACAAGTCATTCTGGTTAAGGAAATTCTTAAGAGGGAACTTAGGTTCCCTCTTCCCAGGGGGGAAGCTGACAGTAACAAGTAACCAGCACAGTTATACGTGCCTTCGTTATGTTCTGATGCATGCCTTCTGTACTCGTTTGTTGAGATTATTATCATAAAAGCGTGATGTGTTTTGCCAAATGTTTTCTTCTGCATTTATTGAAATGATCATGTAATTTTTCATTTTTATTATGTTAATGTGTACATCTCATTATTTTGTGCATGTTGAATCATTCTTGCAATCTGTGGACAGATTGAATTTCATGCCAGTAATGGATTTGCTTTAATATAAGAATTGTTTAATTTTTTAAATTCCTTTAAATATCAAGTTCCCTTGAGGTATCTGAAACTACATTCCATTTATGAAGCATATGGTACACTCAACTTTTTCAAGCATGCTTGTAAAATTTAGAGCCTGAACATATATAACTGTAAATAGTGTACCATATAGGCATGCAGAAGAGTGGATGAGTCTAAGTAGTGTCCCAAGGAACAGAATCTAGGGGCACATGAGGAAATGAAAAGGAAATAAATCACAGGAATTAATCGCAAGAACCACTGTTCCTCTCCAGAGGTACACATCTCTGGGCTGGAAGGTTCCAGGACTCTCTGCTCTTGTTAAGTATCCCAGTCAATACTGGGATGTAGAAAGAAGAGCTAAGATGCTCTTTTCTATGTCAAAACTATTCACTTGCTCCTCCATCTATCTCTAGTGTTTTATGTTTTTCTCACTCAAATGCTTACTCATCTGTGAGGTTGTTGCCAAAATATCAATGCTTTGGTATTTATCTCCATTTTATCTAAACAAACAAACAAAAAATAAAACTCCACCTTGTTCTGTGCCATACATGCCTTGTTTATTTGCATCCAAACAGATACTGTCACCTTTAATCACTTATTTCCTTATCTGCTGTCACCTCCACTAGAGTATGATACTTTCAAAAGAAGAACTTACATAATGAATCTATTTACATATACTTATTTCAGACACATGAATATTTATATAAGTACTTGTTGACTAAATAAATGAATGCGATATATAGGGAAATGTGTGTATAAGACTTCACTGTCTACAAAATTGTGGGGAAAAGGTAACTTCTGAGTTACATAGAGACTCCTGGTTACTGAAGATCATTTCTTAGTTTTCTGCATGTGGCTCAGACTCAGGCTACTTTTGGGTTCCACAACATCTCCCATTGGCTCCTAGCACATGTGTGGACTGCTGTGCTCTGCTTTGATTTGTTATGTGCTCTGTGAGCATGCATTTTTAATAACATTTAAACTATGCATAGTTGAGAAGGGAGATGAGCTGCTATGCATGCAAATGTATGCATTCCTCAAACAAACGGAAATAACAAGCAGGGAAAACTCAGTGTGGAGCATCTAGGAAAGGCAACTGGTCTCTGAAACAGAAGCTTGTGGGTTTCAAGACTTGCTCCAAAACTCCTAATTGGGTCATATGGCCTCTTTGAGCTTCAGTTTCCTTAACTATGGTATAGTGGCAATACCAACAGTCCTAACTTGCTTTTAGAGTTTCTGTAGAAGTACATGGTCAGAAAACACTCATGTCATGGAAAGGAACAGCTTACAGAATATAATTTACATATTAAGCTCCTTGTTATGTAAACAAAAGCCTGTGAAATGAAACAGGGCACATTCACTTATGATCTTAGTCACTACAAAAGTAGATCTGTTTATTCAGCAAGTGTGCATTCATTACCTCTATGTCCCAGGCTCTATTGTTGACCCTGGAAGAGTGATATAGATATAGTTATCTGCTCATGTAATCTCTGATCCAGATAAGGCTCAAGGAGCGCTGTGTTGGAGGTAATGCTGGGAAGGAACAGGTGCTTAAGGAATGGTATGGAAAGATTTATTTTGTTTGACGAAAACATGTATAATCTGAAACCTGAAATTACAAGAATATTGAGGAAGAAGGGGAAAGAAAGGAGACTCTAAGACATTTTAGCTTTCTTGAAGTTCAGGAGAGAAAGTGTAGCAAATTTTGAGGAAAATACACTATATGTATTATTAAGGTAAAGATGGATGCAGGTGATGGGAAAGGGAAAGGAGGTGAGAATGAAAGTTAGACTGGAGCCAGGAACTGAAGTTAGACTTTATCCTGAGATCGGTGCAGGGCTCTTGATGGATTCTGAAGGATGGCGGTGAAATGTCATTGTGTTTTAGAAGGGCTCCTAGTGCAGTGCACCAAGCAATCAAGAATGGGACTAGGAGCATTGATCAGGATACTGATGGGGGGCCTAAGCAGAGAACGGGAAGCCTGATGGCAGCACAGATGGAGAAGAATTTAAGTGCTTGAATGAGAGGAATAAAAAGGACCATGCAGTAGAATCGCCGCCTCTCACCTTTTGTGCAGGCCATCCCTTTAGTCCTAAGAACCAGGCTTCAAATACTGATAGTGCCTGTCTTCAGACTTCAAGCCACTGCAAAGCCTACAGCGAAGTAGGGAAATTTTCAGTGTTTGTTTTGTTTTTAGGGGAAGGATGAGATCATTTCTTAAATATGTCATTGAGCTTAGGAAAGAACAACCAAATGCATAAGCAAATTTTGATTGTGGATTCTTCTTCAGAGAAATTAGTGTGGAAAAACTGCTCCTTTCTGTGAGAATGAAATGTGGAGGCTTCTATTTATCCATTAGGGTTGAAGTAATTTGCTTATTTAATTGAGTATTCAGCAATAGAGAAATTATAAATGTTGATCCAGCTCTTAGAACACTGTCTCACCTGAAGCTAAGAATGACATTTTGTGCTGAGAGGTTTCGGAGACAAACAACCTCCTACGCATTTCTCAGAGAGCTAGAGAATGGGAAACTGGAGATGTAGATACTTGTGTTTGGTACTAGATAAGGGCCATTATCCTGCTTTTTTCCCTTGGTGAAAGACAGACAGGCAAAAGAATGAATTCTGTCCACATGGCATTGGAGTACAGGAGAGAACCCGCACCTGCCAGCACTGTCTTATTTATGATGGCCCGATCCATTCACAAGAGTGGCGTCCTGAAGGCTCAGACACCTTCCACTAAGCCCATCTTCCAATAATGCTGCATTAGGTATTGATCTCCCAACACATGCTTTTGGTAATGCATATTCAGACCACACAAAACAACACAAAAATACATTTAATGCTAATTTTTATTGGTTTTATTTGATGTTCAAAAACATTACGACTTAGATAAGTAAATTCTTTATGTTCAACATGACTTTTCATGCAGGATTGTGGATGTCAAAGATAGAGGGGTTGGAATGAGAGTCTTTATTGTTACAAATACATGCCTTACAAGAGGCTTACTTAAACACAGTTTTTGCTAATATCCATCTCTTTTCAGTAAGTGCCATGTTTGAAAATATAAACTACAAAGAAATATATAATTCTTTGCACTGTCTGATTACTTAGATTCCACAAAATTCTGCAGTTTAGAAAATAAAGGTAGGGACGTAGATTGCTAGAGTAGATGGCAATAGACTAATAGAAATAGTTACATATACAGTAAATGGCAGAGCTAGATTTGAACCCAGGCTGGTGGCTTCCCCGATGTCTCAGACTGATATCACACAGTCTTATAGGAGGCTAAGTTCATATTTCGCTCTCCTAATGTAGATTGTCAACATGTTTTGATTTATTTTCCAATTAATTATCAGCATGTTTGTAGCCATTGTTGTTTTGACACAGGATCTCCTTGTAGTGCCATCTACCCTGAATTCACTGTGTAGACCAGGCTGGCCTCAATCTAATAGTGATCCACCTGCCTCTGTCTCCCACATGCTGGGACTAAGGGTGTGTGCCACCACACCTGGCCTAATTATCAGCATTTTAAAATCAAAGTATTTTACTAATATTCTTTGATGCCTAGCTTTTAGAAAGTTGTGAAATCTGACCTAATTTTCTTAGAAATAAGTTGGAGCCCATTTTCCAGTACAATATAAGGCAGTATTTATTGTCTTAGTTACTTTTCTGTTGCTGTGATAAAATACCCTGACAAAAGTAATGTAAGGCAGAAGAAAGGCTTTCTTTTGGCCCTGTTCCAGGTTGGCTCTATCATGGCATAGGACAGGAGGCAGCTGATCCCATTGCATTCCTTCTCAGAAAGCAGAGGTAGATGAATGCATCTGTTGCTCAACTCTTTATTTCCATTTTTGAAATTTAGGATTGCATCAAAGAATGTAAAATGACTCCCCATATGCATGCCCATAGACCAGTCTCCCAGGTGATTCTAGATTCTGTTAACACTAATCTTGACAAGTATTATACAATACAGTCTCTTGCACTTTTTTTTTAATCACAGAAGCCATTGTTATGAATGCTTGCTTTATTGTCTTATTTAAAGAATACAATTAAGAGGCTGAATGGATGGCTCAGCAGTTAAGAGCACTGGCTGCTCTTGTAGAGGACCAGGGTTTGAATCCCAGTACCCACATGGCTGCTAACAACCATTCATAACTCCCGTTCCAGGGGATCTGGTGCCCTTCTCTGGCCTCCCTGGGCATTGCATGAGACATGGGTGGACTTGCGTGCATGCAGGCAATACACTCAGATACGTAAAGTAAAAATAATAAATAAAATATTTTTTAAATGTTTAAGAGTCTAAAAGGAGCATTATTATTTGTTGTATATTCATATTTCTCTACTGTTTAAAACTAAAAGGTAGGTCATAGGGGCTGCATATTTAAAGAAAAATGATAGAAAATAAATCTTTTGAACCTTGACAAATTCTGCTTATTTATAAGAGCTTCTTGACCCATTTTTTAAAAAATATTTTATTTTTATTTCAAGTGTGTGAGTGTTTTACCTACATGAATGTAAGTATTCTACATGTGTGCAATGCCCTTGGAGGCCAGAAGAAGGCACGTTCTAA
The DNA here is from genome assembly GCA_035773235.1 of Eospalax fontanierii. Taxonomy (NCBI): domain Eukaryota; kingdom Metazoa; phylum Chordata; class Mammalia; order Rodentia; family Spalacidae; genus Eospalax; species Eospalax fontanierii. Next base: position 11,672,401 of record CM069539.1, read on the forward strand.
TCCCAGGAATTGGAGTTAAGAGCAGGTGTCAGCAGCCACGTGAGTGCTGGAAACCAAACCCATGTCCTCTGGAAGAGTAGTAAGTGCTCCTAACTGTTGAGCAATTGCTCCAGTACCACACTTATCAGGTTCTGGGTATCTATCCAGCTTTCATATTTCATTTATCATATTTCAGAATCAAAGACCAACAGAGGACTGAGAATTTTCTTAAGTTCCCAGTGAACTTACAGAGCAGCACAGACTGCGAGTCACCATGTTCTGCACAGAGCTGAAGGTGCTGGGCCTGGTCCCTGTCCTAAGTGGTTAATAAACACACATGACTCATGGGCGCAAGGAAGCGTGGCTGGCACAGAGTCCACCCCAGGAGCAGAACAAAGCTGCCCACTGAAGCAGAGTGAAAAGGCCTTTTGTGCTCTCCCTTTCCTAAGCTGTGCTTGCTTCTGTTTACTCTCTTTTGGCAAGTATTTTTAAAAGTCTTTCAATTTAGCAACAGCTCCAGGCTTATTTATAGCAAGTCTGCAACTGGGAATGGTTACATCTGACTGTGTTGAGTCATTTCTCCCCACAGTCCCCCTCCACCAGCCTCAGCAGGAGAGGCAGCATTCCTACAATGAGAGTGATAGAAAACAGAGCCATTTACTGCTCAACTGCAGGTTCAGAAAGTTACTGGGCCATTTTCCCCTCAAAATCGTATGAATGTATGTGGGGCTAACCCTCTCAGGGCCCTGGCTGTTGACAGCTAGGGTAAGCAGAAGTGGACTGAAAATGCCTAAAAACTGAAATGGAGCCAACAGCCCAGCTTTCCGGCCAGTGCCCGGGCATAGCAAAGCCTGTGTTTCCCTCAAGAATTCTGAGCATCAGTTTGGGAGACACACTGACAGCAAAGGGAGTTCAGTGAGGAATCTGTCTCAGAAGTACCTTAGTTCAGCAGACTTTAGGTTCAGAATTCTCTATAAAGCTGGTACTTTCCTGTGATTGACTGGGTGGAAAATGAAGATCTGAAAGACTGCAGTTTAAAAATAGCGTACATTGATTGAAAACCTGTTTGTTCAAATACCTAATGCCCTGGAGGTAAAACCCTTGAACTTCATATCTGATTATGAGTTCAGTTATGTGCAAATTTTCTGTCACGTTGAAACCCTCAATATCTCTCAATATTGATTTTGAAATTTGGAGAAAAACAGAATTAGACATCCCTGGTTAACTTCCTGCCAGGAACTGCTTGTGTTGACTTTGAAATCCCTGACTAGGTTTTGATTCAGTGGGAGTCTTAGTGTGATGGAGGCAATAGATTCTCTAAATACGTGAGGTAACACCACTTAATAATGTCTCTGAACTTAGAATCTTAAATCCTGATTGTAATTGACACCTCCCAGCCCTCATGAGAGCAGCTTGGAAGTAAAAGAGTGTGGCTAAGCTCAGTGCACAGGTGCCTGTTGGAAAGGTATGTGCAGCCTTAGTCATTCTCCAAGGGAAGCAATGCAGGATGACACTGTCCTTAGAAATTGTCACTTTCTACTCTTAGTATTTTTATTGACTGGAACATTCATATTGACTGATTTTTTTTCTTTTAAATTGTATATGTTGAAAGTAATTTATGAATCTAGAAGTATATGTATCATTATTTAATGAGAAATACAACTATTGATAGTTTTTAAGCTGCCTGGTATGTCTAAGTTCCACTATAGCTCTCATGAGCTATATGTCATCATTGGACTTATTTACTTTGCCACAATGTCTTATCATAAAAGAATTAATACTGATAAAATAAAATGTTGTATTAGGGTCTCCTTAACTTATGGAGCCATGAGTAAATTTCATGGAGGCATATACATTCCCTTTGAGGTTTTCCCCCATATAGATGCCTGTGGAATAGGCAACACTAGCTTTTGTTGAAATATTTGGCAGTAATTCAACAGCTGTTTACTGAACTCCTGTTCTGTAAATTCTGAACTGTAGACTTCTGTAGACCTCAGCATAGGAGCCAGTACCTGTTCCTGTAGATGGTTGGGCTTATATACATCATACGTGGCTGTCTGATGGCTCAACTGTGGCTGCTCATAAAACCTATTTTGCATTTTAGACTCTAAGAAAAAAAGATAAAAATGTCAATTTCATTTCCATCAGTGTTACAAAGCATTTAACGAATGGCCAGAGCTCCTGGAAGTTGCTAAGGGAAGATAGGATGTATAGGAAGAATGAACTTTGGAATGGCATCGACTTGGAATCAGATTCAGGCTGTGCTATATGACTGGGGAAGGTTAGGAGGGAGAAGGGAGAGAGGAAGAGGAGGAGAGGGAGGAGGAGGAGAAAAGAAGGGAGAAAGAGGTAGAATAGAATACCAAATATCATGCTTTATGATGCTGTGGTTATCAAGTATGTGATATTCTGAAATGTGACAATAAAGTCGTAAGCAATAATTTGTAGTTCACCTATCCCTGTCTTCAGGCCAGAACTACAAATTAAGTAGAGGTAGCTTCTGTCTGTGTGAACTCTATGATTTATCATTTATAATAATGGTATGAATTCACGTTGAAGGACACAGTGGCCCATTGGCACTGCCAGTGATAGGCCACATGAAGACAGATCCCACTCTTCTAGGATGATTCCGTTGTTCACGTAACTGTTTCTTCCTCTGCACAATTCTTGCAGAAGAATTTCCAGCTGTATTGTCTTCTATTGGCTACAAAGGAGCCCAAGATCCTTTGACTTTTAATACAGTTGATCTGTCTCTGTGGTTGAAGCTGTAATGATAAGTAACCTAGAAAATGTTTAGGTCATTTGATGATTACAAGATCCTATGCAATCAATAATATGGTTGAATTTATTTTAACCAAAGTTATAGCTTCCCCGATTAATGAAGCAGAAATGAACTATTTAACTGAGAATTGATATTTTCTAAACTTTCCTTTAGAGGAAGGAGTTGGTTTGAGAAGAGGAAGCTATCCCAGAGAACAGTGTGACTGTTTCAGGTCATAAAGAAAGCTTTTAAACTGAGCATCACTTTTATGTCATACGTCGGCTGCTGCTATCTAACACACTGCTGTGCTTTACATATGACATGACACAGAAATCTAAAACAAAAGCACTATGTGACTCCACCAAAATACTTTCTAAAGAGAAAAGAAAACCAAAGTCTTTCTTCATAGCTGTGATGATTTGAATCACACTGTCCCCCATAGGTTGGAGTATTTGAATATTTTGTCGTGAGTTGGTGGTGCTGTTAGGGAATATCACGGAATCTTTAAGAGGCACAGCCTTGTTGGAAGAAGCACATCACCTGGCTCAGGCTTTATGAGTTCATAGCCTCACCCCACTTCCAGTTAACTCTTTCTGCTTCATGTTTTCCCTTGAAAAGGTGAACTATCAGCTTCCTCATACTGTCATGGCTCCCTGCCATGCTCGACTTTCACCCTTCTGGAGCCATGAGCCGAATAAATTCTTCTTTCCTTAAGTTGAGTTTTGGTCATGCATGGTGTTTTATTACAGCAACAGAGAAAGTAACAAGTACAGAAGTAGGTCCAACTACCATAGAATGATTTCTTCAAGATTATATTGTAAGAAATGATGGATTGTAAAAGACCATGACTGAAGTCCTGCTTCACTTAAGCAAAGGTTTCCTATAAATGATTCCCACTTAATCATTGATTGATTTTATTTTCTTATAGTCTATGAAGGTGAAAATATTAAAGATAAGAAATAGCCAGGATTCAATGGTTAATTAGAGGTAAAGGATGCAGATAAAGGAGAATAAATGATACATGTCTCTGGCTTGGGGTGGAACATCAAAATTCACATAGAGAAGGCACACAGGTGGGGCAGGTTTCAACCTCAGTGCTGTTTCTTCAGTTGTAGTTCTTCATCTAAATACTAATCCCTTTCATATTCTGGAAGGCATGCTTGTGATTCTGAAGCTGTGCCTCTCTGGGCCATTGTATAATGGGAAAGAGATGAATTTGACTCAGGCTGAATCAAACATAATCTTTCTCTAAGAAATTTAGACTTGAGATGTATTTGTTGATGAGGAATAAGCTTTATCTGGCTGTCCTCTCTAATCATACTCCTTGTTAAATACATAGTATTCTGTTGGAAGAAAAGAGTTAACGTGTCTAATACAGATTTGTTGTAGACTGAGGTCGGGAAGAGAGTTAGTTTCATGTAGACTTCCATGGAAATCCCTTATGACCTAGGGATTAAATCAGTTAACCATTGTCAAGAGCAAGGATTGGAACCATGCCTGATCACATCATGAGAAAGCTAAGGCATATAGGTCATCAACACTATTGCAAAAACATCCAGACTTTGGATTGCTATATTGTATAACTGCACCAAAAGGATTGGAGCCACAGAGTTGGCAGTCATACTAGAGAAGAGACCAGTGCTCACCCCTTCATCAATATTGAGCTGGCAGAAAGTTTACAGAGTGAGATATTGAAGGCCCCTCATGCAGACTGTCATTTCTGTCATTTGAGTTTGCTTTGTTATATCTAGAATGTTCTGGGTAGACGTGAACTGGCTTTGACTACTACCCCTGTGCAAAATTTTTTTCCCTGCTAAGAACTGCTATGCCAAGCCAGGTACACTCTTATTATTGAATTTGTTCTATTTTTATGACAATTTTGCAATTCATTTCCTCTTCTTGCTTAAAATATATTGTGACTTCTATTATTATCTGCACAAAGCTTAAAGAGAGCAGAACAGAAACATAATGTCATCTACCCAATAAATGTCACTCCTGTGGATAACTATGAGTAAGTAAGTAAAGCCAAAGAAAATTTCTTTAACTTCTGGTAGTGGACCAGATGTTCTAACTTCTTACTTGCATTGGTTATTGACTGATAGTCTCAAAGCACAATGAAAGGAGGTGAAAATTGTATGGATGTGTTTGAGGTCCTATGAAAGCCACATAGATGATCAGAAGTCACTGCTCATGTTCTATTATAAGTTCTAGTTGACATGATAGTGAGATGTGATACAGAAGTCTCTCAGAATTCCCACATTTCTCTGGAATATTTTCTCACTCATCACAGCACCTCAGCATGGTAACAACCAAGGAGAGAACAGAGCACTTTCTTATTCATTTACTGTGTCTTTTGTAATGTTTTTCAGGAATATGTTTTATATACAAGCTTTTTCTCTTTTTACTATCCTTTTCTTTTTGATTATTTGTGTCTCTTCTCCATGTGTGCTGATACAGAAAAATTCCATAGAATTATTTCTAAACAACAGACATTTCTTTCTCATTTTACTGAAGCTAAGAAGTCCAAATTCAACTTGCGAAGAGACTCAGTGTTTCACAAGGACCCATTTCTCATGCCTGTACTTGTTGGAACCAGTGAATATACTTGTTTCTCTTAAAAGAGCACTAATCTGATTAATAAGTAAGAAGCCCCCAGAGATGGATCACTCCCCAAAGGCTTCATATCTTTTTTTTGATTTTTTTTTTTTTTGAGACTGTGTCTCACTATAGCCCCAGATGACCTGGAACTCACTATATAGACCAGGCCAACCTTGAACTCACAGAGATCTACCTACCTCTGCCCTCCTAGTGCTGGGACTAAAGGTGTGCGCCACTTTGCCCAGCAGGATTTCATATCTTAGCGCTTTCTCATTAGGTGGTAGATTTCCATACATAGTTATGGGAAAGGAAATTTGATTACTGGTTTTTCATTTACATTTTAAATATATTTTTAGCTGACATTTTTGTATGTAAAATAGAAGTCCAATTTCACTCTTACTTTTAACAAGTGGATATCCAGCTTCCCTCAAACTAACTCATTATTGAAGATCATATAGCTTCTTCATTGTATCTTCTTGGTGACCTTGGGAAATATTAGTTGACTACATAGGTGCATTCATTTCTGTACACTTAATTCTGATCTGTTGCTCTGCATGTCTATTTTTTTTTTAATCAATGTCACCACCATGCTGTTTGATTACTACAAACTTCCAGTGTATTTGGAAAGCAGGACATAAGCTGCTTGCAACATGATTTTCCTTTATCAAAATTGTTTTTGCTTATGTGCATTTTTTGTTTTCTATATCATTTTTTTGTCTTTAAGTGTGAAATTATATTGGAATTTCAAAAAGGGATTATACATTGCTTGGAGAGTGTGGACTTCTCACAATAATCATTCCTCTAGTTCATAAACATGGGATCTCTGTCCTCAGGTATGTTTTCAATTCAAAACTTCTTTCAAGATGTGTCGATGCTAGTGTTTAATGAGCCAGCGTGGTCTTTTCTAGTTTTGTTTGGTGTTCTGTCTCCCATTCCACTGTGGTTTAAACCTGCCACGTTTGGCATCATCTATTCTATTGTTAATATTTTTGAATATCTTGAAATATTTATCTCAAGTTATTTTTCCAATTTCTCTATTATTATTTCTCTATTACCTACAATTCCTTGGGTTTTGCTCCTATGGTTTTTATGTCTCGAAGCAGTAGATTTCATTGCCTACTTGACAACGTTTCTTTTACAATAGTCATTGGTATTGTAAACCATTTCTTCAGAGGATCCTCTTTGAGTCTTTGAATCAAGGAGTGTGGAAATACCCTTGTAGGATGAATTCATGAGGAATTGTGTTCAAGGGTACTTTTTTGATTTATTTTATCTTTATTGTATTTTTATGAGTGTTATATTTGCATATGTGTAAGTGCACTCATGTTTACAATGCCTGAGGAGGACAGAAGAAGGCATCAGATCCCCTGGAACTAGAGCTGTGGATGGATGTTAGTAATCATGTGGGTGCTGGGATTCGAACCCAGGTCTTCTGCAGGAACAGCCCACTCTTAACCACTGAACCATCTCTCCAGCCTGTGCTCAAGGGTACTTTAAGGGTCTTTGTTTGCTAGATTATTTTAAGTTAATTTAATTGCTTCAGACTCTAGCAATTCCCACATTTGAAATAAAACTTAGGTCAGCATTGCATTGGGAGTAGATCACCATTTTTCTGGCCAACCAGGTTACCTTTGTGCCCTAGCTTTGGACTGGAGATCTGGGCTTTCAAAGGCCCTATTCAGGAAAGAGACAGGAGGCCATTACAACCCAAAGTCTGTATGTCTGGTTTGGTAAATCTGAGGCCAATATTTTAGCCTCCCCAGGATGGTGAGTTACTTCCTGAATTCCAGCACACAGTTCCATCTTGATTATTTAGTAATCTTTTGTAGAAATAGAGTACTCTTCAACTTGAGCCATATCGATATTTTGTTATAAACCAGTTTATCACTCATAGCTCCAATTCTCAAATATAAATAAACAGAAATTAGACTCAACTTTTATTAAATAAAGCCAGTGTGCCTTTGTTCCCCCATCAAAATTGCTGACCCAACTAAGAAAATATGTTTATAGATTTTTTTGCTGTTGTTGTAGTGGGCTTTGTTTATTTACTTGTGTGATACATTTTCTTAAACAGTCTGCTTAGCCACGAGGACATGATTTTGACTTTGGCCATTTGTATAGGATGGGCAGCTAATGACTGCCAGTAGATTGATCTGACAATGATCAATGTAATCAGTTAATATTAGCAATTTAATTCACAGCAATTCATATTTATACTAATTGTGAAACAGTTTAATACAATTCACCTTTGGCAGTATATTTTTCACCTTCTGTTCAGCGTTAATGGGTAGGGAAAACCACCTGGGTGAATGCTCAGCAAATCAATCAAGACCTGAAATTTGTGGGTCCTGGAGGCACTGGTTTACAATGCTGCTTGTGATCCTCATTAAGATAAAGCTCTTTGTTTCTGTTTATTTTGTTTTTCAGTGAAGGGTTAATTCCTGTAAAGAGGTTCAATATCTGTTGACCAATTTCCATGGAAATAATTTTTATGGAAAACATGATATTTGCCATTAAACATCTCCTAGAACTGAAGAATAACATGCATACACACAGTGTTTTTCTGACAAGATTACCAAACTACTTCACAATTAGATTACACTATAATTAGCCTTGCTTTGTGAGGAGAAGTTAGGGTTTATAAGACTAAATATAATATTCAAGTTTATATAGAAAATCAGTAGCCAGGAGAGCAAATGAGCCCCTCATGGGCTTCTTCCTGAGCTCTGGCCTGAATACAGCATATCATCAGCATAAATCTTCTCAGAGCATTGGGGGCATTCACTAACTAGGTCATGTGAATGTGCCTGGAATGTTCAGTGCTGCTCCTGAGCAAGGTGAAGTTGTGAGCACTAAAGTTGAGTAAATAGACCGTGAAATTTCACATCTCCAAAAAAGATAAATTCGTGTTGCAGATGAAGAAAAAATGCAGAAGGACATCTCATTCTCTCAAGTTCCAGTCTGATAAATGCCACGTCTTGATGACTTTTAATCTCTGATCCTAATAAAAGGAAATAACATTGACATCATTGCATAAAGATGTCAATAAGCAGACACATTTGCTGTGATCAAATAGTGAGTGCATGTTTGCTTGAAAATAGGCACAACATTCTGATTCCAGACTTATGAATTGTTCTAATTAGCTCCCACATCACTGAAAGACCATGAAGTCAGTATTTAAATTCAGTGTTAAAGTGTTGTCTGCTCCTATTGTTTATATGCTTTTTAGTAAGAAATTGAGCTAATAGTAAATGTCTTCATTTGGTCAGATTCTTACTTCTGGAGAAATAGAAAATGTCAAATATCAATTTAGAATTCTGCACTATTTACTTGTGTAGTATGCATTAATGAGGTTTTCACAAAATATCCCTAGGTTCCTATTATTTATTTATTTGTTTGTCTGTTTACTTATTTATTTACGGACATTTTATTCTGTAGTCCAAGCTGACCTGAAACTCACTATGCAACCTGTTGGTTTTGAACTAATGGCAATCATCCTAATTATGAGATTACAGGCATGAACCATCATCCCCAGATCTCCTTGATTTATTTTATATTTTTGCAGCTATAAAATTTATTTTTAAAATAAGGGTTTTTTTTTGTTTCCAAAATTCAGACATGCTCATTATAAAAAATAGATAACAATAAAAGATAAAAAGAACACTTAATATTTTCATGTGTATATGAAGGTATTTTCTGTACATATCTGTAGCTAATAGATTATTGTTTACTGAAATGAAGCCAGCCATCCTTCAGTTTTATAAATTCCTACTATTAATGATAATACTATGTCCCTATAAAGTACTATATAATTATAATGTATATTGCATATTCTTTGTCAAAACAATTAAAACGTACAGTTTTAACAGTTCTAAAGCATCTCATGTTTTGTTTAGATCATAATTTTTAGCCATTTGTTTATGCAAAAGAATTCATTTAATATTTAATAACTGAATGTGGAAAGTAGTACCTATCTTTCTGTGAACTCTTGGTGTTTCCTCTAAATCTATCCTTAATATATATTTCTACTTCCACTCCCAAAAGTAATTACCAGTTAGTTTAAATGATAAAATTTTACTGCACAAAATTGATATAGTATGACTGATTTCAGTTTTTAAAAACCTGAAACTTGTATTCATATTTCTGATACGTTATTGCATGGGGCAAAGTATACACAAGAGAGATCCAGCTGTTTTCTAGGGAGTGGGAAGACAGAAACAGAATTAAGAAACAATAAATATGCTCAGCTACATATGTACATGCATACATATGGACATTTGTGTATGCTTATTTGTTTATGGGCTCACCTACATGCTATTTTTATGAATTGTGTATTTCTGAAAATTACCTCAAATATTAGAAGCATATGTCTGAGATATGCAGGTTAACATATACATATTTACTTTTTGAAACTTCTTAGTATCTGTGAAAATGATACATGTGCTGGATAGCTTTGGTTGTCAACTTGACACACCTGGTAGGAGGGATCTTCAGCTGGGTAATTTCCTCCTTAGGTTGGCCCGTGGGCACCTCTGAGAGGCTTTTTCTTGATTGTTGCGTGATGTGGACGGGCCCAGCCCACTGTGGACAATGCCACCCCTGGGAAGTTGGTCCAGGGTTGTATAAGAAAGCAGACCTAGCACGGGCTAGGGGAACACGCCAGTAAGCAGCGCTCCTCCGCGGTCTGTACTTCAGTTTCCCACCCTGCTTAAGTTCCTGCCTTGGCTTCCCTCCGAGATGGACTGCTCCTTGTCAGGGTCAGATGCAGCAAGCCCTTTCCTCCCCAGATTAGTTCTTGTCAGTGTTTTATCATAGCAAGTAGACGGCGAACTAGCACAATGTGTCTTATTTTATTTCATTCATCTCTCTGGGATGGATTTGAAAAAATTTTCTTTCAACTTGTATGCAAGTTTCCTTAGGTTACGTTCTGAGATGTGGAGTTATATGTACAGGATAAACGTAATTTCCCAATGACATGCAAAATTACATGTCTACTATAAATATGTGACAGGATCTTTTTCTTTATAGCCCATCAAAATTGATTCTATAATTTCCCTGAAGTTTGACTTTGCTAACTTTTCTGTGCCTCAATTTGTACTTCCGCCTTCCAGAAAAAGCATGGATATTTGTACAACATGCATGTTGAGGCATTGACCACCCTTTAGAATTATATCTTCACATCCTTTTCTCTAACATTATTATTTTATTGAAAATGGTTTTAATCATTTACAGTCTTCTTTGGATCTTATGATCAAAAGTATCAGAATGACATTTTTCCTCAATAGGACTAGAACTTGTACCTTGATGTGGGGTGAGTGGACATCTTAACAATAGCAGATACGTAAATACATCACTATGGTATGCTGCTACATTGGTGAGATTACTTTTTTCTTCTTTCAATGATGTTTTTCTGTGAGGGTTTTCATGTGTACATATATGAGGCATGTTGTATTGCATGTCAGCACATGTTTATGTGCAGGGGTGAGTGCATGTGTGTGCATGCATGTGAAGATCTGAGGTTGACATTTGTAGTCTTCCATCATCACTCTCCACCTTATTCCTCGAGGCAGAGACTCTCAAGTGAAGCCAGAGCTCCCACACGGCTAGGCTAGCTAGTTGAGGCTCCCATAGCTCTACATTCTGAGAACTAGAATTACAGGCAGGATAGTCCACCCAATGGCGTTTATGTGGGTTCTGGGGATTACACTACCAGCAAGGTGCTCTTTTAAGTCATTTAACACATACAAATTCTTTAACTCTGAAGAATTTTATGAAGTTGATTCCATTGTCCACTTTACTGATGAGAAAACACGATGTAGGAGTCTGATTTCCTAAGGGTACCAGGACATAGCAGGTCTGAGGTACAGACTAAACCTGGAGAGTGCATGTCCTTAACCAAAACTCTTCTAAGACTTCCAGGTAGTGTTGGTTGCTGTCCTGAGGCTGACTTTCATGGAAGCCTGTGCCTGGCAGGCATGTCCTACGGCCTGATTGTCTCCTCCTTTCCTTACCTTCTTTCTTTTTCTTTACTCATCATTTTCTCTTGTCTGGTTCCTTTCTCTTGCCTAAGCTCCTTCTGTGTCTTTTGGTTTCTTGTTTACCTTTATCTAGATAGCTCCTTTCAGTTCTAAATCACATAACCATTGAAATTTGGGGACATTCCTATTTTACAGTATCACATCTCGAAATTCTTACTTGGCAATGTTCATAAAAACGCTTGAGAGAAGTCTAAGCTCTGGTGAAGCAGACTGCAGTCCCACACTGAGGACCAAAGTCATGGACTTGCCAGTCTGGCTGTGTGTGTTTGCTTGCTACGTTGGAGGTTCTTTGAGCCATGTTGTCTGTATCCCTGCAGAAACTGAATTCTTGATGATGTCTGCCTAATTCTGGTCTTCCTGCTTCATCACCTTTCACACCCTTTTCTTCCTAAGGCAGTTAGTATATATCCATTCAGATTGAAGTCAACTGCCAGGATCGGAAGGATCTAAGTAATGTTACAGAGGCCATCTTATAGAGCCAGGTATTAAATGCAGAACAAGCAGTTCAAGAAACGTTATTCCACTCCATCGTATGTCCTTCCAAGGCATAATTCTTACATGTTTCTTCTGTGGACCTGCACTCTGACTTCCACAAATTTAATACAATCCTTCAAACTCACACACATCCTTTGTGTTACTGTGCAAAGAGGCCTAATCTTACTGCCTTTCTCTGCCTCACTGCTCCCAGGGAAGTCAGTGACAGCTCTTTTTATGAGAACAGTAGAAACATGATCAGATTAAAGTCCGGGTCAAAACTGAACAGCATCATATTCACATGCATTTAGAGATGATGGTGTGACTATTTCAGTCCTTGCCTGTGAACATATTAGAAACAAATCATTATATTGGTGTGGTGATTTTAGGAGCAGCATGTGAAATACTGTGCTTCCCAGGCAGTACCCACAGCAGGTAGCAGGGACCCAACAGAAAAGTAAAGGGACTGTCTGCAGCACCTGTGTGGGCAGGTGTTTTTCAAGTGACTTCACCTTCATTGATTTACTTAATTATCTGAAAAAGAAAACCCACAAGTTCTAGGTATTTTAATGTAATATTGCTCTAGAACAGAACTGAGACTTAGTAATAGTCCCACTATCACAATAGCAATGGAAAGTTGGGTTTCTTTAATACCTGCCAAGGGCTTGTTGAGCTATTTAGAGTTCCTCTTACCAGGCCATTGTTCCAAGGCCTCTGCTTTTTTTTTTCTCAATGGATATTTTGATGGAATTTTTGTGCATTTCATACAATACATATTATCACATTTAGACCCCTACTCTTATCCACAGCCCCCATTTCCCTCAACTGGATGTCATGTATTCTGTCATATATGTTAAGACCCATCTAGTCAAGCATTTGTACCCAGATGTCCTTTAGTGCAAGATCATCCACTGTAGTCTAACCAACTCATCCAGAATTACCCCCTTAAAGAAGATCAGCTCTTGCCCACCCTGCAGTAACCAGTAGTCAATAATTACTCAGCTAAGATTGGAACGTGCCACTCATTTCCCCAGTTCTAGGCTGGATTCCTGCCTGATTGAGTCAGGATGCTGTCACTGCTGCAAGTTCATATGAGCAAGTTCCGGAGGCCTGAAACCCTCCATTTCCTTTTGTTCATGTACCAACCCTGACTCTTGAAATCTTTCCCCATCCTCTCCCACAATGGTTCATGAGCCCTGGATGGGTGAGGTTTAATATGAGTCCTTTCCAGGGGCATATGCTCTGCAGTCTCTTATTCTCTACACTTTTGGCCTTCTGTGTGCATTTCTCTTTATTATATGAGGAAGCTTTGCTGATGAGAGTTGAGAGATGCATTAGTATTCTCTCTACCCCTGTTCCACTGTGTTCTGTGAGCCTTAGATGTAGAGGTTCCAATGTAGATGTATCACTTAGTGTGAGTGGTGAATCATATTCTTGTCTGTAAATTTAAGGATCCTTATTTAGCATATATAAGGTATTTGCCTAGGACTAGGACAGAATTAGAATCATAGCAACTTAAAGTTATCTTATCAGGCCATGGGTTAAATCTGGAATTGAAGAGAACATAACCAATGTATCAGGAGAATCAGAAGTGAGTGCAGTGCCTAGTCTCTTCATCTAGGTGTCCCTAAGAGCAAACTTCCTCCTCCTCCTCTTGCCTGCCAGGTCTCACTGTGTAAACCAGTGAGGTTTGATGAAGCTGGTCTGACCTGGATTTATGTTCCTTGCAACCAAGAAAAGTGTTAACTGATAAAGCTTTCTGAGAAGAACACAGAATTACAGAGGAGACGCCATGATTCTTTTATCTACAGGTTTTGTCATTTTGTTACCAAATAGAATAACAATGAGAGAAGACATTTAACAAGTAAATGTGCCATTTTCTAGAGTTTCCATGACTTTTACAAGTGTAGCATCACATGTAAACCCAGACCTTCCTTTATCCAAAGAAAGCCTTTGGAATATTTGTACATTTTCTGTATGACATTGCTCAGTGCTGTCTCCAGTATGTCTGGATCAGAAAGTTGCATTTGGGGTAAGAGGCTTTCATCTAACCATTCAGGAACTCTATACAAGGGTTTCTTTTGTTTTGTTTTACCTTTTACAGAAGAATGCTTTTGATTCCCTTTGGAAGAAACCACAAGGGATAATCCTGAAAGTGGTATAACCCGAAAGTGGTATAATCCTGTCCTCTGCTCCTTCAACAAACACCCAGTACTTGTGGAAGGCCAATAGCTAACAACAGAGGTCACTCAAAGGCTCCTAAAGAAGAAGGGAAAACTCAGAAAGTAGGAAGTCCTCAGACATGACCTTCCATCTCTAAGAGACTGGACTCTTCCTGCAATACATCTGCACCCATTTCATTCATCTTAAAACCTCGTTTGGAGATTGAAAAGATTTTTCATCTCATGGCTCATTAACCCTGGAATTCACTCTTGACATCCTCTCTGATGTAACTCAGTTTCCCCAGAGCAGCAGAGTCTTCCCTGGTTGGGGTTCAGCTGTGTTATTGTCCATTCTTCAGGTCAGTTATCCTGGGTCTGCTTGCACAGCACAGCTCATCCCGGGACCAAAGGCTAGCTCACTACCTATACAGAACATTGTTCTTATCTCATACTTGACAAAAATTCCACCCTGCCCCATTTCCCTACGCTGTTCAGTGTGCCTGGCTACAAGATGATTACTCACGGGAACTCCAGATTTACATATCCAATTGCTTACTGATATTTCTGAAGTTTAGGTAAAATATCAAGCTCAGTTGGTTTGAAACTAAACTCATTTCTTTTTAATTTGGAGAATTTTTCATTTGTAGAATTTTTATCTTTGTATTGATTGAATTGTATTGTGACAATACATGTATGTTGTATGTTCTGTTTAACTTTACCCCGCCTGTTCTCCCTCCCTTCTATCTCTAATCTTGCCTTCCTCCCAAGTCCCTTTCCCACATTATGGCCTTTTTGTTGTATTTTGTTGTTTTGTTTTCTTTTGTTTTGTGGCCTACTGATTTTAACCAAGACCATGAATGTGACTACATGCTTGGAAAGGTCCACTGGAGCCTGGTGGGCTCATTGTTGTGTCACTACTGAAGACAATGACAGAATCCATTAGTGAATGATAGTTCAGCAGGGAGAAGTACTGCCCCATGAACTCCTTCCTGATTCACAGTTGGTTGTTAACAGGCCCAGTCTTGTGCAGACCCAGGTAGGCAACCATGACTGCTGTGAGGTCATGTTTGCAGTGTCTGTGTTATGTCCTGAGCTAGCTCTTTGCAACCCTTCTCCCTACTAACAGCCCTTATGTTCTCTACACTCCCTCTTCTGGGATGTTTGCTGAGCCAGAGAGGGGTGACATCAATATACTGTTAAAGGCTGTGCACTCAGCTGTCACTGATTCTAAGCACCATGTGAGCTCATCATTTCTTAGAGTACTTCAGATTTCTTCCCGTCCTATATGTCCTATTTCAATGAATTATAGTGCACTGTCTTCCATTATTATTATTCTTTTCTCTCTGTGGTGGTTTGAGTGAGGCACGTCAGCCATCAGCTCCAAGTATTTGAATGTATCATCAGTCAAGTGGTGCTGTGTGGGGAGAATTATGAGGTGCAGCCTTGCAGGAGGAAGCAAGTCACAGGGGGGCATGCTTTGAGAGTTTGTAGTCTCATCCTCAGTTCTAGTATCTCGCTCTGCTTTCCGCACCTGCTGGAAGATGTGAGGACTCAGCTTTCTGTTCTGCAGCCTCTACCACCATCATGGACTCTTACCCTTCTGGAACCATAAATCAAATAAATTCTTCCTTCTGTATTTTGCTTTGGTCTGGTGCTTTATCACAGCAACAGAAAAGGAATTAATCCACAGAAAAAATACAAAGAAAAAATCATCTCTATTTTCCTAAAGCAAAGGTTTGTTAGTTTCCAAATGATACTTGAATTGGTTCTCTCTTGCTTGTCTGCTGAAATCTTGGACCCCCTCCTTGTCATTTCTACACAACTTGTTTTGCAGTAATTGGTTTGTATAGTCTGCTACTTAACGTGTAAGGTTTGAAGAAGAGAAATAGCAGATTCTTGTCTTGGAAAATTATGGATGATTCCTACTCCAGAGTATTCAGGGTTCCTCTTGGAGTGCTTTATACCAGCCTTTCTGACATCACTTTTTTCTCTCGCTGTGCTTTGTACTTCAGCGACTAAAGTTTTCAGAGTTTTTCTAGTACTTTGTCTTTGGAAATGGAATGACACTTCCCTTCTCTCTCACCATGTTGAATTCTATTTTAAAAACATAGGACTTGTTTTATATGTTGCAGTATTTCAAAATACCTTCCAAAATGTTATGTACTGATTCTTCAAAATTCTCTGTCAGTATCTTTCAAGTTCTGAAAAGACAGTATCATCAACAAATACACCATGTATTCGTTCCCCTGGAATATGACAGGCAGGCTGTAAGTTCTATAAGTAGCATTTGTGTACCTCGGTTTTATACACTTGCAAATATTTTTACCAGTTTCATCACCATTAAGAACAAAAGATAAGCTCACTGGAGCCGCAAGGATTTGCTTTTCAGTAATTGTTGGCTGAGACTGTGTGTTGGGCTTAGGGAAAGGATGAAATTTGAAAAGAGACCCATTGGAGATTTACAATTTTAAAGCTAGTAGTATGCCATTTATATTTGAGGGCATACTAAATTGACCAATAGCAACCAAACACCATACAAAAATGGACTTGCTATATATAAGAACAGATTTAGTCCACAGATTAAAACATAAAAAGTTTCTTGACTTTTACAAAAACATGAATAATAAAAATTATTTCTTAATAATAATAACATTTGAAATTATAAAGTACTTAGTGTATGTATCTACATCCATTTGATCTGTATAGCTTTCGTGAGATAAGGAAACTGACTGTATCGGTCACTTTTCTGTTGCTGTGAAAAAAGCACTATGACCAAGGCAATTTACTAACGGAAGAGTTTATTTGATTTACGGTTCCAGATTGGGTAAGAGTCCATGATGATGGCAGAGCCATGGTGGGAGGGAGCGGAGCAGAAAGCTGAGTGCTCACATCTTCAAGCAGTCAAAGGAAGCAGAGATAACAGGAAGCCCTGCAAGGCTTAAGAACTCTCAAAGCTAGTCTCCAGTGACATGTTTCCTCCAGCATGGCCACACCTCCTAAAGGTTCCATGAACCTCCCCAGACAACAGCAGGAACTGGAGTCCAAGTCCAAATACTTGGAGCCTATGGGGGACACTTATTCAGACCGCTGTCCTGACCTTCAAAGAAATGAAACTATATCCCAAAGTCTCTCAGAAGCCTCAGTTGCAAACCCAGATTCCCCTTGTTCCTAAAGTATTACTAATAGGTACCTCATTGTTAAGTAGTTTCTGAGGAGGGTCGTGAAACTTCTATGAGTAGGCACAGATGAATGTGAGAGATAGAACCCAGGAAAGAGCAACCCCTTAGTGCTGGGCTGGGGCTGTATCTGATAAGTTGGTTCATGTCTATCTATAGCACATCCACTTTGAAATTAAGGCTATGCCATGCATATTTGGGGTTTTACTTGCACTTAAGCTATGTTCACCCCTCTCTAGCTTTTAAGAAATTTTGACCATGGTGCAAATTCTGCTTTCAAAAGGTAGAACACCCCACTAACTAAACAAGCAAAGACTTTGTTCCAAAAATATTCTTTTCTTATTGAACAAGTAACCAGCAGAAAATCAAACTGGCCAATAAGACACTGCTTACTCTAAGAAGACACTGAGTTTTCAGCTTCATATCACCAGATTATATTTCTTCTGGAGGGGTTTCCCCTGTATATGCTATGAGTCATCTGTGCTATTCTCTTTGTTTTTTTTTTTTTTTATGAAAAACATTTTCTTGTAGCTTAAAAAATAAAATTATATAATGGAGGTGAAATAGGAAAATTATCCTTCACTTCCTTCCCTGAATCATGGACAAACAATTACTCTTGAAAATGCCATGTAGGATTGAACTCATTTGTGCGTTGTGAATCACACCTTTTCAGCTTTTAAATGATGTGACATTGTTGTTCAGCAGCAACCTAGCAGTGACTGTAAAATAAATGAGCTCCACAGCGTAGACATTTTATCGTTCCAATGGATGAGTGTGAGAATCATTACTCACAGAAGAATCGGAAGGTGGTTGCATAGAACTTTGTCTCTAGATTTTTCAAGTTTTCTAATCAGCACGGTTCTACTTTCACAACATTGTATTCAGCTCCGCATATGAAAATCAACACGATAGAAACTGGATTTCCCTAACCAAAGTGGGGTTGGGAGATATGGTGGCACAGGGAATCTTGCTCCTCTAGGGCCTTCAGGCCCTTAAAATGATCTCTGTAAGTAGCTGTCAAGAGGTGCACTCTGGGACAGGAGGGTGACTTAGCAGTTATGAGCACTGGGGCTCTTGCAAAGGACCCCAGTTCAGTTCCAAGCACCTAACTGGCACCACCCAACATTCTGTCACTCCAGTTCCAGGAGACGTGATGCCCTCTGCTGACCTCAATCACACACAAGCATACACTAAGAAACAGGAGACATGGAAATTAAGATCAAAGGGAACTATAGGCCAGTGTAGTTCACAAATTTGTCAACCTTCCATATTCATGAATAATTATGTTTTTAAAGTTTTCCCTCACCTAAATCCAATTCCATGAACTGTTTTAGTTATACCAAATCTTACGTTTAATTTCTGAACCTACTCCCCATTCTTGATGTTCTTCCTCAAAATCATTTGTATTAGCATTCTCCTTGAAAACCAGGGGTTCTAGTGTAGAAGATAAAGCTGACCTAGTCAGACTAAGTACTCCTGGCCTTTACCTTCCTTGGTCTGAATGTTTTGTCTCTATAAATGATATTCAAGGTGAGTTATTCCTTCAGGCAGATGTGACTTAGGAACATGAAAAAAAATTGAGAACATGTTCAAAATCATTGCTGAACTGAAGCTCCCCGTTCATACACCTTAAACTTTCACATTTATTTTACAAATTAATGGAACTATAAAATATCTGGCATCCAGTAAGATCAAATTAAAAATATGTGGCTTCCAATAAAAATACAGACATACAACAAAGCGGAAGAATGCACCTGTGTAGCAAAAAATAATCAGTTCAGAGCCAGAAATGACTCAGAGGATAACATTAGGAAGCTGGAACATCACTTGTTTTGATGCTTATTTTCTATATGTTCAAGAAGTCAGAATAATGAGTTTGGGAAATAAAAGATAAAATATTCCCAAATCCACTCTCTAGCAATAGAAATTAAACTGAGATGAGTAATAGATGGAATATTATTGATGGCAGTTATATATTGCAAAAGAATGCAGGTAGGTAGAGCTAAGTGAGAGTCACACACATCGAGACAAAATACTAGAGAAATTATTTGAAGTAGTACCCAGCGACGTCAAACGGCATATGACATGATTTTGAATAGACTATGAAAATGTGTGACTTAAAACCTTTGATAAAGCTATTTTAAAACATGATAATGATATCTGTATATTGTTTCATACAGATAGGCACACCTCCTAATCAATGCATGAATGACTACCTTCTACTAACCCATTTCTTAGAGTATGCCGTCTTGCCTCTGAGTTCCTGTTTTTGTAATGCAGCACACCTATATATAATATATTTCCAGAAGCATGGACTTTGGCTACAGTTGTCTCAGTCAGAGTACAAAGAGGAAAAAGAAATTAGGACATTTCAAGTTCTATTTGCAGAGAGCTGACTTCCAGCATACATTCTGGGATTAAAGAAGCAAGAAGGAACAGTCTAGGGCCCTTGGTATAAACACAACGGAATTGTTCTCTCCACCAGCAGCGTGACACCCTAGAGGTCTTGTCAGAATATTTGGGAAAAGAGAGACAGAAGGATTCTTTTGAGGTGAACGAAGACACCCTTAGTGTCAGCAGCACACAGCCAGGCCATAAGGACTGTGCAAGGTGGGAGATAAGGGATGAGATACCTTCTCAGGCCCTCCAGTCTTCTGCCCAGGCTCCCAGTGACTCAGATAAACTAGAAACCACACTGCATGGGGGACTTGTTAAAGTAGTTCACAATGATTAAGCTCCCTGCAGCAAAGGGTAAGTGGGAGAAAGATGAGACTCACAGTGAATCTACAAGCACACCCAAAGACCGTGGACAAGAGGCAGAGTAAATTTAATATCTTTTTCAAAGCACGCATGTAGCATCTCATAACGTCTTCCACTTGTGGGTGTGGGTTTCTACTTTCCTGTATCTTCACAGGTGACTTTGTGACACAAGTTGCTAAATGGTAGATACTCTTTTCTTCATAAGCTCTTGGTTACTGTCTTTAAATGTGGGGAGAAAACATTTAATTTGGGTCAGTTAAATTTAGCGAATTCATTTTGTATCCTATTATCTTGACTCATTACTCTTGGAAACCATTAGTCACGGATCAACACCAAATTTACTGGTGAAAACTTAGCTCATCTTCACTCTGATTCCTACATCATTCTTGGTGATTCTTCAAATAGTTCAAAATTGGTTCAACAATTAGCCGTGAAAACTTTCTGGGCCCTGCTAGAAGATTAGCGACCCTCTTCTCCATCCCTAACATCAGTTTCCTGAGTTACAGGCTCTGGGACTGGATAATATACAGATTTCCTTTCTCTTCAGATTAAAGCTTTAGTTAAAATGAATATGCATCTACTAGGATGGTTAGATTTGTATACCTTTGCTTCCAAACACCAGTAAATGCATGTTTAAGACTCTTGAAGCCAAGATCACTTGGACAAAATGAGAAAACATCTTCAGGGATGTGTTTCCAGAGACACTGACTTCTGCTTGGCTCTGTCTGTTGACCCCAAATCACACTTAATCCAGTTATCCTCTCCTTTCTCTCATTTGTTTTCTCCGCCATGCTTGACCAGCCTCTTAGTCCTTTTACATTACTAACACCAAAGTAATTACTCCTGGTACATCCATCTCTGTGCTCTACATGTAACCCTGGCACTCTTCATTTGCATGCAAAGAACATGGTCAAAGACCTAAGTATAAGCACAGCTATTAATCCTCCTGTGAAAAGGAGGATTGATTGCCCTGTGAAAAGGAACCAACCTCCTCGTGCCCTTATCATAAGTTCTGTATGGACAGAGTCAACTGGAAATCCAGTTTTCTTTTTTTTTTAAATAAACCCCTTTGAACATAATGTTCACTGAAATAGAATTTGCTGATCCTTATCTTATAATGAAAATATTAAAACAGAAGCTAGACTCAATCCACACATTAACATTGCTTTTAATTTTCCACCACAGGATGCCCTTGCAAGAGTAGTGAGCAAGTGCCAAGACTGAATTAGGTGTCTTCCCTTGGATGGAAGTTTTAATGAGCTGGGTAATGAACCAAAGGGAGAGAGAATCAGGCAGAAGGAGAGGCCGGATGCACGAACAACTTAGAGACTATATACTCTACATTTGGTAATGTCTGATCTAAATCAATGAATTCTATGGATATTTCTAAACAGTCTGGATATTTAATGGGGTCATTGATAACACTTTAAAAAGAAAATACCCAGAGAAATTGGCTAAGATTTTAGAAGATTTGTCTTTAGTTCTTCCCTGTCAATAACTAATTTTCTGAAATGTTTCAATGTGATATTTTCTAAATGTTAGAATCTCAGCACTCACTAGAGAAAGCAAGAACTTGATATTTTAAGGGTATCTTTTTTTTTTTTTTTGCCACATTCAGGTCCACCCGCCGTTCATCTGGACTGTTAACACAAATAGCAAGCGTGTCACATTGGCAGGGTGTACTGCAGCAGCCAAGCATGGGGAGTCCGAATGATGAGGAACTGGACTCTTTCTGGGATTTTGTTTTTAATAATCTTTATTTGTTTCCTGCTCTTTTCAAGCTGCTCCTGTCTGTCTGTCTGTCTATCTATCTGTTTCTGTTGGAAGATTACAATGATTGTAATGGAATGGATTATAGTATATACAAAAACCTCCAAGAGCATTTAAAACCAAACAGTTTAATCTAGAGAACAGAGGACTGTTGATGAATCTCAGCATAACTTGATTTAATAAATAAGCAGTGGGACTTTAGAAAGATTGTGGGCTTCTGTAATAAAATGGCCTAGGTTAAAACTGAATTATTCTCCATATGCATTATACAACCTCCAGCAAGTAACTAGCAGTTGCTCCGGACTCTGTGTCCTCATCTACAGAGACTAGCCACCCTCTTTACATCAAAGATTTAAGGTAATTTCTGAGATAAAATTCATGAGAGCAACAAAACTGACATTTTTTTCTTTGAAAACTCATCAACTAGAGAGTGAAAATAATAAAAATTATAGATTTAAGGAAGTAAATCTCAGTGCTGATTTAGAGACATTATGAGTGATACTTCCCTATTTTAAACCATTTTACAAAAAAACACATTGCAGAAGATTGGTCAGTCATGAATGACAACTACATACTCTAAAATATTATTCTGTCAAAAGTAAATGTGCAAATGTGTAGATGTGCCTGCTATCAAGCCTGATGATCTGAGTTCAATCCCCAGGACCCACATAGTAGAAGGAAAGAACCAACTCCTGCAACTTGTCCTCTGCCTTCCATATGCATACCAACACACACACACACACACACACACACACACACACACACACAAATAATAAATAAATTTAGGAAATTTAAAAACTGAGTACTTTGAGAAGAAAGGAACTGGGGTACCATTCCCAAAGTACCAATATGAATGGGCAGACCTGGGTTCTGACCCTGAAGGCTCTTTCCAGGCCAATCTCAAGGAAGCTCAGATTTGCAGTTATTCTAGATGACAGAGTAGCAAATAGCATACAGTTTATCAAGAGGCAGAGACTGCCAAGATGAAGAGGTTAGAGGAAAGAAAGAATCTCAAGCTGGATTCTAATGAGGAGGAAAAGTGGGGTTGGGAGGTGAAGAAACATCTGCAGCAGTTTAGAATATGTCGATTAAAATGCAAGGTTGAATATTTTCTTAAGGGCATATTCAGAAAACTTTGAGGATAACAAAGTCTACACAAATCAAAAGTCCAGTACTCGGGGGAAACACAGTCATGTTAAAGATCACAACAGCGGACTGGAGAAGTGGCCCAGGGGTTAAGACGCGTTTACTGTTCATTTCCCAAACCCAAGTCAGGTGGCTCACAACCACCTGAAAATTTAGCTCCAGAGGATGTGACACCTCTGTGTGGACCTGCACTCACTGCACACACACACCCACAAATATATAATTAAACACTAAAAATAAATATTTAAAGACCACACAGGTAAAGGACATCCTTCCCTCCATTTTTCCCTCTATTCTTATAGTGGACAAAGAATTTTCTTAGTTCAGTGAGATAAATTTGGCTGTTATTCAAGCATTGCTGCCTAACGAAAAGTCTCAAAATCCTAGCAGCAGCCAGTAGTAAGCATTCTTGTCTCTGTGGCATGTGAGTGGCCCATCAGCGTGGTAGGCAGATCAAGGCCAATTGTTAAGGTCAAAGCCAAACGGTCTCCATTCAGCCTTTTACCATGTCTGCATATCTTCTGCTAGAAAAGGCAAGAGGCACTACATGCTGACCGCCATTTCAAAGGGCCCTTTTAGAAAGGAGAAAATATCTGCCATTGCTAAGTTAAATAACAAAGGGAATCAGTATAAAAGACGAATGAAGAATTAGGACCAAGAGGTCACTTTATAAAACCAATTCAGTCATAACAAAATTTTATGTAGTACATAATCTTAATGACAAAGATCATAAAGGTTTTCTTTTGTTTTTATCCTAGGTTGACCTTAACTTACTATTCAGTTTAGGATGACTTGATAGCTCCACCTCCCCAGTGTTAAGATTATAGGCATGTACCGTCACACCCAATTAACAGAGTTCTGGGGAAAGAACCCTGGGCTTCCTGAATGTTAATCAAGCCCTCTACGCATTGAACTATATTTCTAGCCCCAAAGATTTCATTTTGTAGGTGAGAACACTGATAAAAAATTAAACATATGTTCTCATCCTAAGCTCAGGGCTCTCTCCAGTGAGAATATGCTGCCTCAAATATTTAAAGCCTGGTAATTTTGATAATAAGAAACACATTCAAGGATTAAAATACTCTGAAATATATTCATGCATATATTTCATGTTTGAAATTTCTAGGACTAAATCTAGAGATTGGTCCCAGTTTTCAGATCATATAGACCTAATGCATCGACTTAAGATCGGAAGTCATGTGACTCTTATCCAAGTGCCTAGTATTGTTAAAATATTTTTGGTACATAAGATGAATTAATAAACATCTAGTAAATGAACAGTTAGGAAGGTATAGATTTCTGTATAAGGACCAATTAATGGTTCTACCTACAGTATAATTGGGAGAGAGACTGAATTAATATCAGAGAATGTGAATTTGAAGTCTGAATGTGCTTCCTGTTAACCGTATCAATAAGAAAGTAATTTGAGTCCTGTCAGCAACTTGTTTCACATTAGGAAAATTGCAGTAACAACACCCACTCTTCCTACCTCAGGTCAAGCTTAGGAAAACTGTAAAGTGCTATAAAATTGTGGCACTATTAAAAAGTGATTAAGGAAATACCAGAAAACAGATGAAATCATAGTTCCACTTTTTGACAAATTTAATATGGATCTCTGCCATTCCTCTACTTTTCCAAACTCCAGAGCAGAAAGTGCGGAGAACTACTTCAAAGAATTAGAGTGCTCTGACTCTGCTTCCATAAACAATTACCCAAAACTTCTTAATTTCTTTGGACCAGTGGAGCTTGAAGTTTTTTTTCCCATATTGCAGAAGGCTGATTGAATATCAGACTCCAGCATATGTTCCTGTTTAAGCATCCCATATGGAGAAAAAAAGCCCTGGCTTCCTGCTATTTTTGATAATCTGTTGCTCTGCTGAAATTAGACACCATCCATTCCTTTGAACGCTGACAAACGTTACTTAAAAGGCACTCTGTGGTCGCTTACAGATGAGTTTTAATTAGTAGTTAGCATTAGTAGATGAGCATTTTCATAGGCTCATCCCTTCCACAACTAAAGGGCTTCTTTAAGGTCATTTTGCAGTGGAAGCAACAATGCCCCACCTTCCACCATTGCTTTGGTACCATTCTGGGTAGCTACACTATCCATAAGCATGATTTTATTACTCTGGGGTCTGAGCTCCAGACTTTGGAGGAATGTCAGTCTGTCTGGTGTCTTTCTCATGATAACACTGAAATTATGTGTTCGGAGGAGGAAGGTGGCAGAGTGGTGGTACCATTCTAACCAGATGTATCAAGGCATGTTACTGTCACCCTGACTCACGAGGGTTGATATTAATCTTCATCACCTGGGTGAAGCAGTGTTTGACAGTAACTATAAAGTTACTCCCACTCCCTCTTCATTGAAAGGAAGTTTCTATGTGTCTTACTTTCTTATTGCTGGGAGAACAAACCCTGACAAAAGTGATTTAAGGGAGGAAGTGTTTCTTTTGGTTCAAGGTTCCAGAGAGACACAGTTCATTATGTGGGGAAGACTTGGGAATAGGACTAGGATGCTGACTGGTGAAATTGCATCCACACTCGACTTGGGAAGAAGAAAGGGGATGGAAAATGGAGCGATGCTCAAAAGCCTCAAGGCCCGCCTTCTTCCTGTGAGATGCCCGTCCTACAAGCTTCACAACCTCCCTAAACAGCACCACCATCTGGGGCTCAAGTGTTTGAACAGATGATCTTCTCAGGGCACATTTCATATTCAAACCATAACACCATGTGATGTACATTTCAGGAATTAGGACTCTCCTTAAGAAGGGGCTAGCTGCATAAACTATTTGGAATTCTGCCCCAGAGACTTACTTCGTCTTATTTATTATCTATTTAGTCATATGCTCAAATCAAGAAGGACATACAGCTATTTAGTTTGTACCTTGGGTTATAATAACTTCTTTGTTGCTTAAATTCTTCCAGTTTGGGCCATTATAACTCTGGCAGTTGGTTTGTATGTCAGTTTTTGGCCCATCATTGTAGACATTTTCCCTTTTATTAACACCTCCTTACTTCCTGGTAATAAATATATTTCTGGCTTATCTTGTGTATTTCTGATCCTGATCCTAGAGTCAGCCACCAAGCTCTCAGTACTGTCCTGGAGACTTCTGACCCCGTGATCTCCCTCTCCTGCATAAACCAGCTTCTGTGTTGTCATTTTGTGAACTCATTTGCAGTCTTCAAATGACCATTTGACACCTCTTTCTTCCCTAAATGATACCCATTCAACCTGACCCATTCCACTCATTTTTTACTCGAGTATCTACTGCATATTTCATTGAAAAATAGATGCAAGAAGAATCTCCCTTTTTTTTCATCAAGCAAGTGATTAATTCTTCTATTTTTGCATACCTAATCTCTCCCATTCATTGTGGAAGACAAAACATGTGCTGAGGGATTGAGGAATGGGAGAAAGCTGAATTACCTGTTCTCCTTGGGCTGAAGTCCATTCCTTGTTTCTAGTGCTGTACTTTTCCGTTTCCATGTGCCTGGCAATGCACAGTGGATTACTCCTCTGGGCAATGAGATCAGTTCCTCAAGGCAAGAAACTGCCAGCTTTGCCAGGGGGATTGCAAAGATCACTAACCACAGGAGAGGAGATGGAGTCCTATTTCAAACTGCAGTCTTTAAAAAATTATCTATTTTTTATTTATGTGTATGAATGTTTAGCCTGCATATATTTAATGTACCATATAAGTACAATACTTTCAGAGGTTAGAAGAGGGGATCAGATCCCATGTGAGTTCTGGGAACCAAAACAGGTCCTCTGCAAAAGCAGCCAGTGGTCTTAACTACTGAACCACCTCTCTAGCCAACAAATTACAGTCTTGAGAGAGAATGAAAAACCTCTCTTTCCTAATTCCTGTGTGATTTAAAGAATCTCTTCTAATGTGATCCTGCCTCCTTTACTCTGGTCTTCAGCTCTTCTCCAATCACAGATTTTAGTTCCTTTACCAAAATAAGTTACTCTTCATAAATACGCTTTCCATAACCCAAACCCCATAATTTTCTGTTCACATTCATCCATCAGATTTGCTTACTACCATTTTAATAATATTTTGGGAATGGATCTATAATAAATACACATGCTTAATTTAACCTGCTTTATCAAGCGTCTCTGTGGTTTCAGGAAGCCCACACTGACGAACCCTGTTCCTTAGCTACTCATTTGCTTCCAAACATCATCATTGTTAGACCTGAACAACCCAAATCACAAAACAAAGATGCTGTTGGATGTCGAAGGACAAAATTACAACAAACCTAGTTTAAACGTCTTAAATGTGATTCTATAATTGGGTAATTCTACATTTCATACAGTAAATTGTTTATAGTAGTCAGCGTACCAATGAGCTAAGCAAAGGGTGTCTACAGAAAATGACCAAATGGAGCAAGAGCAGAGAACAAGGAACAGATTGGCTATTCCAGAACTGCTTTTCTCAGCAGAGTTAAAGCACGGAGTTTCCGTAGGCTGATGCAGTGGCCAGCTTTGTTTTACTTTTTCATATTAATTAATTTTTATTTAATCTGCATGTGTGTTTGCCTAGACATATGTGTGTGCACTATGTGAGTTATTTTATCTGTATGTGTGTTTGCCTGCATGTGTATGTGCACTATGTGCATTACCCATGAAGGCCAGAGGAGATACTGTGACTGTAGCTTCTGTTTTTGTTTTCAAACTATTTCAAATATCAGTTGATTATGTGACACTTTGCTGTGATGCACTCTGTGTATGTTAGTCATTCGGTTATGCAATATTGAAACTGGTTGCTCAGTCTTTGAATAAATTCCAGGAGAGTTGTTTTGTGAAGTCAGGCATATTTCTATTATTAACTAAATAACTTGACTGGATTAAAAAAAGAGATTGAAGAGATTACTTCTAGAAAACAAAATGTCTCCAGGGATTGATTATGATATAAAATAACGCTAGGTTTGCCTCTCTGTCTCTTTGTTGTGGGCATGCTGGGCTACCTGCCTTTGCTAGGATTTACCATAAATCCTAGGTCAGGATTTATGGCCAGGTCTGTCTTTGGTGAATATCATTTATTCTGGCTTCTGTTCTCTATGGTATGTGTGGCGAAGATGGAGTTCCAAAAACTCTGCATCACAAATAAGTTCTTTACAAGCAGAGGCAGGACTTACTTGTAGATCTTGATAGCACCTGGCCTGGTACAGGTACCTATTATATATCTGTGAAATGATGACACACAATTTGACACCAGAAATTATATATATATATATATATATATATGCATCATTTATATGTTAATGTACTTGTGTTAGACATTAAGACCCTGGCATGTTGTGATACACGTATAAGTAGATTAATAGACAGGTTCTGTAGAATATTCATTTTCAGACTTGTAAGGAAAGTGTATTAATTTCTATGGCTGCTGTAACAAATTACCTCCTATGCTTAAATGAGCAGAAATTTCTCCTCTTACAAGTAAACGACTTGGCTCTCTCTAGAGACTCAAGGGGCCTCCATTCCTGCATCTTCAGCTGCACGTTCTTTAATTGCACTTCAGGACTTCAGTCTCAGCTTCCATTGTCACATGACTGTCTCCTGTGTGTGTGTGTGTGTGTATGTGTGTGTGTTTGTGTTTGTATCTGTGTATCTGTATGACTATGAGTGTGTGTCTGTATATGTGTGTGAGTGTGTATGTATATATATTTAAGTGTATAAGTGTATGTTATATACAGGTGTGTGTGTATGTGTGTGTGTGAATGTCTCTGTGTTCTTTGTGTATGTAGGTGTGTTTTTGTGTGAGTGTGTGTATAGGTCTGTGAGTGCATATGTATGTGTGTATGCACGTGAGTGCATATGTGTATGAATGTATATGAGCATGTGTATGTGTGAGTTTTCATGTATACAGGTATGTGTGTATGAGTTTGTGTGTATATGTAGGTGTATATATGTGTATACGTGTAATTATGCATGTATATGTATGTTTGTGTTTGTGTTGTGTGTGTATGTGTGTGTCTTTGCATATGTATGACTGTGTATATTGTTGTATGTCTGTGTGTATGTGTATGTGTAATATATGTGTGGGAATGTGTGTATGTGTGCTTTAGTGTATATGTATATGTGTGTATATATATTTGACTGTATGAGTATATGTGTGAGCATATGTATGTGTATATGTATCTATGTATATGTGAGTGTGAATGTGTATGAGTATGTGTTGGTGTATGTGGGTATGCATGTGAATGTGTGTATGTATATGTGTGTAAATGTGTGTATATGGGTGTGTGAATGTGTGTGAGCAAGGGAATGTGTGCTCATAACTGTGTATGTATATGTTTATTTCAGTGTGTATGTGTGGGTGTAAATGTGTGTCATTGTATGAATGTATCAGTGTGTGTGTAGATTTGTGTATATATGTGTGTGAATGTATCTGTGTGTCCTTGTGTGAATATGTGTATATGTGGGAATGTGTATGTGTATGAGTGTATATGGGTGTGTGAATGTGTGTGTATCTATATGTATGTCTGTGGGAATGTGTTAGTATATAGATATCAGCTCCTCTTCTATGGAATTTGTAAATATTAATTTGGAAAATGTCTTTGATACTATAAGAGAAAGAAAAAGAAAACACACATTTATAAACACACATATACACCCTTTCTCACACACATTTACACACACATACACACAAACATACTTACATATAGATATGTGAGTGGGCATATGTGAGTATATGTATGTATGCACTTATATGTTTGTGTATGTATATGTTTGTGTGCATGAGTATGTATCTGTGTGTATCTGTATGCATTTGTATATGTATGTGTTTATGTACATGAGTGAGTGTGTATGTATATTTAGACTAGTGTGTGAGTACTGTCTGTGTGTGAATGTGTTTCTGTGTGTTTGTGTATATATATATATATGTATATATGTGTATATATATATATATGTATATATGTGTATATATATATATGTATATATGTGTATATATATATATGTATATATGTGTATATATATATATGTGTGTGTACATATATATGTATGTATGTATGTGTGTGTGTATATATATATATGTGTGTATATATATATGTGTGTGTATATATATATATGTGTATATATATATATATGTATATATATATATATATATATATGTGTGTATATATATATATATGTTTGTCCTTGTTTGCTTTCTACACTGTGATAACATACTCTGACCAAAACCACCTTGGGGAGGTAAGGGTTTATTTGGTTTTGTGTCCCACTCTCAGTTCATCGTGGAGGGAAGCCAAGGCAGGAACTCTGGACAGGAACCTGGAGGCAGGAACTGCAGCACAAGCCATGGAGGAACGCTGCTTACTGGCTTGATCCCCAGCTTGCTCAGCTAGTTCTCTTACACAGCCCAGACCCACTTGCCCAGGAATGGCACCACCTACAGTGGGCTGGACCCTCTAATATCATTCAGCAAATGAGAAATGCTCACAGGTATGAGCACAGGCCAGTCTGATGGAGATCATTCCTCAATTAAGGTTCCCTCTTCCAAGTTGTGTCAAGTTGACAGCTGAATCGGGACAATTTGTGTGTGTATGTGTGTGCATGTATCTGTGTATGTGTGAGTATGAATGTGTATGAGTATGTGTTGGTATGTGTGAGTGTACATATGTATGTGTGTATGAATGTGTGAACAAGGGTGTGTATGTGTGTTTAGAAATGTGTGTGTGTTTTCTTTTTCTTTCTCTTATAATATCAAAGACATTTTTCAAATTAAGTAATATTTACAAATTCCATAATTGAGGAGTTGATACCTTTTAGCAGTCAATATTCAGTCTATTACAATAGGCAGGTGAGTCAGGTGCCACTTTATTGCTGGAAAATGAGAGCATATGGCCAGATGGTTTTCAGACTTCTGACTGGATACCTGTAGGTCAGCTTTGGAAAATAATGAACAAAAGAATAAGTGTCCCAAGGGCAGACAGCAGTTGTATTCTGCCCAGAGAAATTTTATTATAATCAAACTGCACCCAGTCATGCCTTTGAGCTCTGTAATCAGGAGCCAAGCCATGTGTAAGGGAGCTGGCCAGGGCTTAAGATGAAGTCAAATGTCAAGACTGGTTCTTAAGGACAAGGAGATCCTGACTGACCTGTCACAGTAGAGTATCATACCTTACCCAACACGGGTGCACTAACCACATGCAGGCATTACACTCATACATGTAAAAAATAAATTAATTAAACAAAAGTGTAAACATAAAACAATCACAGCAAATACCTCCCAAACTCTATTTGAGTTACCTAATTTAAAAAATTATTTGATTTTGGTTAGATAATTACTTAAAGTGTACTGATTCATGAATTCAGTCATATTTTTGCCCAGTATTAATTCTAAATTATATTTTCAGGATTATTTTTGCTGTTTATTTTATCTGTTGCTGAGGAAACAGTAAAGAAAACAACAACCAAAGAATAAAGATAAAACAACCTAAAACTTGACTTATAAGAAAGGCTAGCCCTAAAATCATCTCTATCAGTTTTCAGATATTCTAGTACCATCCCAATACGCTTCTTAGGTTACAGAGGACTTTAACTCTGAGCTGCATTCCAGGATTCAGGCAAACACTCAAAGACAAACACAGGAATATACTTTATCCCAGCACTTAGTGAATTTATCCCACCATAACATAAAGCCATTAACACCCACAAAGACCACTGGAATGAAAGATGTACTGTAAACATAAATATTCTTTGATTTTTAATGAAGATTGAAAATAATCATTTCTGAAATTTTTCAAGTGATTTTTTTTGAGAAATGTGAGTAAAATTCCCATTTCAGGATTGTTTTTGAGGATAATGAATGCCAATTATTGTGCTTTTTAAGGAAAATGAGGTCCCTGACATCTTTGTGAACTGGTAACATCTTTGAAAATATTTATAGATTATAAAAGACACAAAGAAGGGAACTGAAGATAAGCATTTTTCCTTTGATTGAAGAGAAAATTGTAGCTTTCTTGATTGACTATTGATCATCCAGGAAAACATCACAGGCACATAATTATAAGAAAATGATTAAGTTAATTTGTAGATATTCAAAATGTTGCTATATACCGATTAGAACCTATGAATTAAGCAGAACATATTGATTCTTCCTTGATGGAGAATTGTAGCACAGTACATCTGCTCAAAATTCCTAGTAGAATTTTCCTTCTGAACTTTAAACTTCATGGTTGGTTTGTCATAATGGGCCAGTTTGTAGCTCTGTTGCTCCATCTAATTTTCTTTGTAGCCACTGTCAAGTATTGACATAATGCAAAGTTTTCTTTCTTCTTAAGGAACATTTCTGCTAAAATTTGGGGCAAACAAGGTAGAGATTTTCTGAAGCTTTCTTCTAGGAAACACAGGCAGGTCACACCTAATGACACTTGAATCAGTGAAATGGACCTTGGCCCCATTTTCTCATCAAGTCACCGCTGCCGTCCTTAGTATGTGTAAGAACACTAATTTTCTTCTCAATGATGAATTCACTACATGATGCATTTCTCAGAATACATTTCCATCTTGAAGTGTCACATACCTGTACCTGGTTTCAGATCTATGTGAATACACCAGATAACCCTTGAGTGTATGTGCCAAGAAGTAAGAAAATGGTGAAAAGGAACTGCAGTATTGTCAACGTGACACATGAGCAACATGAATAGATTTCCAATATCCAAACAGGGCCCACCGGAGAAACAAAACAGTTGTGATGAATAAAGACACACTTAAAATACGAAAGCCACGTATTCATAATGGTCTTTTCTTTTTAAAAGAAAAGCAGCTCAAAACATCTTGGACAATGGACAACAGTTACCCTGCTATCAATTCAATATTATAAAAAGAGGCCATTAAAGGCACAAAGTTTTTTTTTTAAACTTTAACATTCAGTAGAAAATTACACTCTGAGGTATTTCCAGAGTCTTATAATGTAAAAAGACTATTTTATAGACATATTCCAGGGAAAGAAAAATCATGGTAGAATGATGCCATTCTATACAGATTC
This sequence comes from Eospalax fontanierii, assembly GCA_035773235.1. Lineage (NCBI taxonomy): Eukaryota > Metazoa > Chordata > Mammalia > Rodentia > Spalacidae > Eospalax > Eospalax fontanierii. The sequence goes on from CM069539.1 coordinate 11,705,266, forward strand.
AAATGAGATAACTAAGATGATCATTTTCAGTAGAATCAGTGGTTGCACTTTGTGTGAAAGAGAGTCTCATTGATAATTAAAACAGGACCACATTCATACATTGATGAAATTCCAAGGGAAGGGGCCTTGGAATGTGTGACCAGGAAGCACCATAGAGAATGCTAATTGAGTTAAATAGATTGGGACATGTGGTATATCATTTTCAGCAACTGAAACTTCTAAATCATCAGTCACAGTCAGATAATGGGCACTGGACTATGTCATTTTTGAAGACAGTAGTACACAGAAGGAACTTAAAACTTTGTCAGAGATAACCAAAACATGACTGACTGTACCAAAGTCAAATGATTAGTCAACAGATACACTTTTTTTCAAGTATAGTTTTCACTGAATTTTATGAATTTAATACAATACATCTCAATCATATTTAGATTCTCACTGTCAAGTCAAGTTTGAGTACCCAGATGTCTCTTGGTGTGAGTTTATCCACTGGAGCCTGTTCAGTCTGTCTAGTGTCACTCCCTTAAAGAACAGCTATCCCTCACCCCGCAGTTATCAGCTGCCAATAGTTCCTCAGCCAAGGTTGGGGCCTCCTGCTCATTTCCCCAGTTCTATGCTGGTTTTCATCTGACTGAGTTCACGTGAGTCTTGTGCATGCTGTCCCCATTGCTATAAGTTCATATGATCAAGTTCCCAGGGTCCTGTGAGACTGTTTCCTTATGGTTATGCACCAACCCTGGCTCCTACAGTCTTTCCACCCCTCTTCTCAATCGGTCCCTGAGCCCTGGGTGGGTGAAGTTTAACACAGGAGTCCTGTCCAGGGACACCCACTCTGCAGTCTCTTACCCTCTATACTTTAGCCACTTGTGGTCGTCTGTGTCCATAGCCCTCTGTCTCACTGATGAGAGTTGAGAGATGCATTAGTGTTTTCTCTACCCCGTGTTCCACTACGCTCCATGAGCCTTAGGTAGATGTGTGACTCAGGGTTGGGCATCTCACAGACACTTATTCTCTGTGAAATACACTGCTTTAAAAAAAGATCTAGTTTAATTTTAATATGTGTATGAGAGTATGTGCACATAAATATAGGTGAATGTGGAGGTTAGAAAAATTGTCTGATCTTCCAGGAGCTGGGATTTCTGGTGATTGCGGGAAGGCAGATGTGAGTGTTGAACATTGAACTCAAGTCCTCTGGAAGAGCAGTACTTGGCCACCTGTCCAATAAACTGCTTTTAACAGCAACGAAAGAAAGCAGGGCATGGGGTGTACACCTTTAGTGCAGGTACTGAGGAGGCAGAAGCCGCAGGTGGATCTCTGTGAGTTCAAGGCCAGCCTGGCCTACATAGTGAGTTCCAGACCAACTGGGGCTACAGGGAGTCCCTGTTTAAAAAAAAAAACTTAAAAAGCAATGAAAGAAGTCATGCTTTGAGATGCTTTCAGTTTTCAAACTGAAGCAGGAATAGTAGGTTCTCTGACTTAGAAGTGTGCAAATTCTATTTAGCACCAGTGGACCAGAAAGCATTTTGGAAGAGATGGTGTTTGAACTTGCCTTTTTTAAAAAGAAGAATTTATATGGAGAGAAATGAGATGCAATCCCCAACGTGGGGAGAAGAAGTGCTAAGATCACTGAAGAGCCAAAGATATTTGACAGTTCGCCAAGTAAGCCCAGTGGAGAGAATCAGGAGGTATAAGACAGAAAAAGGTCAGCATGTCCTCCTGGTTTCCTTTTGGAATGCTCCTGAGTCTTCATAGCTGATCTGGCCTGGGGCGTGCCCCATCACATGGCTCAGCAGCTCAACAAAATAATGAACCAGTCTTACTGCTGACCATTGTCCGAGTTCATTTCCAAGATTTTCATGTCCTCCTTCCTTTATCCTACATCTCCAAATAAGCCTGACCTGAGTATGTATTTTTTGGTACTTCAGAAACAAATTTTACATGAGGGCAAAATAGGCCCATTCTTAATATGTCCAAAATGAAAGGATACAAACTGGAATCTGTTAATTTGATTTTATATAACTTTAGATTTCATGTTTTAATATAGATTTTGTATTCCCAAGTATCTTGCTTATTGATCTGCTTTTAATTTACATACAAAATGTTCCTCATCACTATTGATTGATTAATTTTACTCTGTCCTATGATGTTAAGTTTTCATACTTGCTTTGTTAAGAAGATGGTTGCTAAGTTAATGTGTTGACTCCATTGAGTGTTTTACCTGAAATGGACTGATTTAAGAATATAAGTTGTGGGGCTTGAGATGGCTCATGAGTTAAGAGCACTTACTGATGACCGAAGTTTGGTTCCAGCACCCACACAGTAGCTAATAACTATTCATAACTCCAGCTCCAGAGAATTCAATGACCACTTCTGGCCTCCATGGGTACCAGGAATGCATGTGATACACATGCATGCATATAGGCAAGACAGTCACTCATACACATAAAAAAAGATAAAAATTTAAAGAATCTTAAAAAGGAATATGGATTCTGATGGTTTCAGCTACCTGATTTTTAACAGTCTACTCCCATATAAAATTGTGTTGTTTTTCACTAAATGTACTGCTGTCTCCAAATAAGCAGATTCATCATTCTTGACCCCTGTGCTGATGAACTTGCCCACTGCATGGATTTGAGCAAACGAAGTCAGGTTACATTAAAACTTAATGAGATCTTTGTTTTCTTACATTTAATGGCTCATTTGTTTGCAAGGAACAAACATCTTCTCACACTAGGTCAAGGAAATGTCAATTTATTCTCCCAATACCAATGATCTGGAAACTAAACATTAATAGAGACTGAGGTATGCCTTGGCATAGACAATTCGGCTCAGCCTTTTTTTTCAGACTCTTCTTTTGCTCTAGGCCCCTCACCATATTAATCAGGATTTTTTTTTTCACTTTCAAAACTTCTGCTTTTTCAAAATTTCAATTGTGTCCTGCTAAGGCCTGGACTCTTGCTCATGGGGTCCTGTGTGAATTTTGTCTCCTCATTTAATAAATAATTTTAATGCAACAATTCTTGAACAGGAAGCTGATTGACTCCAGAACTTTCATGGTTTTGAAATTATGGATCATACAATAATTTGTAGGCTTGCTGACTGATCGTTCTTGGTCTGTTAGTCTCTAACCAAGGGACCCAGAATATTTTGCTGGAGTTTAGTCATTGACTACTCCATGGTGCCTAGCTATAGATACTAGTTTGGGAAAAGGCAAGTAGCCAAGAACTCCCAGTCTTTTGAGTTCTCTGAAAAGTGGGCTTGGGGGATGAGTGCATGTGAAGGGTTGGTAGAAATGGATCTACTACCAGAATGAGGGGTCGGGGTATGGGGTCGGCAGGGAGTGGTGGTGGCATGGTAAGCCAAAACTAACATCTGAACCCTTCATGCAGGGTTCAAAGCCCCCGTTGGTCTGATTACACCCCCTGTTTATATTTCCCTCTCTGGATCTTCATTTAGGTCTCACTGTCCTACTCACAGTGGCTGATTATACCTCTCACCATCACACTTGGCTCTTTGCCTCTGTGTAGAAAGCCCATCACAACACCTCATTCAAACATTTTGTTTTCTATCAGTGAATTTAGCTTCGCACTGGCCGTGCTTTCCCATGTTTCTGACTGCTTCTTGGGACTGTGACATCTGTCATGTCAACTAGTATTTATGTTTTTGTATTACTTCTCCCCATAGTTTCATGCCTAATTGCCAACTTATCATTCTGAGAGCTTCATTCTCTACCTGTACACATATTCCTTCCCTTTCCCACACTTTCAGGATTATTTGCAGGCTTCTAGTGTTGGCTTCATAACTATTCAATGTGGATGTATCAAAATAGGATAAGTATTATTCATAGATCTACCACAATGCTACACATTTATTTTTTGTATTTTATTTTCCTCATTATTAACCGATTTAATTTTTATTGTTTTATTTTCTATATAATGATTACTGAATTCCATAAATTTTGTATTGTATTTATAAATGTCCTTAATATATTTAAATATATTGAGTAACATATCCAATTTTGTTTTTCTTTAAAACAGTCCTGGAATCTTCTTTCAACCTAGCACAATTGTGAAAATATTTTTCCTCATAAATACGAAAGCATTGCACATGCTCTTTTAACTTCCATTTAAAAATATATTAATTACCTTTATTTTATGTGTATTAGTGTAATGCCTGCATGTAAGTGTGCCATGTCATGCAGTGCCAGTGGAAGTCATAAGGGGGCATTGGATCCCCTGGAACTGGAGTTATGGATGGCTATTAGCCACCATGTGGTGCTGGGAACTGAACCCTATTGCTCTAACCCACTGAGCTCCCATTTTTACCATTCTAAGTTTGATACCTTTCTAATTCTACACATTCGGATCTTGCCCCGCACCCCCATCTCTCTCTTTTTTTCTCTCTCTCTCATCTTTATTTCTGTCTATTTTAGGCTTTAGGGTCTTCTCTTCATCTGCAGTGCTTTCCTATTTCGCTGTGGTCTATTCTATACATGCCCTTTCTTGTTCACTTTGTCATTCACCTGATAGGAAAGTAATGGGCTCTTCCAACCCAGAAAGTTCTGAACTTTAGTTCCAAAAATTTCTCTTATTATTTTGGTAATTTGCTCCCTCTGGATATCTGAGGGAGCTCTGACTTCCCGTCTTAGAGCCTGTAGGATCGATCTGGTATTTACTTGTTATTATTTTATTTCCTGCTTCTGATCTTGTCTTTGACTCTGCATTCTGCTTTCTGGCAGAATTTCCTCATGACATTCTTTCCAAGGAAAGGCTCTGAGAAGGTTGCATGTGACTTTTTGCGTGTGTGTGTGTGTGTGTGTGTGTCTAAGATTCTTAATGCTGAAATTATAAGCACTTTGCAAACAGATGCCTCTATAATGCTCTAATTTGAATTTCACATTCAGTGATGTTTGTTAACTGGTGTTCTTTCATGTTACACTGCTGAAAATAGCCAAATGTTTAAGGATTTTATATTAGAAACAAAACTAAGACATAACATTTTCTAAAGTAATGCTAAAGTTGAGAAAGTCTCTGATTATGTTACTTATTAATTTGCATGTTTTATTGAGTAATCAATTAAAAATTAAAGAGACTCTTTGCACAGTATTTTTCCAAAACCCCACTCTATGAAGGGCTAGTTGATTACATAAGCAAGGAGGTAAAATCAGTCTTTGTTATGCTTTTCTGCCAAGTGTCTTCCCCAATTTCATCACAAGATTATCATGTGGCTCATTCAAGCTTGCTTCTCCTTCACAACAAGCCCTTCTTTCTCAACAAGTAAGTGGAAACTGATAACATCATCATCAGGCAGTATACTTGTAATTTGCCTTCTTTTCCAACACCTTTACCCCAAGTAGTGACTATTATTGTCACTTGTAATCACCTATATCCATGGGGGACATTGGCAGAGAAAGAACGAAAGACCCTCAGATCACATCACTTAGACAGGACTGGCCCACTCATGCACTAAATGTAAGGCTGAGATTCAGCAACAATCTGCCTCTTCCAGAATTCACGCTTGGTGAAAGGTTATCCCTCTCAATCTGATACTCACAAAGCCCTTTCTTTATACCTTCTAAACGTCTCTGAAAATTTTGGCCTCTTCCATTCTTGACCTTATGTCCTAAGTATATTTATTTTCCTGAATGATGGCAGATCTATGTTTCTCTTCCTCCAGCCCTGAGCTTCTTTGATCTAGTCCCTGGTTTTTCAGTCAGTTACTGTTACAAAAGGCACACATGGTTGTGTTTAAATTTAGCTTATATTCCTCATTTTAGAGGCTACTAGTACTTTAAAATTTTTCTATATCATGTTACTGAGGCCACATCACAAGCAGCTTTTGGGGACTTCCCTCACACCTGATCATGATAACACATATCCCGGTTAGGATTGGCTTTGTAGTTTATACATCTTCAAGCAAAAGAGTGATGGAGAAACTATTAAAATCTTGTTATTTTTAAAAGTTTATTGTTATTTTTATTTTTTGCATATGAGTATTATGCCTGCCATTTTCTTACAGAAGGACTTTAGCATTTTGCTTTGGTTTGGTTTATAGGACCATGATCCATTTTGAATTAATTTTACATGTGAATGGTTTGGATCAAAGATAATTTTCCTTATATGGACAAACATCTGGTTACAAACATCTGCATGGAATTGTTCCATAACTCAAGAATTCTCTGCATTGTCCTTCAGTTTGTTTTCTCTTTGTATTTTATTTAGAGTATGTTTAATTGCTGTATGTTCAAATCTACTAAACATTTCTTTGACAAGGATCAATCTGCCACTGATTTCGATCAATATACTTTCTATCCTAGACACTATATTTTTATGTCAGGAAGTTGGACTCCCACCTTCTAAGGAATGACGTTTGTGTATACCTCAGATTCTTTTCTCTTGAGAGTTTGATAGAGTTGACAGGTGAAGACTGAAATTTTCTTTGAAGTGGATCTTTGGGAGAATTTTGACTGTAAATTCAATTCCTTTGATACTGAGTAACCAATTTTTTTTGCTTTAGTTTCTTTCCAGAAATTGTCATTCTCGCTATTCCCTCACCAGTTAAAGGTGTGCTGAGTTGACACATTACTGCTGCCATTCTCGTTTTGTGTGTGGTTTCAGGTTTCCTGTAATTTTCATGTTTCTTCTTCAAGACTTAACTTTTAACATTGTGTGAAATTGTAAGTCCTTTGGGACTAAATTCATTTATAAACAAAATTTTTTAGGAATTTTCTTACTGTTGTGGTTTGAATAGTAAGTATCCCCTGTGGACTTGTGAATCAGGTCTCATCAGTTACCAGGTGATGAACTTTAGGGAAATGACTGGATTCCAAAGATTCTGACCAACCAATGAATTGGCTTTGTTGAACAAATTAGATCACTGTGGGCATGGCCTGGAAAAACATAACTTGTCCTTGGCTCCTCCTTCCTTCTGTGGCTACTGCCATGAAGATAAACGCTGTACACTGCCATCTCCACCTCATGTGGGACCATAGCAGCAGACTGAAACCTCAGATGGACACTGTCAGACACAATAAACTTCTCCTTTAAGTTCTTTTTGTCAGGCATTTTGTTACAGCAATCTCTTCATTGGGGTCATTGTATCATGTTGAAGTGTGGTTTATATTTTTATTCCAATTCTAATTTAAAAAAATAGAAATTGTTCCACTATATGTACATCCTTCAAATAATTCTATTTGAAGGTATCCCTTTGATGCTTCTGATTTCATCCAACTGAGGTGATCATTTGTTCTGTCTTAATGAAGCTTTGTACTCTCACCAACATTTCTCCAGCCTCCTTCCTTAGTAAGCTGCATGGAATTGTTCCATAACTCAAGAATTCTCTGCATTGTCCTTCAGTTTGTTTTCTCTTTGTATTTTATTTAGAATATGTTTAATTGCTGTATGTTCAAGTCTACTAAACATTTGTTTGACAAGGATCAATCTGCCACTGATTTCGATCAATTTACTTTCTATATAGACACTATATTTTTATGTCAGGTAGTTGGACTCCCACCTTCTACGGAATGTGCATCCCATCCGTATTTAACGTCCTCACTCTTCTACTTGTGTCTCAAAAAACAATCGGCTCTTTTCTTGGTTACATGCTTTCCTTGGCAGGCTGTCCTTTTATATTTTCAAACAAACACATGAGGAAGACTCTTGTTGACTTCTCGAATGATCTTCCTGTGTGCCTTTCTCAGCTCCAGCACTATGTTCTCTCAGTAGTTTTGTTGTCACTTTTAAATTGAGATCTTTAACTAGATCCACATGAGGGAAAACAGGCAATACTTGCTCATCTGTCTAGCTTAACATAATGTTCTCTAGTTACATCAATTTTCCTAAAAATGGTGTGATTTCCTTGTTGCCTCTGAGTAATACTGTATTAGACATATAAGCTACATTTTCTTTAACCATTAATTTGCTGGTGGATACCTACATCGATTCCATAATTGGCTGCAATGATAGTATAAGGATATACCAGGTTTTGTAGATGTCTGTATCACATGCTGACTTTAATTCCTTAGCTTTTTCCCCAGGAATGGCATAACAGAATCCTATGGTAGTTTTTAAAAGATTCTTCTTGCTGATTTCCATAGTAACTGCTCTAATTTACATTCTCACCAACAATGCCCGACTATCCTTTTCGCCACACAAACTTGCCCCCATTTGTTACTGTTTTTGTTTTCTGATGATAGCCATTCTGACTGGCGTGAGACTGAATGTCAGTGTAGTTTTGATTTCCATGTATTTGATAGCTGACATTTTGAACAGATTTTTGTGTATTTTATGCATTTATTGCACTTTGGAAAGCTCACTGGTCAGTTAACATACCCCCTTTTGGACTAGGCTTCTTTTTCTTTTGGTGCAATATTTATGTCTTAATATCATCTGAAAATTAATCTCCCATAAGATAAATAGCTGGCAAGAGTTCTCTCCCCTTCTTTAGGCCACATTCCACCAGTTATTGAAGAAGTCTTTCTACATTGATGCAATTTCTTTTGACAAATGTTCCTATTATGTCTAGAGCCACTGGAGTTCTACTGAAAAAAGCCATTACATACACCTGTATAACAAGGCATTTTGACATGTGTTTTGCCCTTGTAGTTTCAAGATAACATTTTATTTGAGGCATTTTGAGTTTATTTTGTACAGTACTATCTGTTGAAGAGGTCATCCAGTGTATGTTTTGGTCAGCCTTGTTGAGAATCAGATGTTTGAAGATGTGTGGGATAATTTGGGGCTTTTCTGTTACATTTATGTGTTTTTGTTCTTGTACCGGTATCAATGATGATGGTCTCATGCTACTTTTGTCACTATGGCTATGTATCATGATTTGAGATCCAGGATTGCAATATCTTTGCTCTTCCTGCGTAGGATTGAATTTTAGGACTATGTTTTCTTGTTATGTTAAGAATGTCTGTCAGTAACAAGAGACCAGCATCACTGATATGAAATCTGGGATATATAAGCTGAGGGTCAGCACATAGATGCTGTGGTGCAGACAGGTCCAAACTACATCTCAAATCTGGAAGCAGAACTTGGTAATGAGTAAGAGTCTCCTGTGTGATACCGGGTTTGATGGCATGAAAGTTATAGAATTAAAGGTGTCATAGGGAGAAGGCTTGGCACCATGTGAAACCAGGAGAAGCCATTGGTGGAGATACAGTTTCAGCTTCAGTGAAGACCCCAAGATTGAAAGGATCATGGAGAAAATTTGAGGCTTGGCACCATGTAAGACCAGAAGAGGGCATTGGTGAGAGCGCAGCCTCAGTTTTGGTGAAGACCCCAGTATATAGCGAGACTCTAGGACTGGAGTGAGACTCCAGTAAGACTGCCCAGGACAGCAGCAGGTGTGAAATATAGCTGTCCTGAGCCTACAAGACAGGCTGCATGTGCTGTGGACAGTAGAGCCCAAGAAGTGGAACTTCCCAAGCCCTTTGCAGCTCAGAAGATGGCGAGTGGATCCCAGATGTCAATGCGGATGGGTTTGGCTGTGATTAAGTATGCCCTGATTCTTCCATCTTGAAATAAGACAGCATATAATTTGCTTTGGATTTTACAAGAACCCACAGTTGAGAGACTTTTTATTTAAAGAGACATTGGAGTTTTAAAATATTCAAAATTTTAAAGACTGGGGGACTTTTAAAGTCGTGCTGTGTTTCGTATCATGTTATTAATATTAGCAGGAGGTCTTGTAGATAAGAAGTGGTAAAGTTATGATTTATAGCGATGTGTTTGTGTGTTAGGTTTACAGGGGTCAGTTGTCCTGGATAGATCCAGTTGTCAGTTTGACACACCTGGAAAGAGGGGACTCAATGGAGGCATTTCCGGCATCAGAGGATAAGGCATCTTCCTACTTGGTGGCTGATGTGGGAGAGCCCAGTCCACTGTGAGTGGTACCACCCCTGGGCAGGTAGTTCGGGTTATGTAGGAAAGTAGGTTATGTAGGAACACAGGTCAATAAGCAAGCTAGTAAGCAGTGTTCTCCATGGTCTGTGCTTCAGCTGCTGGCTCCAGGTGCCTACCCTGCTTAAGTTTCTGTCTTGGCTTCTTTCAATGATGGACTGTCACTTGAAAGAGTGAAGATATAAACCTTTTCTTCCTCGACCTGCTTTTGGCCAGTGTTTTAGCACAGCAATAGAAAACTGACTAGAACATTCCCCTGACTCATGAAGTCTAATTCTTCAATCTCTCCAAGACACATAAATCTTTGACTCAAAACTCTCGTCATCATAATATTAACATTTCTGCTGTATCTTTGATTGTATATTTGTAGCCTGGCATATTCTCCTTATTTCTGGTACTATCCATTGTTAATCAACCATAGAATATTTTATACTATTAAACAGTGAGAGTGAAAAAGGGAATAAAACATTATATTCAGCTTTTTCTTCTTTATACAGGATTTTGGGTATACATTTTTTGTTTTTATATACATAAAGAAAGCTGAACTGGTAACTCTCCTGGTAAAATGTGTATGTGTGCATTGTCAACTTATTTTCTGAGTCTTCCCCTTTAAATTATTAAAGAAATTGTTTGAATATGTTCAAACTGCTTCCAGGCCCTGCTGTCTTGATAACTTTTAATAAATAAGAAGTTGTTATTATATATTTCTAATTTAAAAATTTTTATGTGTATGAGTGTATTGCCCACATGTTTGTAAGTGTACCCATGTCATGCAATGCCCCAAGAGGTCAGAAGAGGGTGCCGGATTCCCCTGAAACTGGAGTTATGGACAGTTGTTAGCTGCCATGTGTGTGCTAGGAACCAAACCTGTGTCCTCTGCAAGAGCAGTCCATGCTCTTTTACCTCTGAGCTCTCTCCAGCCCCCAAGTTGTTATATTTTTGTAAAGTTTGGATAATACAGATCCTTAGCCTCTCTTTCTGATTTTTATTTCTTTTCTGACTTATGTGAAACTTTAGCTGCAAATGTATCTTTATTATTAAGTTACATTTCCAAATCTCTCTCTTCCTGTATGATTTCTTCCTGTATTTTAATTTTCTATACTATTAGAAAAGAAACAACACAAATCACTTATGAAATAAGTCTTCTTCAAACTTTGACATGCACAATGGGATTTTTAAATAGAGTTTCTAGGTCTGATCGTTGACAGCAAATTTAAAACCCTTGCAAAATAACTTAGTTATTTTTTTCTCAATTTGCCACCAATCATGGTTTTTCAGGTCACTTTCCATTACTGAGAAAAAATTAATCCAAGCTAAATCTAAGAAAAATGAATGTCAGAAGACAGTATTAATTGCTGAACATTCTGGAAGGGAAGATCAGTAACAAACTAGTCAAATCAATTTATGGGTAATAAAGAAGTAATTAAAGCCAAAAAAGAAAATGTCAATCGTTTTGCAGAGGGGATGTTCATTTGAGTTGGTATAATCAAGTATGACCTTAGGTGATGTAAATTTCCTAAAGAAGGCAAGAGATTAAACTAATGAACAGTCAGAGAGGATGATAAGATGTACATACCTGCTCATCTGGTATGTCTGACAAACCTCAGGGAGTCTGTTTGGTTGGACATGTAACTTAGAAAATAGTTTTTAAAAAGACAATGGATTGGAAGCAGAACCAGGGTGTGTAATAATCTGGCTCTTTCTAATAGTTTAAAATATGTTTTAAGGGCTGCATAGAGAGGGAAGTGATCTGACTTAGATTTGAACAAGATTATTGAATTTTTTTTGAATGAGTGCAGAAAGAATCAAAGCCAGCTAGAAGGCTGACATGGTCACCGTGAGATGTCATGGTGGTTTGGACTGAAATGTCTGAGGAGGTGGTATTGACAGTGGTTCTAAACATATTATGGTATTTAATGTAGAACATAAGGGAAAGCAAGGATTCCAGGAGGGAAACATAAGGATGACTCTTTAATACTTGAAGTATTGTCATTTGCTAAGAAAAGAACTGTAATTTTGATCACATTAATTTTGAGACATCTAGTGGTAAATGGTGAGTAGGCAGAAGGATGTAAATTTGAGAATCATTAGCAGATGATTTAGATTTCCTCTTCAGTGCTGAGGACTGAAACCAGGCCTTAGTACTGCCAGGCAAGCATCCTGAACTATAGTTCCAGTAGATTTCATTGTATTCAAAGGCATGATTCTCCATTATGTAACAAAAGAAATTATCACAGATTCAGAAGAGAGGTCCAGGGACTGGATGGTAGCACATGCTGATATTGACAAATAGGTGAATTTGAAAAACCAACTAAAGAGATTATAAAGTAGCTAGATAGGTAGAGGGGGAACCAGCCAGTCAGGAGGGCCAGCCGAAAAGTGACGTTTCAGGAGGACAGAGCATAGTCCACTGTGTCAGATTCTACAGCTAGGTCCCAGTGATGATTAGTGACATGGCTCCATAGACCTTACTGGTGACCTTGATAAGATAACTTCTAGTGAACCTTTATAAGAGGTCAGAATGCCTTTAGGATTGAATGATAGCAGTAAAGTTGCACATAGCAGGTACAAATCAACTTTTCATGAATTCTTGCCTGTAGAGAGAAGAAAAACAATGGATTAGCAGCTGAAATCGGAAATGATGTCTTAGGTAGATGTGGTACTGAACTCTTAGATTCCCAGAACTTGGAAGGTTTGAGGTAGGAGAATTTCAAGGGCCGGCCAACCTGGGCTATGTACTGAGATCCTGTCTTAAGAAAGGAGGGAAGGATAAGGGGTTAAAAATCCATATTGGCAGATAACCTACTGGGGCAGCAGCCTAGACCAGTGCAGGGTGGACATGAGCTGGAGCACACAGCATGCCAGTTACTAGGACACTGATACTGTATCTACTGAAAGAGAAAGTGACATAGATTTCTTGAGCAAAGAAAGTTACAGGCTGGGATGGCAATGTGATGGTGGAGTTTCATGGACGTACTCTCCTGAATCTCTTCACTGTGTTCATAGTGTTGGAAGGGAGGCCATTGGCTGTTATGCTTTGAATCTTTTTTTTTTTTTTTTTGTCTAGCTCTTTTTGAGACAGGATCTCCCTGTAGCCCAGGCTGACCTGGATCTCATTTGTATAGACCAGACTGTCCTCTATCTCATAGAGATCTGCCGGCCTCTGCCTCCCCAGTGCTGGGATTGATGTTATGTGCCATCATGGCCAAAACAGTTTGAATCTTAAATGTTCCCCCATAAACTCATATTTTTTAGTTCTCACACTTGAGGTGCTGTTTTGGAGGTTCTGGAACCTTTAGGATGTGAAGTCTGATTGTCATAGAGGTAAGGCTGTATGGATGAGCCTTTGACGTTTACACTTGCCTCTGGTTCTGGCTGTGGTCACTACTTCTGGTTCTACAACCATCTGAATGTCCACTATCTCACATTGCCAATGCCCCAGATGGAGTCTTTATGTTCTTACTTCTTCACTGTGAAAGATTAAGATTCTCCTAAACTATGAGCCAAAAAATATTCCTGCCTTAAATTGTTGCTGCTCAAATTAGGTATTTGGTCATGGTAACATAAAAAGTAGCAAATTCATTAGCAGAGCTCAACAGCTGGACACTGGGAAAGAGACGTTGAGATTTTATGGAAAAGAAAATGTGAAAGAATCATCTAAGGATTTGAGAGAATAAATAGACAGTAGAAATACAGCAGGTGTCAGTTAAAGACATTGTTGTTTGGATTCAGCTTTTGTTTTGGTTTGCAAATTTGGATGCAGTGAGACACAAGAATTAGTCAGAAGAGTGGAAGATGTAAACAAGGATCAATTATAATAAATTGTGACGTATTAGTGAGATATGAGGAAAAGAGAACTGTAAGGTAAAGGAAGGTGAACTAATAATCAGATAAATAGATTTTAGCTTTCTCACTGCGCTGGAGTATTGTTTACATCTAAGAGCTATATAGAATGAATTGGATATAGTGGTTTATTTAAAATTATGATGATTGCATTGGGGCCAGTAATGGAGAAGCATCAGTTACCAGTAGCTATATGGTAATGGGATGGGTTCAAGGAAGGTAGCGGCTGAGTTGTGGTGAAAGATAACATTATGGGAGGAGAAGTGATCCAGAAACTGAAATTCCTCTGGCCAATGTCAGCAGTTCCCAGCGGGGAGAAATGAAGTTGCCTCTTACCCTATGATATAGTTTGAGGATATGTCTCCTCCACACAGTTCCATATGTTAGAACCTAAGACTCAGCGGATGGTATAGAGAGGCAGGGCCTTTGGAAAATGATAAAATCACCAGGGTGAGTCTTTAGGAATAGGACGAGACCATTCATAAAGGGCTCAAGGGAATGGACAGGGCCCTCTTGATCACTCATCTCTCCAATAGTATTTGTTCTTTTTGTCCTTTTCACTCATTATGTCTTACCATTGTGCAACAAGAAAGCTCCTGATGCTTTAGAAGACACCACTGTGTCTAGTACTAAACACCAAGTGCTAGTACTTTGATCTTGAATCCCCAGCATCCAGTGCTATTAAATTATCCAGAGTTTGGTATTAAGTAGGAACACAAATATACCAAAACTCACAGACACCATGAATTCATCACCTGGAGTTCAAGTCAATGTCTGTGTGTTTCTGCACCCCTGTGTTTGTCTTCCAGACAAGCCCAGGGTTTATCTTGACTTCCCTATTTGTGTCATCACAATAAAATGTTCGCGTTTCTCTTCATCCATCCTGATGACTGTAATCTTTATGTGGCTTTGCACATTGCTTTTCTGCCCTTCTGAACCATCTTCATATTTACCCATCTTCTAAAGTCCTTTTCACTACCATCCCTCTGTGTCAGAGGTAGGGATCAGCAGATTTCTCATGTGTTCACCTTTTCTTTACTATAGTACATTGGATTACAGCTGCCCTCGTGCTGAGGATTGTCTCACCACTGTTCCTCTCTGAAGAGTGGATGTGTTGTCTTATTCTTCATCAAGACCTGCAAGTGGGATTCCTATGCATCTTATCCACATTGTTCTAGCCTTTTCCTTATAACATCCTGCTTTGAATCACATGTCATTTTGCAATACTGTCCACAGACTTTCCTTGCTTAAGGGGACTACTGGTTCCACATAGCTCTCTATTATTCTTTTATGATCTTGGTGACCTGTCCCTTCCAATTACTCTACAGAACACTATAAAATACCTATCTGTAACATGGCCAATATTTTCATGGACTGTCTTTGGTCTAAGTGTTATCTCTCTAGAAAGTCACAGAAAACATTAAATGGCATCTCAATAATTTTGTGGCAAAGTACACCAAAAATAAGAGTCAGAGAAAGAGAAATATGACTTGATAAACTTGTAAAATGAAATTTCTCAATTATGTATCGTTTAGACAATAACTGCTAGGGTTACCTTTAATTGTCAGCCAGAGGCAATGTAGAGTAGCCTGGGAGGAGCGTCTCAGTAGGGAATTGTCCAGATCAGGCTGCTGTGTGTGCCTATCTGTGGGATTATCCAGATCAGGCTGCTGTGTGTGCCTGTCTGTGGGAGACTGTCCTGATAGCATTAACCTAGGTGGGAAGACCTGCCCACTGTGGTCTTTCTCCCTGGAGTGGAGACAGATAGCTGAGCACAGCAAGCATTCATCCTCACCCTGTTCTTGACTCTGGGTATGACTAATTGCTTCAAGCTTCTGCCAGAGTTTCTCCACAATGACAGACTGAAAACTGAATAAACCGTGTCTCCTCTATACCAATTTTTGGTCAAGACATTTTATTGCAGCAGCTGAAATGAATCTAGGAAAATAACTAAAAGTCAAAGATTCATAGCAACAATTATCATCTGGGGGCAATGTTTCACAGAGGAAAATCTGGCCACGTCTGAGGAAAGTTTTTGATTGTCACAACTAGGAATGGAGAAGGAAGACCTGCTACTGGCAGGTAGTAATAGAGGAGAAAGGTGTTACTAAACTTCCTGCAATGCCTAGAACAGCACACCATGAAAGGAGTTACTCAGTCCCTCGTGTGTCTAGTACTGGGTGAGAAACTCTGGCTTACACTGATTACTGATCTTTGCTGTCGGATATTCAGGCAGGAAGATGTATTGGTTTATAACTCTTCAGGGCCCTAGCACATTTTATATAGAAAAGGAATACAGGAAAACTTCAAAAATAAATAAATAAAACCTCCGGAGGATCAAGGGATTTGGAAACTAGAAAACGATGAAGTTCATAAATGAAGCCTCCAGGATTTTTGAATTCTCACCCTCATGAGTAAAGAAAGTTTATCCAAGTGCTTTATCTTAAGCTAAACTGTGACTAGTTCATGATGTTTAGTTTCCATTTTCTTCATAGCCTGAGGAGATTTTTTTTTTACTCAGATTTCAGTAGCTAGTTAGAAACCACGGGGGGCAGGGGCTTCTGGGAGGAAAGATAGAACACATTGATATAAAGGGGAGGGAGGGAAATGATGCACTAGGAAGGGTCAATGGGGGTGGGGTGAGGGCAGGGCAGAGGGGGGCATACAAGGGATAGCCAAGGCTTCAGGCCTTTTGTAAAAGTCACATGGAAACCTACTGGAGAAGCTCCCCAAAATACATACATGTGCATATATAAAATTGATTTTAAATAGAATTGTTCTCAAATGGACGTCAGTGATCCTATCAGACAAAACAGGTTAGCAAAAGAAAGACCCAACTCAAGGAATAGGCACCTCTTTTGGAGCTGTTGGTAAGGGAGGTCCTTGGCTATTGCCCCTGCTCTCGTTTGCCATCCAGAACTTGACAGTAAGACTCCACTGTTGAAAAAGCTACATGTGTCAGTCACAGAATAACCATGGGTCACCAAGCAGGTACTGATCTCAAAGTTTCACTTTTAGGACTAGTTTTCATAGTGCCGGAAGGTGCTGTGCATGCTACTGGGGAAGAAAAGTAATCATCAGCCTTACTCAGCTATGAACTCTATGAACTACAGTACAAGCTGGCCTGGCCAGGTATGCCCATCACTGCAGGAAATGCTCAAGTGTTACGGGAGCACATTCTGATTGTACTTACAGCACACTTCACAAGAGGGGGCTCATACATGGCTCTAATGTAATGTACCAGCAAGTAAACAATATACAGCGCTTTTGGATAGGTAACAAATAATAGAATTTCTATATTTTAGAAGATGCCCATGTTCTTCTTTTATTTCTTAGAGTTAATAACATCTTTGAAAATAAAATTATTGTTCAATTTTTGTGAACTTCATCCAATATATTTTAATCCCATTTAGATCCCCTCCCCTTTCTGCACCTCTCCAAAGCCCAACCCCTGATTTCATGTATTCTCGTATGTATATATACCTATTGCATCAAATTTATGTCTCCAAATGCCCTTTGGTATGGGTCAATCCACTGGAGCCTATGTAAACTATCACATCCTTAAAGAAAACTTACTCTCCCCCTACCAGAAACTATGGATTGCCGGTAGTTCCTAAACTAAGATTGGGATCCCTTTCCCACTTATCACTTCTACGCTGGAATTTTGTCTGGCTTGAGATATATGGGTCTTATGCATGTTGTCACCACTGATGGGAGTTCAAGTGAGTAGCTATTTGGAAAACTGTTTCCTTGAGGTCAGTCATCACCTCTGGCTCTTACAATCATTCTGCCTCCTCTTCTGCAATGATCCCTGAGCCTTTGGTGGCAGAGATTTGATGTAAGTGTCTTTGCAATTTGGCCAGTTGTGGCTCTCTGGGGTAATCACCATTTGCTGCATGGGGACGGTTCTCTGGTAAGAGAGGAATGATGCATTAATACTCTTTATACCCCCTGTTATGCAGTGTTTCCTCCAACACAAACATGGCTGAGCAAGCATCTCTGTAGTAGGATATTTACTTCCTTGGGAACATGCCATGGTAAAATAGCTGGGTTAAATGATAGATCTATTTTTTGTTTTTTTAATATCTCTTTTTATTGAATTTTTGTCCATTTTATACAATAAATCTTAATCATATTTAGACCTCCTCCCCCATCTGCAAGCCACGTAGCCCCCTTGCAGAGTTCATGCATTCTGTCATTTATTATTTTTAGTGTTTTGAGAGTTCTCCATAGTGATTTCAGTAGTATTTGCACCAGTTTGCAAACCCACCAGCAATGAGTGAGGGTTCCCTTTCCCCCTGAATCCTCGCCAGCATCCGGTGTCATTTGGTTTCTTGATCTTAGCCATTCTGACTGGGGTAAGATAATCTTAAAGTAGTTTTAATTAATATTTCCCTAATTACTAAGAATGTTGGACACTTTTTGAGGCATTTCTTAGACGTTTTTATTATTTTTTGACAACTCCCTTTTCAGATAGCCCATTTTAAAATTGGGTCATTTGTTTTCTTGATTCTCTTTTTTAGGCCTTTGTACATTCTGTATATTAACCCTCTGTCAGATGTATAGATGATAAAGATTTTCTCCCACCCTAAACACATCCTCTTAATCCAATTGGTTCTTTCCTTTGCTGTACAGAATGTTTTTAAGTCAATCAGGTTCTATTTGTCAATTGTTGGTCTTAATTCTTCAGTGACTGAAGTTCGGTTTGAAAAGTCCTTTCCTGCACCTATATCTTGTAAGGTGCTGCCTATGTTTTCTTCTAACAGTTTCAGATATTTAGGTTTCACATTGATGTCTTTGCTCCATTTGGGACTGATTTTTGTACAGGGTTATATGATATGGATCTAACTTCATTCTTATACATGTGGGGATCTGATTTTCCCAGAACCATTGGTTGAAGATACTGTCTTTCCTCTCTCGTGTATTCTTGGCACCTTTACCAAATCACAGGTGACCGAATTACATGCACTCATGCTTGGGTCTTCTGTTTTTTTTCTATTGATCTACATGTCTACTTTGTCTCAATGCCATGTGGTTTCTATGACTATAGCTAAGTATATGGTTAGAAATCTGGTATAGCAGTCCCCTTAGAATTGCTCCTTGAGCTCAGGATTGTTTTGGCTATCTTGGGTCTTTTGTGATTCCATATAAATTGTAGGGTGATTTTGTCCTATTTTTAAAACTTCAAATATATATTCTGAGATATAATTACATATTTTTAGTTTGAGGTTTATGTCAGTTTAGTTATTATTGTATATTCTATTTCTTTATATTTCTAACTTCCCAAACTGTGATTTTTATTTCTAAAAGTTCAATTAATCTTTCTCTGTTTCTGTGAAGAATGGAATAGGGATTTTGATTGGGATTGCATTGAATCTATAAGTTGCTTTTAGTAAGATAGTCATTTGCACAATATTAATTCTACTAATCGATGAGCATCGGATGTCTTTCCATTTCTTAGTGTCTCTCCCTCAATATCTTTCTCAAAGGTCAAAGTTTTCATTATGGGGATTTTTAACGTCTTTCATTAGATCTACTTCTAGATAATATATTGTGTGTGTGTGTGCATGTGTGTGTAAGTGCACCCATTTGTGCAATGCCCATGGATTCCAGAAGAGGGCATTGGAACCCCTGGAACTGGAGTTACAGACTGTTGTTGGCTGCTATGTTTGTGCTGGGAACAGAACCTGGGTCTTCTATAAAAGCAGTCAGTGCTCTTGCTGCAGAATCATCTTGCCAGACCTATAGTATATATTTTTGAGGCTATTGTGAATGAGAGTATTTCCATATATTTATAAATTTTGTACTCTGCTACTTTGCTGAAAGTGTTACTTCTAAAACTTTTCTGCTGGAATTTTGAAACATTTTTAGTTATACCAACATATGATCTATAAATAAGGATAATTTGACCTCTTCTTTTACAATTAGTACCCATTTAATATCCTTCTCTTGTTATATTGCTCTAGCTAGAGTTTCAAGTACTATGTTGAAAAAGAATGTGGAGAGTGGACAGCCTTGTCTGTTTCCTGACAGAAGTGTGTCATTTAATCTACAAATGTTCATGCAATTACTAGAGCCTCTTTTGGTGTTGATTTTAAATTTTATTGTATTGTAATCCAATCAAATACATGAAATTATCACATTTTTTGTATTTGTTGAGGTTTGCTTTGTGTCCCGGTATATAAACTATTTTAGAGAAACTTCTATGAGTCACTGAGTAAAATGTGTATTCTTTGATGCTTGGGTAAAATATTCTATAGATATTTGTTAGGTCCATTTGATGTATGACACCCTTTCATTCAGGCACTTCTAGATAACCTGTATATTGGGGAAAGTCCCTACTATTACTGAGTTGGGGTTTATCTCTGTCTTGAGGTCTAGTAGTACTATTTTTATGAAATGGGTATATATACGTTCATGGTTGCAATGTCTTCCTTCTTGGTCAATTGTTCTTTGATCAGAGAGAATGACCTTCTTTACCTCTTCTGATTAATTTTAGTTTGAAGTTTATTTTGTCTGATAGTAGGATAACAACAACATTTTGTTTCTTGGTGCCATTTTCCTGGTGTATTTCTTTGTACACTTTCATCCTAAGGTGGCACCTATCCTTGAAGGTAAGATAAGTATCTTGTAGACAATAAAAGGCAGATTTTTTTCATAATTAATTCAGCAGCCTCTGTCTTTTGACCATAGAGTTGTGGTCATTGATATTTGAAGTTACTACTAAAAGATGTGTATTGGTTGCTGTCATTTTATTTTCTGTTTGTGTTCTTAGTCCTATTTTGTGTTTCTGCAATTATACCTTCATTTATTTTCTTTCTTAGGCTCTTGGGTATTGTCATTCCTTTCTTCTATCTTTTCTATTGTTTTGGGTAGTCTTTGTGTGACTGGTTTGTTGGACATGAGTTCTACCATGCTCTTTGAAACATGAAAGACTTTTTCTCTTTCAGCTATGATACACAGTTCTGCTGTGTAACGTATTCTAGGTTGGCATCTCTTATAATTTGAAACTTGGAATACTATGCTACAGGTTCTTCTGGCTTTTATTGTTTACATCAAGTAGTCATCTATAATTCTGATGGGTTTTCCTTCATATGTAACTTTTTTTCCTTGCAGTTTTTAGTATATTCTCTTTGTTCTGCATACTTAGTGCTTTTACCATGATATACTGAGTGGAATTTCTGTTCTAATCCTGTTTGTTTGATCTTTTTGTGCTTCTTGTTTCTGCATGTGTGTGTGTGTGTGTGTGTGTGTGTGTGTGTGTGCTTCCTTAATTTAGGGAAATTGTCTTTTGTTGGATATCTTATCCATGCCATTGACCTGAGAATCTTCTCCGCCCTCTGTGCCCGTAAGTCATAGATTTTGTCTCTTCACCAAGTCCCACCACTCCTGCATATCCAATTCCTGATTTTTTTTTTACGTTTTCTTAATGTTTTTTGTTTCAGGAGTCCAGTTCTTCTGTCCTCCAGTCTTAATATTCCATTTCACAATTCATTTATTCTGCTACTGAGATTACTCCTCTGATTTCAAATTGGCTTATCGACTTTTCAATTCCATCTCATTTCCCTTTGAATTGTCTTCAATATTTCTAATTTGTGAATTCCCTTTTTCAAATCCTGAGTTGAGTTTTCTATTTCACTCATCCATGTATTTGTATTTTGCTGCATTTCAGTCAGAAGTTTATTCCTATCATCTTTGAGTTTACCAATATTTTAAGGATTTTCAATTTGGGGCTTTCTTCAAGGTTTTATATTTTATTTCATAAATTTTTCTCACTTTCATGTCTTTCATTTTTTCTTCTCTCAGGCTAATTTCTGTCTATTTCTTGATTCATAAGCTTCATGATTTCAATTATTGATTTTCAGTACTGCTTAGATGTATTAAGTCATGTTTTCCACTAAGCATTGTTTTGAAAATATATATTTAATAATTTTCACTAAATTAAATTTTAATTTCTGTTTTGATTTTATTCTTTAACAGGTAATTATATATAGCCCATTGCTAGCCACCAGGAGGTTGACGTTTCCTTGTCATCTACCTCCTACTGAATTCTGACTTACTCTCATGAGATCATAAAATGCACTCTGTGGTCTACAGTTCATTCCAGTACCTTCATTTGAGCTGTTTGAGGGCACAGCCATCACATGTTCCAGGCATACTTGGGAGTAATAAGATTATAGCCAGTAGAAATGGTATTGTGCTTCTGTAAATGGCAATTAGATTGATATTTTAGTTTCTCTCTCCACTTTCCTGTGGGTTATTGGTTATTTTTCTTCTTAATTTATCGGTTGTAGAAAGAAGAATGCTGAAGTCTTCGATGGTTTGGAATGCATTTGTTTCTTGTTTTATTTCTCTCAACCTTTACGTGGATTTTTTTAAGCTATTGGGAGAAAATGCTATAGAACACATTACATTGTGCCCCTTGAATTTATGCAATGGCTCTTCATCCCTAGTAATGCTTCTGCATGCCTTGAAGTTAGTATGTATCTTAGCTTTCCTGTAATGTTTTGGTGTTACAGATCACCATTCACTTTTACGCTGTGTCTTTTATAAGGGACATTAAAGTATTATTTCTCTTTCGACGAGTTTTGTTTCTAATCAAACATGGTGGTCTTAGTCCTTTGATGGGACTCCTTAGGTTATTTATATTGAATTGGTTACAGAAATTGTTGGTTTTCTTTTTCTCTTTTTTCCATGTTTTCTGTTAAAACTTGCTTATTTTCATTTTCTTCCAATGAAGATGCTGACTATATTTATTCACTGGATAAAGATGTAGTGAAAATTATAGCTTCAACTTCCCATTCATTTCTAGAAATTTCTCTGTGGATTCTTTTATTGCTCCCACTTGTATTATTTCACTTTCGTCTTAGTTCTGCATACATTTCTTTGCTGACCAGAATGCTTACATTTCCCAATGCATATTATTAATGGAGAAGCTTACCATCACTGTTAGAATCATTTCTCTTACAGAGTTAAGAAATTAAGCTTTCAGAACCTTCACTAGATTTTCTTATAGTGCAGATTTTCTATCAGCTACTTATCTCAACTTCTGTTTACTTAAAATTGTCTCTTTATTTAAATTTTTATCTTTGAGAATTTCTTATGTGAATACCGTGTTTACATTATTTCTACCCCTTCTCCCATCCGTTTCAACTCCTCCCACATTTCTCTCTCTCTCTCTCTCTCTCTCAATATCTTGATCTCTTCTTTAGTTATTACTACATCTATATATATATATATATATATATATATATATAAACAAACTGCTGATTAATGTTGTTCACATGTACACATGGTTAGGGCTGAATGCTTGGGATTAGATAATCTATCAGGGAGCTCATCCCTGGAGAAAACAGATTCTTCTCTCAGCAGTCATGAATTGCCTGTAGCTGTTCATCTGGAGGGTGAACCTTGTGAAATTTCCCCATCTACACTGGCATGTCAGCTGGTGTTGTCATTATGTAGGTCTTGTTTTACAACCATATTGCTGAGATTTCTGCACGCAGCTTCTCTGTTAGTCTATTTGTATAGCTTCTCTGTTATGTCTAGAAGATACTATCTAACAACAGGTATCCTGGTCTTCTGCTCTTTCAAATTTTTAATTTTTTATATATTTTAGTGTTATGCCTGCATGTATGTAAGTGCACCCACATTGTTCAGTGCCCATTGGAGACCAGAAAAATCCATCAGATCCCCTAGAAGTGGAGTTACAGAAAGTTGTAAGCCACCATGTGGATGCTGGGATTCAAACCCGTATCGTCTGCAAGAACAACTCAACAGATGAGCCATCCCTCCAACCCCTCTCTGGCTCTCACAATCTTTCACCCCTTTCTGTGACATTCTCTGAGCCTGACATGTGAGGGTTGCATTTTATATGCATCGCCTGGGGTAGGAACCTCACAATCACCTGTTTTCTGCATTACCTAAAGTTGTCTTCTGAAGGATAGTCTTACTAGGCATAGAAATTCCAACTGGTTCTGATTTTGTTTCTGTCTCAGCATCATTGCCTTAGTATTGACTTCTGACCCTGTTATTTCAGTTAAGAAGTCAGGAGTGTAGTCTATGATAGCTTCAGTTAGGGCATCCTATTTCATTCCTGTCTCGTCCTCTAAGTCATGGGTGACATAGGCTCACTTTTTTTGTGGCTAATATTTTATTATCTTCAGTTTCACTATGATGTGACTAGTGTGATTCTCTTTACATGACTCTGTTTCTGCTTCTGCCTCCTGAAGATTCTTAAATGTCTGGCCTTGGGGGCTGGAGAGATGGCTCAATGGTTAAGAGCACTGGCTGCTCTTGCAGAGGACCTGGAGTCAGTTCCTAGCACCCACACGGTAGCTAACAACCATCCATAACTCCAGTTCCAGAGGATCGCACACCCTCTTCTGACCTCTCTGGGCACTGCACTACATGGGTACACTTACATGCATGGAGGCAAAACACTCACATAAAATAAAATAAAAGATAATTTAAAAAATCTCCAGCCTCCTATTTTCAACAATATTATAAACTCCAGTCTCTTCTCTCTCCATATCTGTGGTTTCCCAGGCACACCGACATGGTGCCTTCTGAACTCCTCCTTAGTGACCCCAATATGGTCCTGCCTGCCTCTTCTCTTCCTCTTCTGTTCCTGCCTGCCTCTTCTCTTCCTCTTCTGTTCCTGCCTGCCTCTTCTCTTCCTCTTCTGTTCTCGCTCACATTTTGTCCATGCTTCTTTTCTTCAGTGCTTATTTTAATGTTTCCTATTTCACTACATTTTTTTGCTCTTTTATGTGTAATCCTACACTTAATTTCTTCAAATACCTTTTGTGGTTCTAGAAGCTACTGAATATTTTAAAAACAATTCCAAGTTTATCTTTCATCATAGTTCTGTTATTTCTTTAATATAGTAATTATGGCAATTTAAAATTGATTTTCTGAGGCCTTTAAAATTTGAATCCTTGACTAGTCTGTCTTCACTGGATCGTATATTCACATCTTTATTATTTACATTTTCTACCCATATTATATATAAAGTAATTTTTTTACTGTGTTTAAAACAAAAGCCAGACAGCAAACAGAAGACCTATATGATGACTTGTGTTCTGTATTAGTCACTAGGCTGAATAATCTCAGTCCATGTATAAGTTCTGTGTAATTGCACTGGGTTTCAGTCTTACTAAGCCTTTGTCGACCTTTGTTTACCTTTGCGTCTACGCTGCAAGACTAATAGATGTTCACGTTTCTGACTTTTAGAGATCCTCAGTCTAGCGTTCTAGTCCCAGTGTTTCAAAACTGGTATATCCTTAATGGGAGAAAAGCTACATGCTTAAGACAGCCCCACGTGGTCTTGAAAGGTTGGTCTTTTCCCCTAAGTTATAGGAAGTGTAACCCTGCCTTTGAAAGCTTTTGTATCAATCCCCAGGCTTCTGTGCAAGTTTCCCTGAGAAAACCAAATTTTATTTGATTTTTCCTCAAGTATCACCTTCTCAAAAATTGTAATATATTGGGGCCGTTTCTCTGTTTGTTCTATTTTTTTGTTTGTTTTTTTTTTTTCTCCCTGGTCTAAACTATTTCCTTAGCAAATTCTGGAACTTTCAAATCCTCTCAGGAAAAGGATGAAATACAGCAGCTAGCAATGTCAGTTCTCTTCAGAGGATTATTTTCTTTCCCTCACAGGAATTTAGTTCACACAGTTCACGATTCTACGACAGGAAGCTGATGTCATTACCACATTCTTTTTAAAAATTAATTATAAACTGATTTTTTTGTCAGAACAAGAACATTTGTGTACACTTGCATGCTATTTAGAAGTAGATATGTCTTCATCACTTTTCTGTGTTAGACTTTCATTTGCTAAAACAGAGAACTGAGAATAATTTCTGTAGGAAACATCTTTTGCCTGTAAACATCAAAAAATACGACAAACTATAGCCCAGCAAAGTAATCTCCTAAGCTGTAGAGATGTAATCACCCAGCACTGGGAGGGTGAGATAGGATTGCAAGGCCCGTTCTTGGAACACATGGCAAGACCCCCAACTCAACAATTGAATCAAATAAACAGTTCTTATTTCAGTTCTTAGTACCTGGCATTTTAGTCTTTGCGAATTCCTTTTGTATCACCATGAATGAGCTGGTTAAACTGAAATGGGCACAACTTTAATACTTACGTCCACATGCCATATGTAGATGAATTTAACCAATCTAACTAAAATGAATAGAACAAACGCTCATACTGGTAACAGTCTGAGAGCAGACAAAACATCTGGGAAAGTAAGAAAGGCTACAAAAGAAACAGCAAGAGGAAATTTGCTGCCAGTAATCAGACTGACTAGCCACCATAAAGCTGACCTTAAACCAGATCTTCCTCATCATCTTTGATAGGTAGGAATAAGCAGCAGTAACTGAGATATTATAATATCAGTTAGGCTTCATGTTTATTAAGTATGCTGCCTATTCTTGCAAGGGTTTCAATTATCATATGGATTATCCTTTAATTAACAAAAGGAAAGTTTACATATACTTATTATGTACCTGGAGTTTTCAGGTATACATGCATTGATGAATAGTTAAGTACAACTAATTAACAGGTGCATAACTTCACATATAATTACTGTATAAATTTTATAGAAAAGGAAACTAGCAGAAAATTTAACTTTTCAGCTATCACATGACTAAAAAGAAATATATGTGTTTGAAACAAAGCTGGATTAGGACCTACAGCACTAAGCTCCTTGAGATGTCTGACACTGACTCTTGATCTGAGATGAGGTGTGAGATAGCTAGTAATTTACAGTATGATGTTTAATTTCAAATGTGTCCTGATAGCACCCAGAACCCATTTCTTGCATTGTTTATGGATGAGGACACTGATGACTTCCACCCAATTTGATTAATTTCTCAAACATTTCTTGTTGGTTCATTATCTGGAAATGAAATTCTTTCAATAAATTAAAAAAAAAAAACCATGAAACCACTGCATCATGAAGCAGTCTGGGTCTCGGTGTTTGCTTGAACTTTCTCTTTCTGAGGTCCCTTGTCCTTTTATGTTCATTAAAACTGAGTATGAGTCTCCTTTGTGGGGTCATGTGACTTCTTTCCTCTGTTGAATTCTGTGGCATTGTTTTGCACTAAGATTCAGAGCAAAGAGTAGCTGAAGAACAACAACAACAACAACAATAACAAAAGGAAAACAAATTATCACCCATTTTCCTGCATGTGAATTCAAGGACTTCTTTCCCTGGTTGGATTTAAATCATTAATGTATCCTGAGCAGAAGAGGGAAATCGTTTAGTGCTTTAATGACACTACTGTAACTCAAGGTCTTGTGTAGCCACGTTATGTCCTTTACAATCCACCTTCTGTACCACGTAAATGGTGCCTTCTGATGTTGTTTCAGGCAAGGCAGCATGGAAGACAGCTTGGAGAGGTGTCCAGTGTCCGTGGAGACAGAGTCTACTGCCAAATAAAAACAACCTCAGACTTGAGAAGAGACGATCTGAAAAGTCAAAGAGAACCTTGTGAGTACAAGATCTGCACAAATTTCAAAGGACACACAGAAGAGGGACTTTAAAAAGTGGTTTTTAAAGGGCAGAACAAACAATATCAGAAGGAATAAAGGTCAAGGTGTCTGGACAGGAAATATTTTCTCTGAGATCAGTAGTGTTCCTCAGGAGATCCTGGAGAAGCAGTTTTGAATTTTGCTGATGATAAGGTTAGGACCCTGTGGGGAGGACAATGCTTCAATTTGGTGGAAAGCGCAGAGATGTGCGCTGACCCTGTCCTAAGTACACAGGAGCTGTTCTTTCATCTTAAGGCTTTCAAGGACCCTGAGCTTTGGTAGCAAATTATTTCTCAGGACATAAAAGATAGGGTGCTTTTTTTCACCATTGCTGTTTGTCAGTATAACAGGGCTACACAAAGATAAAAATTGGCATTCTTTAGAATGCTGCTATGAATTATCAGAAAGGAGTCAGAAATTAAACATGTACAAGTATCCACTCAAGGCACACCAAGTGTAAAGACTGGACAATCCTTATCGGGTAGAATAAAACAGAGTTAATGTTGAGTGTTTCCAGAGAAACTGCACTTGGACTTTTGTAACTGTGGATACTCTGTCTGCAGATTTAACCAACCACAGATATTAAGCGCATAGAAAAAATGACAGTCACAGATTTCTTTCTTCTTTTTGGTTCTCAAATGATACAAAACTATTTATACACTGTTTTCATTCTGTTAGATACCAGAAATAATCTAGAAATGGTTTAAAGTTTAAAGGATGATATACTTAGACCATATGCAAATATTTCATATCTCTGGATTTCAAGCCTCTGCTTCCTGTAGATACTGGAGGATGAATACTGATATTGTTTTCCACAGCTGTCCCCACAGTAGAACTGCTTTGTTTTTTAATCACTTGGTTGCTTTTACCCAAATGTTCCCCTCCCTCTTTCTCTTTTGATGGTTTCTTGAGACAGGGTTCCTGCTGGCCTGGAACTTGCTATGTAGTCCAGGTTGGTTGGAATCTCACAGAAATCTGCTTGCCTTTTCCTCCTGAATACTGCAGTAAGGCATGCATCTGACTCCGTTCCTCTTTTCATCTTTACGCCCTTCTATCATGTTATAATAAAATTATGACTAGTAAAGCATCAGTGCAGAACCTGGTAGATAATGGACTCTCAATAATCACGAGTTACGTTTGCTTTTTGAGTTTTCTTTTCTTCTTTTTTTCTCCTGAGGCAGAACAAGGAAAATGTTGACACTCAGTATGCAAACCCAGCCAGGATATAATAGATTGACAGGCACTATGGACAAACTAAGATTGGGAAAATTGGATATTAATTGCTCATCTAGAGATGATATTCATGTCCAGCATATCTCTATCAGAATTCCAGATTGCAAGGATAGAAGAGATGTGCCTTCCCCTTAACCTCCTAACCACTACTTTTTTGATTAGTGTATTTGAAATGGAAACTGAAATTCCCATATAAGCTTATACCTATGGTAAAGAGTCTACAAGGCTGATTGATGGATAGAACTTCCTGTTTATGGAGAATTGGAATGTTGCAGATCCAGAATCACTCTCCTCAGTTATCTTTATTCCACATAATGGCCGTTCATTGTCCACGTCTATGTCTGACCTAACATCCTTTCAACTGACAGGTGAAAGCCTTTGGAATGTATTAGCTGAACAAACCACTAGTTTCCATAAACTCAAAAGCTAAGAATACCATCAGATAATGTCTAAAATCTCTATCAGAGTTCCTGGTAGGATTAGCTTCCATAAAATGGACAGATTAACCTTAGAAAACTCATAAAAACTTGTGCTCTTGTCACCTGGACACCTGATCTTGTTTCCTGGAAACTTCAGTTTGCTGCTGGACCCAGAAAGATAATAAATGAATACAGGTGTGCTTGAGATTAGTACTGAAAGACAGCATGCCCTTCTGCATTTAAACTGGAAGACTGAGGAAGGAAGCTTGACCTTATGTGTATATTTTAGGACTAGGGATGAAAAGGAAAGATTGTCTGATAAGATAGGGGTGGATTCAAACTTGAGTTTCCCAAGCTGAGCAGGAGAAAGGATTTTGAATAAAAGGATGGGGAGGCCTGACTTAATGACCCACTTGGAGGCAGAGTCCTAGGAGCATAGTCCCAGGCTACAGTTCTAAGAGACATCTGGGAAAATAGGTGTCATCTGAATTTGGGCCTACTCTTTTTAAAACCTAAATTGAAAAGTCAGGCTGTTTTATTCAAGAATGGACTGTGAGGTGGCATGATGAGGCCACAATTCCAGTCTTGGCTGTAACACTCCTACCTTATGATCCCATCCAGGTATTTGAAAAATGCCCTGTTTGATGATTTTCTTTTGTTTTGTGACAATGAAAGCTTACTTCCAGTTGGGACAGATTATTCTGGCCAACCTGAGTCTGTGCTTGCAAACCATGGCCACTCATACTTGGTTCAGAATAAATTATCTACTGTTCCCTTTGAGACAAGACCTGTGTTTGTCTTCTAAAGAGATAAGGTCTTGCTGTGCATTCAAAGCTAGACTTGAACTTAGAATACTCTGATCTCAGCCCAGTTCAACCATGGCCAGCTAACCCTTCACTTTCTGCAATGAGCTCAAGTGTGAACTACTACCCTCTCTCTTCTTTTTTTCTATGCAAAGCACTGTGATTAATGTAATTTAAAGGTTTGTCTAACCTCCTCCCATCCCTCTTTGTAATTCTTATCATTCTGGAAGTTGCTGAGAGGTAATCAGAAAAGTTTTTCAATTCTCGATTGTGCTATTATTTCCACTAATTATCTTTAATTATGCCTCCAACTGAGACAATTAGTAAATAATTACAATTTCTTTTTCATATGATTTTCATTGGTGCTCTTTAAATTCTGAGAATCTTTGTTAATTTTGACACCTTATAATATTTTTTCTCTCTTCTCCCCTACAAAATATAATTGTTTATTGCTCTCAAAAGCGTGCTTACTAGTTATTGCAGAGTTCTGAATTGCATGTACTAACTAAGCAAGAATAATTTTCTAATGGACAATTTTAACTAAGTGAAACATTGTAACTGCAGATGGAAAATAAAGAACCCTGGAATATTAAATTAGTATCTTTTTACATCAGAATTACAGAGTGAATTAGGTTGTCATTATATTTATTTACTCATTCATCTGATGGTATTTTCTTAAAAATGGAAAAAAATTTTAATTTATGTATTATTTTTTAAATATTTTTTATTGAATCATTGTGTGTGTTTCATACAGAATATCTTACTCGAGCTTAATCATCTTTACACCTCTTTCCCTACCAGCACCTCCCATAACCCCAACCAAAATCCACGCATTCTTTTATCTATACTAAGATATATTGTGCCAAGTTAGTGTCCCCAAATGACCTCAGTGCAGGTTCATCCACTGCGGTCCAAGCACCCTACCCAGAATTCCTTACTTTAGGAAGATTAGCTCATCCTTACCCAGCAATAATTGGTTGCCAATATTTCTTAAGCAAAGAGTGGGGTCTGCTGCCCATTCCCCAGTTCCAGGCTGGGTTTTTGCCTACTTGAGTTTGGGTCCTGAGCATGCTGAAACCATGGCTGTAGGTTCATATGAGCAGGGTCCTGGGAACTTGGAGGATTCTGTTTCCATGTGGTCACGCACCTCCCCACTTGCTCTTAGAATCTTTCTGCCCACTCTTCCACAGTGGTTCCTGAGCCCTGGGTGAGTGAGATTTAATAGGAGTCCTGTCCAGGGGCCCACACTCTGCAGCCTCATGTACTCCATACGTTGGCCATTTGTGACCTTTTCTATTCCTGGCTCTTTGTTGCATGACGGAGCGTCATTAATGAGAGCTGAAAGATTCATTAGTAACTCTTTACCCCCTGTTCTATATTGCGTGAGTTTTGCATGTAGAGGCTGCGTTGCAGACATGTTGCTTAAGCATGGGCAATTCACAGATGGTGTCTGTGTGTGAACAGCTGTGGTACTCTGTAGTAGTCTCCATCCGGTGCAAAAGAAGCTTCTTTGATGAGTGGTGACTGGGATGCTTGACTGTAAATATAAGGTTACATATTTTGCATTTAGTAAGAAGTTACATTGTCTTAAAGATTTGACAGCCTTGGGGATTTCTCATGTGTATTTGGCTATGATTACAGTACCACACATGAGTTTCCTCCCTTTGAGTGGGCTCTAAGACCAATTGGCTAACCTTTGATTAGTCCCAAGGTAAAAGTGCCACTCTTGCACCAGCGTTGAATATTGTAGCAGTTGTTGATGTGGTTATTTGGTCATGAAGCTAGTGTTGGGTCATCAATTGACATACTCCCTTGGCTACTTGCATAGTGCTCTCCAGAGCTATGAGTGCTAGTCTTCAGAGGAAGTGGCTTCTAGGTCATTTCCAGCTACATTACTCCAAAGCCAGTCTTGGAAGTATGTCCTGTCTTCAGCAATAGGGTCTTACCTTCAAGTTCCGGGAGGCAATCAAGGGCTATGGCAATAGCCTCTGTGATTTTGAGAGTCTCTTGGACCATCTTGGCCAACAACTCAAAGGAATGTTTCTCATGTCTGGCACTGTTTCTTGTTCTGTACCCGTTAGCTATACACATGGGCTCATGTAGAGATATTGTATGTGGAATTTTTCATTAGGTTGTTAGACTAATATGATTCCTTCGGGTATTTTACACTATCTAGACACCATCTCTCTCTCTCTCTCTCTCTCTCTCTCTCTCTCTCTTCTTCTCCCTGTCTAACCTTCCCTCCATGCCGTCCCCATTTCTCCCTTATAATACCAGTCTCCTATGGCCCCACCTGTCTTGAACTTCTTTCCCTTTATCACCATAGGGGATAACTCTCCCTTACCCTTCCATTTAAGTAACCCCTATTCTATCTAGTTCTCCCTTAGTAACACCTGTCTCCTATTATTCTTCTCCCTTAGGTTCCTTGTTTCCCTTTATCTCCCCGATTCCTTTCTATTTTCCTGGCTCCCACAAGAGTATCTGGATACATACGTATATATAAGGGTTTGGTGCTATAATCCATAAATAAGATAGAACCTATATTATTTATATTTCAGATTCTATATTACTAGACTTAGCATAATGGTTTCTAGTTCCATCCATTTACCTGAAAATGTCATATTTCATCTTTCTTTACTGCTGAGTAGAACTCAATTGTGTAAATGTATTGCATTTTCATTATCCACTCATCAGTCGAGGGATACGTAGGTTGCTTCCATCTCTTAGCTATTATGAAAAGAGCAGCAACAAATATGGATGTGCAAGTGTCTCTGCAAGTGAATGAGTCCTTTTGTACATGCCAAGAAGTGATATACCTAGGTCAAATGGTATTTTTATTTTTTAAAGAGTTCTCCACACTGTATTCCATAGGGGTTACATGAATTTACAATCCACAAACAGTGAATGACTGTTCCTCTTCAGCATTTGTTATCATTTGTTCTCTTGATCTTAGCCAGTCTGACTTGGGTAAGATGAAATCTTAAAGTCGTTTTAATGTGCATTTCCCTAATTACTAACAATGTTGAACACTTAAGGTGTTCTCAGTCATCTTTATTTATTTATTTTTTTTTTTGAGAACTCTTTGCTCAGATCCTTACCCTGTCTTTTAGGTCACTTGTTTTCTAGATTCTTTGTTTTTTGAATTATTTACATATTCCATATGTTAAACCTGTTAGATGTGTCACTGGTGAAGATTTTCTCCCACTCTGTGGGTTTTCTCTTTACTTCCTTGATTGTTTCTTTTGCTGTTCAAAAGCTTTTTAGATTTTAGTTTAATGATGTTCCATTTGTTGATTATTGACCTCAATTTCTGAGCAACTTCTTTCTGATTTAGAAAGTCCTTTCCACACCTTTAATGTCTTTGGTCAGCTTTATTCTGAGTTAATTTTACTTTTTGGAGGCTATTATGAATGGAAGTGTTTCCTTATACTCTTTCTCCAATTACTTAATATTACTATATAGAAAGGCTACTGATTTTTGTAGATTAATTTTGTAGTCTGCCACTTTATTGAGTGTTATTTATTTTTCAGAGTTTTCTGGTGGAATTTTTGGCATCTTAGTTATAATATTATGTCGTCTCCAAAAGGGATCATTTGACCACTTCTTTTCCAATGAGTACTCCTTACCTTTCTTGTCATTGCTTTAGCAAGATTTTTAAAGCACTGTCTTTAAAAGGACTGGAGATAGTGGACAGCTTTGTGTGGTTCCTAATTTTAATGGAAATGCTTTTTCTCCATTTAGAATGATGTTGGCTGTGGAGTATTTGTATATAGCTTTAATTACATTGAAGTATATTCCCTCCAGTGCAATTTCCTCTAAGACTTATAACAAAAATTCTTGTTGAATTTTGTCAAAGGCCTTTTCTGCCTCTATTGAGATGACCATGTGATTTTTTTTTCTTTGAGTGCATTTATATGCTTTGTAACATGTATTAACATGTATACTGAACCATCCCTGCATCTCTAGAATAAAGACAACTTGATCATGGTGGATGATGTTTTTGATGTATGTCTGTATGTGGTTTTCAAGCGTTTTGTTAAGAACTTTTGCATCTAGGTTCATTAAGGATATGGGTCTATAGTTTTCTTTTCAGTTGTATCTTTACCTGGTGTTGGTATTAGAGTGTTGCTGGCTTCATAAAAGAAAGTTGAGCGTTCTCCCTCTGTTTATAACTGTCTGAATAATTTAAGTAGTGTTAGATGTAGATATTCTTTGAATATCTGGTAGAATTCTGCTGTAAATCCATCTGGATCTGAGCTTTTTTGTTTGGGAGGTTTTATACTCCTGTTTCAATTTCATTATATGTTATAGGTCTGTTTAAGCTGTTGATCTCTTCTTGATTTAGCTTTGGTGATTCTCAGGTTGGTAGATATGCATCCATTTCTTTAAGGTTTTCAAATTTAATAGCAAATTTTAAAGTATAATGTCCTGAATCTTTTTGTTGTCCGTTGTGATACTTCCCCTTTCTTCTCCGATTTTGTTGATTTGGAGTTGCTCTTTCATTCTTTTGGTTAACTGGGCCAAGGGTCTGTCTATCTTGTTTATCTTTTCAATAAACTGGTTCTCAGATTCATTGATTCCTTGTATTATTTTCTTTGTTTCTATTTCATTAATTTCTGCTCTTGTCGTTTTTGTTATTTCTTCTTTTCTGCTGTGCTTGGGTTTCATGTCAAGATTCTTGAGTTGCACCGTTAAATCATTTACTTGTGCTCTTTCTGAGTTTTAATGTAGGCATTTAGAGTTATAAACTTCTCTCTTAGGACTGATTTTAAAGTGTCCCAGAGATTTTGTTTGGTTGAAATCTCCTTTTCATTTAATTCCAAGAATATTTTTCTTTCTTTCTTAATTTCTCCTTTGACCCATTCATTATTCAGGAGTGTGTTTAGTCTCCATGAGGTCATGAAGTTACTAGGGGTTGTTCTGTTGTGGATTTTAAGCTTTATGGCATTGTAGTCTGATAGAATGCATAGAATAATTTAAGTTTTTGAAGTTTGTTTTGTGCCCCAGTATTTGGTCAGTTTTGGAGAAAGTTTCATGAGGTGCTGAATAAAATGTATACTCTTTGGTGCTTGGGTAGAATCTTCAGTAGATGTCTGTTAGGTACATTTGATGTATGGTATCGTTTAATTCATATGTCTCTCTGTTTATTCTCTGTCCAGTTGACCTGTCTAACAGAACGAGTAGGGTATTGGATTTCCCTACTATTAGTGAGTGGGATTAATTTGTGTCTTAAAGTCCTATAGTGCTAATTTTATTATGTGGGTGCACCAGAGTTTGGTGCATATATGTTCATGATTGCAATATTTTATTGGTCAATTGTTCCTTTGATCAGAATGAAGTGACCTTCTTTATCTCTTCTAATTAGTTTAACTTTGAAGTCTATTTTGTCAGATATTAGAATGGCCAGACCTACTTGTTTCTTAGTGCTATTTGCTTGGAATTTTTTTTTCACCCTCTCACCTTAAGGTAGTGCCTGTCCTTGAAAGTGAGATGGGTTTCTCCAGCAGTCACAGGATGGATTTTGTTTCTTGATCCATTCAACTAGCCTGTGTCTTTTGACTGGAGAGTTCAATCCATTGATATTTAAAGTTATTATTGAAAATTATGTATTGATTCCCATGATATTAAACTCTGTTTGCACATTTGGTCTAATTTTGTGATTCTCCAGTTGTGCTTCATTAGTTTCTTTCTATTGTCCTTTAGGTATAGTCATTCCTTTCTACAACTCTTTATATTGCTTCAAGTAGTCTCTGAAGTCTGGTTTTTCTGGACATGTTTTCCATCAGCCTATTCCTGTCATGGATGATTTTTTGTTGCCCTTCAACTATAATAGACAGTTTTGATTCTGGGTTGGCATCTGTTGTCATTTATAATTGAGAATACTGTGATCCAGGCTCTTCTGGCTTTCATAGTTTGCATTGAAAATCACATGTAATTCTGATGGGTTTCCCTTTATATGTGACCTGTTGTTTTTATCTAGCAGTTTTCAGTACCTGCTCTTTGTTCTGTACATTTATTGTTTTTTCTATGATATGCCAGGGGAGTTTCTGTTCTGCTCGTGTGTAATTGATGCTCCGTGTGCTTCCTGTATTTGTATGGGCATGTCTTTCCTTAATTTGGGGAAAGGAAAATTTTCTTCTACAATCCAGTTGGAGATCTGGTCAATACCATTATCCTGAGGTTCTTCTCCTTCCTCCACGCCTATGGTGCCTAGATTTGGTCTTTCCATGGTTCCCACATTTCCTTCATATTCTGTTCCTCTATTCAAACATTTCATAATCTTGGCTTGAGTGCTCCAAATTTTCAGCCTTATTGTCCAGTCTTGAAACTATTTTCCATTTCATTCATTCTATTGATGAGACTTTCTCCTGTCGTTTCAAATTGACCTCTTCCCTTCCTTCTCTATTTCAGTCTGAGTTTTCTTCAATACTTCTGTCTTTTTTGTGAATTCAGTCATGAGTGTGTCCCTGTCTTCTTTTAGCTCTTTGATTTGTTTGTGTGTTCTTTTAATTCACTGAATTCTCTGGTCATGTTCATGAATGTTCTTGTAAACTCTGTGTCCTGGTTTATCTCTGTGGTTTTCTCATTGTAGGATTCTTTTGTAGGTGATGTTTGGTGACATATTATTTTGTTTTTCATGCTATTATTTTGTTGTTGTGATCTTGGCCTGTGGATTTCTTTTGTTGTTTGGGATTTTGATGTGAGACTCAAGCCTTCCTTTGAGTTGAAGTCTGATTCTGTTTTTGTACTTGATGTTACTTGATTGTTTTCTTCTTTGCATGAAAATCTGTTTGGTCAAGGCTTTGGGTTCTCTTGATTTTCTATTGGAGGGACCACATGAATCTAGTCCAAATGCTCCAGAGTTTCCTCAGAGGTACAAGTTAGGCAAGACTAAATGGTCTCAGGCTTCAAGATCTGGATCCCTCTAACCAACAGGTAGAGCACAATTTAGGAAAATTGCTAGACAGAGGCTGAATTCATGATTTATCAGACAGTCTGCAACGTTCTGGGCCCCTGAAAAGGGGCACAGAACCCTGCCTTGTAGTAGTGGGAGGGGATACATTTGGTACCGATATAGGGGTTTGGGTACACTACAATTTAGAGAGCTCACAGCCCACCAGATATAAGAGGCTAGTTCAGAGATCAGGGGGGCTAAGTAAGAGGGTGCCTGTGCCCAAGGCTAGATGGAGAACAGGATGTGGCATGGGGGAGTTTGGAGTTGCTGCAGCAGTAGGGGAGTGGAGACGTGGGCAGGAACAGATTTACCAGTGAAGAAGGCTGGTCTCTGGAATCCCAGGCAAGTTGAGGGTGGGGACTCCCAGGGTAAAAGGCTGGTCTCAGAAATGCAAAGACAGGTTGCAAAGACATACACATACATAACAACAAATCTTTCAGGTGATGAGATCTAGGATTGAACTAACCTGGTCAAAGAGTATTTATATCTTCAAGTTTAAGAAACACTGTTGAAGTGTTTTGTACATGGCTGTATCAATGTATATTCCCACTGGCAATGTGTAAGAGCTGAGTTACTTTACATTCTTACAAACACTTGACATTTCCAGTGCTTTTAGTTTTTGTCATTGTGGTGTTCCAAGAATGTTCTTATTTTTCTACACCCATGAGCAAGGAGGTTAAGCATCATTGTGTGCTCACTGGTCATTGAGCTGGACTCTTTCTGAGTTTCCTCTGTAAGTTGTTTCTATTGTGTTTTATTTGACAAAAGTTTAAATTTATTTTGGGAATTTTTACAACATAATTTGATGGTATGTAGATGTACTGCCTTATCCACACCTCCCCTTATTGCCTTGCCCAATTTAATTTAGTCTACAATATATATAATAAAGCCTATATAGTTTAATTGGTAGTACCGAATGTCCTTCAGTATGGGTCCATCCACTAGAGGGACATTCCTTGAAACAGGCTGCCCCTCTCAGCTATCATCTGTTACCATGATTTTCTTAGATGCACTGGTGTTTCTTACCCACTTATTCATGTCTATGCTGGGATTTTTTTTCCAGTTTGAGCTTGCATGGGACGTATGTGTGTTATCACCATAGATGCGTGTTCATTTGAGTAACGGACCAGCTGCCTGGAAAACTCTGGCTCTTACAGTCTTTCAGTCTCTTCTTCTGCCCTTGGGGTCAGAAGATTGATATAAATGTCCTATTCAGGTATAAGAAGTCTGTAGCCTCTTCTTCTGCACATTGGCCAGTTGTGAGTTCCTGTGTTAATAACTGGCTATGGCATAAGGGAACGTCTCTGATGAGAGTTGAGAGATGCATTAATCTATGAGTGCAACAATGAGACATTAGGAGTCAGTTTAATAAGATAACTATTTAGTAGAAAACTAGTATTAGATTCTCCTCTATGTTCCGTGGCATGTCTAGCTTCAGGTTCCTAAGCCTGCTGTCAGTGTCAGATATGGGCTCCATCCTTATGAAGTGAGCCTTATATCTAGCTCGAGTGGTTGGTCAC
Organism: Eospalax fontanierii; assembly: GCA_035773235.1. Lineage (NCBI taxonomy): Eukaryota > Metazoa > Chordata > Mammalia > Rodentia > Spalacidae > Eospalax > Eospalax fontanierii. The sequence continues at coordinate 11,743,484 of CM069539.1, forward strand.
TTGACTCTGGGAAAATGCCCCATTGTGCTTGTAGCACATCTTGATATTTCACCAATTTTTCATTGCTTTTCTTCTATTGCTTTAAGAAGATTTTAAATGTATTTTGGAAATAAACTCTTAGATGACAGTATTTAGAACATATATCTTTTAAAGATTTACTTTTTATTTATGTGTGTGAGCGCATGCATACACATGCATGTGTGCACCTGCATCATGCCTGAGTGTAGGTGCCTGTAGAGGTCAGAAGAGGGCATCAGATTCTCTGGACCTACAGTCACAGGTGGTTGTGAGCCAACAGATATAGGTGCTGGGAACCAAACTCAGGCTCTCTGCAAGAGCTCCTGTGCTCTAAGCCATCTCTCCAGTCTGAGAACATTTTAATTTATAGATTTGTCTTTCCCCTCATTTAATGGACTCTTAGAAATAAAATTATCTCCACTTCAGTATAGTCAAAATGATGCTTTTGGAGTTTTTGGTACATCAATATATTTAATTTGTCAGTATTTTATTTTGTTATCTAAAGCTATTTACATGAGAAAAACTAGCTATCATTATCTTGATTGAAGTTCTTGTTAGGTTTTGATAACTAAATTACACACATCTAACCAACTGTCTTGGTTACTATTCCATTGCAATTTATTCTCTATAAAATTTCTGTAAGATTGATGGCATCATTATTGTAACTGTGAGAAATCACTGAATATTTGGTTTAAAAATGTGCACAGCTTTATCCTGAATAAGATTCTAAATAATGGATAGAATTTCTCTCATAGATGAGCCTAGTTTGAATATCTCATTTTTGTGGAAGACAGGTTTGGTCAGTTTCATTTGTATAGGATTTTTTCCATTTTATCTAAATCTTAAGACATAAAAACTCTCCTCCTTAAAATAACACTAATAGTTTGTTTTCTTAATTTTTCTTTATTACTCTTTTCTTTATTTGTTATTTTATGTATATGAGCCTGTATGTAAGTGCATCCAAGTCATGCAGTGCCTGCAGAGGCCAGAAGAGGGTGACAGCTCTCCTGGAACTGGATTTACAGTTATTAGTGGCCATGTGTTGGAAACCTAACCCAGTCCTTTATAAGAACAACTAGTGCTCTTAACTGCTGAGCCATTTTCCAGCCTTTGTTTATTTTCCTAAGTGCCTTTTACTGTTCCACACTTCATTTGTTGTAACTATTTAGATTATCGTTATTCATAACACATACATCTAAGCTTTATCTTTCGTGAATTTAGCTATATTCTACTAATTTTGGCAGGTGTACTTTTATTTTGGTCATTTGAAAATGTTTTCTAATCTTCATTTTAATTTCTTCATTTAAAAGTACATGTCTTAATTTCCAAATATGAAAAAAATTTCAAATTATCATCTTTATTATTTCTGACATGATTCCATTGTGACCAGAAAACATATTTGATTGGTTTGAATTTTCATTCTGTTTACACTTACTTTATCATCTATAGCGCCAGTTTCAGTTGGTGTCCCTTGTTCACTTAAAGAGAGTTCTTGACCATTAAATATGGTGCTGAATATAGTCAATTAGGTCAGGTTTGTTAAATATCATGTTCTTTATATTATTAGTGACTTTTAACCTCATGTTACTGAAAAAATGTTCTAAATGTTTCCACTACAAATGTGGAATTCTCTTTTTCTTCTCATGTCACTAATTTCTTTGTCCTAATCCTCCTAGGCAAGGAAAATTGCACTTAGAAAATTGGATGTGTCAACTGGGCACATGCCTTTAATTGTAACACTTGAGTGGTAGAAGTGGTAGGAGAGTCAAAAGCTAAAAGTCATTCTTAGCTACAAAGTGAATTCAAGGGCAGGCTGGGAGACAAGAGACTGTCTCAAATCAAAAATAAAATAAGACTTTAAATGTGAAAATCGATAGCTTTTTAGGGCTATATTTTAATTTCAATCTCATATCACTAAAACATATATATTAAATCCTTTTTTGTTCCTGTAATTACCATGGTCAAGGTAATTTATAGAAGAAAGAAATTATTGGGTTTAGGGTACCAGAGTCCATCATGGCAGGGAGGCATGGTGGCAGAGATGGCCAGAGCAGAAAGTGCATATAAGCAGACACAGGGAGCAGAGACAGGACCTGCACGTGGGAATGAGGTTTATGAACTCTGGAAGCTGTCCCCAGTCATATACTCCCTTTAGCAAAGCTGAACTTTCTAAAAACTCTGTAAACACCAACACCAATTGTGGCCAAGTATTCAAGTACTTGGAGCCTAAGGAAGACAGGCATTCAAATCATCACAGCGCATGTCCTTTATTTTCTACCTGTGCTTCACAGGGTGCAATATACTGTAATGAAATGATCAATTTATTATTCTTTCTCACTGGAGGATCACTATTGTAATTAAGAAAATAATCCAAATATCTGTGTGTTAAAAGAGACTGGATTTAGAGTCACTGCATCAGATTGCCATGAGTGTACAGCCAAAAGGAGTTCAGGTTTTGTTCCATGGTCAGGGAGTGACGGTTCCACTTCAGATTTCTTGGCCATACATCATGGCTGTAGGTGAAGCATTGAAGTGAAAAGAACCCATTTACTTAGACTGCTACTACAAAACTAAACCACAAAATCGAGAACTAAACCTTCACAGGTCTGAAGGCATGAGAAAACCTTGAGTGCCAGGTATTAATCAACTGAGATCCTCAAAGACAGGTGCTATGTCCCCCCAAATTATTTCAACCTTGACATGGAATCTTTTACTTGGCACTTGGTGACAGTCCATACTATTTGATAAAGAAAATTCTTTGTTCCTCTTGAACAAAAAGAAAAGAATAGCGAGTCACATTTCAGTGAACTTGGAAATCATGACAAGTATAAGTATATTCCCAGCCTTCAGTGATTTTGAAAACCATTACATTTTCTTTAGAATAACACAAAACCCAAAGACAGAAAACACTTCATTTGTGAAGATCACCTCTCCTCTGGCTGTTACCCTCCTATGTAACAGATTGGTGGTGGGAAAGAACCACAGGACTCACATCTAACTGCAAGTGATATAGCGAAGTGAAAGGAATCAATTTAGTTGAGTCACTCCAAACCTGTGGCATAAAACTGGGGACTAAGGACCCTGGTTCCCCCCATTCTTTTTATTTTAAATATTTTATTTATTATTTTTATTTATGGATGAGTATATTGCCTGCGTGTGTATAACTGCACCTGTGTCATGCACTGCCTATAGAGGTCAGAAGAGGGTGTCAGATCCCCTGAAACTGGAGTTATAGACAGTTGTTAGCTTCCATGTGGGGGTTGGGAATTGAACCCAAGTCTTCTGCAAGAGCAGCCACTGCTCCTAACTGCAGAGCCATCTCTCCAGACCCCTTTCCCTCTTCTTAGGATGCAAAGCTAAATGGCTCCTTGGCTTATCACAGAGTTAGCATCATTTTCAACAGTAAACAGTGATGCTTCAGGAGAATAAAGGCACATCACCTGAAGCCACGTGCCCAGTCTCCCTCACTGTTTATTTTCAGCAAGAGTTATTTTAAATTTATTTCCCTTTTATAAAATATTCATTATTTTTTATTTTATGTGTATTAATGTATGGTCGGCATGTATGTAAGTACACCCACGTCATGTAATGCCCATGGAGGTCAGAAGAAGGCTTCAGATCCCCTGAACTGGAGTTAAGAACGATTATTAGCTGTCACGTGGGTGCTAGGAACTGAACAGGTTCCTCTGGAAGAGCAGCCAGTTTTCTTAACTTCTGAGCCATTGATCTCCAGCCCCAAATTAATTTTTCCTTTTTTAAAAAAACACCCTATTCTACTAGAGGTGGTAGCATACACCTGTGATTCTGGCACTTGAAAGATAGAGGCAGGAGGATCAGAAGTTTAAGGTCAGCCTCTGCTATATAGTGAGTCTGATGCTATCCTAGGCTTCATGAGACCTTGCTTCGAAAAACAAAACAACAATAACAAACCAACTCAACCAAAACAATAACAACCAAATCTTGGTCAACTTTAAGAATATGAAACTCAAATATCAGTCTTCATAAAGAAACTTCAGTCTGAATACAAATAAGTTATGAATAGGCATTGTGATATCTCTAGTCCCAGCACACAACATCCGAGGCAGAAAGATCATGAATGTGAGGCCAGCCTGAGGTTATATAACAAGCTCAGGAGAAGGGTTGGGGGCTGGACTCAGGGCTCAGTCTCAGTGCCTTGCAGATTAGGCATATGGCATGAAGTATGTGCGGCAGGCAGACACATCCTTTAACTGTTTAAGTATTTGGAATCTGCAGGGCACAATTTGGCTAAGGAATTGTAGCATAGGCCTATGAGGGTCTAGAGAATAAAGAATTAACATGAAGGCCAGCATACTGACATCTCTGGGTGGCCATGATCTGCCAGTAGAAACAGTGGGGTAGAGATAATACTCTAGCAGGACACATGAGAAAATTCCTCTGTACTGCCAAATCACTCTAAGAGACAAGAGAGGTGATACACATCCTCACGGTCTGAGAGGTTGCCTGTGAATGTTTACTTCTGTTTCTCAGCCATTAGAAGAAGCAGTTCACAGAATAGGAATCACAGGGCTTTTCCCCAGGATTTCTCCCAGAAACACTTTAACCACTTTCTTTGGTTTATAATCAGCTGATCTATATTGTTCCATTGTTTGTGGCTTGATCCAAAAGGCATATTTCTGAATCAGCCAAATCTCTCCCTGAAGATGCCCTTAAATCAGAACAAGTTTTGTTCATGGTTTGGAATGAGCCTCTATGGTAAGTACTGTTCAACTGTGGAGAGGAGAGACTTGCCTTACTTAGATTCAAGCAATGGTTTACACTCGAAACCTTGTGTGTTGACAGTAACTGGTTTTAATATTAGTGGTCAGTGCTTCTTGATTCTCTACTGTGAGAGCCTGAAGGTACTAGAGCCCTAGACCTACACTGACTGCAATATAGCTCAAGCTGAATAGGTATCTTCTTAGTCTTTTACTAAAATCTGTTAATAATCTATGTAAAAGCTTCCTTCTGCAGACAACTTCAAAACCTATACTCCCTTATCTTGTCTGTCTCTGTGTGTCCCAACTACCATTGTTGTCCCTTGACCTACTTAATTGTTAACTTAGTGGTCAGTCCTAACCACAGGCTAGTTATTTCCACACAGTAGTTAAAAATAATTTCTCAATATCTAGTTGTGATCTATGGAAGGTAATACAAGATAATGATTACTTTCATTAAGCTGCAAAACCTTTATTGTGACCCACATCTTTTCCTTCAATTGCATTTAGTTTCATAAGAGCCAAGCACACCCATCTTGTTAACCACTAACTTAAAACCCGACTTAATGAATGAGGCCATCCAAATTTGAGGCCAGTCTCTTCAAATGACTTTCTCACCACCAGAGCAGTGGCCTGGATTCCAAACCCAGTTTAAGAAACATCTCTCCAACCAAGCTCCTGAGGGCCAGATCCTGGAAATGTGCTGCAGAGGACAGTGGAACCATGCCTGTCCAGCTTGTGCAGGATAAGAGGTAATAGGGTTACTGAATGTAGCGTCCATGAGTTCAGGGCCGGAGTCAGGAGCGCACACTGAAAATGAGTTGGCCAAGCCAGCAAGAAAAGACAGAATACACAAGGAAGGAGGTAATTCAGAAGAGAAATAAAGATTGACGAGAAAAGAATGTTTGAATCAGATTCTAGAGAATTAGAGACTTCAAGTCTTGATAGCAAAGATAGATTTAGGGGCACAGACTTTAACACGCTTGGCCTTACTCTATAGGGAATTAATAAAATATCTCCAAATGTACACAAATCCAAAGCATTCACCTCCTCTCTAATTTCATTTCTTTTGCTCTGATAAAAAATTCCCTGACCACAAGTGACTGAGGGGAAGAAAGGGATTTTCCAGTTTACAATTCCAGGTTACAGCCCATCCTGGTAGGCATTCAAGGAGGAACTTCAAACAACCAGTTGATGTCACACCCACCATCAAGAGCAGACAGCCATGCTTGCTCACTTGTGTTCAGTTTGATTTCTTCAGCGTTAAGGTTTCTGTCTAAGGAATGGTGCCCCTAACAGTGGCCTTGGTCCTCCCACATTGAGACTCTCTTCCAACGTGATTTTAGGTTGTGTCAAGTTGATAAAACTAACATCACAACCACCATCTCACATGTATATACAGTTCACTCCAAGACTCACTAGCTTCTCCATTCTTTTGTTCATCCACTTATAACACATTTATTGGGCATCTGTGAGTACTCATTGAAAATGCTAAATTACAGTGGAATGCAGCTCGCCTCAAAGCTCTTGACTGCCCATCTTGTAGAAGACAATGTGATTTTCTCACTTTCCATACCCTTCTTCTCTCATTCATCACCAAAGCCCATATCTTACGGCACTTTGGGGTTTCCAAATTCCATCTTTCCCTTTCTGAGCTCTCAGTATATACAACTTTTTGAAGAGCGCCTGTCTATATTACTTCTAGATTGGACAAACCCTATGGACTAGCACACTTTATCTTTTATGTGTCTCCAGGGGATTAGCTCAGACAAGGGCACTTAGTGCAGCTTAAAGGCTTGGTAAATATTTCAGATGTACTGCTTTGTCCAAGGGTTGTTGCCCTGAGGTTGGAACTTTCATCAAGTTACTCTTGCTTCTATAGTTAATTTAGCTATAGCAGGAGATTTTCTTGGTAGCTTCAGAATTCAATGACATCTAATTACTAGCTGGAACCCAATTTGGACTTTGTGAGCTCCTTTAACCTCCCGGTTACTGGATACAGCACGCTGGTTGATTTCTGCTTATAACATTTGGATTACTGGCTGCTTTGAATCTTTTAGTAAAACTGATCTGGGAATTATCAAATTTCTAAGGTAAATACATTTTACATATATACCAAGAAAGATGTCTGCATTTAGAGAATACTAACCAAGCAACATTCTAATTTTATTGTGCTTCTTTCATTTTTAAAAAAGGTACATTGAAATTGGAGATTTTTGACCAAAAAACTTGTAATTCCAGCTTTATAATAAACTGTACTTTTCAAATCTGTTCGCATTTTTGAATTGCCTATGTCAGTTCTTTTTAACTGTTTATCTTGGAGCCATTTGTTTTTATCTTTGTCTATCTTATGTGAAATCAATCTGAAAATGTTTCTCGTTGACATGACAGTCTGACCAGTTATAGAATCTTCTTGACAGTCTCAGTCTGTAGTTCTAGCTGGCCTGGAACTTGCTGTATAAACCAAACTGGCCTTAAACTCACAGAGGTTGGCTTAGCTCCATCTCTCAAGTGCTGAGATTCAAGGCAGATGCTACCACACTTGGCAGTTACAGCATATTCTTTATGTTGCGTTCTTTGATGTGTAACTGTCACGTTATTGTGAGGCAACTAAAGAAACTCAAAGTTGGGTCAAGTATGCTCAGTGTGATACCTGAAAAATCTTCCTGCTTTTTGCATCATGAGAATGAGTACTTAAACATTTCTTTCGTATTCTATGGGCTATGTGTACAACTTTACAGTTTCAAACGTGGTAGCCAGTCACCAGCTCATGAGCATAGACCATGATGCAAACACCAACCCATCTCCTTTGGCTTGTGTAACTGGCCCCCTACTTCCAGATGTCTGTTGTCAGATCACACATATAAACAGCTAAAGGATGTGACTTCCCCTGGAGGTGGTCAGAAAAGGCCTATCAATCTCAGGAAGCAAAGCAGATAATACAGGCAGCCAGGATGAAAGGAACTCTCAACCCGAGTCCTCTTCAGGTTCAGTTGCTTTTACAACTTTTCTCTCCCTCTTTGAACAGAGTTGGAAGTGTGACATTTTAAAGTTAGTTTTTATAGAAACAAATGTCAGGAGAGGTGAGTCATCCTAATATCTCTAAAAATAAATCAGGTTGTCAAAGAAATCAAAACTTTGCCCTCAAGCTTAGCCAGCAAGAGAGCAAGTCTATGCACCCGCGGGCTGTGCAGCTGCTACAGGTAATCCCAGAAGTTGAGGGCACTGTGTGACTGGTAAAGCTGGAAATAAGAGGCAGAAAGAACTCGTGGTTTTGCTTTATTTAACTGCAAAGTGGCCCTTGGGAAATGTGCTAGATTGAGATGGAGAGAAACTGTGCCTGTTTCAAATGAGGACCAGGACAGACTTTCTAAGGGCATACTTTCCTCTGTTCAGATTTGAAATGCAGCTTCATCGGCAGCCTAGAGAGCTAATGTGTGGTAATGAGCAGCCACAGTGAGCTGAGTTTGGGGGTCTGGGATCTCCACAGCCCTCAGTGGGATCCCCAGGATCCCAGGTATGCCCCGTGTGAGTTCTATTCAGCACATCAGTGTTGAAAGGAAATAGTTGAGTGTTGAGTTCCAAATTTAGAGGCAGAAAAGCCAACTGTTAGGCTTCTTTTCACGTTGCTTTTCCACAGCCCTCTCTCCCTTTCCAGTGGCCACCACCAAGGCCAGGACTTGCCGTCACTGCTCAGGCCTGCACACTGCACAGTGTCCTGGGGTACGGAGGAAGCCTCCGGTGCTTCCCTCACATTCTACCCCTGCAGTATTTGCTAAGAGGCAACCACTGCTACTCATTTCTTGGATCGCCTTTCAAAGCTATTCTACACATATGTGAACGTACATTAGCTCAGGATCTGTGTTGATTAGCTTAATTTCAACTTGACGGAACCTATAGTCACCTGGGAAGAAAGTCTCAGTGAGAGAGAGAGTCTACATTGGGTTGATCTATGGGCCTATCTGTAAAGGGTTGTAAAGTTAATTCTATGCCATTAGTTAAGTTAATTAAGGAAGACCTAGACCACAGTGAGAACCACCACTCTTTAGACAGGTGGTCCTGGCCAGAGAGGAAAAAATTCAGGCTGAATACAAGCAAGGAATCAAGCACGTATATATGCTTTCATTTCTCTCTGCTTGCGACTGTGGATATAATGTGACTTAGTTGTTTGAAGTTCATACTTTGACTTCCCCTCAGTGATGGACTGTAACCTGGAATTGTCAGCTGGAATAAACTCCTTTCTCCCCTAAACTGCTTTTTTATCAGGTTACTTTATTACAGCAACAGAAACAAAAGTAGGAAAGATGCTTCTAAAAATGTATACTATTTTATTATGAAAACTTTCAAGACTAGGTGGTTAGCTTTGCAGTTAGATGCTTGTCTTATAAGCACAAGGACCTGAGTTCAAACCCCAAAACCCACATAAAAAATCTAGATGTGGCTCACATCTGTAATCTAAGAACTGAGGAGGCAGAGACAGGTGGATCCCCCTGGGGCTTGCCAGGCAGCCAGCTTGGCCTACTTAGCAACTTCTCAGTCAGTAAGAAACCCTGTCACACAAAAATACATGGATACATAAAAGATATGCTGATAGATAGACAAATAAATATATATAACTAGATGATGTAGGTAGGTAGATAGATAGATAGATAGATAGATAGATAGATAGATAGACAGACAGAAGAGGTAGATAGCACTTGAGGGTAATGGCCAAGCTTGTCCTCTGTGCTCCACAGGCACATGTTCGGGTGTCAGCTGCACACACAGGAACATACACACACACACACGCACTTTTTAAGTTCCCTCAGATTGTTGTGATAAAATACAAAAGCAACTTAAGAGAGAAAAGGTTGATTTCAGCTCACAGTTTAAGGTACAGTCCACCACGGTGGGGAAGTCAAGGCAGTGGGAGCTTGAAGCCGCTGGTCACATCATGTCTGCAGTCAGAACAAAGAATGTGTACAAGCTGATGCCCAGCTCCTCCTCTCCATCCTATGCAGGGAATGGTCATACCATGATTAAAATGGGTCTACCCAAATCAGTGAACATAATCAAGGTAATGTTCCATACACATGCCCAAACGCCCCTATCCCAGGACATGCTAGTTCCTGTTAAGCTGACAATGAATGCTAACTCAGATACACACACACACAAACACACACACAGACACAGACACACACACATACACACACACACACACACACTTTGACATCTTTCAAATACAGATAGTACACACAGTGACATTCTAGTCAATAATGTGCCTTAGCCCATGAGATTATATTACCTAGTGATATCATAACTGTTTTAACTTGTGTCAGTGTACTCTGTGAAGTTTACTCAGGATGAAGTTACCTAATAGAGTGCTTTTCAGAGTGTATTCCTGTTCGAAAGCCGTACATGCAATATAAGAATGCTGAATAAATTTTCTATGAATGACAGCACCAAAAATCCCCACTATTTAGATGCTCACCCTGCCATTTATCAAACTTAACAGTATTTTTTAAAGGTCACTTTTCTATCTGTATCTGCCTGTACACTTACCCCTGCTGTAGTTCCAGTATTGAAGTACTCTCAGGGTCCATTTTTCACAGTCCTGGTCACCAGGCTGGTGCTCTTGGGAGGAGGCAGACCTTTTTCTGGGAGCTGGTAGGAATTCCCTGGATTATTAACTGCACACTGTTGGAAAGGACTGTGGGACCCTGGCTCCCACCTAGTTTTCTTTTGTTCCTAGGGAGGAACCGAGCATTTTATTCCACTCTCTGCTCCTGTCATGACCTGTGGTCTCACCATAGGCACAAATCCAATGGACCCAATTGATCATGGGCTGAGCCGTGCAAAACTGTGAGACAAAATAAACATTTCCCTGTAGGATTCGATTATCTCAATATTTTTCTGTTTATGGAAAATGATCTAACATGTTCTCCTTACCCATCAATTTTATTTTTCAAAAATTAAGGAGGGACTGGGGAGATGGCTCAGTGGGTAACAGTGCCTGGGGGCAAAACAAAAGGACCTGAGTTCAAATCCCCCATAACCATGTAAAAAGTCAGGCATGCCTGTGTGTACTTTTCACTCCAGCACTGGGGAGTTGAGGCAGGTGAATCCTGGGGTCTCTCTGGCCAGCCACCCAGAATAAATGGTGAACTTCCAGTTCAGTAAGAGACCATGTCTTTAAAAGAAATAAGGCAAAGAGTGATAGAGGAAGAAACTCAATGGCTTCTTCTTTCTTGCACATGCCCATATGTATGCAACACACACATACACACACCCCACAGATCAAAAATATCACCCTCAGCCCAGTGGCCTCCTGCTTATTTAGTTCGGCACGAATCTTGTGTCGGGGCTGAAGAGATGTCTGTCTGTAACCTGCCTGCCACACAAGCATAAAGACCTAAGTTAGATCCCTAGGACCCATATACAAAGCCAGAGACAGTGGTACACATCTCTAACTCCAGCACCGAGCAGGGTATTTGGGGCAGAGGAGTGGATTCCTGACAGTCCTTGGTCAGTCAACCTAGCTGAATCAGTGTACTTCAGATTCAGTAAGAAAACTTATATCAGAAAAATAAGGTGAAAATACATGAGGAAGATACCTGGCCCCTGATGGCTACATAAGCCTGCACACGTGCATACATATATGTGCACACATTCACGTAGACACACACACATAAAGAATCTTGTGTATTTTATCCTTTAGAATTAGAGAAATACTGATTTAACTGGGAGTTTATAAAGAAAGGTCTTTGAAAAATGATTGAATATTTTTCTTACCATCTGCCACACTGTCAGAATGCACTAAAGTGACATCAAACTCACAGACTGCTGTGGGAGCAAACAATGTTTAAACCAAAACTGCATCTCTTATCTTCAGTGTTACATGGATCATGGAATGCTCAGGAATGAAGCATCTTTACTTTAACAGACACTTTAGCAGGTGAATTACTACATGTATTTTGATTTCCCTGAAGATCTGATCTGGTTAATTTTATTTCAAATTCTTAAATCATTACCTAGAGGTAAAAACAAATATGAAATGATTAATGTCCATGTTTCTTCCCAAAATGTTTATTTTATATAAGTTTTCTATACATAGTTGCTCAAAGTGCTTTATAACATTGTCAGAATATCCCACCGATTACCATCTAGCCAGGAATTAGGGTTTCTTTCAGGGAGAAGTAAATGAGTGACAGGAACAGTGATCACTGGTCACAAAACATGTTAGAACTGGACCTTCTAAGGGGAAAAGGGCAATAATATTTTCAAAAGAAACCCGTTTTATGTCACTTAAGACTACCAAATTGCTCTTTTTCTAAATTTTCTTTTATTCAGCTCTTATTCTACCAAAATTCTGACAATTAGAGACTTGTTTTAGATAGAAATTCACTATGAAATAAGGAATACTCTGGGTCTCAGGCTGAACACTCTTCTGCAGTTACATGACTTAGCCTAATCCCTTTCTCTCTTTTTATTTTCCTGAGAGAGATGACTTGTGTAGAGAAAGTGATAGGGAACAGTGGGTGAGGAGAGAGATAATTGGGGGAGACTGGGGTATTTACAGTGATCTTAGCTGGCATCCCTCTCTACAGCAGTGATCTGAATTCTCTCTTCATACTAAAACTGCCTAGGGAACTATTTAGAAATGAAACAAAGCAAACCCAAACAAACAAGGATCAGTGCCCGAGCCCTCCTCCCCAAAGCCCAATGATATCAGAATCTTTGTGGGGGGCACAGTTTTCTTTTTTCTTTTTAAAGTTCCCAGGGTGATTTTTAAATTAATGGTTAACACTAAGAACAACACTTTCTTCATTCTGATTGCCTAGTCCTACTCCAAGCCAGTTCAATTAGAATACTCTGCGCTAGGAAAACGGAAATTCTTTTAAAGGTATCCCAATAGTTGCAGTGTACAGCCAAAGTTATGACCCATGGCTTTGGCGCTAGTATCAAAATAACTTAGAGGACTTATTTGTGAGGAAGATGGAGGTTCCAGCTCTAGATTTTCTGATTCAGCAGGTCTGAGGTGGAGCCTAAAAACTGTCATTTTGAGCAAGTTTTGGGTTCATGTTATTAAAGCAGCTATGGGAACCATCCACCCCACAGGATAGCACTGGAAAACCCTTCATCTTAACTGCCAATAGTAAATGATGCCCACCCTACCCAGGACCTCATTTCCTCAAAATGTCCATCTAACAAAGTCAAATTTTTGTGCACCGTAAGAAATAGATAAAAGTCTTCCTTAGCACTGACATTTTCAATGACCCCAAACTGAAAATAACCAAACGGCTACTAAAGGTGAAAAGGAAGAGATACTTTACATATTTAGACAGTCTGAAATAATGTATAGCAGGAATAATAAGTATCTTTCCTCAATATTTGGATGATTCTTAAAAATATATTGTATATAAAAAGCCAGACATACGAAATGTTATTTTGCTTACATACATTTCAAATAGAATGGACAAAACTAAAGTATATTATTTAGAAATTCATAGTAAAGAGTTAATACTGCAGCAAAGATGATGCCCGTTCCTTGAATAATGGATAATGGCTTCCTTTTAGGTTGGAGGAAGTATTTTCATTGAGAAATGCCTTGGGGTAATTACTGCATTTTATGCCTTTGCCTGAGTGATGGTTGTATGGTTGTTTTTCTAATAATCTAAATATGTTTTTGTTTCCCGCACTTGCCCACATGTCTATGATGTTTCATAATAAGAATATAGAGTAATAAAATCAGGAAGATTAGTAGAGAAAATTACATAGAAGCAACATTAAGTTAAAAGCTGAAGCAGGGGCCTGGAGATACAGATCTTACAGAGGACCTGAGCTCTGTTCCCAGAGCTTCATGTTAGGCAACTCACAACTACCTGTAATTCCAGCTCCATGGGACCCAGTGCCCTCTGCTGGCCTCATTGAGCACTGCATACACACACATACCCACCCTCCATACACATAAATAAAAATATACAATTTTTTTTTTTTTAAAGAAAAGCAGAGCTGAAGTATGATGATTCCTGGTTGTCTGTAGTCATGGAAGTTTAATACCTGAAATCGGTTCTGGTAACTACATAGTTGTCATTTCCATTATTTTGTTTGTAAAGCTGGAAGAAAACTATTTTGGGGGAGTAAATAAAGACAACTAAAGCACTGTATGCGAGGAATATTGTTTTCTGTTTCTTGTCCAGGTATAAATATTAATAGTGTACCCTCCTCTTCAAAGGGTCCTGATTTTGTCAATAATGAGTATGTGTCTATTTTTAGCATTATTTTGTTAGACATTTGAAGCATAATACAATGTTGTCTTCAGTGACAAATCTTAGTCTATACAATGAGAATTTATTGCTATGTTTGTGCAAGTAGTTTATTCTATGCCTGCATGGCTTTGGGAAAATGTTACTCATCTCAAAACCATATTAAGTTTTTTTAGAATTATAAGCTGTTTGCCTTTCTCTCCATCTAAAAGGATTAGACTAATGTAATGGTTCCAATAAAATTAATTACTTATCTAATTATACCTACTCAACCAACAATACAAAAGTTGATTTCTTAGTAGAAATATGGGACAGAAAGTCATGCCAAGACTCCAAGGTTTAATAACTAAATACTGTGCCATTTGTTTCTGCCTTGGTCATTTCCTTCTATGAGGCAATACTTGCTATGTAGCCCAGTCTGCTCTCCAAATTGCTTTCCTCCTGCCTCGGTCTGCTCCCAGCACAATATGCCACCATATCCTGCTTATCACCCACTTTTAATTCTAAATGTCCTCTCTCAAAGCTTTTCTGTAGATCAGTGAAAACTGCATTCAAGGAAGACCAGAGAGGCATTAGAAGGAGACAAATGTCCGGGGATAAAAATAAAAACTTGAGTGAAGTTTCTTCTAACTCAAACTTTCTAAGTCAGCTCTCTAAGTACAAGCCTGGGAACATCAAAGTGTTCCCACATGCTCACATCCTCCTCTTCTCCAACCCACTCTTGGAAAGAAAAAGAGCCAAAGCCTTCAGATGAGATTGAAATAACTCAACAAAATTTATTAATACTCATCTGATTCTAAGGCCCTCAGGATAAACTCCCATTGACGTCAGCAGGAGATTACTTTTGCAGATGGTTATGAATTTATCTCAAAGATGTTTGAACTGGCTTGTTCAGAACTCTGCTGCTTCAGCAAAGACCTGTAAAGACCTTACTTACCAACCCAAGAAACTAGCATGGAGATTTGGACTCCTTGTATGTAATGGTACCCTCCGCCTGTCTGTGCTCAATGCTGCCTGAGTTTTTATCTGTAATAGGACAAGCATTTGCATGATCCTAGAAGACACTCTTTTATGGTCATTTTCAGTTTGAAGATTGTGTGCTGGGGCCAATAGAATGGATGGTTCTTACTAAGGAGCCAACAGTTCACATACAGTGGTCAAACTCTAGCCTGATTTAATGAGGGGGAGCTAGTTAACCACAGCCACAGAACAGTTGATTAAATAACACATCAGTCTGGAATCAGAACAAAAACCCATTGAAGCTGCCTTATATTAGGAGGAATTTACTTTAGGCTAAAACAAGAACCTTCATAGACACTTAAAAAAATGGCTGAAGTCAGGTTTAAAAAGTCCTTTCCTGAACTCTAATATATAGGGTGCTGCCTCTGTTTTCTTCTAATAGCTTCATCTCAGGTTTCATATTGAGGTTCTTTATTCCAAGTTGTTTTTTTTTTTTGTCCAGGGTGATAGATAATGGGTTTAATTTCATTCCTTTATACAGGAGATCCATTTTCCAGTACCATTTGCTGAAAATGCTGTCTATCCTCCAGTGTGCATTCTAGAAACCTTTGTCAAATACCAGATGACTGAAATTGTGTGCTGTCACGTGTGGGTTTTCTGTTTTCTTCTATTGATCTACACATCTGTTTTTGTGCCCATACCATGCTGATTTTATGATGATAACTTTGTAATATATTATGAAATCTGAGTTTTAAGATTTTTTTCTATTTTTGTGAAGAATGCCATGGGGATTTTGATTGGGATTGCTTTGAATCTATAAATTGCTTTTGGTAGTATGGCTATTTTCAAATTATTAATTCTTCCAGTCTATGAGCACAGGAGGTCTTTGCATCTCCTTGTGTCTTTCTGAACCTCTTTCTTCATATGTCTAAAATTTTAATTTTAGAGATTTTTTAATGTCATTGGGTAGATTTCTTCCTAGAGTTTTTGATGCTACTGTGAATGGGAATGTTTCCATGATCTTTTTCTGACTGCTTGTTATTGACGTACAGAAAGGCTAGTGATTTTCATAAACTGAGTTTGTTTCCTGACACTTTACTAAAAGTGTTGATCATTTCTAGAAATTTTCTGATGGAATTTTTGGTGTCTTTTACTTATATGTCATATCATCTGCAAATGGACACTTTGGACGCTTCCAATTAGTAACCCTTGAATCTACTTCTCTTGTCTTATTGCTCTAGCAAGAATTTCAAGCACTATATTAAAAAGGAGTGGAGATAGTAGACAGCCCTGTCTGGTTCCTGATTTTAATGGGAATGCTTCCAGTTTTTCTCCATTTAGAATGATGCTGGTTGTGGGTTTCTTGAGGATAGTCTTATGTTTTGGAATATTCCATCCAGTTCAATTCCATTTCTCCATGACTTTTATCATGAATGTATGTTCAATTTTGTCAAAGGCTTTTTCTGTGCCTATTAAGACAATCGTGTGATTTTCGTCTTTAAGTCCATTTTTATGACTTATTACATTTATTGTATTACATATATTGAACCATCCCTGCATCTCTGGAATAGTGCCAATTTGATCATGGTAGATGATCTTTTTCAATGTGTGCTTGTATGCAATTTGTAAGTATAAATCAGACCTCATTGAACTAAAAAGCCTCTGTATAGTGATGAAGGAGAATATTTCATTCTTCAGAAACACAGAAAGAGTGGTGTGGTGCTTTGTACAGCTATGGAATTAGGACATTTATAAATACCGTCAAGTGAGATGCTCGAATCAGGATGAGCCCAGTGTTTTGGGAGGGAAGCAGGGTAAACTGAGAAGACTTTTAGATAGGTATAGTTCATAAATGTATCAGGATCGTTAAAATTTTCATACTTTAAGAACCATTAGAATTTGGGAGGAGTTAAAGAAGTAACTTAAAAAAAATGAAACCCATATATGTGATGATAGGCAGTATATTTTTTCACTGTCTTTAAAATTCCAAACCTAGAAATAACCAATGCTAACCAAAAGTAACAGAGAAATACAAAGGAATATTATTCAGTCATTAAAAATAACTAAAGAGAGAAAAATGAAATAGAATCAGCTCACGTGGGGACACATACTGGAGTAGAAAATCCCTTACAAGGTCAGACTTTGTGTTTCTGAAGAGCGCAGCGCCCTCCCTCACCACTGCTTCTTTCTATTTTCTCTTCTTTGGTTGCAGTTGGCTCTTCATCCTGCTACTTGCACTGTCACATCAGCTTTCAATTCCATTTTCCACTGCCATCAGCTGGTTCCTGTGTGTCCCCGACACATTTTCATGAAAAGGAGTGTGGAAATTCCTACAAGGAGGACTGGGGGAGGCCCATTTTAGAAAAGATGAAGGCCTAGGTGTACAGCTCCACAATGTCCACTATAAAATATGAATTACTGAAAATGAGTCTATTTTGGTCGATGGTGGTTACACATACCTTTAATTCCACCACTCAGAAGGCAGAGGCAGGTGAATCTCTGTGAGATTGAGACCAGCCTGGTCTATGTAGCAAGTTTGGGGCAGCTGTGGCTATTGGAAGACTCTGACTCTAAAAGACCAAAAAAAGGAAGAAAAAAAAAAAAAAAAAGACTACACTCTGGATGGATATGTGTACAGATGCCCAGAGTGGTAACTGTTCTTTCTTTGTTTTCTAGATCATTATGAATTTTAAAATGACCTAAATCACAAATGAAAAGGACATCTGTAGCTTTCTAGTCTCCTGCAATGGAAGATACACACACACACACACACACACACACACACTATATATATATATATATTATAAATATATAAAATTTATATTCAAAACTTTCATACAATGCATTTTATCATATTCATACCTCCTCCTCTCTACATGTCCTCTATTATTATTTGTCCATCCTCTATTATTATTTGTCCACTTTTAAAGGCCTATATAGAGTCTAATTTGTGTTTCCTAAATGCACTTAGGTGTGGGTATATCCCTTGGAGTCTAATCAACCTATCCAGTGTCATACAATAAGGAAAGCTGGAAGCTGATTCTTCCTCCCCTAGCACCTACCAATTGCCAAGAAGTTATAAGATCCAGAGTAGTAGATGGATGCATGGAAGCTGCGGTGTCTCGACACCTCCCGATAGTTGCATATGTGAACTCACATGCTTATGATAGCAGCACAAGGCTGTGCAAACCCAAGCCAGACAGGGGCCCAGCATGGATGTGGAAAGATGAGTCCTAATGATTGATATTTTTAAAGCCTAAGCCTTTCATGGAAAGTCTTTGATGATGTTAGTGAAAAATTGAAGACCATGCTTTTGAAAAGAGTTTCTATTGTGAAGTTGTATTAGGAGATTTAAGAAGAAGGGTATTTCTTGTCTAACCTGTAACAGCTATAAAACAGGAGACTGGAGAGACCGCTCCGTGGTTAGGAGCACTGGCTGCACTTTCAGAGGACCAGGTTGGAATCCCAGCACCCACATGGCAGCTAACAATCATCTGTAACTCCAGTTCCGATGGTTTCGACACTCTTTGTCTTATGACCACCAAGGGCAATGCATAACATGGGTGCAATTACAGATATTCAAGCAATATACTCATACATATAAAACAGAAATAGTAGACTTTTCAGTGCTACAAATGCAGTAGTAGAAGAGGATTAAGACCCTTGTAAATAGACCAAATAGCTATAAGATAACTGGCAATGACTTACTCTTTTTTACTGTTGTCATAAGGTAAGATAAAAATAAATATATTAATGGAAGGAATAGCACAAGGTGGGAGAAAGCAATAAAATTAAAACTTTTAAAAGTGAAAAGAGTCTCTGATGACCCAGATTGATCCAGTGAAGGTTTTTATAATTCTATTGTGGTTCTGTTTAGTGCTCTTCCAAGCCTGGAGTGAAACATTTTTAAAACCTTTGTTAATCAAAAAAGTTAATGTGTACATGTGTGTCTATGTAGGTATGTGCATGTCTGTGCAGGTGCCAAGGAGCTGCAGTCACAGGTGGCTATGAGCCACCTCGATGCAGTTGCTGGGAACCAATGCAGAGTCCTCTGCAAGAACAGTACATGTTCTAACTGCTGAGCCGTACCTCTAGACCTTTGAACCTTTCTAATCTTACATTATTAGTGAAATGCTTTAGATTTGCCAGAAGATGCACAAATGTGACACAGTCAAGTTCTGCTGAGCCTGTTAGAACACATCGTAAGAGCCAATGAAGTAAGAAACATCTTAAACTTTTGTTGTTTTACTGTACATCTTAGCATGCTTTTTTCTTTTCTAATAAATAATTTTATCTATTTATCTATTTAACCATGTATGTATGACAAAGGCTTATGTGGAGGTTAGATGACAACTTGAGAGAGTTTGTTCTCCTACTGTGAGGGTTCTGGGGATCAAACTCAGGCTGTCTCACTTGGCTTGGAAATGATCTCCTTCACCCATTGAGCCATATGACCAGCTCTAGTTTTTTTTTTTTTTCCTCATTAAGTCTCTACTCCTAAAATTCTTCATATCTTTTCTTTGGGTATTGAAACTTCTATAAACACTAGCTTTTCCTTTTGTTCTACTACTGAGGCATTACCCTTATTTACGGACTACTTGAAAGGAAGCACTGTGATACTATAACAGTTGATCCAATAGTGAAAACAACTACTGAGGGCCTGAAGGGCAGACAGTATATACAGCATGGAAACAGAATAAAGTGAAGGTTTACATTGTGGATGGATAGAAAGGCTCATGCAAAAGAATGTGCACTCTAAAACTCTTGAATTTTTTTCTGTAGAATTTTCCACTTCATGTTTTCAGGCTGTGGTTGTCTAGAGGGGAACTAAAAACACAAAAAACTGAAGCCAGTGATAGGAAGAGGCCTCTGTAATGGGTCCAGACTTGAGAACAAAGGCTGAGACAGATATCAAAATCCAGACCATTTACATTTAAGACATTTGATGTGCAGGTAAATGAGATCATATAAAGCAAATCTGTACAAAAGAAGAAACAACAGCTGAGAAACTGTAAGAATGGTCAGCCAAACAAATTAAGAAAAAGTAGCCAATAAAGTGAAAGACTTTGATCAGAAGTTTATGGTACCAAGATAAGAAAGCATTAGAAGAGAACTCATCAATTTACTAAATACTGTGGATAAGATAAATGTGAAGAAAATGCAAAGGCTCCTGCATAATTTTGTGATATTAAAGTCATCAGTGAATCATAGACAAGTTTTCACATAATATTGAGATGGAGTCCATATTTGAATGATGCAAATAGAATGAATCAAGAATAAATAAGTGGAGCCATCATGATAGATAGATGATAGATGATAAATAGATAGATGTTTGTGTGTATGTATGTGTGTGTGTGTGTGTATGCGTGTGTGTTATTTGACTGTGACAGGAAGCAAAGTAGTAAGAATGTAATTGAATATAGTATGTGCTGATGACTCTTCTGAGGTGGATGTGCTCTGGAATGAGTCATACTAGTTATTCCTTAATCAATGAATATGTGTCTATCATGTCTCCTCTTGTGGAATGATTACCATTGAGTTTTCATTTTAGGCTTTAGTTTTCAGGAATGCTCCTTCAGAGATATGGCAAGGACTGTCTATACTTCTGTTTTGTTAACTGAATCCTCATATATTAGATCTGCAGTCTTCTCATGAACTAGCTTCCTGGCCCTATCATCTAGCTACATTGGTTGTATTGTTAGTTACTTCTAGACTCTTGGGACAGGCATCCCATATCTTGTACCAGCTCTCAGAATTTCTCTGCATAGTTCGGGTCCAGTCTTTATGGGGCCCTTTTCTGCATAATCTAGATCTTCATAACAGTAGCATGATTTCCCAACCATGTCCTGCTGCCTTTTGTTTGACCTTCTACTACCCACTCTCATCTTCCATAGTCACTGTGTCTAGTCCACCTATGGTCCACATTTAGTGTGGTGTGGAGCTCTAGCCCTATAGAATAAAGATGATGTAAACAGGAAACAGATTCCCTAATATCTATCAGTCCTTGGTGATACTTAGTTCTCCAAGCCTAGGACACTTGCCCTTTAAGAGATAACATCCTTATCTCTTGAGTTGCTGTGAGTGATAAACAAAGTGTTTATTGCCTATAAATTGTTACCTGGAGCAGAGGAAATTCCAGATTTACGGTAGCTGCAGTAATTACATCTAGTAACAACATAAATAAGTTATTTCATTTTCTCCTTAGTGTTATGGCTTAGTTAATGTCTTCAAACCTGCTGAAGTCTTAATTGCAAAGTGATTTTAAAAACTGTTTTCTTCACCTCTTTGTTTGATAAATTGATAACTTACACTGGTTTATGGGAAAATTTATGACAGCAGTCTACTGCTAGGCTTGTTTTGCAGTTTAGTTCGTTATCTGAAAATAGAAAAAGCAAGTCTCCACAAGGAGGCTGTTCCGTTACTGAATCCATGTGCCAGTTCTGGACCCCAGAGGAGTGACATTCTAGAAAGAAGGAAGACCCTTAATGGAACAAGAGGAAGAGATATGATCCAGGGCTTCCATAAACTCCCCAATGCTGGACTTGTTACCTACTGTTCTTCTGCCTCCAGAGTCACAGCTTCACTCTGGTACCAAATAAGCACTACCTAATTCTTTCCAGTAGAAGCAGAATGAAAATCTCATGTATAATTTTAAATTTTATAGTGGCTAACTCAAACAACTTTTTTCCTCTCTGTGAACTTATTTGGATTTTTACTTTATCAGCTTTACTGAGATATAACTCACAGGTTGTATAATTTCAAAGATACGATTAAATGGCTTTTAGTGTAGTCACAGAGCTGGGAAATCCTCACCACACTCAAGTTTAGGACATCGCACGCTCTCATCATCCTATCAGCGAGCAGTGGTTAGTGATCAGTGATCCACTTTGTTTCTACATGGATTTTTCTTCCATTCCAAAAGAATAATACTTCTGTGTTCTTGTCAGTCACAGAAGATAGACTTTAGAATATAACTACCTTTATTCAGCACAATGTATGTGGTTCTTGGACATTATGATAAGCATCCGTAATTTACTCCTGTGGTTGAAAAATTGGTCCTCCATATTGTAGACACTTCACATTAATTCATTCATCCATTGGTGGACCTTTGGATTCTTTTTGATTTCACTGATGATTAATAAAGTTACTATAGACAGGGTTGTACAGTTTTAATGTAAACACAAATTTTAATTCCCTTACAAAAATACCTAGAACGAGCTTGCTGAGTTCAGAGAGAAGTCACATTTAACTGCATAATGAAATACCAACACGATTTTTAAATGCCTGGACTGTTTCTTTACCAGTGAAGGAGGAGAGTTCCCATTGTTTCAAACTGTTGCCAGCACTTGGTGGGCTCAGATTTCTCTTGCTTGCAATTCTAATGGATATGTAGTGGTAAAGTCACACTGGTAAAAGAGACTGCAGAGTGTGTGTCCCTGGACAGGACAGAATCAAAGTCTAAGAAAGCATAGTGAGGAGTGAACATCTGGGGAGCAGTCCATTGTTTAGACTGAAAACAAAGGGCTGAGAGAACATTCTGGGTTGGCAGAGAAGACTGCTTAAATTTTAAGGCAAATACACTTACAAAGAGTAAGCATGGAAGGAAGGAAGGAAAAGAAGGAGGGAGAGGGAGGGAGAGGGAGGGAGAGGGAGGGAGAGGGAGGGAGAGGAAGAGAGGGAAGGAGGGAGGGAGGAAAGGAAAGAGAAGAAGGTAAGAAAGAGAGAGGAGAAGAGATAAAGGAAGGGAGCGGGAACAAGAAAGAAGGAAGGAAGCATAGACGGGGGAAGGAGGGAGGGAAGGAGGAAGAGAGGGAGAGGGGAATGAAGGGAAATAGAGAGGGAGGGAGGGAGAGATGGAAGAAGGAAGGAGGAAGGGAAAGAACCCATCCCACAAGGTCCAAGCGTCAGATTCGATAGAATAGTCCAAGCCACAAATATTTTTTTTTCACAGAATGAACATGGACTTATTAAGGAAAACCTTAATAAAACTCCTGGGTGCAGGAGGGGTTGCAAGGGAGGAGCACCCCAGAAATGCAGCTTTTCCCAGAGATGCGTATGGAGCATGTGCTCAAAGAATCTGCAAAGCAGGCTGTTACACACCCCAACCCCCTGCACTGTGCCAGTCACTTTTTAAGATTTCAATGAGTCAGCCAAACAGGACTTGAAATAAAACTTCTGCTATGGTTCCGTTTACAATTAATCCAGCCCAAGAAAGAGAAATTAGGGGTGGTGAGAGGATGCTCACAGAGACCACAGGATGTCTTGAGAGTCAAAGGTGCTGATGAACACGGCACTGAATGACAGACGTGCTAGCTGACCTGGGCAGCTCAGGGCACGCAGCTAGCCTCGATGTGTTGTCACTTTTGAAGACTGAGTTGTGCCTTATACGATGTATGTAGAAGCCCTAATCTACAGTGTGACTAATTTGGAGGTGAGATTTTTAAGGACATAATAAAAGTTAAGGTGGTAGAGTCAGATCCCATATAGATTCAACCCTAATTCAACAAACCTGGTGCTCTCTAAAGCCCAGGAGAAACTTCTTTCTCCCTACATATGACATGACATGTAAACAGGTAGTGAGAAGGTAACTGTGGTGGAATCTGGGTCTTTTCTTTTCTTCTTTTCTTTTTCGCTTTTCCTTATGGAATCTTGACCATGGATATCTAATCTTCAGAGCTATGAGTAGATGAATTTTCATTGGATAAGCCACACAGTGTTAGGGCAGTCAGAACTGACAAAGGCAATCTTCCAAGTCCTATGTCTTTAACAACCACATTTATAGCAGAGAGGAAATAGGTATCAGACCAGTGTTGCTGGCCACATTCTGGCATGTCCTGGTTTCAGAGAAATACTAGAGCAATTTCCCTAGGACTAGAAGTACACATGCTAAAGACCAGTCTCTGAATCAGGAATTCTGGTTTTGATCAAACAACGCTCCTTTTACAAGAGAAAACAGACATGGTTATAACCTTAGGGTAGACTCAGTGGTTATTCAGGCCATAGCTAAATTCAGAGAGTTGAGAATTGTACAGCAGAGAATAAAAAGATCGAGACCTACAGGTAAATTGCTTTTGGTTTGCTCAAGTGTAAGGCCACTTCTTTTGACAGTAGAGAAAATATAAGTCATGTGGTTCTATTCAGATAGCGGCATCTCTCTCTGAACATTTAAATATGTCCTGTGTGCCAACCACCACATTAAGTAGAAGGGATGCAAAATGAGCTAAGTATATGTTTAAACAAGTTAAAGTGCATATTTATTGTAGGATATAATTTAAAACAGGTATTGTTGAAGATGTCTGTGTTATGCTTACTATATTTTAAATGAGATATTTCAGGTATTGTATGTAAATGTTATAGAAATCTAAGCATTGCAAATACAAATTGATCTGTGTAGAACATTTTTGGCAGCATATGCACAAATCTACTGCTGATTACATTTGGGGAGCAAAACTGGGTCTCGAGGTAGGAAGGATAGAGAGACTAAATTACATGAATTGCAGTTTATAACTGATCCATGTACGGTTTAATAAATTCATAGTCTACCCAGAGAGAGATGAATAAAAGTAAGTGGACTGAAGCATTCTGGGTCTTATAATGGAAACATACACAAGGTTAAACCAGGACACAAAGGAAAAAATAATCAACCTTCGTATGGAAGATCAGAAATGGACATCATCACTCTTTTAAGGGCAAAGTGTTACAAGAAAGTTTGGAAAACTGTAAGATAAGAAAAAGAACAAGAAAACACCATATCAGGAAGAAACACTAGAGCTATGAAACAGAGTGTTTGGGGGTCTGAAAGGAATGAGCACAAGTACAATTCAGTGAGCTATACTGATTGTTGAATACTGTGTTATGAGCTCTGCCACCACAGAAATGGCGAGGAAATTAAGAAAAGAAATCTGAAGAAATATTGAGTAGGCAGCAATCAAACCAGAGCGCCTAATCACTCACCAAAGACCTGAGGACTTGGACTTTTCCAGAGTCCTTGACACCATTATGAAATGACTCAGGGATTATTGTATAAGAGGCAGAAAGATAGAGTCAGCGGGTAGATGAAAACAAGAAAATCTTCCAAACAGTTGGTCAGTTACTCACAGAAATGGAGACAGCATGGCAAAATCCTATGCAAGCTCAAACCAGACAAAATCCCAGCAGAGACATGGGGAAGTGGGTGAGAATCCCAACCCACCCTAAGGAACAATGGATGGCTGCTGGGAGGAGACAGACAGTGTCTTACAGGAATGGGACTCTTGGTGGGCCCAGTGGATGGACCCACACTGAGGGACATTTAAGGACACAAATCAGACTGCTGTAATGAATATACATATCTCCATGTACATATATAAATTGGTTGAGGGCAGTAGAGAGGAGGTATGGATAATAGAACAGATCTAAATATCATCAAACTATATTGTGTGAAAATCACAAAAATTCAGTAAAAATAGTAATAAAAATATAGAGCAGATGTTTTGTCCAATGACAGAACTGCAAGGTCATTGATCACCTTGGGAACTTGAATCTTAGGTAGCCTGAAACATTGTTATTATTGTTATTATTAGGTTGCCTTTGCTCCACATGTAGAATGGACATCACCTCACCGGGTGTTGCTCAAGCATAATGAGCTTGTCAAGAGAACACTAAATAATGTGCTATAGGATGGAGGAGGGTTTGATCTTCCTCAGAAACTTCTGTAGCTTCACGTGTGTCATGGAGGAGGAAGGGTCCAGGTGACTAGAGGGTAGAAACCAGCCTGGGTAAAAGTGCCCTTACTCAGAAAAAGTGCCTCAGAAAATAGTTCTGAATTTGTCGGTTAATTTAAAACTTCTCTCCTCTGAGATTTTGAGGACTAGGTGTCCAAATATGTTCATCTCTGGCTCCATCTAAAGCTATTTTTCCCAACAAATGACCCATGGAGCCGTAATTCAAATGTTCCGCTGAATTCATTTGTGCTTTAAAAGTTAACAACTAGGCTTTGGCACCAGGTTGGCTTCTGCTCAAATCCTGGTTTTGCTACTTGGCTAAGTTATTGGATTTCTCCAAGCCTCATGCCACTGCCAAACACTGGGGAGAGTATGTGGGTTACTCCAGCAGTGTTCTCTGGAGTCTCAATTGAGAGAGTGAGTTCCCCAGGCCTCATAATGCCACCTAAAGCAAGAACCTATAGAAGGCAGATAATTTTATTATTATTGAGAATTGTTAACTGCATACTTTTATGTGCCAACTTTCGTTTTCAAATAATCTCAGATATTCTTTTATGGAGTTCAGTTAAACGAAATTTTGTTGTTAAGTAGACAGGTCTAATAGTAAGTCTTCTGAAATTCTTTTGGCTAAAAGGCACTGTTATTTAAGCAAAAAATCGAATAAAATGCTACTTATGGAAAAGATTCTACATTCTGATACTATATTAAAACAACAATAAATTTACTTACTATTAATACTTATTGCAACATCAATTGCATTTGAAGTTGTGCATTGTGATGATTTATGCCTGTATAAAAGAGGAACTAGTTTTCATTTTGAGAATGGAAAAGTCTGGGTTTAATTTCTGGAACTTCTGTTTCCTAATTCTACAGCCTGATACAAAACACTTTAAAGTGACAGAAACTGAATCATATTGAGCACTTACTGTATAGTAGTACATTTATAATTAATAAACCATCTTCAAAACAAATAATAAACCCATTGAGAGTTATGTGAGCAAGGTAGGGAGAAAAATACCATTTGCCCAACATCACAACTCAGATTTGAACCCAGGTCTGAGATTACAAAGCCCACATCCTGCACCAAGAGTTAGGCAGTGTAGCAGAATGCTAATAAATCAAAGCTGGGGAAGCTTACTTTGAGAAGTTTCACAAGGAAGGGTGAACATTCATCCTGTTTTCACATGGTGCTTTAAATATTAGGGGTTAAAATTATTTTATGTAAATTATTGTGATTTAAAATGAAATAAAAACATAATTAGGAATCATAATATATTCATAGAATTCTAAATGTATTTGGCAATGAGACACATTTATCAATTGAATTGATACTAAGAAACAGTAACCCCAAGCAAGTGAAGCACCCACTTTTGAATGAGAGGTGGAAGACCTCTTCATCTCCTGCTTATAAAAGAGGACATCCCCTCAGCTTTAGATTTCTGCCAAAGGTTGAGTTTCACCTGATCCTCTTCCTGTGGAAAACATAGGCCATTATTAGTTCAGTTAAATTATTTAGCCTACTTAAAGAGAAAATCACATCCTTTTGAAATGTCTTTTTGTTTAATAAAAAATATCCTAATGATATTCTCTTGAACTCCTCCATTCTTCCTACATGATCTCGATATCCCTGCAATTTTTTTTCTTCCTTATCTTTAGCAGTTCTATTCTGGGTAAATTTTTGTATATTTCACACACACATTCTTCGTCATCTGTATACCCGCTTCCCCACTGGCGCCCTCCTGTGACCCCACACACACTATACAAAGATCTCATGCATTCTGTCATTTATGTTAAAGCCTAGCTAGTCAAGTTGGCATTTCCTGATGTCCTCCAGTGCAAGTTCATCCACTGGAGAAAGAAAAAAAATCTGATACTTCAAACACATGAAATTACACCAAATGAGTTACAATTTGTTACACCTATTTTATATGGTGAGTAATCATCTATATAGCTATTGACTCTGCTCATCTGACCAGAAACAGAGAACAAACTATTTTTCTTTATATCTCCGAAGTTCAAAGATCAATGATGATTAATGAACCATGCCCCAAACTCTGTTAAAACCCCAAGTTCAATCAATGCTGAATTCCTCAAACCAATAGACAGAAGCAGACCAGCAGACTGCTGGACATGATCTGGGTCCTATCTGTTTCCTCACTGCTACCCAGAGTTCCTCCTGGACCTGGCCTCTCAGGGCCAATGGTAGCAAACTCTTTCACTTGGATACCTGAACCTTCAGCCCATGAACCAAATAGAAAGCAAGTTGAATTTGAGTTGAGTCTTGTCGAGTAAAATAAGCGCAATGTGACTCATGAATAATTTTGAGTTTAGTGAACCTCTGCCATTCAAAGATGGATGTTCTCTCTTTGGTAACCACTTGACATATTAATGTTAGGAAATTTGACATTTCACTGAGAAATTAGAAGTATCTATACTGAAGGAGTCCCTCTACCCTCCAAAAGTTTTCGGTCCTTCTTTCGGCCCTCCCTTCTTTTCTTCTGTCTCTTCTTCTTTCCTTCTTCCTTCATTTCCTGTCCTCTCTCTTTCTCCTTCCATTTCTTCCTTTTTACTCTTCCGCCTTCCTGTCAGCATTTTCTCATCTGATGCTTTACAGGCAACATAAATAACAAGGCAAAATCTTATAAAGAAACTCTTAACTCCAACTGGTCAAATGACCACTTAACTTACTTAACAGACCATGTGTTAAGGTAACCTTAAGATGATCCCTTCCAGTACTGAGCAGAACTTTGATTTATTGCTTCTATATGTGAAAAAAGTAAATAATATTTCAAGAAAACTTTCCGCATTGTAAGATGGATTTGTGACCATAATTGAAAAAAACAGCACATTACTATTTTCTTCAAATTTGAGTGGTTGTTAAGGAAAGAAGGAAACTGAAGAAAGAAAATGACTCTCTGCACACAGCTTCCATTGGGCAGAAAAGTACTTGACTCTGGGCATACTGCTATTTTTCTATTATTTCCTTTTTTCATATTTTCTTTATTTTTTATTTTATGTGTATTAATATACTGCCTGCATGCATGTAAGTCAGTCCATGTATTACAATGCTCACATAGGTCAGAAGAAGTATCAGATCCCTTACAGTGGAGTTACAGCAGTTAGCCACCATGCAGGTGCTGGGAATTGAACCCAGGTCCTCTGCAAGAGCAGGCAGGGCTCTTAACCACTGAGCCATCTCTTCAGCCCATTTTCTTTTATTTTCAAGTGGAGATGCTAGCACAGAGTTGCTGTGTTTTCTCCCAGAGCTCAAAACAGTGTTCAGTTACTGCTTTTGAATCACTAGTACTGTAAGATGCTGTCAGGACAACTTTTATTGCAAAGCACTCTCTTAAAAGAAATTCAGGGAAGGTGAGCTAAACCCAATGCCAATGCCGATTTTCACATGCTCAGGAAATTCAAGTGCTACTTGTCCTTGTGATTGCAAGCCTAAGGATACATCCTTCCTCACTTAGAAGCACTCATCTACCACTGAATCATGACCACACAAGAGAGATTTGAATGTTGAATTATCACCAGTCCATGTTCACCTCACAATTTGCTCTATAGCGATTCAAGGGTCAAGTGGGAAATCAAATTGGGGATTCTTGCGCTTGATGCAGAAGGCACAGAAAGGGCAGCAATCTTACTGATTTTTCTATAAAGATTTATATATTATGATTTCTAAAAAGACGTGCTCTATTAGAATTGTTAGAATTTGTCCATTTGGATTTTTATCTTTTATTTTATTAAGAAATCCTAAGTCATTTTTAGAGATCATCATGTGACTCTGGGTGAGAAGACAGCAGAGAGGAGGATGAATCAATGAATCAATGCTATCTTCTCAGTGAGGGTGGAAGACTTCCTTTCTGTTTACTTTGGAATAATCACGGCACTTATGAAAGGCAATACTTTCATTGTGGCAAAAGATCTTTAGTTTTCTTTGTTTCTGCTTCCTCTGATGGAACTAGGCTGAAAATGTTGAAAAAATAGGAATATAGGACTTTTTTCAGGTGAATTGTAGACAGATTGTTAGATTTCTTTCTTAGAAAAATATATATATATATATATCAGGAGATAGAAGGTGTGGAGAAGCAATCTGTAAGATCTGACCAAGCTTAGCACAGAATATTTATTTCTGGACTGTATTTGACCTCAGGAAAAAATTGAGTTAGTACAGTTTAATATGATTAGGATGAGTTGGAAAAAATATTCCTATTTGAGCAAGGATAAGACCAGTTAATAAAGCAAGTCCTGATCATATTTATATGACTGTATGCTCAGTAACAAGCAAACACTGGCATTTAAAAATAGAAATTATCAAGTCCCTATTACATAAATTAGCATATGAGTAC
This sequence comes from Eospalax fontanierii, assembly GCA_035773235.1. Taxonomy (NCBI): domain Eukaryota; kingdom Metazoa; phylum Chordata; class Mammalia; order Rodentia; family Spalacidae; genus Eospalax; species Eospalax fontanierii. The sequence goes on from CM069539.1 coordinate 11,773,498, forward strand.
ATAATACTTAGCAACACTCAGTACAGTTTTCAAGACAAAAATCCAAAGGCACCATCAATTTCAAGACCCACTATCATTTTATTCTGATGAGAAAAACCTTCACCAAAGTTTTGATGGCAACATGCATTCTCTGACTCATATACTTCTTTTTAAAAATTATTTCATTTTATTATTTTTATTTTATGTTATTTCATTTTATTTATTTTATGTGTAGGAGTATATTGCCTGCATGTATGTATTTGCACCAGTGTAGTGCGATGCCTGCAGAGATCAGAAGAGAGCCTTGGATCCCGTGTGTAGGTACAAAGCAAACTCAGACCTCCTGAATTTTAATTGCCCTGCCTTGCCACATTCCAGGTCCAGAGGCTAAAACTTTAATGCACATTCTGGCACCAAGTCAAAACCCCACAGATGATGAGGTCTGAGTTGTCCAATACAAATAGTCCCCAAGGAACAGACAGGTTCTAGACCAACTAATTCCAAGGTTAAACTAGCCAACACAGCAGTCGCTGCCACGGAACCTTTAAAAGCAGGTTGCACCCTGGAGAGGGCATGCAGTTCCCTGATCTGGCTTTAGAGACTATGGCCTGGCTAGCCACTTGATTCGCTTTGTTTGCCCAATTATGTAAATAAATAAATTTTCCTTTATGCATCAAAGTGGAGTCCTGGGGTTTGTTCCCACTTCTCGGACCCTAACACCATGGAACTGGAGTTACAGACGGTTTGTAACCATCATGTGGGTGCTGAGAATTAAACTCAGGTCTTCTGCAATAGCAGCCAGTGGCCTTAACTGCTGAGTATCTCTTCAGCCTCATATGTACTACTTTGTGTATGTGAGTGAGAGAGAGATGTGTATGCATTAGTGCATGTGTACACAAAAGCGAACTCTGGATTTCTCCCTCAGCAAATCTCTACCTTATTTTATGAGACAAGGTCTCTCACCGAACCTGATGCTCCCTGATTCAGCTAGACTGATTGGCCAGCCAGCCCCAGACAGGCTCCTGTCTCTGCCTTCCCATCCCTGGGTTTACAGGTACATACTGCCATATCAGGCTTTTCTGCGGGTGCTGGCATTTGAAATGGAGCCTTCATGCTTTAACACAAGCTCTTTGCCAACTGAAGTATCTCCATAGCCCTGTTTATTTTTTATTGTATCTTAACCAATGTACCATTATTAGCTTAGGGACCTATAATGATAGGCTGTGAGTTGGATCTGGCTCTTCAGCCTCAGTTTGTGGGTTATTGGTTTAGAACAATGTTTTTCAAATTTTCATGTGCATCAGAACTATGTGGAAGGCTTTCTACAACACACAATCACCCCTCGAATTTCTGATTTACAGTATCTGCAATGGGGCAAAAACATTTGCATTCCTAAATTACTCTTTCATTTATGTGCTGTGGAGAATTATTGGTCTAGAGAGAAAGTAGCTTTGGAACAGATTTGGGTTAAAATCCTTCACCTTTTCCTCGCCATTATTTGAGAACTTGAGCTGCTTACAGAACACCTCTGAAACCTCATTTTTCAACTGTTGAATGTCCAGCAATGCAGACCACTGTTTTGAGCTCCCCATAACTGGAACACAGTATTTGTGGGGCCAGCCACACTACCTTGTTTGGTGTATAGTGATTGCTATAACCATGTTAACTATCATTAACCATGCCAGGTGGAAAATTCTTGGGAGAACCCCCCCCAAAAAAAAACCCTTTGTATTCTGTCATCCTGTATTAATTTATTTGGTGTTTGAGAAAACGCCGATCATTAACAATAGGAAAGAAAAGGATATAGCAATGCAGGCATTATCAAAAAAGATAGCAGGTTCTCTTTAAATTTTTTTATTGAATCATTGTGTGTTTCATACAGAACATTTCAATAACTCTTAATCATTTTATATCTTTTTCCCCACTGGCACCCTCCCACAGCCCCCCAACTGGAATCCATACATTCTTTCATCTGTGTTAAGGTCTATTGTGTCAAGTTAGTGTCCCCAAGCGGGTTCATCCACTGAGGTCTAGTCAGCCTACCCAGAGTCCCTCACTTTAGGAAGACTAGCTCATCCTCACCAAACAGTAATCAGTTGCCAATCTTTCTTAAGCAAAGGTTGGAGTCTGCTACCCATTTCTCCAGTGCCATGCTGGGTTTTTGTCTTGAGTTTGTATGGGTTTTGAGTATGCAAACACTCATACATATGAGTAGGTGCATATGAGCAAGGTTTCAGAATGCTTGTAGCATTCTATTTCCATATGGTCACCCACCTCCTCACTGGCTCTTACAATCTTTCTGCCCCATCTTCCACAATGGTCCCTGAGAACTGAGTGAGTGAAACTTAACATAAGAGTCCTGTTCAGGGAACCACATAGCAGATTCTTTTATATGTGAAGTGCCACACACTTTCCTAAAGGTGGTTTCATTCACTAATGGAAGATTATATAGTCCACAAGTGAACTCAGGAAGTAGAGTCTCTTCTGCTCTAGAAACAAAACTTATTTCTAGAGACTATGCACAATGGACAGCTACTGATGTCCCCTGGTCCTGATGATCCAGCTGCTCAGAATGTATTTGAGCTATGTCGTTTGCTACCTGGTACTGATGTTAGATCACTGCCACTGTACACTTGGCTCTATCTGGGGTTCATTCCTGCTACACAGTGATGCTACAAAGTGCTCTCCTCCAAGACATCAACAGCTTGACTGTTTGGGAGTTTGGGGATGTGGCCCATTTCTACCAAGGCAGAGAAGAGTGGGCTTTATAGTAAGGAGCTGTCTTCTCTAAAATTTGCTTGTCTGTAAAAGGTGCTCATTACAAACAACTTCAGAATGAACACAATGCTCCAAGTGTCCGATAACGGTGACTATTTAGCAGATTGCCTATAAAAGAATCACAGTGAAGCCAATAAACCCACTGGTCTCTGCCTTAGATTAATTTTAGTACACGAATGTGCATCTTCTAAGGCAAGCTTTTTCTTATCTATCATCTTGATGGCATGCAGTGTTAACTGACAGTAAGGTCTTAGAAAACTGCTGGATTTCCCTAAGCAGTGAATCTCTAACATGCATCACATTTTGCACTCTTGTTTATTGAACATCATTTAGTACATTTTTTTTTGAAAAGTGTATCATTCTGCTGCCACTTAAAATGCTTCTCAGATTTCAATGACACTGGAATTTTCTATTAACTTCTTATCAGGACTTAAAACCTCACTATTACAACTGAAGTCTGCAAGGTCATGTGGTTTCAGGGCAAATTTCAGCTCTTCTAAAGCAGCCACTGTTTTTAAACAAACTCTCCAAATAATTCATAAGCACTTCAAAGTTTGAGAAGCACTCTCCTGTAAGACTTCCTGACCTCACAAGAGACTCAGACTTTATCTTTATCCACTCAACCTAGTCTTTTTTAGAACTTCAGATACTTTTTCTGTCCTATAATATAAGGAGCGTAAAGCCTCACTTTCCGCTGAAAATACATAGTCCCTCGAACATTTGAATCTGTCTTAAATTTACATTTTCAAAAACACCATTTCCTTTTTTACTGAATTCCTCCATTTCTCCAGAATATAAGAATGTCAAAAAGTGGACATTGTTCTATACTGTTTATTGTTCTATACTCCGTAGATAGAATGGTACTTGGAATATAGTGCATGTTCAGTAAGCAATTTTGAATAAACAATAACTACCTCTCAAGGTTGTATTGGAAATTAATAATAAAGTGCTCTTAAAACTCAGCATGCAGTGGTTGCTCAACCAGTTGGCTCTCACCCTTCCCTCCCTTTTCCTACATAGCACCAATTCACAGTGATGTCTAGGATTAAGAAAGGCATCCGCTATTACGAAAATTCCATTCCAGGATCTTAAGAAAGGGTCTAACAATGGCAATACTTACTGTTTTTATGAGCGTCAGTTTCCTTGTGATCAGTCCCCATAGCTTTATAATGGGTGGGCCTGAAGTACAGTTGGGAAAAGCGATGGCAGAAGGATTATACAGTGCTGTCAGCTAAAGATAGAACTGAATCCTTACAGGCACAGTTCTAACAGGAAAATTCAGTTTGAGAAATGATTTAAATAAAGGAAAGTTTGAGTGTTCAGAGTTGGAAACTGTTTAGTTTATTAATTTAATTTTCTGAAGTTTTGGTTCTTGTGGGGAACCGGCTAGAATGACTCTGTTTTAAGTTGGACTCCATTTTAAGGCTAGAGGCTAACTTCTTCATTTTGTCAACTTTTGCTGTAAGTTTTCAGTTGCACCCACAAGGCTATAGATTAGGCAAGCCCAGGAATGTCAGTCAAGGAATAGGATGTTGAGACCTTATAAGGAATAAAACAGAACCTTGTGGCCCTGAAGATAGCAGACAGCACATTCCATTGCTCTGAGGACAGCCTCCACCAATGAGAACCCCCTTAGTCATTCCTCAATCAATTTAAAATGTGCTTGTTGCAGGGGGAGGGGCTCCCCTGACCAATCAGAATGCGGCACTGTAATGCCCCTCCTCTCTTGGTCTCTAGTCAATAAAAGGCCCACACCCTTTAGGATTGAGGCTCTCAGCAGGATCCGCTGCATTGGTGAAGTCTGAGAGTCCGAGCTTAAGCCAGAATAAAGGCTCTTTGTTTTTGCATACACTCCAGACTCCTTGGTGGTATTTGGGGAGTCCGCTCTCTGAGAATTACATTCTGGGAATGGTAGTATGATGTTTTTTAGTATAGAATTTTCCTAGGTCTGTCATTAAAACATTTCACTTTCAACACAATAGAAAATATGGGAAACTATATGTAGCTGTGTTTAATACATGACTTGGAAGATGAGGCAGAGTGATCAGGAAATCAAGGCCCTAAACAGCTTAGTGAGACCCTGTCTTGAAACCAGAAAATTTAAAAGAAAAATTAAAATGTAAGGGAAATGCTGGTGCTGTAGAATTAAACACATGATTGAAGGTGGAAATCTGTGAAGCTTTTGGAAATGAATGGCATGTCTATTAAAAACCACTGCATATTGATTCAAAAATTTTCACTAAAATAGTTGAAGACTAAATTCATCAACAGATTAAAAAGTCTTTAGATCATGAATAAGTAGGTTACATTCCAGGAATGCAAGAATGGTTCGACAAAAGCAAATTAATTGATGTAACGCAGAGGTCAGAGTGATGGCTCCAGGAGTGACAGTACTTGCTACTCTTGCAGAGGACCTTGATTTCATTACCAGCCTCTACTTTGCACAGCTCACAAGGACACATAAATCCACCTCCAAGGTTTCCAAAACCCTCTCCTGGTTTCCTCAGGCACCTGCACATATGTGGTACACTTACATACACTCAGTGCAAACTTTAAAAACCAGAAGAGCCTAGAGCAATGCATTCCAAGTTCTAAAAATAGACAAGACAAACTTAGCCCAGCAAAACAAAAGAAAAATTGCAATCCCAAATCAACAAAATCAGAAACAGAAAGGGAAACATGACCTTGGACATCAAAGTAATCCAGAGCATGATAAGAGATTACTTTAAAACTTATAATCTGTTAAAAATAGAAAATCAAAAACAAATGAATGAATTTCTAGATTCAGTCAAACCAATAAAATCAAATCAAGAAGGAATCATGAAGTTAAACCTACCCATAACAAACAAGGAGATGGAAAAAGTAATAAAACATCTTCCAACTAAAAAATTCCCAGGTCCAGATGGATTCACAGCAGAATTTTACCATCCTTTAAAAGAACAACTGCACCAATGCTACTTAGCTTGTGCCAAAGAACAGAAGCAAAGAGAACACTCCAAAGTTCTCCTAAGAAGCTGGTGCTATTCTAATACTAAACCAGGTAAAGATGCCCTCCCCAAATAAATATAGGCTAATATTGATGCCTAATGAGCCTGGGATCATCCGACTGCAGTGATACATGTACGTCCATGTTTGTTGCTGCTCTTTTCACAAGAACTAAGAAATGGAAAGAACCTAAATGTCTCAGCTGACAGATGGCTAGTGAAAATGTGAGACATTTACACAACGGAGTTCTACTCAGCAGTAAAGAAAGATGAAATCATGAATTATGCAGGCTAATGGATGGAACTAGGAACTGTTATACTAAGTGAAATAACATAGACTCAGAAAATCACGGGACATATGTTCTTTCTCATTTGTGGATCTTAACACCAAATCCTTTGAAGTAAGTATATATCCTGATGTAACCACAGGAGCCAGGAAAATGGAAGGGAAGCATGGAGGTAAAGGATAACAGATAGAGAGGAGAAGAGTAGGAAACAGAGGCTACCAAAGGGGAAGTGGGGGAAATAGATGTATTTAACCGGGAAAGGAGGAGGGCAGGGTGTACAAGGAATCATGGGAGTAAAGAGGAAGAAGGAGCTCAAGAGAGGCGGGTAACAGAAGACAGACACTATCAAGAAGATAACGGGAAGTGGGTCACTTTAAGGAGGGAGGAAGAGGTTACGCCCGGGGGTGGGGGGCAGGTAAAACTGAAGTGGTTTGAAAGACCAGAGGGGAATGTGTTATCTCAAAACCCCACTGAAAAATGCATAGAACATTTGTTACATCAGTACACGTGTATACCTGAAGGCTGTATAACAAGAAATACAGTGCCAGACAGGAGAAATCTCCCTTTAAGTTGTTTGTCAGAGTAGTTCAAGAGACTCCCAAAATAACACAGGTTATTGTCACAGTCCTTGATTACCTCCCAGAACTTGAAGGTAAGACCCTATCGCGGAATACAGGACATATTTTGGACACAGGACTTGGAGAACTGAAGCTGGAACTGACCTGGAAGCCAATTCCCTGAAGACCAGCTCTCATAATTTTAGAGGATACTATGTAAGATGCTAAGGGATAAAATCTATCAGTGGTCCAAACCTAGATTTAAGGCCTAATAACCATGGCAGTGAGCAGCACAGCAAGCTATGTTGCTTCAGAAATGGCACTTTTATCCGGGGGGTAATCAACAGCTATTTAATTGTACTTAAATCATAGTCAATGGGAGGCAACTCTCTGTGGGACTATAAACATAGCCAAACAAATATGTTTGTAGATATCATAGATCCTAGCAAAAACCCCATGTCTGTCATATCCCTACACAAACATAATTTCTATCTGTATCCTTAATTGCTATCTATATCCTTATATTTTAAAACAACTCTACCAATAACAACTCATCAAAGAAGCTTCTTATTACAACAGATGGAGACTATTACAGAGTTATACATTGGTCACTAACAGAGAATAAGGATCTGTAAGGTGCCCAGCCCTAAGTGACACATCTACAAGTCTCAGAGAACATCGTGGAACTGTGGCTAGAGAGAATACTAATTTATCTCTCAACTCTCACCGGCAAAGCTTTCTGATACAACAGAAGATGATGAGCGAGAAGGGCGACAGCAGACCAAACTGTACAAAATCAGAGACTCCAGAGTGTATGTCCCTAGATAACACTTCTACATGAAACCTCACCCACCCAAAATGGAAAAGGGGAGTGGTAAGAGTGTAGACCAGGGTTGATGCATGACCATAAGGAAACAGTCTTCCAGGCTCCTGGCAACTCGCTTATATGATCTTATAGCAATGGTGACAGCATGCGCAAGACCCATGCAAACTCAATCAGAAAAAAACCAGCATAGAACTGGGGAAATAGACGGGAGACCCCAATATTAGTCAAGAAATTATTGGCAGCTGATCATTGATAGGTCAGGGAGAGTTGATCTTTTTTAAGGGAATTATGCTAGACCAACTAAACAGGCACCAGTGGACGAACTGACTCTGAGGGACATCTGGGTATACAAACTTGACTTGATAGGCCTTAACGTATATAACAGAATGCATGAAATCCTGTGGCAGGGTATGAGGGTGCACATATGGGAGAGGGCCTCAATATGATTACGATGTATGGTATGAAATGCAAAAAATTTTAAGAAAATATACATTGAAAAATAAATTTGTAAACCACATATAGACACATACTAAAAATATCATCTACCATGACTTAGGTGGATTTTTATTCCAGAGATACAGGAATGGTTCAATGGATGTTTTTTAATAACTATAATAAATCACATGAATGAATTTAAAGACAAAAATCATGTGATAATCCACAAAACTACAGAAAAGTTCTTTGACAAAATCCAACATGCATTTATGAAAAAATACTAGAGGGAATTTGACGGGAAGAACCCTAGCTTGACATAATTAAGTCATTCTAAATGGAAACAAGTCTGTCCACTATCCACACTCCTTTTCAATATACTTCTTAAAACACTGCTAGTATAGTAAGTCAAGAGAAGGAAACTGTAGGGGTAGTAATTGGAAAAGAAGTCAAATTATCTCTCTTTGCAAATGATATGAACTTATACATAAAATCTAATAATTCCACTAGAAACAATTCTTCAAGAAACAATGAACATTTTCAGCAAACAGGAATCAAAATCACTGTATAAAATTCAGTAGCTTTTTTAATACCAATAACAAACAGAGAGAGATCATAGAAACATTCCCTTTCACAATAGCCTAAAAAATAGGGATAAACCTAACCAAAGATGTTAAAGTTCTCGACAATGAAAACTTTATTTGAAGAAAACAAAGTACACATGAGGAATTGGAAAGATCTGCCATGGACTTATAGAATTAATGTTGTGAAAACGACTGTCTCAGCCAAAGCAATTTACAAATCCAGTACAATTCCAGTCAAAATCCCTATGACATTTTTCACATAAACAGAAAAAGGAAATCCTAAAATTCATATTGAACCACAAATGCCTTGAGATAGCCAAAACAAACCTGAGCAAAAAGAGCAATGCTGGATTTCAAACTATATTACAGAGCCATATTCATAAAACAGGATGATATTGTAATAATATGTAGATATGTAGATGAGAACCAAACATAAGACCAAAACGAGTGCGCATAATCACAGCTACCTGATTCGACAAAGATTCCAAGTATATGCTCTAGAGGAAAAACAGCATCTTCAACAAATGGAACTGAGAAGACTAGCTAGTCACATGTAAAATAACAGAACCATATCTATCACACTGTACTACAAATGGATCAAAGACCTCAGTGTGAAATCTGAAATACCGAAACTCTAGAAGAAAACATAAGCAGCATCCTGCGAGGTATAGGGGAACAAAACACATTCTAATTTGGACTTCATTGGCTAGGAAATTAAATCTTTGGCTTATGAAGGAATGATTTTTCAAGTAATCTGAACTAATGCCTTTTATTTAACTCCATCAGAAACATGTGCTTCTGTGTCTTGCGACCTGAGCACCTGATCTGGTTTTCTTGTAACCTAAATTCAGTGACCCACCCCAAAAGATAATGAATGAATGGTTGGATGGATGGACGGATGGATGTAGATATGCTTGAGAGTTAACATCAAGAGTGCTGAAAAGCAGTGCACACAATGAAGACTGGAACAGATCATTAATCTTGGATGACTCAGATATCCCAGAACCATGTATAAAAAGACTGGATGGCCTGTTAAGATGAAGGTAGGGCCAAGCTTATACTTTCCCAGTTGAAACTGGAGAAACCTTTTTAAACAAAATTATGGTTGTGACCTGGCTAGGAGAGAGAGTTTCAGGAGAAACAGAGTTCCACAGACAGTTCCATTGGCACAGTTCCAAGAGACATCTGGAAGAACAGTTTCCTCTGAATTGGGGGCACTCTGAAAAACTAAATGTAAGAGTGAGGCTTTTGTTCTGGTGGTTATAATATTGGCTTAGTAATGCCACAATCTTACCCTAGTCAGATCAAGAAAACAAATAATAACAAATGCTGGCAATAATGTGGGGAAAGGGGAGCCCTCCTCCATTGCTAATGGCATTGCACATGGGTGAAGCACTGTGGGATAAGTGTGGAGAGCTCTTACAAAACTAAAATGATCTACCATATGATCCAGCTAAACCACTCCTTGGCATGTATCCAAAGGACTCAATATCCTGCTATAGATACTTGCTCAGCCACAAAAATAAAACAGAAACAAACAAAAACATCAGTTTGGTACTGATACACAAAAAGACACAGACCATTGGTATAGAGAGGATCAAAAAATCAGCCTGAGCAGCTGCAGCCATCTGATTCTTGACAAAGCCGTCAAAATATGCAATGAAAACCAACTGCCTCTTTAGCAAGTGATGTGCTGTAAACTGGATAATAACATGTAGAAGAAGAGAAATCGTCCCTAACTTTCACCCTATTCCTCTAATCAAAGTAGATGTAAGACCCCAATGTAAGCTCTAAAACTGTCAAACATAGGGGAAACACTTCAAGATCTATTTCTGAATAGAATTCTAACAGTTCAGGAAATAAAAGCTAAGTTTGATAAATGGAATTACATTGGATTAAAAGCCTTCTTGAACAGCAGAAGAAATATTCAACATAGCATATAGAATGGACGAATGAATTTCTTTGCCAGATGTTCATTTGACAAAGGAATAATATCTAGAATGTAGGAAGAACTGAAAATAAGCAACAAAAGAGAAAATATTCCAGTGATACACACATAATGAATAGGGACAGGGATTTCAAATGAAGAAGTAGAAATCACTAATAAATACTACATTAAATTTAATCTCATCCCCAGTCATTACCTCGAAGAAAACTAAAAACAGCAAATGCTGGTGAATTGGTGGGACCAGAGGAACCCAATTTACTATTGGTAGGAATGTATTTCTAGCATTTCGAGTTATCTATGAAAATTGGTGTGAAGACTCCTTCAAACATTAGAACTAGACGTTTCATATCATTAATGCATATATGCATTAGTACCAGAGTCAGCTTACTGCAGAAATGTCTGAATATCATGTTTATTGTGACACTATTCACAATAGCCATAATCATAGAACCAGACTAAGTTTTCCTCAGCATGTGAATAAAGATAATGTTTTATATGTGCCCAGTGGAGTTCCATCACACCATAAAGGAGAATTCAGTTATGTTTGCAGGAAACAGAATGGAACTGTAGATTGTCATGTTAAACCAGACTCAGAAAGACCAAGATCAGAGAGTTTCTCTCATATACAGAAGCTGAAGCAGTGGGAAGTGTTACATAAAGCAAAGAGGCAAGACATATTAAGGATATAGAGAAAAGAGGGAGAGGAGGAGATAAATAGTTAACTGCAGGAATAAATGTTATCCAAGTACATATATGTCATGGTGAAACCTCATACTCCGGAATAACATATTTTTTTGGTTTTTATTTTATGTGACAAGTGTATTGCCTGCATGTATGTAAGTGCACCTGTGTCATACAAAAGGTGTCAGATTCCTCTGGAACTTGAGAGCTTTTAGCCACCATGTGAGTGCTGAGAATTTAACCTGGGTCCTATGCAAGAGCAGCCAGTGCTTTTAACCACTGAGCCATCTCTCCAGCACCAGAAGAAAAGAATTTAAAGTTATTTGAAGTAAGACCAGAAGGACACAGGTTGGAACTTTAATAATGAATAGCTGTTAGATAAGAATCACTCCGGTCTCTCTTATTCTAATCTGGAAGAGGTAGAAAATATTAGTAGTATCTAATAAAGACTGAATAAGTCTGTGTCAGAGTTTTTACAGTACACATGGTAGTCTATGAGCTGACATGTTGTGTCAACCAATACATACTAGCAATTCTTACAACAATCAAGGTTCAGACAGGAGACTGATGCTGAGCTACAGTATTTACTTCCTCAACTCTGTTTCAGTATCTTCCAAATGCTCTTTTCTTTCCGATGTACTCACATATATCTCTGTCTTCCCATATTTCAGTTTTATTGACAGTTGTCTTCAGTAAATAGATGGAGAGGTCAAAAACACACCTAGAAATGAGCACAGTGAAAGAGAGGAAGGATCAGGCTGACAAGATATCACATGAGTTCCATTCTGTGCCTTTCTGAGAAAATAAAACCAAGATTTCATTCCGGTAACCAGGTGCTCTTGGCTTCCTATTGAAGTGGTTTCCACTTGAAATAACTAGAAAAAATATCTATAAAGCAATGGAAGATAGGACTGAAACTTAAATAGAGAAAGAATTTTATCTACACAGGAATCAGGGCTCTGTACCTGCAATCTTAAAATCCAAGAGCAATTTTCCTATATCTAGCCAACTAAAATGAGATTAATATTTTACATGAAACTTGCATGAAATACTGACCTTAAGTACAGCACAGGTAAAGTCATTTAAACAACAGTCAAAGAAATGGTAGAATCTGTATAAAGTTAGGCAAAGGACATTGGTACTTATTGTGTGCAATATTTTGTTTTCTTTGTCCATTTCTTTTTGATTGGGGATAGATAATAGTGGTGATTGAATCCAGGGCCTCATGTAGGCAAGACAAGAGCTCTACCGTTACGCTATATCATTAACCCTTTTTTCTTCCTTCAGTTAAGACAATTTTAGTTAACTATAGTGATAAGTAAAAAAATTAACCATTCTTTGTGAGATTTTGTAAACTCATGTTTATTCACTATAATGATAATAAAAAATGCCCTAAATATATTTTCTTAGTACTATGTGCTGTTTATTTCGAGTTGAGCTGTAGAGATGTAAATTACTTAGAATACTTCATTTGCCGTTTTATGTAGCAAATAGTCTAATTTATAATAAGGAAATGAACTGGAAACACCATTAAAAACAATCCACTTTGAAATGAGCCTCCACATTATTAACGGGATCTCAAAACATGAAAGATTTACTCCAACACACAAGTGAGTGACAGAGTCAGGCAGGGAGCTGAGCTCTTTCACTCAAATCCAATTCATACATCTTACCACGATACCATACTGATTGACTTTTATGTAAATATGTACTATAGTTTATAGGTCAAATACTGGCAAGCCGGATTTTTAAGCTGGAATTCATCGTATTTTGCATCAGGTCTGGGGTTAAATCTAAAACCTGCTATCACATAACTCAGTGAAGGTCACTAAATCCTTCAAGAAGAAAAGTCTACTCTAACCAGCTTTATCAGACAAGTCCTGTTACTATAACAAACTGCTCTAAACCCAGTGACTTAACATACACCAGTTAATGATCTTAAATTTCTAGAGGCAAAAAGCCCAAAATCAATCTCCAAGTTACAGCCATATTATATTGAAAATCTACAAAAAGAACTTGTCCTTAAATTGAGATATCAAGAGGCTGATGTGGCCCTACATCACTCACCTCTTTTGTTAATCACTTTTTCTTCTCTGGCTTTGTTCCTTTTATCTTTCTCATCTAGGGATTCTGGTGATTACAATTGTTTTACTCATATAATCCAGGATGTTCTTCTTCTCTAGTCCCTCAGTTGAATTATAAGGATCCCTTCTGTTATGTAAGGTAATAGGTTCAGAATTTTTAGAGATTAAGAAATAGACATGTTTGAGAAGTCATTACTTAATTATGTAACCAACCAAAAAAGCTGTCAGTGTTGGCCTTGACCTCTTTAGATATCCATAACAAATCTGTACTATGATTATTGATACAGGGAAGGGTAGAAAGCTTCATGTAGGGTTCTCTAACTCCATCTTACCTCATTCTCACAGACTATATAGCTTGTTGTGACCTCATAACAAAGATGTATCTATGAGAACTGTCACTGTCATTTAACTCTTAAATTTGAAACAAATCCCATGTGAGATTTACTCAGCTTGCCACATTACATAAGGTACTTGAGACTGCTTCTGTTCTAATATGAAAAACCTACAAAATGGTAGGTCTGGCTATTCAAAGAAAACCAATGAATGTCTTCTGAAGATAGCTGAAATAATAGCCAATAAAAGAGTAGGAAGAAAGAAAAAATAGAAGTTGTCAAAATGATTGTAGAATATTTTTACCAGTATACAGTACAAGTACCTACATATATGTGACATCTTCTGGATTCACAATCATCATGAAGGAACACACAATTTATCATCAAAGCTCACTTCATCTTCTACACACAATATTAGCTTAAAAATTTGTATGTATGAGTATTTTGCTAGCATATATGTAAATGTACCCATGTTGTATAAGGCCCTTAGAAGCCAGAAAAGGAGACTGAATCTCCCAGAACTGGAGTTACAGATTCTTGTGGATGCTGTGAACTGAACCCAGGTCTTTTGCAAGAACAGACAGAACTCTAGAGCTCTTAACCATTGAACCATCTTTCTAGTATCATCCTCCCAAACTCTATAGTATGGATTGCTATTAGGGACTTCAACATAAATGTATTAAATATTGGCTTTGTTTTCTCTCTCTCTCTCTCTCTCTGGTATAGTACTTTAATTGAATTTTTGTGTATTGTACACAGAACATTCCAATTATCTCTATACCACCTTCCTCTACTGGCACCCCCCCACAGCCGCCACCCCTGCCCCCCGAAATTCATACATTCTGTCATCTGTGCCAAGACCCATTGTGTAGAAGTTTCCCAGAAGTCCTTTAGTGCAAATTCATCCACTAGGATATAGTCAGCTCATCCAGAGACCCTCCCCTTAAGAAGACCACCTCTTCTCTTCCCCGCCCAGCAGTAATCCGCTGCCAATCATGCTTTGACTGAGATTGGGACCCACTACCCATTTCCACAGTTTTGTGCTGAGTTTTTGTCTGCTTGAGTTTGTATGGGTCTTGTGCGTGGTGACACCATTGCTGTAGGTTCATATAAGCAGGTTCTCAGGAGCTTGTAGGGATCTATTTCCATAGGGAAATAGGATCTGTTTCCATAGACGCACCTCTTCCCTGGCTCATAATCTTTCTGCCATCTCTTCCACAATGGTCCCTGAGTCCTGGGTGGGTGGAGTTTAATTCAGGCGTCCCGTCCAAGGACCCACACTCTGCAGACTCTTACTCTTTATGCTTTTGCCATTTGTGACCTTTGGGTTCATGTTGAACGAGTGAACATCATTGATTAGAACAGAGAGATGCATTAGTGTTCTCTCTACCCCTTGCTCTGTGTTCCATGAGCCTTGGGTGTAGAGGTTGCATTGTAGATGTGCCACTTTTGCTTGGGCAGTTCACAGATAATCTCTATGTATGACAAGAAGCTTCTTTGATGAGTGGTGACTGGGATACTTGTCTGTAAATATGAGGATCCATATTTTACACACAGTAAGAAATCACATTTGGGGAATGTGACAGCCTTCGGGTTTTCTATAAGATCTATGAACTCTCCAGCCATGGGTATTTGGCTATTTACAGTATCACATATGAGTTTCATCCCTTTAAATGGGCTTAATTCCAACTAGGTAGCTGTGATTACACCCAAGTTGAAAGTGCCACTACTGCAACAATGTCATTTGCTGTGTTGGTCACTGATGTGGTTATTAGACCTTAAAGCTGGACTTGGACAATTGATTGATATTCTCCCTTAATAATTTGTGTAGTGTACTCCAAATCTATGGGAGACAGCCTTAAGAGGAGTAGATTCCAGGTCAGTTCCATCTCCGTTGCTTCGTGTCCTGTGCCTAGAGTACATCCTGTCTTAAGCAATAGGGTATTACCTCCAAGTATTGGGAAACAATCAAAGACAATCAATAGCCTGTGTTATTTTGAGTCTCTTGCACTTGACCCTGGTCAACATTTCATAGGAAAGTTTCTCCTGTCTGGCACTGTTTCTTATTATGTAGCCTTCAGCTATACACATGGACTCATGCAAAGATGTTTTAAAGCCTAAAGTTGACAACCAAACTGTAAATATTGGCTTTCATATATATATATGTGAAATATATATATATATATATATGTATATATATATATATATATATATATATATGTATATATATAGCCCTATTGTCTAGGAGTGCAAAAATGAATGGGGCACTGTACCTAACTTCAAAGAAGGCATTGTATAATGCAGCAGTTTTCAAAATGTGGACCCTAGACCAGTCATCATGTGATAACTCCACAGAGATGTAATTTCTCAGGCCTCATCCATTACCTACTGAATACAAACTTCTAGTTAGGAAGCCCTACAAATTTTGCTTAACAAATCATGCAGGTGATTATTATGTATGTTACAGTTTGAGAAGTACAAGGGTCATATATAAGATGGAAAGATAAAGATAAACATTACAACAAAATGTCCTCAATGTTTTGGTAATGATTTTGAGAATGTGATTTAATCCCTACAATAACAATCATATTCATGAACTTTTTCTTTCCATTTGAGAAATCATACAATGTCTCTTAGAAATGAATCTATAATTTATTGTTAGATTGAGTTTATACTGTTGACCATGCTCCTAAGAACTGATTGGGTTTTATTTGGGGATATTAAAAGGTGGGGTTCAAGATTTCTGTTCAAGGAAATTGTTGGCATTTGAATCAGGATTAGGACAGAATGGTATTTCGTGCTGTTATCTGCCTCCGTGTAGGGAGCCAACAAAACCTCAACAAAGAATCATAGTCATCATTTTGCATATTTCGCTTTTGCATCTGCTTTAGCAAGCACCTGTTCTCGGCAGATTTGTTTGATACCAGGCTGTCAATTAAGCTGCACTATATTGGTATTCAAATATTAATCTCTTATAAAGAGCAAAGGGGTAAAGATCCAAAGGGCTTTGAACTCTACCTGGCAACATCTGAAAAAGCAGGAGTCTGTAGTCACCACAGGTGTGCAAGCTTAGTAGCTGACACCGAAGCCACAGTGAAGTACAGAGATGCATCTCGTAGCTTCCTGTGGGTATGCTGCTGCATGGCAAAGCCATGCAGATGGCTTTCAAGTAAACCTTCATTTTTTGCCTAATATCCCAAACTCAGTTAAATGTTGAGTAGAAAAGCTCAACTATATAGAGTCCCAGTTCCCATGAGATAGCAAAACTGGCTTTCCTTTCTAATCTATCTGTACTTAGTCTAACAGAAATTTCATCTAGTCTCATGTCTTTAAATAGAATTTATATGATGTTAAGTCCAGATTTATTTCTTCTTTATATTTTCCCTGATTTCACACTTGTAGATTCCACTTGTACCTGGTATCTGCTTGGATTGTTAACAGTTGCCAGTTTCAAATGCACCAAACGGATCTCCTGTGTTCAAGTCCCAAACTCTAAAACTATTCCTCTTACCATTGCTTTCATGTCAGTGGCCAACAGTGACAACAGTGGATGCTCGGAAACCTCTTTGTCTGTCACATCTCACATACAGAATCTCTTGGTCCCACATTTAAAATTGTTGACCCTGTTCCTTAGCACATTGTTGCCTCAGTGGTATAAGCCATGTCATTTCTCTCCTAAATTACTATCCTAGCCTCCTAATTTGTCTCTGTTTCAACATCAAAGCCCAGTGACACAACTACATTCGTTATAAGTATACTTTGTATTTCTTCAATCTTCTGAAACCTCCAGGAGACTGCAAAATTCTGACCAAATCTGAAGTCATCTTTGATCACTTTTGTAATTCTGTCCTTTTATGCCACACTTGAGAAAGCTCTACAGCCTGGCCTATGTGCAGTCTCTGTCTTGTACTAACCTGTTCCTTTACCAGATATCCAAGACTTTATGCAAATATAACTGTCTGAAAGACATTTATTATTAACTTGACACTTAAAATTATAACCATTTTGTTCTGGAAACAGTCAGTCAGCCATTTTGTTCTGGAAATAGTCGGCCATCTTGTTCTGGAAGAAGTCAAGCATTTTGTTCTGGTAGCATCTAGTCAGCCATTTTCTGGTTATTGTCACACATACATATTTTCACTCTTCTTCAATAAATGTCTTGGTTCCCTAACATAATTTTATGGAAATTACTAAAAATTTATAATAAATCCCGTTTAAGTCTGTGATGAAGCAGTCTCCAAATGACACTATAAATAGGTCACCAAAATCAAGCCTGTAAAGGCTAATTTCAGGGTTTTGTTGTTGTTGTTTTGGTAAAAGAATGATTTAATTCCTCACTTCATTTTCCTGTGTATTTCGGAGCAGAACAAAGCATGAAGCACACCAGAATCAGATCGGAACACCTGAATTTGAGTCAGGGCTCTGCTATCTATTAGAAACCTGACATTATTCAAGCAGCATATGTTCTCTGATATAGTATTTCTATACATAATTTGAGGATAATAATCCCACCCCCACACAGATGATCTGTGTGAAAACACCTACATATTACATATCATGCTGTAATGACTTCATGAATAATTCTTTTCTTCCTGTACTTATTTTATAATTAGAAAGCATTCCTCTATGCCTAATTTCAATCTCTCTTGTTCTTTTGTTTTCTATCTGGAATGTAGTAACAGAGATCATCCCTATATATGCTTCTTCTAAAAGTTTACTATAATTTTCAGAGAAAAAGGGGGATCAAGGTGGAAATGGCAGTTTATCTTTTTTAGATATATTTTGGCTCATATTTTGATATACCATCTATATTATGATGTGTTTGTGTTAAAGCAACAGAGTTGAGTACCTGGAACAGATGGTATGACACCCACCCCAGCCTACCCACCCCGCATCATCCTGAAGTGTTTAGGTCTGGCTCTTAAAAAGAAAGACAAAAACTGTTCAGCCTCATTTTAGATCACTAGCAAGTGAACATTTAAGAAAATAGAATATTTAAAACAATTTCTTCTTCCAAAATGTGATATTTTTCTATATCTTAAGTATATTTTTATTGAAGTTTTGTGACTCTCATGCAATATATCGTAATCCTATTTAGACACCTCCCCCATTTGCACCCTCATAACCTGCCCTCCGCATTTCATGCATTCTGTCATATATGTTAAGGCAGGCCTATTGAGTCAAGTTTGTGTATCCTGATGTTCCTTGGTGTGAGTTTCTCCACTGGAGCCTGTTCAATCTGTTTAGCATCATTCCTTTAAAGACGATCAACTCCCCCTCACCTAGGAGTCATCAGCTGCCAATAGTTCCTTGACTGAGACTAAGGCTTTTGGCCCATTTTCCCCAGGTCTATGCTGGGTTTTGTCTGATTGAGTTTCATGGGTTTTGTGCATGTTGTCACCATTGCTATAAATTCATATGAGCAAGTTCTCAGAGGCCTGGAAGACTCTGTTTCCTAAGGCTTATGTACCACCCCTGGCTCTTACAATCTTTCTGCCTCCTCCTCCACAGTGGTCTCTGACACTTTGTAGGTGAAGTGTCCAGGGACACACACTCTGCAGACTCTTATTCGCTACGCTTTGGCCATCTGTGGTCTTTTGTGTTCATTGTCCTCTGTTGCATGATGGAGCTTCACTGATGAGAGCTGAAAGATGCTTTAGTATTCTACGTACCCTTCTACGTACGTATTAACATTCAAGATTGAATAATTCTCTATTGGGATGTGGGGCTGTTCTGAGCATTGTATAAGGCTTAGTATCATTTCTGGCTGGGACCCTTTAGATCCCAGTGGCATTCTGACCCCTAGCTGTGAAAACCACAAAATGTCTATATATACATTACCAAGTATCTACTGAGAACAAATTTCCCATAGTTTCAAACCCCTGTCCTAAAATAAAAGATTTCTTTCTTTAGATACAATCAATTTTTATGATGGCAGAGGTACTGCCTCTACCTCTAGTGTGGCATCTAAAACTTTTCTACATGCCGACGGACTCTCCAGGATAATCCAGAATTCTAAAGAGACTTAATGGCAAGTTTAAAGACCATATGACTATATTCATCATGACAGTAATTTTGATGTGCTTTCCTTTCTTCTTCTTAGATTGCTGATGGTCACAACTGCCTAGGGTTCCACATTTGCAATGGTGCCAGGGGATCTACAACAAACATCCTTAAGTAAATAGCTACAAATGCCCAAATAATGCCTATGTGTTTCTACCAGTTGTCATTCATTAGCATTTCCTTAATATTCCCCAGAGCAGGTTGATTCTAAATGTAGGATTAAATCTTCTTATTTTCTCTCCTTATCTGGAATAGATAAGAAACAGTACAGTCTGTAAGGAAACTGGCTTCAGAGTCTAGTGCTCAAAATAGCACTCAGATAGCTTAAAATGCCTTTGGTAGAAGATAATAGTTGTAATGAGTGTTTATTATATATCACTCCCCCCAGGAGAAGTAGGCAAACAGACAATTTAGTGCATCCTCGGTGATTTAGTCATTAAAGTGGTCTTTATGCACAGAACATCTTAAAAAAGAGTCTCTACGAACACATCAGGTACACAGCATGCCAGAACTTTCTTATGGAGCCTGTACTTGGATACTTTCATTTCAATACCAATACGAACCATAATTCTATGGCTGGGATATAAAACAATGTTTTTATTCAGAGTCTATTGTATTCTTGACTGTCACAGTTATTAAACAAATGCAATGCTATCATCCCAGAATTATTGAATTCTCTTCAGTTGATTCTATACCACATATCCACGATCAATCACATCTGCATACAAGAATGCACAGGTAGCCAATCACGTTAGATTATATGAAGATCTGAAGCTGATCTAGACTGCTGATCAGATTCTACCACAGATACAGGTACAGAAATGTATTAAATAAATATATAATCAACATATATAGTGACTATATAAATATAGATATCAGTGACATAGACTTCAAGCTATAGATGTAGTCATAGATACATATATAGAAGATATTACGAGGAATTGGTCCACAGTATTATGGAGGACAAGAAGTTCAATGCTGTCTAGTGTGAGAATCTGAGACCCAAATATGATGATAGCACAAAATCCCATCCGAGTACCAAAGATCAATGTCCCAGTTCAAGATCACTAGACAAAGAAGAAATTAATTTTCTAAAACATTTGTTTTTTGAAAGACCTCAACAGATTTTGTTAGACCCACTTACAGGAAGGAGACATTTTAGTTTATTCAATTTATTAATTTAAAAATTAATGCGGGGCTAGAGAGATGGCTCAGCAGTTAAGGTCCTCTTGCAGAGGACCTGGATTTAGTGCTAATCACCCACATGGGTGCTGCCAACCATCTGTAACTCCAGTTCCAGGGAATCTGACTCTCTTCTGGCCTCCATAGGCCTTGTGCAATATAGGTCTACTCACATACCGGTAGGCAGAACCCTTATAGATATAAAATAAAAACAAAACAAAAAATCCTACTAATTTGGTGATGTATGATGGCATACGATTATTATTCCAGCATTTGAGAGACGGAAATTGGATCATACATTTGTGGCCAGCTTGGGTTATGTAGTGAGACCCTGCCTCAAAGAAACAAGGAAGACTATGGAGCTGGCTCTGTCGGTGAAAACACACACTTTCCTCACAAAGTGTGAAGACCAGAGTTTGATCCGCAGAATTCACACTAAAAGTCAAAAAGCCAGGACTGGTGGTATCTGCTGGTCATTCCAATGAAGGCATTATAGGCAGTGGAGACAGCAGTGCCCTGGAGCTTGCTGGAGCTTCCTGGAGCTAGCTGGAACTAGGTGGAGCTAGCCTTGCCTACTTGGCAAAGGTTGAGGCCAAAGAGAGACCCTGTCTTAAAAGGTAGAAGACTTCTGACAAATGATACCCAAAGTTGCTCTATGATCTCCTCATATATGCATACAATATGGATGAACACACACATACACACACACACACACACACACACACACACACACACACGAGAGAAAAACAGAACATCAATCTCATCCAGAAAACCCCTCACAAACATGCTCAGAATGCCTAACCAAATGCCTGAAACTATGTGATCCAGTTTGGTTGATAGATAAAATTAATCATCATATTTACATATACAACAAGCTCTTCAAGGTAATACATTCATGATATTAATAAACTATGGAAGAAGGTCAATAAAATACGTGTATAATTATGTACACATGGATGTGTTTATCCACAATTTAAACTTACTCTCTTGTTAACTGAATTTTGATAAAGGTGACACCTGCGTACAGTGTTTTAGGTGGGTCAGCATTCATTCCATTTACAGTACACACTTGGGAAAATATTTCAAATCTAGTGTAGAGAAGAATTTTCTTTCAATCGCTGATATTTTAGTGTTTTGTGGTTAGAGTATATATGGATTAACCAAAATAAATGGATCAGTAATATTAGAGTCTGGGTATGTAGGGAATCTGAGGAAACGTTTGGCTGCGAACCTGGCAACTTGTCAGGTCTGCATTAGACCTTGGTTTCCTCTTCGCTTCTTCTCACAGTGCTAGCTTCTTAATGATCAGTAGAACAGATACAAGTCGATAAGTTCAGTGAACCCTCCTTGTGGAGTACAGTATCTTAGTAATTACACAAGACCCTGTCCTCAAACTAAAGACTAGAATCTTTTAATTATTTCAGAGTTAACATGAAGAGAATATCCAGTTAGGTAAAAATTTCTCTGAGGTCTAATGAAAGGAACTATAGAAATACAAGGTGGGTTTTCTTACACAGGAATAGCAGGACATACTATCACAGTCAAGTCTAGAAAACCCAATTAAACACAAGCACTCACTAAAAATGCAAAATATCTACTTCAGGAACAACTCAGCAAAAACCAACCAAACATGCTTCTCTGCGCCAGATAACAAACCTCTTACGATCTCTGAGTCAGATGACTAAGGTGCATTTAGTAACTAAGTTGAAATGAAAGAACAGCTGACTTTGAGCCCTTCTGTTGTAGTAATATCCTTGGTACAGAAGGATTAAATTATTTTCAGAAATGTTTATATCCAGCTCATTGCAACCAGATATAAATATCTACTTTTACAAGTGATACTTGCATGAATAGTTAAGTCATCATGATAGCTAGGTCTGATAATGTTCAAAGGAGATGCTAAGATTGTGACCCAAATTGATTCACCAAATAGTCCAGTTAGGACAAACGAGTTCAGAAATCTGAACTGATCCCCTGAACCTTAGTGCCTAAGTAGACTATCATGTGTGAGAAAAGCAGTTCATGTATAATAACATAGGAAGTAATCAAAGTTGGTGAATACCTGTCTGTTTTTCTATATCTAAATATACTGTGTGATTCTATGCCACTGAGTGACATTTGAATATGGTAATTGAAGAGAAATACAGAGTCAGAGTACACTAACAATAGTGATCATTCTAGGGAAAAGGTATTTTAATAATATTAGCTTTCCATTACTATAATGAATACCTGAAAAATTTGAACAAATTGAAAAATGAACTATTTTTCTGGGAGAAGCATTCACAGAGCAAACCATCCCTGAAATCTAAAGAAACAGCTGAATATAAACAATCAAAGACAAGAGACTGGAGAGATAACTCAGTTGGAAAAGTGCTTGTGGCACAAGCATGAAGACCTGAGTTCAACACCCAGAACCCACATAAAGTAGCCAGTGGTGCCCACAGTAACCTCAGACCCAGAGATGCAGACTCAGGCTAGTCCCAGGGATTTTCTGCCCAGCTAGTCTGGCCTACTTGATGAGTCACTGGCCAATGAGACACACTGTATTAGAAAGCAGGGTGGATGCCATCTATGTTTTGTATGTATACACAGGAATACACATACACGCACAATTTAAAAAAGAAACACAATAAAATCTAAACGAAGATCAACTAACGTGGGAGAAGTTGCTAGAGTTCTAGACTATTAGGCACACAGGAGAGTTTTTTAACATGTGTTTTTGGCTCTAATTTTTTTTATGTTTTGCCTGCATGTATGTGAGTGCACCAACTGTGTGTGATGCCCACAGAGGCATGAAGACATTAGATCTCTTGTAACTGGAGTTACAGACAGTTAACTGCCATGTGGGTGCTGGGAACCAAACCTAGATCCTCTGTTAGAGCAACCAGTGCTCTTAAAAGCTGAGCTGTTTCTCCTGCCTCAACATGAGGATTTTGACAAATTTCTGGGAGCTGAGTATGGGTTTGCATGAAAATTAATCTGTTGATGCACTCTGAAGGGAGCACCGTGGTATTGTGAGCTCAGTTTTCAGAGTAAAGACATGAGAAAAATCTCCTTCTGTTTCTGGAAGGAATTGGGAAATATCACTTCTTTGGCTATCATTGCCTGGGGTATTCTCTACAACACAGGCCTATTTGATCAGAAAAGATTTCCAGACTCCTGTTTTGAAGATTGTCTAGATGTAGCCTAAATTGAACTGAAAATATACTCGTAAGTGTGATGGCATGATAAGGTTTGCATAGGAGAGCAGAAGGTCACTTAAAAGAGGAGGTAGAGATTAGTGAAATTTAGCCCCAAGTCCAAGAATGCCAAAGACCTGCAGAGTGAGGGAACCTCCAAAAAGTCGCCCAGCAGCGTTAAGACTTTGAACTGCAGGCCACTAAATCTGTGAGAGAATGCATTTCTATTTTTAAAAAACTTTATTATTTTTATTTCTGTGTGTGTGTGTGTGTGTGTGTGTGCATGCCTGACGTGTGTGCTGGTGCCCTGGAGGCCAGAAGAGGGTGTCAGATCTCCTGGACAAGTAACTGGTGGTTGTGAGCTACCCACTATGGATGCTGGGACTCAAACTCTGGAAGATCATCAAGTGCTCTTAACTTCTCAGCCATCTCTCCAGCCCCCACATTTCTATTTTAAGGCACATAACTTTATTTTTTTGCTTTTTAAATTTAATTTTCTCTTGAATTGTTGCGTATTTTATACAGAATATCTCAGTCAATCTTATCATCTTAAAAAGCCCCATTGCCCCCAGTATCCTCTCACAGCCCCCAACTGGAATCCGCACATTCTTTCATCTGTGTTTAGGTCTTTTGTGTCAAGTTAGTGTCCCCAAATGACCTCAGTGCAAGTTCATCCCCTGAGGTCTAGTCAGCCTATCTGAAGTTTCTTGCTTTAGGAAGATTAGCTCATGCTCACTCGACAGTAATCAGTTATCAATTTTTTAAGGAACATAATTTGTTGCAATGTTTATAATGGCCACAGGAAACTAGTAAGTATGCCAAAAGTCGAGAAAAAGCACAGTGTAAGGTGGCAAAGCAAGAATCAGCAGCAGTCAAGGCACAAGTGTGAGAATGCCATTAAGAAGTAAAATGACTATAGTGTGTAGGGGACTGTTTCCGTTACCTTCCTATTGCTGTGATAAATGACCAAGAAGCAACTTAGGGGAAGAAAGGTGTTTATTTGAGCTTACAGCTCCAGGTCACAGGCCATCACGGAGGGAGGTCAGGGATGGGAGGAGGAATCACGGAGAAATGTTACTCATGGGCACTTTCACAGGCTTGTGCTTAGCTAACTTGTTTTTTAACCAATAATAAGTAACTGACTCTCTGAGAATTTTATTCATTGTGTTTGGATCATGTTTAGACCCCTCCCCGATCTCCTCTCTAATCCCCCCCCACACCTCCTTTCTCCCTTCACTTCAAGTCCTCTATGATATTTTTAAGACCTATTGAGTCTAATCTGTGTCCTCCAAGTGCTCTTGGGTGTTGATTCATTCTCAGGAGCTTGATCAACCCACCTGGGATCTCACCCTTAGAGAAAATAGTCTCACCCTTTGAGCAGCTGTCAGTTCTCAAGAGGACTGGGGCCTCTTGACCCCCTGCCCCATCCATGGTGGGTCTTCGTTTAGCTCATGCTTGTGCAGGTCTTGTTTATGATCTTGCCAGCACTGTGGGTTCATATGTGTAACTGCCCTGTTATGTTAGAGTACCCATTTTCCTTGCTGTGCTCATGGATCACCATTGTCTCTTACATCTGTCTACTCACTCTTCCCCAGTGATCCTTGAGTCTTGGGAGGACTGATATAGGTGTCCCATTGAGGGCTGAGCACTCCACAGTTTCTTATTTTCCATATGTTGAACAGTTATTGGTTACTAGCCATGTAAGCAAAAGCTTATCTGATGAGAACTAAGAGATGCATTCATTCACGGGTGTAAGTCATTTGAGTGGTTTAATACTGTGTCCATTTAGCAGGACAATAGCAGGATCTCTCCCATGGCCTGTCTAGCCACATGCTCTGAAGCCTGATAACCTTTTCAGGCATGGCTCTTCTTGTGAAAGTGGTTGGTTATTCTTAAAACCTTCATGTCACTATTGTGCCAGCAGACAGATGAGTATGGGTGATGATTACTTTTCTCTTCTGACAGCATGCATAGTGTCTTTTAGAACTATGGAATCTAGCCAGTAAGATGGAACTTTGAAGTCAAAACAATGTTTTTCCTCTGACTCACGTAGGTAATATCTTCAGGAAGAGTCTCATTGTCAAGTTCCGGAGAACAAACAAGAACACCGGCAATGCCCAGTATTGTCTGTGGGTCTATGGGAGCTCCCTGGCCCACCACCCGAAAGAGGAAGTCATTCCTGGCACTGGGCCTTTTATTTCTAGCATGTGGAGTCTGGTAGGGCATTGTTTCCCCAGTATGGAGTAACTACATTTAAACTATTCGTTTCTGTGTGTGTGGATGTATATATTTTCCGCAGCAGTAGGTGTCCATATGACCCTTTCAAAAAGGCTTTTTACGTGAGTTCTCCCACCCCATAGTCCTTTCTCTACCCTGCCCCCCCTTTCTCTACTCCATTTAACCCTTCCTCTCCCATTCTTCCCCATTTTATATCACTGCATTCTGTCTCCTCTCCAGGGAAGCTGACCCACCCTGTGGACCCTAACTAGTTTTCTAATCACTATATATTTTCCTATTAAAGTACACATTCCTAAAGATTAAAAGCTACTTAACTAGCTTTGTTATACAGACCAAAACCAGTACAGATTGAGGGATGGTGTTATCCACAGTGGGTTGTACCCTCCTTTATCAATCAAGACAGTAGATGTGTCTGCAGGCCAGTTTGATCTGGGAAATCCCTCAATCAAGATTCCCTTCTCAGGTGACTTTCAGCTGTGTCCAATTGGCAATTAAAGTTAACGAACACGGAGACTTACTGAAAATCATAGACAGCAAGCAAGAATAACTTATAGCTATCCACAGGACAGTCTTGTGCATACCAATTTGTCTTTTCCTACAAATTGGTGAAGACTTTCTTAGAAGTTTTCTTTACTCAGTCTGTTACATTTAACTGCATTAGAAGCCAGAATATATGAAAAGGCAATAATGTCTTACATATATTCCTCAAGGGTCCTTTAGGGGGTGTGGGGCAGCTGACCTGCCATCACTAGCCCAGAGCCCTGTCCTCATCTCACCTTTCTCTCTTGGTTGTCTCACATCAAGCTTCAAACTCTCCCTTATTCATCTTCCTCAGTGCTCCAGACTCCTCTGTATGAACACTTAATCTTCCTTTCAGCCCAGACTCTGTTCTCACGGCAACATCTGTGAACAGCTTGAAGCTCTCACCTTGGGCCCATTTCCCTTACACCCAGAGAACTAGTACGTGCATCAAAATGACCAAAGTTCAGAAGCTCAAAAAAAGTAAAATCTGAACTATTTTGAATAAAGCTTTAAAATCATATGCATTTTATTTGACATTTGTAAATTGGCAGATTTTGAGTGGTGTGTATAGAAATTTGCTGTTCAATGAAAAGTTCAGTGAAATCATTTTGTGTCAAAACAGGGGTTTAGGCTGAAATATTTCCACTGGTTTGGGACAAACAACAAGTCAATGTGATGTGTGTAATTCATGGGCACCTGAGTTTGGCCATATCACTGTTTTTTAAAAAGTATTTTACTTTTTAATTTTTAGTTTATGTGTCTGAGTGTGTCCCTGCATTATGTAAGTGTACCCGTGCCATGCATTGTCAGAGGAGGCCAGAAGAGGGCATCGGATCCCCTAGAACTGGAGTCACAGACAGCTGTTAGCTATCGTTTGTGTGCTGGGAACCAAACCTGGATCCTCTGTGCTCTTGATTGCTGAGTTATCTCTCCAGTCCATAGATGACTGTTTATACTATGGTTTTCTTGGAACTTTGCTCCCACATGCAGCCTCAGTTTCAATAACAGTCCTTCTTCACTGAGAGACTGCATATACTAGATTTAAAAAATATTACTTAAAGGCAATATGCCCAAACCTTTCCATTGAATCATGTCAGATAGTCTATTTTACGATACAGAACTAAGTTTGCTTTGTTCCTTTATACTACCAAATTACCAATTATACATTTAAGACTTATTAAATGTCCTCTGGGTTTTGGTTTAAACTAGTTGTAACTTCCTAGAATACAGGCAGACCATGATAGTCTCTTGATGGAAAAAATGAAATCCGGAGAGATTATATAATTTGCTTAATATAGTAAACAAAAAGCAGATGTAGGTTCTTATGGCAAATTCAGTTCTCAAAATTCTATTTTTTCATCATACTGTGCTGCATGAAATCACTCCTTTTTGGTCCCTCAACACTAACTTACCAATCACTTACCTCACTTCAGATGCTAGAGAAACAGATAGGATGCAGTTCCTTTTTGAAAGAATATAATTGAATATAACTCAATTCTACAAGTTTTCAGACAGAAAATGCAACCATAGTGCAGTGTAATAAAACTATATTGGTACTGTGGTATGGCTTGAATGTGTCCTCTAGAAAAGAATGTATTAGAAGCTTAACCCAGAGGCAGTGGTGTTGACTGTGCCTAACTGATATGCTCAGGTCACAAGAACTCTGGCCTCACCACATGAGCCACTTAGAAGGATAAATTTCTCTATCTCTCTTCCTCATCGCATGCTATTATCTATCATCTGTCTATCTTCATCATCATCATCTATCATCTATCTTCTGCCTATTCTCTTGAATTCCATCATGGGATGGGAAGAAACTTCCATCCAAGGTTAGGACTTTGAATTTTGACTTCTTGATCTCTCGAACTGTGAGAAAATTTTAAACTTCTTTTTATAAATTAATCAGCCTATTGTATACTATAATAGTGGCATCGGGAAGGCTAATACATATAATTAAAGTGATTAGTATTTCCTTACATGGGCCTGGTTGGAGCAGATGATAGATCATTCTGGTGAAGTTTGAGGATATGCCAGATTTCACAAGTCAGAGAAGAGTTCACGCCCAGATGCCCAGAACAGGGGTATCTGCTTCCTAAAAATGTTATCCTTGTTTCCTGTTTACATGTAATTTTGTTTTTATTGAGAAGTACTTACCGCTTTTGTTTGGAGTTTGGGGTCTTCACGTCTAGATCTTTGTAAAAGATGTACGAGACAATAATAAACTGTAAATAATGGTAGACTATAATTACCTCCCTGTGAGGCATATCATCAGAACTTAATCCTTCTTTATTACTCTCTTTTGATATTTATTATTCGCCCTTCTTTCTTCCTTGATCTCAGTGACTCTTTCCAACCTCAAATAATAACTATTTACATTTACGTCAACTGTTTTCAGCCTCCATATATGACAGTCAAAATCTTTTACTTTTATGTATGATTCATCTCACTTAATGTTGTTCAGTTTCTTTCATTTTACTGAACATACCCAGATTTCATGCTTCTTTACGACCAGATAACACACATATACACATGCACACAAATACGCACAAACACATATACAAAGATACACACATTTCCCACATTTTATTTGTCTCTTCATCTCTTGACAAGCAGCTATGTGGACCTCGGAAACCTTGAATACTACCATAATAACCATGAGAGGTCAAGTATCTGACTTGGCATGCTGGTTTCAATTCCGTTGAGTATTCTATATTTTGTTACTTTCATGCATAATTTTGTGTTTCTCAGGTATGACTGATTATAGAGATAATAATTTAATCAATATCATGTGCATTCATTAAGTACCATATTTGCTTAAGCTGACTGTCTTTAAAAAATTAAAATTTTGAAAAAAATAAAATAACTAAACCAATGTAGGTATATCCGTGTCTCCTGTGCACCAGTGCCTTACCCTCACCAGCAGCAATCAAAATTCAAACCATTTTGATATATATATACTTGCAGGTCTAGAGCACCCACATCACATTGTGTGACTCTATCCGATTTTATCACTCTATTAAGCTTTGTACATGTTTCCTCAGTGCATATTTTTGTGGCCTTAAAAAGGTTAACTTTTAACCAGATGAAATGGTACCTGTTTGTAATTCAAACACTTAGGCTGTTGCAGGAGAATCACCATTTAGAAGCCAGCTTTCATAACTACATGGAGATACTCTGTTTAAAAGAAAAGTTTGCTATTGCTGAAAAACCTGTTGAGTAAGTGGATGCTTGTCCATCTTTTCCTGGAGTCTGGATAGCGCCTTGCACTCTCACGGCTCCTAGCTGGTTGCTGCTGCTGTTACTAACATTCTAGCTTCACTTCTTTGTGTGCAATCTGTCTTTCTCATCACTAATTTTATAAAGATCTGTAGTTTTCTTTGTGTAGCTCTGGATCTTGTTCTTTGCTCTACTTCAGTACTTCTGGAAAGTCTGAGCCACTATCTATTGAAATCAGCCTGGCTTCTGCTCTCTCCCGAGTTCTGTCTCCTCGAGGCAGTCACATGCAACCGGCTGGCCCGTCTTTCTGATTCTGTCCTCCCTCTTCCTTAGCCTTTATTTAATATTTTGCCTCTTCTTTCTCTCGTGTTCTTCCATGTTTTTATTTTCCCTTTCACCTTCTCTAATGTTCAGTCTAGTCAGTTCACACACTGAGTTTTATGTAGGTTCGTTCCCGTTAATGTTTCTCTTTGTCCATCACCTTATAATCACTCTTGTGGCACCAAGTCCAGCATCTGAAAAGTTTTTCACACAAATATCCCATTTTTCAGCCACAATATTTTTATAATTCTTGCTTTCTTGGTGGTTTTGTCTGAGAAACGTGGTCTTTGAAAATTATTTGAGCAAATGTCTTTGCGGCCAAGGCAAATATACTTTCCTCCAAAGAATTCCTTTTGTGTTAGCAAATAATCACAAATACCACATGGAAAGCTAAGAGGTCCTTCTACTGAGGTCCTTCTACTTTCTGAGGGTTCAACATATACAACTATCCAACCATTATTTTATTCATAAAATTATTTAAAATGTTAAATTTCTTTCAGCCTATAAGTACAAGATCTATATGAAACATAAATGAATTTCATAATTAGGAGGGTTCCAAACATATCTCATCACACAGATGTAAGTATACCAGACTCCTTCCCAAAATATGAAATCTAAAACAATTCTAGTTCCAAGTATTGGGAGTGTGTGTGTGTGTGAGAGAGAGAGAGAGAGAGATTATTTTTCCAAGGGAGACTTCAGTGGACTGAGTGAGCTTCTCTTTTCTCCCAAATTTAAGTGTGATATTCTGACCCCCCATATGATAATATTAGAATGTAGTGGTTTGGGAAATCCTTAGTCTACGAGGGTGGAGTCCTCATGAGTGAGATTAATGTCTTTTAACAGAGGTCTCAGGAAGTTTGCTCATCCTTTCCATCATGGGAAGACAGCACCAGAAGCTGTGCTCTGTAAGGGAGCCAGCTCTCATCAGACAAGGAAAATCGCCAATACCTCATTACTTTCATATTGAATTTCTAAGACTGAAGAACCTGAGAACTAATGTTTCTAGCTTAGAAGCTACTCAGTGTCTGACATTTTGTCAAAGTATCTGAATCTATGATAATGACCTGGGTACTTAGAATCATAGTTTTGGAAATTGAATACCATCTTAATTTTAAACTGAAGGTTATTTGAGCTGGAACTACTAACTTATTAATATAGTACAATATAACATAATACAATATTGTATGATATAATTTAAATACAAATTAAGATGTCATTACCATTGTATTTGTTTACAAATACTCATAGTATTCTTCACCATATGTTTTTCTCCAGTTGCTTTGTATTGATCAAGTTTCTTTAATTCTACCACACTATCCTTGTTTTTGCTTTCTGTTTGGTCATTTCTCCTATTTCTGTGTTTTGAAATTCTATATTTTGAGTTAATATTTAGTAGTCCTCTATCTTTGGACACTTGCTTATTCTGAGTTGAGGCATTGTTACTCCAGAGATATTTAGTTTTTGTTATTTTTTTTTTTTTTTGCTGGGATTCCAAGAATAAGAAGCAAACATGTTTCTAACAGGGAAATTTAAAGTCTTTACTCCTATCATTTACCATCAACTCTGGGTGGAAACACAGAGACAGAAATTCTTCTTCTTTGAAACTTTCCAGGAGAGGAGAATTCTTAGTCATTTCTCTGCTAGTCCTCGTTTTTACTTACCAGTATCACAAATGTCTGTGACACACCCCGAGGGGTCAGTTCCCCATGGCTGTTGTTTCATGTCTGTTAAATATTCAAAGTTCTTTGCTTAAGGAGAACAGGACCCAACTTCTTCCTGCTCCACGAGGCTTCGAAAACATCACCTCGAATATTTTTCTCCTTTGCCTCTAGTTCCTTCTTTTATTTGCTGTTCACCACGCTGTAGAGTGTATTCCTCACTCCAAGTCCTTTTCTCCTAGTACTCTCATTGATTCTGTGCAAATGTCATGCAGTGTGTTTTGATCATATTCAACTCCCCTCTCTCACCTTCCCAGATCCGCCGCCGCCTCTCCGATCCTTCCCACCTTCACGTCCTCTCTTAATAAAGCTCCTCAAGCGCACTCTGTGTTTCCCTGGAGCACAGTTAACCTACCTGGGGTCCCAACCTTAAAGAAACTCACTTTCCCTTTCCTAACAGCTATCAACTGCCAGTAGCTCCCCAGCTAGGTGTGGGGCTTCGAGCCGACCTCCCCCCGCAGCTGGGACTGACTCGTGAATGCTGTCGCATTCGCTGTAAGCTCATGTGTGCGCTGGCACACTGCTATATCTAGAAATAGTACTTTGTTGTGGTCACTCCCCCTGGCTCTTCTAATTCCAGGGCACTCCTTGAGCCTTTGGGGAAAGGGTTCGGTTTAGGTGTTACATGCGGGGATGCGGACTCTGAAGTGGAGATGCTGTCTCAGGGTTGTAGGAGGTAGAGGTCTTCCGTTGATATTGTAAAGTATCCTTCTGGTCACAGCTCAAAAGTTACATCTTTGTATTTTCTTCCTTTTTTTAATTGTATGTATCACAGTGCTTTGTGACGGTTTCCACATCATATTACCCACAATTTATTTTTATGCATTTGATTGTATTGTTCTGATTAATCTTTGTCTCTCTCACAATTCATCAATCTCCCTGGAATGAGAATGTATTTGTATTGATCCCCATAATAACAGAGTACAGCACAGTTCCAAACATGGAGTTTATGTCTAGTAAACACTCACTATTTAAGTACTCAGTGAGTGAGTGAATCGAGAACTTGGAAAAGAATGCTGAAAACAAATACACAGCTGTCCACGAGAATGCACGTTCATCACTGAACGATGAACACTGGAGTTAATTTCAAGGTAGGGAAAAATACCAAAAAGAATCAGCATCCCTTTGTTAGTGCTAGAAAAATACAAGGAAGAGAATGAAATTTGATGGTTTGTTCTATCAGTTACAAGGAGAATTTAACAGTTACTAATCTATTTTTTAACAACAAATAAATCCCTGGCAAGACTGAGATGAAATAAATGATAGAAAGAATGTGAAATGGGACACAAAGCACTATTAACAAGTTCTTCTTTTTCAGTATTAATTTTATTTTGTTTTTTTTTTTTATGTGTAAGAGTGCATTGCCTGCATGTGTTTAAGTGCACCTATGTCATGCAATGCCTGTGGAGGTCAGAAGAAGGCATCGGATCTCCTGGAACTGGAGTTATGGACAATTGTTAGCCACCACCTGGGTACAGGGAATTGAACCCGGGTCTTCTGCAGGAGTACCCAGTGATCTTAACCACTGAGTCATCTCCACAGCCTCATAATCATATCCTTCTTCACTTAGGAAATTTAAAGAAAATTTACTTAGATGGAAAAAAAAATTAGACTCAGGCTTACAAAGCATTTTCTAAGCATGAAGGTGTGATACAGGGGTCTCGGGGTGGCTTTGAGAGCAATGGAGCTTTTCTCCACTCCGTTGAGCTTAACTTGAGAGGCTAGGGTGCTGGAAACTCAATGGCCACCAAAGCCACCTCAAGCCAGAGGCTTTCAGGTTCTTGTCTTGAGAATTCAAAGAATAAATTTCATGGACCACAGAGGGAGAGTTTTAGGAAGTAGTATTTTATTATAGGGAATTTAGGAGAGAGAAGGCAGAGCTCCTGCACAGCAGGATGGTCCCAGGATGGGATTCCACTGAGTCTCATTCCCTGGAATAAATAAAGATTTAGTGGAGGGAGGAGGGAGAGGAAGACGGGAGTTGATCCAAGTCCTCATTCCAGGTATCCAGGTCACTCGAGGTCCTGGTCAGGAGATCCTCATTGCCAGGTCCTGGTCATATCCCCAGGGTATCTTCCAAAGGCAGTATACTACTTCAGAAAAAAAAAGATATGGAAAACCCAAACCCCCTTACCAGCCTCCCCAGCCTCTGGCTATGAAGAAACCAGAGACATCTTTAGATTAGGTATTTCTGGCTTCCCTAGTCTCAGGTGGGGACACATTTGCTGGCAGATCCAAAGACTTTCTAGTTCTTGGCTGGAAAAGAAACTGGCCATTTTTCTCTTTGGGTCTTTACCCTGAACTGCCTAGCCCTTTTCTATCTCCTGTTCTTACCAGATGTACATGAATCAACTTTTGAGATTGAGGACAACTTCATGGCATCTGGGAGTCCAGCATGTGGGCCTTTGTGTGATAGCCTCTTGTCACCTTGTCTTTAAGCAGAGGGTTACTTAACACTTTCCTTACCTGTGAATCTTAATTGTACATATAAACAACAAATGTTATTTTCAGATTTCATAATAGGTCGGTGGGGGACACTAATTCATATTAGGTACTGAAATCACATCTCACCTTCTTATGTTAGTGCTAATAAGTTCAAGGTCCCCTATCCTAATGAGGCATCTTGATAGTGAGTGTCCTCCTATGATCCCAAAGAAGAATCAGTGCTTTGGCCGCAGCAAACAACCATTCCTAAGGCTCAGTGTTACCACTGACCATGGAGCTCCTGACCATAGAAAAGATGCAGACAGTCCTCCAGATGAGTGATGAGGGGCAGAAGGGAGGGTAAGAACCTTTAAAAACTCTATTTAAAACTTAATAGTGTTTCATACAGTATATTGTATCATGAAGTCTTTTCCCTCAATGAAGTTAATCATATAAAGAAGCATGATTTCAGGGACACTAAAGTTCATATTGCATGTTTTTTGACAATGAGCTGCCTTCACGTAGACAGATCAGGAGGCTATCTTAAAAAGATTTAAAAGACCCAGAGAGTACTATCCCCTGAAATTTACCTTCTCTTCGTTATTTTGTCCTTCCATCTCTTCCTCCTTGAGACTGCTCCAGGCCAGGAAGCACATGTCATATTCTCATTTTCCACTTTTTCCTATTTCCCCTTAAATTCCAGCAATATTTCCT
Source organism: Eospalax fontanierii (assembly GCA_035773235.1). NCBI lineage: Eukaryota > Metazoa > Chordata > Mammalia > Rodentia > Spalacidae > Eospalax > Eospalax fontanierii. The sequence continues at coordinate 11,808,550 of CM069539.1, forward strand.
CCTCCTTCTTAGCATGCAGATAAATCTCTCTTTGTAAATCAACTCATGCAAATACACAACCAGGGTCATTCATCCTAATTCTTCCTAAGCTTATCTGAGAACCTTTGTGGCACATTTAACATAACAGGAGAGCCGGACACAGCATTATTCTGCAGAACTGTATTCACTATAGTAGAGCCGAGAGCATAGAGGCATGATGTACAGAATAAAGTAAAATTTTAAATCAGCAATGCATTTCACGGAGTTAAATTACAGTATCATCAGGATTAAGCAGGAGCCTTGACATCAAATGAACATGACCTCAGTAACTTCTTCCTAATGAACATTTACTTATTTAGTTCTACTGAGGGCATCATACAAATAAAATCTTGAGATTATAATGTAAAGATGGCCAGTACTGTAAATTTGTTCTTTGGAAAGAGATATCATTGCTCTAATCTTGGATAGATAGATTTTGTTAAAACGAACTTAATTAGGATCCCTGAGACTGATGCCATCTGATGCTGTAAAAAGAATTTGCACAGAATTTATGTAAAATCAACGTCCCCTCCTATTCATTTGTAATTTAAAAACAGAACATATGATTTTAAGCTGGCCCCTCAAGCATTCTTCATTGAGAGATCTAACATCAAAGAATATTTTTGGAGAAGTCATTGCCTTCTTTGAAGTGATAACATCAAGTAAATTACATGTTAAAATAAATTAATAACTTCTTAAAAATTCACCTTGCCTTAAAAGAGTCATACTGCTTTTTACATACTGGAGTTTAAAGGAATAGGAAGAGAAAAAACAATTCCCTTCCTGGAAATCTTGGGTGACAGAAGCACAGTCATCAAATTGGGTCATGTGATGGTTATCATTGGTTGTCATTGTGACAGGGTGTAGAATCCACAAGGAGATGAAGCTCTGGGCACACCTGTTAAGGAATTTCTAGGTTGGGCTCCATGAGGAAAGAAGACTCATCCTAAATGCAGTGGCACATTCCATGGGCTGGGGTCCTAGACCGGATAAAAAGAGCAAACAGGCTGAATGGCAGCCTTTTCTGCTCTCTGCTTCCTGAAATAGGTGGCCAGCTGCCTCAGTTTTCTTCCTGGTTCCACTACTTCACTGCCCTGATGGAATTCGTATCTTTAAACTCTGAGACCAAAAGTACACTCTTCCTGCCTTAAGTTACTGTTGTCAGGCATTTTGTTACAGCAACAAGAAAAACAACCAGTATAGAAAATTGGTAACAGAAGTGGACTGTTGCTATGGTAAACTTGATCATGTAGTTCATAGGCCTTTATAAATGATTTACAGGAGGAGTGTGGGAGAGTTTGAGACTTTAGGCTCAAAAAGCCCTAGAATGTTATAATCAGAGTGTAGTGCAGCATTCTGGTGCTGTTTTGGAGGAGCAGAATACAAAGACCTCGATGCTTGATTCATGAGCTATTAGAGGAAGGGATCATACAGACTGCCAGGAACTGGGCAAGAAGTCATTTATTTTACATTCTGGAAAGAATCTGGCTGCACTCTCCCGTATTGTGAGAACTTGAGTAGGGATGAATACAAAGTAATGGATTAACTTGATTAGCAGAGCAAACTGCAAGTGAGGATAGCCCACTGCTCTCATCTAGGTCTATACTAAAGAAAAGAGTAAAGCAAAAATTTATAAAAAATGTGCAGTTTCATAGGGCAGGGTCAAAAGAAGCTGCAGTTTTTAGAAAACCTTTGGGCTCTGCATTGTGACAGCAGGAAAAGTATTTTCCCAGAGTCAGCAAACAAGGCCTGTGGGGCTGTGGTCTGAGGGAGCTGGGCTCTGCCTGAAACCAACAGCAGAACTTGGAAGTGGTACTGATTTTGTAGGCATGAGAGATACATAATTGCTAGAGTCATGGAATCTTGTCCTGCGTTTCCAGAGAGACTAAGGAATGTACAGAAGGAGCAGAGCCCCTGTCGGGAGGCCCTGCGAGGCCACTGCATGAAGGTGGGATGGTAAATGTAAGCTTCAGGGGAGAGTCCAGGATGTTGGGGGTGCCAGAACCAGGAGATGTCCACTGAGGAGAGCTGCAGGCAGAGAGCGGAGCAGGCACAGAGAGAAGAGAGAAGCTATGTGGGATGCAGATGGCAGAACTGCAGAGATGGGGCCACTCGTGAAGTACTGAGTCCAGGTGATTCCATCATGAGCCCCCAGTATAAAACACAAAGCTGCAGAATCTGGCGTTTTTCTCTGATGGTTTTGTTCTTGCGTTGGTATGATCATCTCTTTCTATGTTTCTTTTTCTTCCCTTTTGTAATGAGAAAATTTACTGTGTGGCATAGTGTGTTTGGAGTATGTAACTTGTTTTGTGATGTTGTAGTTATTCACAGTTGAGTTAGACAGGAGCAGTGAGGTAGACAGAAGGCGTTCTAGAGAGGGGGATGGTAAAACACAGGAACTGTCAAGGGAAATGGGGAAAGTGAGGTGGGAATTCAACTGGGGAGGGGGAAGGGGGATTCAGAGGAAGAGAAAGGAAGGAGAGATAAATAATATCAAGGATGTCTAAAAAAAGTCATAGGGAATTGTATCATTTTATAACCATACTTAAAAATCCATATATAATATATGTGTGTATGTGTGTGTATAGCTGAAGGCAGTTCAACCAAAACCTCAGTGTGCTCAGCAAAGCAAACCTTCATTGGAGTTTTGGTCAGAGTAGATCAAGAGACACCCCAAACAATATAGGCTATTGCCACAGCTCTTGGTTTATTCCCAGAACGTGAAGGTAAGACCCTATTGCTGAAGATACCACACACTTCAGACATAGGACTTGTAGGAATCCATGTGGAACTGATCTGTAAGCTTCCTTATTAAGAACTGGCTGTCATAGTACCAGAAAGCACTATGCAAGCTGCCAAGGTAGAAAAACCATCAGTAGGCCTGCCCAGCTGTAAAGTCTGCGAACCACAGCAATGGCCTGACTGGCAATGATTCTCAGTGTTGGAAAAGTAGCACTTTTAACTTTGGAGTAACTAATAGCTGTCTAGTTGGTTTTAGGACCCACTTAGGAAAAGGGAATTCTTGACTTGTACTATAAATGTAGACAAATACCCATGACCTGGGGTAGGGATCATAGACCCTAGAAAAGAACCTATTATTGGCACTTCCCTAAACCAATATAATTTCCAAATGTATTCTAAATATTGATTCTTATATTCGCTGGTAAGTATATCTCCCACCACTTACCAAAGAAGCTTCCTTTGCAACAGATAGAGATTATTATAAAGTTCAAAAAATGGTCAAAATGAAAAGAATCTTTGACTCTGGGGAGCCCAGCCCAACGGATACATCTTCAATGCAGCCTCTACACCTAAGGCTCACAGAACATCACAGAAGAGGCGGGTGGATAGATTACAAAGGCCAGAACACCAGGATGCCTGTTATTAGATCCTTTCTTCTACACATGACAGTAAAGTTGCACCCAGGAAATTTCGACAGTCTGGCCGCCTAAACAAGACCAGCATAATGATACCGTCAGTTGACACGTGAGAGTGGATAGGGAAATTTCACAAAGTCCCAGCCGCAGAGGAAGAGCTACAGGTAATCAGTGGCTGCTGAGGGAGAGAGAACCAGTCTTCTCAAAGGATGATTTCCCTGATAAGTTATCTAATCCCAAGCAGTCAGCCTTAACTCAGGCATATACTGGTATCACTAAACAGACTTAACAGATGACTTTATATATGTATCATATATATTTATAATATATGTAGTATATATGCAATAATATGAATCAACAAGTCATGGAATTGAGAGGGAGTCAGATGTGGGAAGAGTTGGAGGCCAGAAGAGAGAGGGACGAGATGACTCTGGTTTGAATATGGTTTGTCCCCTGTTATGCACATGATGGTACTTAATCTCTATCATGAGGAACTAAGCGTGTAGAATCTTAACTGAAGTTTACAGGTACTTTAGGAAGTGATTAACATTGGAATTTGAAAAGCTTCTCAGGGGACTGATTCTGAATTGGTGCTGTCTCACCAGAGAGACACGAACTACCTAGGAACCTGGTCCCCTCCCTCCCCATAAAAAAAAAAAAAAAAAAAAAAAAAGGCTAACACCAGAGGTGGCCACTTGGACCTCCAGAACCATGAGCTCAAATAAAATTATTGTGTTTATAACTTTCCTAGTTGTTGATAACTTGTTAACTGTGCTCTTAGTTACAGAAAATAGCCTACCATGGGAACCAATAAAATAACAAACAGGACTTTCTTTATATAACCCACTGAGGAACTGCAGGATCATTAGATTAAAATGTTCTTCAGGTAGGAGTGTGCTGTATGTAGTCTAACTGCTACTGGGGTTCCTGATAAACACTCAGTGGGCATTTAGCTCTGGTCGTCATGTGATCTTTTCTCTGTCTTTCCTTTTAGAAAAACAAATGTCTGGTTACAAGACAAGTGGGTTATGTTTTTCTATGTTAGAAACAGTAACACACAAGTCTATAGTAATTGTGGTAGAACTACTTGCTTTTAGGAAAGATTTCATACTTTGGAAATTAGCCCAATAGTGTGTCAGTAGCATCATCTTCACCTTAGTGACTGTGAGCTCCATCCCTGCAGTCATCGGCACTCCCGTTCTTTCATTTCAGTTCACTCACGTCCTCATTCACAGTGTGAATAAAAACCAATTCAAATGATTCTATAGACACGTTTTGGGTATCATTTATTGACTTAAATATTTTGTAAGTGACAGTTTGAAGTTTTAAGATAAATAATGCATGACTTAAACAGTTCTGTAATGAGTCAGGTAAATATAACACACAACTGTGACATCCACTCTGTTTGAGGAGAATCTCAGGTGTTCATCACTCATTGCTCATAGACGGATTCACCTTGTTCTGTAGTCTGTGAATATAACAACTACTGCATCTGGAAACATGCTATATACATTGTGCATAATCTGGAATAACTACAAATAAAATCAGCAAATGATAAAAAGTTGTGCTATATGGAAAGCCAAGAATACAATGGATGTTTATATCTTATAAATACTTCAATACTTTTACATGTACTGTTCTTAAAATTCTAGTAACATGAGGCATATTTGATCATTTTAATCATAAGTTTTCTGGAAACCTGTACTATTAGACAAAAGAATATATGTTAAAATATAATTTGAAACACCAAATGAAACTCTTTAAAAAAATTAATGGTACAGGTTCAAGAGATGCATTCATTAAAAATGAAACAAATGAAAAATAGTTTGATATTTAAAGTATATATAATTTAACCATGCCGTACATACGTATTAGTATATATACCTGGCAATATTAATGACCTTGTTAGTTAAGTTTGTGATAACTAGATTTTTGAAAGAAATTAATCACAAAGTATAATCTGATAGCAAAATAGCTGATATACAATATTATTTACAGCAAGCCAAGCCCAAAATTTAGACCCATGAAATTACAGCAAAAAAAAAAAAAAAAAATTGATCAAAATTAAAAAAAAAAAAAAAAAAAAAAACCTCAGGTATCTGGTTAAGTAAACTCTACCTCATGCAGAGGAAGCTGTTGAAAGTCTAGTGCATCAAAACTATATATTTATTAGTGTGGGAAACCTATTTATTATTACATAGTGCCCGAATGTTTGGTGCAGATGGATTGGCTATTTACCTTGTATACTAAAATGAGCAGGATAAGTTCGATATTTAAAGAACTGTTTTGCAAATGAGACCCTTTGGTTTTGTAAAATGACAACTCACAGTAGAATAGTCTGAATTCAGGTAGGCTGATTTTAAAATGAAAATGGTATGTGTTTCTGGAATGCACTTCATTGGTATATTTTAAAAACATCCTAAGACAGTTTAGTCACTTAATTAACAAAGGAGCAATATAGTTGCAGGCAGCTATTATAATATGTATACTTTTGTGAGTACAAACTCTCAGGAGGATTTCTTTCTTTTTCTAAGTGAAACATTTGTTCATTAAAAAAAAAAAAATTCTCTCCATGGACCCTTTTCGCACTGAACCACCCCTGACTACCTGCTACTAAGAACCTGCTTTGAGAGGGGGACTAATTTTCCACCTCAGAGTTATGTTGCTCCAGGGTTCTTAAAGGAAACGGTGGGTCAGTAGCTTGTCGATTTTATATACTAACAACTTAGAAATCGATGTTAACAGCAACAGTGCACAGGGAGTAGGAAGGCTTTGGCTCACAGCTGCCTAAGCTCCACGCTAATTTCTTTTGTTTTCCTCTTCCACATTTCTCCTATTTTAACATCACTTTAAGATATTTCCCTAAATAACAAAATGATAAAGACACTATTTTTTTTCAAAAAGTCTGAGAAAGTATTAAGATAGGCTATCGTTTAGACAAAAACATTCTTAATGAGGAAAATCACATGAAAAACTCACAATGATTTGATTCCGATTTCATTTTAGGTGGTAACTACTCACTAAATTTTCAGAGTGGGGAATGGAATGAATAGAAGTTGATGAAGAGAGTTGTTCTGTTTCAAGTTTTTAATTCTGAAAATGTTATGTCTCCTTCCTATATGATCTGAAGTTAAGATCTCTTGGCTGAACGACAAAGAGGTATAATTAGAAATGGGCATGGGCATTTTAAAGGTTGCAGCTAAGAGTGTAGTTTCTGGATGGAACACTTTCTAGCATGCCCGAGGCCCTGCGCCCTATCCTCTGTGCCAGAAAAACAAACACATGCAGGGTATGTGACTTTGGAAGTGTATCTTCCCAACGAGGAAAGGTTAATAGTATTCCTGCCCTCCTTAGAGAACACAAAGACATGTATGCTATGAAAGAAACTGGCTAAGTGACTGATTTATATATTTCTACATGTATGGGTGTTTTGCCTGCATTGTGTAAGTGCACCAATGCCATGCAGTGTGCACAGAGGACAGAAAAGGACAGCAGATCCCCTGGAACTGAAGTTATAGATAGTTGTTGGCCACCATGTGAGTGCTGGGATTCAGACCCAGGTCTCCTGCAAGTGCAGACAGTGCTCTTAACCACTGAGCCATCTCTCCAACCTGTTGTTAGGTAGTTTGAACATAACAATATAACAACATAAATATGAAAAGTAATAACATAAGCCTTGGAAAATTCATGATTTTTGAAGTTTTGTTTGAAGTTTACTCAAACGCTGAGATATGTTTCTGAAATTACTCTTTTGTCCTCTCTTTATTAAATGCTCTGCTGAAAATTAGCTAATTTTCCCTGAAAAGTAAATGGCTTTGAATTGAGATTTATAAACAATTGATCTCTTGATATAATAATATAAAATGATCAAAATTGTGCCATCTGTGTTCAGACCATGGCAATTCATTGATTCTAGTGAACAGGTCAAAATTGTGGTTAAAAACAGTTATGTGATTTTAAGTGAAAACCTCAAAGGCATAGAGCTAAGAAATATGGAGTGTACCAAATATATTGCTTTTTAAATGGAACATGTTGAATGTTTTTAGATCCTCCAAGGAGGCCAACCCATCTTAGCAGAATCTAGGAAGTTAGTATATGCTTTATGTCTAAAGAGCAGGTAAAATAAAATGGAATTTGATGTACCTAACATGCTGAAAGTAGTTTAAAAAAAAAACAGATTTCTGCAAATAGAAAACCTTCCTTTCTATTTTAGGCTTTAGCATTATGGTCACCAAGTTAAAAAAAAATGCTTATTACCCTAAAGAAGATTTTTCAAAATGAAGATATTTGTAGGGACTAAAGATAATGCGCTTATCCAAAAAGGCTGATCCCGATACTTCTTGAGAGAATTTGATGCACAAGAGTACAGATATTTGTATAGGTCTATGTTTCTCTTGCCTAACAATGCCTTCAGCAGCCAATGTTCAAGTTCTCAGTCACTTCTGTTCCCAAGTGATTGCTGCCGCTCATGTTCACCTATCGCTCCTTACCGCATAAGTGCACAGTGTGTTCAATCATGTGAGTGGGAAAAGAGAGCCTCCACTCAGAGTACACTAGTACTGCCATGTGCCTTATAAGAGCTAGGAAGAGAGAGACAGAAAAGAGAGGATAAAGAGACCGAGGAAGGGCCAGAGAGATGGAGGAGAGGACGGAGGAGAGTACAGAAGTTAAGGGTGCTAACACGTTTAAAGACCTCTAATTTAAGGTTTATAGTATTTACATATAATACCCATTTATTTGACTTGTTTTAAACTGATACTAGATCTCTACACATCCAAGTTACAACCACATATGACATTTGAAATTCTACTAAATTTACTAAACTTTCTAAACAGAAAAGAAATTCTGTGCCGGAGGACATATATAGTATGAGAAGTTGTTGTTCCTTTGACTGTTCATTCTAATTAGCATATTTATTAAGTTCTTGTGTGTTTTATAAAGATTTTGACATGTTGCCTTGTAATAATTATTTCACCTTGGTTTGTTGACTATGCATACTACAGCTCAGAAAATCTGCCACCCATTATCCCTGTCATATTCTCAGCTCTCTTGTAGGTTGGGCTACAGGCATGATTAAATGTAAATGAAGATTCTCTCCTCCTGTCTGCCCTCCTGGCTCCTCTCGCTCCTTCCTGTGCCCCAGCTCAATCTACATAAACCTTTCAAACACAGACACATCATTTGGATCTGGGTAGCTAGAAAAAATTAAAAAAAAACAAACCTGTTTTAAGGATCATTGGAAAAGGCAATGAACAACTATTATTTCAGGTCATGAAGTTATCTACCAAATAATAGGGCTAGATTTTACAAGTGCCTGGTGACATACTGGAAACTAATTAAAATGAAAGAACTAATAATTTCAACTGCCATCTAGCAATAATTATACAACATCAAAAAAGAATTTTTCCAAAATTTCCCCTAATTATTTTAGATAATTACACAGCTCTGTCGTTTATCTAGACCTTTTTGGCTAGAAGTAAGGTCTATCATTACAGGTAATTTATTCTTTTTTTGCCAATATTTTCTATCCAAAGACTACAAAAAAAATCAGACTACAAAAATAAATCTATTTGTGCATTCAACCCACAGTTAGCCCTTGGTTTCAAGGTAGGATTTTATACAAATAAATTCAGAAAGAAAGTTTCCCATTGTTGATAATACACTTGACTACTCCAATATTCCACTTTACTTTTCGGAGATTTTTAACCTACAGTGTTGAGGGTGGGGAGAGGTAAGGGGCTTAAGTATTTTTATTCAAATGCATTGTTCCTCTCAAAAAAAAAAAAAAGGCACATTTCCCTTTTAGCCTTGGAAGCTGGCAACACAGAACTAACTAGAGTGCTTCCTGGAAGGCAGAAAAAGTAGAATTTCTCTAAGAACTGATGTTTCACTGGCTGTGGAATGCATGGATTCTTGTCAGTCAAGGCTGATGTAGAAATGCTCTAATTTTTATCCAAATGATTTCAACATGGTAGCTACTGCATTTCATTTCAGTTTTATTCTGAAAAGTGTGAGATGCCTTACTTTGTACTCTAATATGGACAAGCCTGACTATATGACTTTTTATCTTTAACATTAAACTTTGTAATATTTTTTAAAAATTAATATTTTAAGCATAAGACTGTGGTCTTATTTGAGAAACATGGTTCAATGCCACAGTTTCTAAGTTCATTTTCTTTATCACTAGTTTTATTTTTTTTCCTGTAACAAATAGAAAATGTGGAAGAAAAAAAATAAACGATTGGAGTATAAATCACAATTAGATGCTATCATCAGAGGACAAAACCTGAAAGAATTAGTCACAGAATTAATTTCCTTTCACGTTGCTGAGGTACCTGGTGCATTCTGAACCATTTAAAAAATCCACAACCCTCTTAATTTTATATATAAATGAACTGACTCAGTATAATATATCTTCATCCTAAATGATTTCTATGACTGATGATTCAAGTTAAAAATGTGGGGAGGGAATTTACTTCTAACATTTTTGTTCTAAATAAATTTTGCATGAATTAACCAGTTACAAGGAAGTGAAAAGTCTCTGGATAATGAAAGATATTCTCCTTTAATATTAGAGAGCAGAGAACACCTCTCCCACAGTCACTGTGTTACTATTTTCTGAGCTCTTAACGCTCTGGGGGCATCTTAGAAGAATACAGTTCTGGGTCTACCGAGCAAGCCTTTCTCCTTTCTGCAGTTGAGTGCTTGCTTTGTCAGTAGATAGGATTCAGGTTGAGAAAGGATTAACAACAGTAAGGATTATCGAATAGGCTCAAAAGTGACTACATAGATTCTAAGACACTGAATATTTTCCAGACCTCATGATTAAAATATACAATAAGGAAAATACATCATTACTATAATGCCAGGGTCATGCAACAAACAAAATCTTCTTCTTACTGAATGTTAGATCAGCCAAACACATTATAGCAGGGAAGAGGAGGTTTTGGTTTAATATCCTTTGCACAACTATCTGTTCTTTTGTGCTAATTTTAGCAGGCTTTGCTGTGACAAAAGCCAGAGCCGGTGTTTTGCTTTCTTTGTTCCACAGATCCAGATGTTCTGACACACTTTCATTTACCTTTGTCACTGTCACCAAGTCCCGTTCTATCTGCCACCTTCAGAGTGTTACTATTTATAGCTCTCTGAGCCTCTAAGAGCAGCTAGACTAAGAGGCACAGCTGCTGCAAGCCAAGCTCCTAGTAGCTCCTCGGATGACTGAAAATGGCTGGTGAAGGTCTGTGTTGTTTCCTCTTTTTTTTTTTTAAAAACAAGAGTAACACAAGCAAAGTAGGCTATTTGGCATTCATTAAATTAGAGGAATCTACAATGGGAACTGCCTCTCCTTTAAGAATCTCTCTGGTAAGGGTACCGATACCTTTAGGAAAAACAAATCTAATCTCTTTGCTCAATCTCATCTAAACCTCCTGTTCATCTATTCCCTCCTTTGGTCCCTCTGTCCTGAATTTGATGTACAGTTGCCAGGCAGTAAGATGCAAGAGACACTAAAAGTGAGGGGACGTGAAAAAATTTTGTACATTTCTGAATTTATCATAATTGCTACTTTTCTGTCCTACATAGACATTTTATAGACCACATTTAAAACATGTTTAGATCAGTCACTTCTTTTTCTCAAAATAGTGAAAAGACTATGGGAGGGTGCTAAGCTTGTCTGTGGATTCTAGGAAAGTAAAGGTAATATAAGCGAACGAACCCACCCCTTTCTAACTGTGCTCAGACATGTGGTCAGTTTACCTACATAAGGAATGATAGGAACAGTATGCATTTAGATGGTTAGGAACAGACCTAAGCTTACATGATACAGTAATTTCTTGTTTAGACATTCCTCATTTCAACTTAAGCTCACCAGCTACCCTTAACTGTAATTCTAATACATTATCCTATGATGTAGAAGTGGTTTTCACCGTTAACAGGCTGTTTAAAATTGGTAGTGTCATATTTGGTTAAAATTACAGTTCAAGAAAATAAAATAATGTATTCCTTCTGAAATTCATAAGACTTGGTGGCTTTTAATATTATTACACATTTTTGGACAGTTGCTAATCATACTACAGATGCCTTTCATTCAGTCATATTCTTAAGTCAAAATACCTTTCTACTTACAAAATATTTGGGCTATTGTCACAGAGAAGAGTCTCCATTACCTCTCTTTAGATCAATCCTTTGCGTGGTTACCAAATCAAGACCCACAGATAAATCATCAAAGCTCACTTCCTCAACCTGCTCTTCCAACTTATATTCTCTTCCCCTGTATTCACCCTCAACTTATTCCATAGTGCTACACACTATAGAGATGCAAAGATTTCAGCAAAATTACCAATGGCACATGAAAGTCTTTGAGAGAAATAGAAATCACAGTAAAATGGGTGGTTTTAAATTGTGTTCCAGGACTCATCTGACAGAAGTGCATTAGCTGCATGTCTGTGAATGAGGAGGATTCAGCATGACATTAGTTCAAAAGTTGTTTTTTGTTTTAATCTAATTCATCATTGTCTCTGAAATGGCAAATATCTTTAAAATTTCCAAACCACCTATATTATTGCTAATTGAAAACATGTTTCTATTTTCCCAAAGACAGAATGATACGCACGAAGTGAGAATTAGTATGCGACATCATCCTCATGGCTTAAATTATTGCTTGAAAATTTGTTAGAGAGTATTGCTAAGAAGTCAATTTTTTTTGGTGAATATACAATCCAATGTGTAATGTACATAGTGAGACTAAGTATTCACTTGATGCCTTTTCCTAACACAGAGATCTAAGCAACCCATAGTAAGGCTGTCATTTCAAAAGTGGCTTGTGTCCTAAGCTCATACTCTACACCTCGGTGGTGAGGATCAGCAAATGTAATGTACTGCACAGCTCTGGCAGTAACTAAGAAAACAGCTAGTATGCCTAATAGCCCTATAGTGAGCAATATTCATCCCTCATGCTTATCAGTGTTGACTTCTATGCCTAATAAATTTGAAGACTCATGCTCCGTAAGCAGACTATAAATTTGAAGCTAAATCTAAAATTAAAACTTGTGACAAAAATACTGACCAGAACTTCAGAATGTTTAACTATTTAACATAACTGTAAATGAAATAATATATTGCTATCCTGGTCAACTCGTATTTTCTTCTGGTCATTGGGACTCTTAGCATGAGCTTCAGAAATCTCCATATCTAGCTTATGCCAATGTTACCTGGAGTGGTTTCCTAAATGCAGATCCACGGGCGTTACCTGAGACCTACTGAATTCTGTACTCAAGGAAAAACCCAGTAATCTGGATCCCTAAAACTTCCTAGGTAATTCTTACGGAGCCAGCCAGATATTTCTTACCAGATCAATTGAATCATTAAATTAGGTCACGTTTTGGTAAGAGTTAGATTGCAATGAAGTCCTTGACTGAAACTATGATTAAACACAGTATACTAGAATTATGACAAACCATTTCTCTACATTCCCAGGTCCTCCCCAAATGACATTCCTTTTCAACACATCCACATTCAATGAACACGTGCACACACAGACAAAATATTCATTACTCTATAAAATGATTTTAAGAGATGTGAGGTTAGGTGTGATTCTTCCTGTGTTATAAATGTATCAGTGACTTCTATTAATGAAAGAAGAAACAGGAGAGGAAGCAGAAGAGTGGCAGGGAATGAAACTTAGGTTCCAATTGTTTGAATCAAGTGTGAGGAAGGAATTTTGCACACTATCTCAATATACTCTAACAAAATTATGTTAATCTGTATAGAATATCAGTATCTGTTCATTCACCACCTTGAGGATTCTGAAACTGAGTCTGTAGCTAAGACCATTTACCCATTTAGTGATAAACTTTGTTCCATCGTGTTGACACAACTCCTGTGTGTGTGTGTATCGAGTCATTTGTGATTTAGACATGCTCATACAGGAGAAGCCCACGAACCCATTCTTCAGACTGGAATATATAAAACTTGAATAATTCCTTTTCTCTTTCATTAGTAAGTTGGGCTATCTCTAGTTACACAGGCTTGTAGAAGATTCTAAAGACACAATTTTGTGGTTGAAGATCTGCACTCTAATAATAGAAAAAGCCAAGGAACTTGAGACTTTAGATTTTGTTGACTGAAAGGCAAAGAATATTAGAGTCGTGGATAGTTGATTCCAGAGAAACATTCAAGGAAGTTGCACAAAGTGCTTGGAGTCAGGCTGCATTTTGAAGAAAGAGCAAGAGTGCTTGCAGGCACTAGCCCTGCACACCTCACAAGTATAGATATGGTCATGAAGGCCCAAAACTGTGTGAGCTTAGCTATGGGATCAGGCAGTAGCCACACTTCCAGGAGCTAAGTCTGATTTAGAAGTAAAGAGGAAACAGTGTTTGATGGGGGTTGGGCTTGATGGAGTGAGATGGAATCCAGTTACAGCACAGAGGAAGAGAGGATAGGGGATGAGGTGTGTCTTTATCAACAACCTAAGGGACTTTCAACAGTCGTGTTTAGTGAGGGTCACATTCAAGGTCCCTCTTACTACAGTAAAATGGCGGACCCACTGCTTCACCCCGAGCAACACCATCCTGGATGGAACACAGAGCTTGGTGGTTTTACAAATTCTTTGTGGCTTGGCTTTTTATTTTTTCTGGAAGTCTGTAAGAATTTGCAAATTTAAAAGCAGGAGATGTTGTTTAACCTCTTACTACTCTGCTTTGCTCTGCTTTGGGTGCAGGGGCACAGACTTTTGTGTTTTCTGAATATAATGCTGTAGCCTGACATCATGGTCACTACACAAGAGGAAGTGTGAGACTAAAGAGCTAACACTGACGTGCTGAACCCATAGACCCATTCTCTAGACTCAGGCATCATGGTCTGTCTTTAAACTGTAGGTCGTAGGTCACAGCCCACTGAATTCCACAAATAATCAGAAACTGAAGCAGAACCCCGAAAAGTGTGAAATCTAAAAGGGGAGATGAGCACAGAGAAGGTTTTAGAAAGTTGGGTCACATGTAGCCTTCATTACATTATGTTTCCGAGCACCCTATTCTTTCCTTATGGGCATGACTGCCTGTTTATTAGGGTCCAAAAATCAGATTTCATGCAGGAAGACTTGAGTAAATTTTGGAAATTCTGACTATGCCAGATTGTTGATTTAGACAGGTGTCAGTGCCTTCTCCATTCATATGATCCTCATGCCAGAGGGAAGTGCTGTTACTAATGCCTAGTTGTCAAGTATTTTCTCTTAATTAGCTATGTGAACTCACATTAAAACAGGGGAGCTATAGGTACCATTTTGAATTTTAAAGCATCCCCTTTTCAGTGGGTTAAGCCTATAACAGCAATTTGTGATCACTTGGTTTCTATACTTATATTTATATTTATGATCACTTAGTTTGGGACTTTTTAACCTGATACACTGAAATGCATACTGTTCCTAAGAGTTGTAAGTTTCTGAACATAATGGATAGGTAGTAGTGAAATAAAATCAGACTACAATCTCATCATTACAGTCACCAGACCTAAGACCTGTGGACTGTACTGTGCAGGACAAATGAAAGGAAAATGCTTTTTCACAGCTTCTAATCTCCATGACAGCAATCAGAATGAAGGGTTACTTTATACAGCGCCTCACGAATGCACACAACTGCACAACTATAATAGTCAACAGGATAGATTGGGAAAATGATAGCATATTAGGTTATTTTTTCAGACTAGCTCCAGAAATATATTTAGATTACAGTGTTTGAAGAATTGAATTTACATCTGTCTATCATATATAATAGATTTGTCAAATGTTCTTCCATGTGACATTTCTGACAGTGTAAATGACTATTTCTTTGCTATGTAAAATGATATAAACAAAGTCTGTGGTTCTTTAGAAAAATTGAAAGCAAATGCACAAATTCTCCCTTTGAGCCCTATCATAAATTGGACTGGATTTCCAATGAGGATGAAATTACATATATATACATAATTTCCCATAGATTTTTCTAAAGTATAGAGAACAACCCTGTGTTTAGAATAGTTGCTCAGATAAATCTTTCCAAAAAAACAGAGAAATAAATTATATGGTTCTTGGAAGTATTTTTCAAGCCTTATGGTGACAGAACACATTGTTTATTGAGTACTGATTTGTTTATTAAATATAATAATTATATATATATATTTATTTACTGCACAGAATAAATATAACTGGCCCCAATTAGCATGACCCACTTCCCACACTCCTCAGCAATAAGGAGACTGTTGATGTTGTTCAGGCATTTTCTAATATCAGCATGAGGACTACAGTGTTTCTAGCCTATCCCCATCGACACTGACTGCTAATCGTTCATCATCTACTGTGAGCAAGATGGGCTAATATCTAAGTCTCATAAAGAGATTCATTTGCAAGTATCTTCAAGAGAATACTCCACACTCCGTCTACTCAGCCTCCTGGGCATACCTTGACTCTCTGTCCCCATGAGGTATAAAAACATAGACTTGGCACCAGGGAAGGCGGGATAGGCAAGGGCCTGGAAACCTCGAGTCAGCAACTCGCCTTCTCCACAGGAAGAATGCTGCCTTAGTATCTCTATAACCCTCAGGGTAAAAACACAGTTCAAATTATGAGATCACTATTATAACAAGTTAATTTGCATATATATGTTTCCTAGTCACACACTTTAAGAACTTAAAAAACATTAATTAACCTGCACAGGTTATGTTGGAAATTAATTAATATATATTCTAGCTAAATTATAAAAAACTATAATGCAGCCCCAAATCCCAGAACAGAGAAGTGTATTGCATTCAGTAGACAGAGCTACAAGTGACTGTACTGTACATACTGGGATGAAAAAATGTCCACTGTAAGGTTCCAAGACAGCACAGGCTTCCGGGCCATTACACCCGGCAGGAGTTTAGGTTTTAGATCTGATCTAAACAGGACAATTCTGGCCACACTGTGCTCCTCATTTCAGTGTGGGCCTGTAGAATGTTTCCATGCACTGTTGAATAATGGGAGTAGTTCTTCATTTAAGTAGAACATGCAATGGAAACCAATCTCTCTTTATATGGTGACTGCTGGCTCTGAAGGTTAAACCTACTCCAGTGGTCATGAGGCAATTCATTTAGTTAAAACCCACATCAATCAAACAGCAGAAGAATATAGTTTTTAAAAATCTCAAAGCCATAATATTCAGTTTTCCTTGCTTTGTGTTTATACAATAAGAAGCAACATTTTTGCAAAATGCTCTGATAAATCTTTGCCAGTACCAGGAATTTGCTTCTGAAAGGGGTAGTTAGCTCTTAGAAGGCATCAGCTGGACACAGGAAGGGGAGTTACTAACACCTCATTCAGTGGTATGCTATGTATTAGAGTGCAGTTTAAGGTTGCAAACACTACCTGTTTGTGAGTGTTCACTTGAAAAAGAGTTCAATACAGCAAAGCATTTTGTTTTAACTGATATGTTAGTTGTCAAAAAGATCATTCCTGAATCTTAGCTACAATTATTTTTGCTGCTAGAAAATTCCATTTCCTCTGGACTCAATGCTACATTAATTAAATCTAAAAGATATATTTACTAAGCAGACACACAATGCTTTCTCAACAGCTGAAACCCTTGATTATATGTTCTCTCCTTCCAAGTGCTAATCTCTCTAAATAAGTAAAACTATATTAGATTAGTAGGTCAGCATTACACAATATACCAATAACACAGAAGCAGATTCCAAAAATCTAATCATGTTGTGTAAAATGCAATTATCTAGAAGAAGAGATATGTATAAAAATAGGTAATATCCCTAAAATATTTTGCTGAGTTATAGTTCTTCTTGCTTGGAAGTTTAACCACACTGCCATGATATATGTATGAAATGTCTGTTCAGAAAAAGAAAATTAGAAAACACCTATGAACAGTTCACTAAATATAGGAATATATACGCAAAACTGCCTTTTAAAAGTGGTACAAATACACAGGGGGAGATAACCTGTATGGTGACAGAAAAACAAGAAAACGGATTCTATTTATTGGTTAGTTTTGAAAGAGGGCCTGCACTTGTAATTAAAATATATATGAGCAAAAACACATACATGGGTGAATACATCATACTTTTCCCTTCCACCTTCCAGCTTATTTTTATTGACAGCTGTCATCCACCTTTCCAAGGATTATTGCCTGACATTAACACAGAAATTCTGTTTGTTTTTAACAAAGCATTGGAAGAGAAGCAATCTCTTCTGTCCCTCCTAGGGACCCATGTTCTGGGTTTGTGCTTTTTGGAGTAGTCTTTGATCTGCGGCAGGTCTCAGAGGCTTGTCTCCCGGAGGAACATCGTGCCGATATTGTAGGAAACCTTTTTTATTCTTGATGAAGACAGAGAAGGCTTTGGCGGCTTTGGACCGGTCCTTACCTCCAGGAAATAGCAGACCCCAGGAATTTCCTTTGGAAAGTTGTCTGGAAGCTCTTCACGGGACCGAGGAATAAATGTGAAACCGTCTTCTCGCTTCAGTAATCTAAGGGTTAGAATGTAAATAATGTGAATGAAATAGCAGGAGAAATGAGAATAAATGACAGAAATTCTAAAGGTTCAGGAATCTGTTCTACAATTACACTAATGTAGCACCCCGGCCGTTTGAATAGGTATGATCATCACAGGACTTTAAATATTAGGAAATACTATGACATTGGAAAGACATCACTTTATAATAATAGCATGATCAGCTTTTAATATTATTACTTAAAAATATGTTAAAATTTGATTTTTTTCTTAAACAAAAGACAGAAAAAATGCATAACACTGGGCTGGAGAGATGGCTCAGCAGTTAAGAGCATGGCTGTTCTTGCAGAGGACCCATTCCTCTACACCACATGGTGACTAACAATCATCTATAACTCCAGTTGCAGGGAATCCACACCCTCTCTGACCTCTTAGGCATTGTACAACATGGGTACATTTAAGAAAACATTTTAAAAAATACATAATAAGGCTTTGTTTCATTTCTGTAGGATTTAGCTTTCCTCTTTTGAAAACCTGTCTACATTCTAGAAGTTCTGTTTGTTTTATATATGCCTCAAATGCTTTAAATGTGTACATGTGTGTCCTAGAAGTGGAACACCTGAATCAAGCATTTAGGTTTGTAAACTATCTCATGACTTCAAGCATCTGTTACATTTGGCAACTGATTTCTATCAAGATGTATTTTCCAGTCTTACTAGAACTTATTGTCAAATACATTGATTTTTCTCTTCCAATGACACTTAACTTTTTTTTTTTCAAAATAAGAACATGGGATATCTATTCCTTAAACTTGTTGAGTTCCTTGAAAACTTCTGTTAGATGTCTATATCTAAAAACGCTACCCAGAAATGCAGTTTAATCCAGTAACTCTTAGACCACTTTCTATCGTCTAAGTAAAACTTCTAGACAGTCCTCTGAGCACAAATAGAAGAATAAATTCTAAGACTTCACCCTTTTGTCCATAGAGATGAAAACAGGCAATAAAAGAAGAAAGCCCTCCACAATCAATAAAAAAATAAAATACAATGAAACAGAATAGAGGCCATAAGAAAGTTTGATACCAAAAATGTGTACAAAGAGCTACATACGCCTTGAAGTGGAAAATTATTGGGAGGGGCAGGACCACAGATTGTATGGATGTGAGGAAGTTTTAAGAAGGGCAGAATTTCAACCAGTGCCTGTGCAGAATAGATTCAGAAGATCAGAAACAAGAAAACTATGAACAGTGGGAAGGAGTTTCCAGCTACTAGAGAGACAGCACTACACTACAGAGGGTGTCAGGAGTGAGAGTTAGGGCCAAAGCACGGGCTAGGACAGTTTTGAAATCCTAAATGAAGAGTTTATACTTGGGAAGACACCACAGAGACAAACATATCGTCTTTTTGCTAAAGACAGCTCGTCTTCACGCATCAGGCTGACATTGACAGCAGTTCCTTGATATCATGTAGAAGGAAAAAGAGAACCATTATAGTAATAACAATGAGAGAAGATACAGGGAATCTAGCATCCTTACAGCAGTCATGATGACCTCTCTGCGCTAAGAGAACTCATTCCTTCTTAAATGTTCCTACTGGGTTAAAAATACTATATGAAATGACAGTTAACAGTACTAGTAATTGCCATAATAGGAGAAACCTATGGTTAGTTACTATCATTAACCATATGATAGTTAAACCTAATGATAGTTACTATCATTAACCATAATGGAGTGTTTTCCTTGCCAAAGGATAAAAGAACAGTTTAATTGATCAGTCCTTAAAATATTATGCAAAGATTATATTCATTTGGCTTTAAGGCCCATTCTAAGACTTTAAAATCTGTTTTTTTAAATGTATATGAGTGTTTTACCTGAACCTAAGTGCACTCCTATTGTGTAATGCCCACAGAGGTCAGAAGAAGGAGTCAGATCCCCTGGAACTGGAGTTATAAGTACTTGTCAACCACCATGTGGGTGCTGGGAATTGAACTTGGGTCCTCTGGGAAAGCAGTCAGTGCTCTCAACCGCTGAGCCATCTCTCTAGTCCCAGAAGTCTATCTTGTTTGACTCACATAACTAAGCCTGTGATTAAACTAAAAATGTTCCTATCTGTGAAATTAATGGAGGATGAAAGTAAGTAAGTAACAATTAAAGTGATTTGCTCAATGAAACAGCCAAACAGTGGTGGCAATGGTCTGTTTACTAGACCTGTTTCCTACTAGTCAAGTTGAGCCTAAGAAAAACAAATCCAGTCATACAGTAAGATAACTTTTTGGCAGAAAACAACAAAAAGGTGATACAGTGGAGACTCTGATGACAGTCAGAAAGGAAGTCAACAGGGATGCTTGTTTCCTTTTCATTGGCACACCTTCATTTATTTCCATGTAATCTACAACCAGTTACACATAAGAAGTTCCTAAACAATTATTTAATTCAGAAGTGAATTCCATAGTAATTTTATGACACTCAAACAGAACTGTCGCTGGTGTGCAATATGTGGGTACGAAGTGAGGACATCAGACAATCTAGAGGCATTTATGTACTGCTTGTGTCAGGAAACACTGCTTCCTGAACAGAGGAAAGTAAGTGAAGATGCTACGGATAGTTAACAGAATGAATGAATGAATGAATGAACAGAGTCATAGAAATAAGTTGACAGTGCATGGGAATTATGGTACAGTGTATGGACCAGCTCCAAAGGAGAACTTATGTATCATAAAGGAAGAGGCACAAGCTTATGAACTAAGAATGAGATTAGAAAGCCAGAGCAACAACTAATAGCTGTGACATTCGGCCACAAATTCCATTTTTCCAAATTTCCTTAAATCCATTAATCTCTGTGAGCTCCATCTGCTTCCTTTAAGAGCCTCCTCAAGGTCTTTACATTTCCTATAATTGGTAATTTCTGACAATGAATAAAAGTGGCTTTACCTATGAAAGTACTTGTACTTACAGATGACTGAAAGAAGAGGGCGGCCTGCCTTGGACACTAGGACTTTTCAGTATTTCACTGCATTTTGGTTGGGAGGAAACTTGACAACTCATTCTCTCTTGACATTTTAAACAAATCTCATATAACACACTAGAGATCACAGAGGAAGCAATTTTATGAGATTTTATTCTTTTCAAAGTAAACAGAACATAGTTTTCAATTTCAGTAATGGAAACCACAGCACACAGGTTAAACAGATTCAAGTGCCTATGGTAGTCAGGATTTGGTGGTCTTCATATGAATGCATGTGGAAAAGCAATCTTCAGATGACTTTCAATAGAACATTCTGGTTGACTTACTGGGAGGGGTGTTCTGTGAAAGAGGTCAGCAGAAATATTTCACACAGCATGCCCGACAATGATATGACTCATAATACTGAATAAATGACCAAATGTGTACATAGGGATTAAAAATGTAGACTGATTGTCCCAGAACTTCTGATCCCATCTGAAATGACTTACAAGTACAAGTCCTTGGATTGGATTCCAACAATCTTTTCCTTCAGCACCTCAGGACTGACAGGGAAGCTTAGAGTTTACAGAAGTCTAAATTAATCCCAGCTTAAGCTCCAGCTGGTGGATAGACAAAGTGGGACATTAGGAAGCACATTTAAGTATTTGGAAGCCACACACATCTTTGTTTATCTGTCACCTTTATACCTTTCAACAGTGGGATTTTTTTCCTACTCATTGATTTTCAAAATAAAAATGCACTTCTGTTTTGGATCAATGGATGGTTTCTAAGTATATTAGGAAGTCATACATGGAACTACTCCACATGGCTGTAAAAATAAAGCTAGTCTCTGGCTCATCCAGGCCATGTCTTTTCCACAATGTGCACCAACTATTGTGCTCTGTCTTATATCTGCCTTTGGAAGAGGACTTGAAGCTTATATTGATGTGTACAATGATCTGAAAGCAATTTACATTTTAACATGAGATAGTATTTTTTAAGAAATAGAATCATAATGTGGAAACCTAGGCATCCTATTCTTGTGTATATTACCTACTCCAAATCTAAGTGGCACATAACAATTACAGTTTGGTTATCTGCAGGACCAAGGGAAGAATTTGAACTTTTATTCTACTACATATTTTTTCCAAGTCTACCTTTTTTATACAGTTGCTAGTTAGGAAAGCCATTGTGCTACTTGCAGGTCCCACACTGCTCCAACACTGTAGAATTATGAACAGTAAGCCATTATGAAAATTTCCAGTCAGACGTCATACTTAGGGTAGTTCAGTTTTCTTATCAGTGGAGTCAGCAGATAGTTAGAATTTTCTTCTGTGATCTAGGTGATGAATCAGTGTTTGCCCATGTCTGATGATATTTCTGAGACAGGAGCTAGTTTAGAGGGAAATTAGGAAGAATTTTGATTTTTGTTGAAAATGTCTTTCTGGAAAATAGTTATGAGCTGAGTTGATCCTACAGATAACCATGCCGGATTCTAATGGGAACCAACAAGTAAAAGAGTTCCTTAATAAGGACACTGGTAGATGAACCTGCCAAACTAGAAAATGCTTTGTTTATTTCAACAACTAGATATATCTGTGTAATGTACACGGCTGTAAGGAAGTAGTAGTCCCAGAATGCTGTCTAAGGAAATCCTCAAACTTGTCTACTCACTAGCTACTCACTAAAGGATTAAAGAGGAACCTGGGAAGACTATGGATCACACACAGGGTCTTGTACATGCTAAACACATACGCTACTGAGCTACACCTCCTGTCCATCCTTCCTCTCTCCTTTCCTCCTTCCTTCCCTCCCTTCCTCCAGACAAAAACTTGCTAAGTTGTCCAGGCTAGACTTGTGTTCACATCCTCTGGCTTCTTCAAGTGGGACGGTTACAGGCAGCACCCTATCTGGCCCTAACCAAGGGAGGCTGCAAAGCTGAAATGAGAAGCAGGAGAATGTGTGCATCTCAAGTAGCTGAGGGTTAGAAAGCATATTGGATCTGTTAAAATGTCTAAAACAATTTGCTTCACTCTGTCCTCCATTTGATTGGTTTGTCTGGAAATTAAATTCTTGTAATTATTTCCCCCTTAACATTTATCTATTTAAAAAGTAGATGTTACTTAATTTGTTAATCTGAGCTGTCTCCTGGACTCATCTTCATTTCCTATGTCCATAATGTGAAAATTAATGATACTGAGTCTTCATGGAACATTTTTCACTATAGTGACCACTAGTGGAGGCTCCTGAGCCCTCGACAGGCCTTATCTTGTTTGCTTTTAGAAACAGGATCTTACTGTGTAGTCCCTTCTAGCCTGAAACTGGCTGTGTTGATCAGGCTGATTTTGAACTCACACAGATCTGCCTGTCTGTGCCTGCTAAATGCTGGGATTAAAGGTATACATACAGCCTTTGACATAGCAAGTTATGCCTTTCAGTTTGGGCAATGCTTTATTTGTTCATTGATCATTTCCTGTCATTTATTATGTATATTTTGTTTTTATATTTTTTACATTTTTATTTTTACACATACAAATGTTTTGCCTACATGTGTATAAGTGTACCACAGGGAACAAAGGAGAGGTTTGGACCCCCTGGAACTGTAGTTACAGATGGTTGTTAGCTGCCACGTGGGTGTTGGGAACCAAACCTCAGTCCTGTGCAAGAGCAGCCTGTATTTTTTACCAGTGAGCCATCTCCCTAACCCCTGTATGTTTTCTTTTTATGGGTTTCTGCTTAGATACTGGGAGAGATCAATCTTTTCTCTAATTTGTTTTCCTTACTTTATGAGTAATTGCTCATGTTTTACAGTATTTTATGGAAATTACCACATCACTATTAACTGTGGAATTCAGATACGTTATTATTTCCCAAGAGTTCTTGATTATGGATAATTTGTTTTTTATTATGCTGTACTTTTACTATCTAAAACCAATAGGTATATTAATCATCCTTTCATGAAGTTGTCTTTTCTCCTCTGTGTTAGGCCTGTTTTCTTCACATTTTTATTGATTACTTTTTGTTGTGATCATTGTAATCTACTTGTTTTTGTTCCTTTCTTTCATGGCAGAGACACTGTAGAAATGATTAATATCTTTGCAAGCTTCTTACTAAGGAAGTGTGAGTCTTTAAACATGACTAGAAACCTTTCATGGTGGGTAGATATCAAGGAAGCATGAGTCATGTATCCATCTCAAAAGGGCTCTCAAATATCAGTATTTTTGGTGGGTTTGCTTAGGGCTAGTTTGTCCAAGTAACAATGTCCCAATCAGTCTTGTGAAATTGTGCTTTGCTTCTGCTCTTCTGGGAGCTGGATGTCTTGGAGACTCACTGTTCAGATATGAACTTCTACTTACCCCCTGCGTTCACTAGCAGGAATTTAAAACAGCAGTAGTTCAGTTTCTCAGGGGAGCAAATCTCATATCCTTCTAGAGTCATTGTCTCCCACAATCTATTCTCTCCTTACTTGTTGGTAATAAAGATTCAGTTAGGTACATGGCTACCTGGATTGAAACTACTCTTTTGTTTCTAAGGTTTCTGGAAGATTATTACGTTCCAGTAGTTAGGTGTACTTACTAAAGATCTGGATTCTACAGTTGTGAAGTAGATTCTGTTTCTCTTGTCAAATGGCTATTGACACTATCAGAGTTTTACAGAAGCAGACAATGAAGGAGAAATATTAAGACACTGAACTTGGAAATGGAAGGAGACCCACGTCTCCAATGGCTATGGCCCCCTAGCCAGCTTCCCAGAAACCAGCACCTTGCATGATTGTAGCCCACCTCCAACTGCCTTCCCTAATATGACTTAACCCCAACCACCAGCACTCCTTGAAAGAAAAAATATAAAAACCCTGAGTCTGTAAGACAGGCTTCTCTTCTGCTTTGGTTGAGACGCGGCACCTTCTCAGGTTCATTTTTGCCTAATAAACCTGCTCGTTCTGTTGACATCAGGCTCTTCCTCTCTGCTTCTCCATCCCATCTTCTGATAGTTCTGTATTGTCGACTTTTTCATCTAGCTTCCTAGTTGCTGAGAATGCATATTTCAGTTCCAGGTTTGTGGAATTTTTTGTTTTTGGTTTCCTGATGATCAAGGCTGCTGGCTGTAACTGAGGCTCCAGACCTGCCTGTGACAACAGGGGAGGTGGGGCTGGGGAACTTGCCAACTAGCTGACCTGTAGGTGAGGGCCATGATTTCAAGTTCTGCTTAAACTATGCTCTGTATCCAGAACTTCCACAAGCTTTAAGGCTTCTCAGCATTAAATCTCATTCTGCTTCAGATGCCCAGAGTTGTTTCTATCTCTTGCACTTTTTGTCTGAAATTCCCCCTTTGTTTATATGTTGGGCTTTGTATATTAATCTTATAAATCTCTCTCTCTCTCGATACATAATATGGATAGACTAAAATATAGACAAAGATATATACCTGTTTCTAAGATATAACTTTATTTTTAGGACTTGAGACTTCATTGGTTCTCCTTTGCTCTGGGGTGTGGCTAAGAGTCACAGGAGTCACACAAATCCTTGCCAAGCAAAGAGACAGGGATACTTACACATTTAAGATGACTGTCTTGGAGAGGGAGAAGAATCAAAGACTTGGTTGGCCTTTTTTCTGCCAAAGGGAAATGCTCAACAGGACTGTTAGATCTCAGGGGTGGGGTTCCAGGTACAGTCAGCTTCCCTGTGTTTGACTTGAGTATCCAATCTTTTCCAATAGCCCAAACCAGCCAATCCCAAAAGACAAAGAAAACTTATCTCATTCTCAAACATGAAAAAACTGACCCTTGGAGCAGACTTGGATACCAACTATGGGGGCCCCGCTCTACCTGTCCCTTTGTGTGCTTTGCTGTGTGTCTCTATTCTTCATTAAATTCGAGTGCTGGGACCTTGCTTCTCCCACCTTTGAAATCTTCAGATCAGCAGAGGGAAGACCAAAAATCCATTCTGATAGCCCTAGACAGCCTCAGTGAAGACAGGGATCACTCATGCACATTTTCCAACTTATTCTTTCTCCATGTTGAACACTTTTCTGCCCAGACACACATGCATACACGCCAATACAGTTACACATATTTTATACTTTTTCTACTGATTCATTTCTACTTCAGTAAAAGATTAATTAAAATACAAAAATGTAACTATGTTCCCTAATAGGTGACTGTCTTAGGGAATCTATGCTTTTAGGTCTAGTAAAAAGCCTTTAAAAATCAGAGGTTTTATCTCAGAAAAGTTCTTTTTTTCCTAATGTTTTGCTTACATAATTGAGATGTTAAATAAGAATGTGCTCAGAGTCAGGAATTAGAGATGGGAGCAGAGATGTAATTCTAGGTAGGTATAGCCTTGACATTCCATTTCCTCATAGCCAGAATACTCCTGCTCCCACCCCAAGTCTTGGAGCCTCTGGATGTAGCAGATTACATGGTGAAAAGTAATTAAGCTGGAGGTGAAACCAAAATCATTGATTGGCTGGCGTTCAATTAGGAAATTATCCTAATCATCCAATGAGCCCAATAAAATACCAAGGTCCTTAAAAGTGAAGAGGAAGTAAGTGGAGCCCCCAAAATGATGGTGATGATTGAAGCAGTGTCAGGTAGATGCACTGTTCCTGGCTGTGCCTGTGATGGTGGAAGAACCAGATCATGAACCAAGAACAAGGATGCCTTCAAGAAGCCGGAAAAGGTAGGAAACATTCCCCCTAGAACTTCCAGAAAAGAACAGCTGTGATGACACTTTGCCAGTCACACTTGTTTCTATGAATTATAATAACAAATGTGTTATTAAAAACCACGGTGTCCTAGTTACTTTCCGACCAAAAACAAGTGGAGGAGGAGAGGGCTTGCTTTATCTTACTCTTCCCAGGCACCATCCAGCTTTGAGGGAAGTCAGGGAAGGAACTGAAGCAGACACCATGAAGGCATGCTATCTACCAGTTTGCTCCTCGGCCCATACTCAGTCAGCTTTCTTATACAACCCAGGACCCCCGGCCCAGAGGTGGGGCCCTCTCACCTCAGTCAACAATTAAGAAAGTGCTTCACAGACATGCCCATAGGTCAGTCCAATAGAGGAAGCTCTATAATTGAGGACCCCTCTTCCTAGATGTGCATGGCTGACATCTGAAGCTATCCAGTACACATGGCTAGGCACTTAATCTCACTAATAAGTGATCAACAATTTATCATCTGTCTGTGTATCTATCCATCATCTATCATCTGTTCAGCTGATGTACTTGTGCACATCTGCTTATAGGGAATTTCCTAGAAAACATCCTATTTTTATCATAGGACTGAATTAGTCCTCCATCACTAAGATGCCTAGCTAAACAAAATCATAGAAACAATAATAAACACACTTCTAAGAATAAACCAATTCCTACTCTGTTCTGAGTCATGGATCAAAAAGTCAAATTATCAAATTCATTTTTCCTCGAGATTCTAGATGAGGTCTATTGCGTATCTGTCACATGCCATTCAGTGTGGTTAATTTATAAACTGTGAGAGCTGAGTGCAGAAATAAGATCGTGTCTTTCTTCATAAAAGAACCAGATGTGCTGATAAATGAATGCCTGTTACGCTCCAAGGAACCTGAGCTTTATGAATGTGATGTGATTACTACTTAAACCCTAGTAATGATTTCTGAAATATACTCATTTTAACGATGGAAAAACTTGGGTCAAAAGAAATTAGTTTCCCAAGCGAAGTTTTTGACCCAGGATTCTAACCAAGGCACTCAGTTCTGAGCTTGTGAACTTAAGCACAGGCTTCTCTGTTCCATCTTAACACGGCTGTTTGTGAGATAGTGATGAGCAGGCAGTGCAGCTTAGCAGGTAAAGGGCGGTCTCTAAAAACCCTAGAAGTTGATGATTTGTAAAATGAGAAAAGCAGGAACATTCAAAACCTAAGGAAAATTTCATAATAAAGTAATTAAAAATATGTAAACTAAAATTTAAAAATTTTAGCTATCTTTAAACATTTTAGCCAGCATACAGCAAGAAAAACAAGTCTGCTCGGGAAAATCATTTAATTATTCATGTTTCCTCAAAATTTAATGAAGCCATAATTAATATATGCAAATTTTTGAGTTTCTCAGATGTCAAAACAATTTGTAATATGTGCATTATCTGTAAATAGGAATAAGTGGGAAAGAAGATGGTTGTAAATATCACATTTACTGGAGAAAAATGGAGTCATCAAATATGGAGAAGTTTGGACTCAATAATTTTTTTTTTAACCAAGAAATAAAACTAGAAATAAGATACTGTAGGTGCAGAGGAGATGGTCCTTTAGGGAGCTCACACAGTACAGGAAAGTGAGGGTGTCATATAAAGCTCTAGCTCGTTTTAAAGAACTTGGTCCTTATATCTAGAGTGAATTTTATGATTAAAAATCTGCTGATTCTCATTATAGGATCCTTTAGGAAATACAATTTATTATATCATATAAAACATAAAGTAGTTCAGCTGATGGAATGTCAGGCAAACAATATTATTTGGACTATAATTTCTGAAAACTGAAATCTAGTTCATTAAAGGAAGAATAATTTTTTAAGTATCATGTAGTCATACATGTTTTGTTATGGATAGATTCTAAAATAATAAAATCTAATTTATATAATTAATTACATAAACTATCATATATGTACATGAAACCATGTGAAATACTATTTTATTGTTTGTAGCTGTACATATAGACAGCTAATACACTGGATTCTGAAACATGCTAAACTACTTTGATGACGGAACAAGAAAAGAGAAGGATAATTAAAAATTAAATGGTTTGTTCATTTTTATTAAAATAATAACTAAAGCAAATATAGTATTAATGCAGTGGTGGGAGCACAGATATTTTACCTTTTAGTTTTCAGTACTCCAAAACTGTTTTAAAAGTTTTTTATTTTTATCAATTATTTTTTCATTTCAAGTAAAATATAATTTGGATGACCTGTTATAATTATCCCAATTGGTCATCATCCAAATTAACCCACTCTCATAGTTCACTGTAGTGGCAGACTTAGTGAAAGTAAACAATACAGGAAACTCTCCAGATTTCAAGCTAACGAGGTAATACTGAACACTCTATGTGACAGAAACTATAAATTTCAACTCTCATTAGCTTAATATTCAGTTTTTCTTCACAGATCCTATTTTCTCTAAGACAGAGCAATCTTCCTTAGTCTTCAAAATGAGAAGCAGACTGTGTATCTGTGATAAATCATCTATGTGGTGTTAAACAGCAGA
This sequence comes from Eospalax fontanierii, assembly GCA_035773235.1. Lineage (NCBI taxonomy): Eukaryota > Metazoa > Chordata > Mammalia > Rodentia > Spalacidae > Eospalax > Eospalax fontanierii. Next base: position 11,837,585 of record CM069539.1, read on the forward strand.
GCTGTGTATGTCTGAGCTACAGACACTGGAGTAGAAGAAATCAAGAGAAAACACAAACAAGTTCTTGATAATCCACTGAGCAGAGCATTCCATCAGTGACACTGGGTGAAGGACACCTGCTGTCCATCATCAGGTTGTTTCACCACATTGAGTGCAATGCCCCAAATATTATTTTTTTACATTGTTTATATTATATAAATATCTATAATTAGCATTGCTTTCTTTAAGAAGTAACATCATTACATTGAAAGACTCTGTACAGGTGAAGAATTTGGAAAGAAAGTGAATGGCAAACTGACATTATTGTTGAATCTTACTCGTGCAGTCTTGACAGTAAACAATATTTAAACATTATAGTAGACATAGACTTTTGAATTTCTATTCTAAGACATAATTATATATTCTTAGTTTGAGGATTCTGTCAGCTTAGTTATTACAGCACTTTCTCTTTTTTTTTTTCCAGACTGATTTTTATCTTTAGACGTTAAATTAAGGCATAGGTTCAGACATATTGCGGCTATAGAAGAACAATAGAAAAATAATGAAAAAACCTCTTGATGGCTGGTAATGGGAGAAGCCCAAAATCAAGGCCTAGATCCCCAGGAACATGGCTGGGCCTCAGGGATGATGGGAGGTCCCTTCTAGAGAATCAGTCCACCCAAGACCATATTCTGCAAATAACAGAATTCTTCTCTGTCTCCGGTATAAGAGGCAAAGCCTACACCCAGGAGGGAGTTTTGTGGGGGAGGGTCTCCTCCTGTGAGCTAAAGTTGTAGTTCCATCCTGAGAGCTGGAGCTCTGGTCCCCTTTGGTGAACCAAAGTTGTGGTCCCCACCTGTGAACCTGGTTCTACTTTTAACGTATGGATTTGCTCACATCACTCCTCCACCTAAAACTTCTCTTTGTTGCTGTGGGGATTAAACATAAACCTTTTAACAAACCTACCTACTACTCATGCTGGTCTAAGCAGCTTGTTTGTACTCATTTTAGCCTAGGCATCTTGCTCTAACACTAATTTAGGGCCTCCTAAATTGCACGTTGCTCCCTTGTGGTTATTTATATAATCATGTAATCAGGGATATTTTTCCATCTAGTCTATGATCCCCTCAAGGGCATAGCTCACATTTATGTTCCTCATCCTTAGAAATGCAGTGCCCGTGGTGGTTAGAATACAGCTATCATCAAATATCTGTTAGAAGAAGAAGCAAAGGACCGGTATAGGGTAGGGGTGTGTGAGGTTAGACAAAGTATACAGTTATTTTATGTTGCATTAAGAATTAAATGATCTAAGGTCAGGGAAAATATCTCTTAGGAATGATCCACAAGGCAGTCAAATATTTCTATGAAGTCAGCTGAATTTGAGGAAGAGAGAGCCTGGAGAATAATAGCAGAACAAATAGCTTTCATGGTTAGACTGGCTGAAATCATTGAGTTCTCCAGACCTTATTCTCCACTAGGGATTGTGATAAACTCCCTATGAAGATTATGAAAACTCAGAATTGACACCAAACACACAGATCTTGGGTCATTTTCAGAGGTTCCATTACTGGGTCCACAGAAACTAAGCCAGCTGTGATAGTGTCTAAGCTCATGTATGAACTCACACAGGTGGTCTGTTATTTATGCAGCATTACTTTTAAGTGAAGTTTCCATGACAATGTAGATATGCAGCCAGCTGCCCAAATATGGACAGTGATGACCATGGATAAACAGTAAACATTTTACTACATTTTCCTCACTCTGTGTAGTCTAGATTTTTTTATTTTAATGTCAAGCTCACTGACCTCTACTAAGTGAGCCTCAAACATTTACTTTGCTATGCCAAGTATTGTCAGATGCACAGAACTGTGAAGGAGAATCAGAAGAAATTTAAAGGGAAAACCCTTTTTATAAATATTCCCAAATGACACATACTTTTTTTATTAAATGAAGACAGGTCAGTGGGAGGTTACTCCCGATGTCAGTCAGGTCCACCAAATCTCTTGGGCCCCTTAGATTAGTAGAAGGTGTGTCTTCAGAAATAGTACTATGAAGCCCACTACCATAATGAGCTTAGCAAGAGCTTTAAAATATGCTTTTCATCTCAGCCTTGCCTTGATTTTATATTTATAATTTCAGTGCACTTTCTCATCTGTTCTTTGGGTATCTGGAAGTATATGTCTTTCATCTAAAGGAATTTAAATTCTTTATAGTCAGAAATGATAGGAAAAAGCCCCTGGAACATACTATGTCAAGCAGACTAGCTCAGTCTCACAGAGATCCACCCACCTCACCTGACAATTTTCAAATTTTTAAAAATAATCACATCAATTAAATTTTTAACGGTCACTCTTTTTCTACTTAACAGCTTTTCCACATGATTTCTAAGCCATAAGAATTATGGTAATTTAATGGCTTCCATGCCAATGTCTAGTATAAAGCCAAAGTCTCAGACAGGCTGAGAGATTTTCAAACTGATCTTTGATACTTACTCTGAAGAGGTCCATTTTCACAAACACTTATTTATTAATTCAATGAATGCCTGGAGAGTACTTAGTATGTGCTAAACACTTTGATTTTCTAAATCCTGGGCCAAACCTGAAATGGTCTAATATGTCTACCAGAGACAAAATGCATAGTATTGTTTAAAATAACCTTAAGGTAATCAAAGTTCAAACTTTTAGTATGTATACTTAACTTTGGAGTTCTTACTTATATTCTTAATACAAAAATGGAAAAAAAAAACACTTTGTTTTCTTATTTCTTTCATTTTTAAAATAGATGAGGACTATTTTGAAATACAGGGATTTATAGTGCAATGTATACTGTTAATGTTTCTTCTCTATTTTAAGCAGGTATACCACAGAAAGACTGAGATCATGGGAAACGACAAACCTATATATCTATCAGTCAAGTGAAATTCCCCACATGCTTCAAGGTGAATATAAAAGTTTAAGTCACAATTACTATATTTTACACTGGGCAAATCTACTCACAACATCTTGAAAAGTAAAAAATCTAGAAAAAGAATATGGTCTCACAAGTGACAGGCTCTCAGATCAAGCCAAGGCCATGGACGCGGGGGAGGCCAGAAAGCACTTACTGGTAAGTAGTTGGACTGACGTTGATGCGCCGAGGGTGACTTCCTGATTCAAATTTGCTTGCCAGAGTGACATTATTTCCAAACAGACAATACCGTGGCATTCTTACCCCGACCACGCCAGCCAGCACAGAGCCCGAGTGGATGCCTATTCTCATCTGAAAAGGGGAAAGAAATGGTGAAAAAAATCATAGTTTTAATTTTGTTTGCAATTATCTTAACGTGAGGTGTTACAAATTACTAAATAATTAAATCAGGATAATCTCAAAAGCAGAAACTGAGTCTAAATCATGTTTGTGAATCTAATACCTAGTATATTACACTTCTCAATGAACATAAATATGGTGGAATAAAACATGAATAGATTCTTTACAAGACCTGTTTAAGATTTATTTTGTTTTATGGATATTTCTGTATACCTGTGTGTCTGGCCTGAGAAGGCCATTAGAGGCCCTTGCTAGAATTTGGGTGGCTGTGAGCTGCCTAATGTGGGTGCTGGGAACTGGCCTCGGGTCCTCTGTAAGAGCTGCTGACTTCAGCCCCAGGATCTATATTGAACTTTGTCTTGGGTTAAAATCTGTTTCCAATTGCAGACCATGCCGCATTTGGAAGCTGTGCTCTATAAATGAAAAATGTGGTGTTCTCCACATTCTCCCACCAGTCATTTCCACACAAAGACCTACTGCTCCTTCATAGCATTAAATGTTCATGCTTATTTTGCTCAAATTTTGGATTTGCCAGGAGAGAAAAGAAGGCACCTATTTTGTTACTGCTGAATATTTAGCAGATAATGCCTAAAGCCAAGTAAACTCTCAACAAGTCATGGATGTGAAATAAATTTTCTATTTCTTCAATATCTTATTAAAGTGAGAATATTAATACCAATATTTTATTAATTCCAAGAATTCAACCCTTGAATGAGTCAAGGATTTGATTAAAATTTTAAGTAATTAAGAACTGTATATCTCTGAGAATCTTCTGGTCCAAGTCTTCTGTGTTCTACAACCAAAACTAATGAGAACAAAGTGGGAGAGGATATTTCTAATTGTAATAGAAAATAGGGAGATACAGAGCAGAGGGGCGACACGACTCTACACGGCTGCTAGGCGGGGGTACTGTCACCCCTTGCTACCTGTTATATCCAGCTTACCCACTATATTTGTAAAATTAAAAGGCACTTTAGACCCACCCTTGCTATGGAACTGGAGACTTCTGTATGTATCAATTCATAATAGGATCGATTGAAATGAATCTGAGCCAGTTGCAGCTCCCAACCATACTGCAGGTGGTGGAAAAAGAAAAAAAAAGCTTGACTTTAAGCTTTACTTGGAAATTCAGTATGATAGGAAGAATCATGATACACTGGAGAGAGAGAAGAAGGATGTTAAGAGTATTTGTCCTATGAGATATGAAGTTGTAGTATGGACATATCTAATTGGTGGATGGATATCATTCTAGAGAGAAATGGGCAAATAGAACAGATCAACCAGAAAAGTTCCCATATACATGTTAGAAAGTTGAACATTGTAACGTGTGTTTCAAATAAGTGAGAAAAATATCATCTTCTGTTAACATGTTCTGGATTAACTCTGACTCATGGCAGAATGAGAGAACAGACTCCCACAAACTGTCCACCAATGTCTATGCACACACCATGGCATACCCGCAGACACACACACACTAAAAATTTTCCTCTAATTTCTCCACATGGTTTCCCAAGTGAGTAGTCAGGTAACTGTTCTCTTTACTGAGGTCCTTGTAATATGCTTCTCCTCCATGTTTTGGTTCAATTAGGAGCACCCTCATAGTTCAACTCATAGGATGTGGCAAGATAAATATCATGGGTCCAAGTCTATCCGGTACCATTTCATCCTCAGCACCCTTCCCCCAATAATATATTCACTCAGCTTTTATATGTTTAGAAGAATCTACTTTTTGACTCTGCAACGAAAAAATATTTTCACTTGCTATAGGCTCAAAGCAGGGAATGCAGCTCAGTGGTTGTGTGATTGCTCCATATGAGCAAGGGCAGAGTTCTATCTCTAACACTAACCAGGGGGAGGGAGGGAAGGAAGGTTCTAAGTTGAGTTTTTCTTCCTCTATTCAGTACTTGAAAGCAGTCCTCTCCTAGTTCCTCCATTATGCTGTGTCTTTAAAAACAAATGATGACTTTTAGTTTTGAGGGTGGCATGCATGTGGAGGTCAGAGAACAACTTTCTGGAATCAGTTCTCTCTGTGCCCCATTCAAGTCCCAGGAATTGAACTCATATCATAAGGCTTGGCAACAAGTGCCTTTGCCTGCTGAGCCATCTTGCCAACCTTGTGCAATGTTTCTAAGAACAAATCTGCTGTCACATGTAGGTTAATTCCTCTGTATACGGTATAGCATATGCGTTCTCCTCTGGCTACTTGTATTTCTCCCACTGCTAAATTTTATGCATTCTCTTGGCCTGGTTTTCTCTGCTTTGGGTTTGCTGTGCCCTGTGATCTTTAGGTTTATTGTTTTTATTACATTTAGAGATTGTTCAGAGATCATTATTTTTTGTCTATTTCTCCATATTTAAGGTTCTACTTACATGAATATTTTGGTGCTTGAAATTTCTCCAAAGATCCCTGACAACTGTTAAAATAGATTTATCTTTGTTTATTTGGATTTCTGCTAGGTCTTCAAATGGGCTTATTTTACCTTTTTTGAGGTCTAATCTCCTCTTAATCTGATGTCTTCTTAATCTCAGATGTCATTTTTTCTCTCTAGAAACTAGGTGTGGGATGGTTTTCTCTTCCATATGTCAATTTTAGTGTGAAGCACAAGGAATGCACTTAAAATGATTTTGAATGCTCTGATCTAATTCTAACATCCATTTCAGTTCTGTATCCATCACTTTTGATGGACTGGTTTTTCTCCTCATTATGAATCTTATCTTTCAGTTTTTCTTCATGTCTAGGAATTTTTGATTAGTTGCCAGACATCATGAATTTGACCTTGTAGAGTGCTTGATATTTTTATATTCTCCTAAATATTCTTGAGCTTTGTTCTGGAATGCAGTTAAGTAACTTTGAAATTGTTCCTTTTTAGTCTTGCTTTTAACACGTACAAGGAAAGTCTGGATCAGTGTTTCCTCAATGCCCACTTATCCCCCATTGCTAAGACAAGAACCTTCTGAGTGATCACCCAGTGCTGCCTGATACTTTTCCTTCATTCTTCTTCGAGTTCTCTCTGCCTCTTTCTCCAGGGCTCAAGTTGTTTATTCACACTCACTAGTTGGTACTCTCCAGAAAACATGAGGCAGACCCGTGGAAGATCTCTGGTGGTCTCTGTGCATGCCTTCTCTTTGGCATTCTGTGTGTCATCTCTAGTCTGCTTGACAGAAGCTCAGCTCCATGACTTCAACCCTGGGAATATATTGGGTCATTTCTGGTTTACCATTCCCTGAACCAAAACCTGGAGGTTTCTCCCATCAGAAGGCGAGGACAAGCAAAACACCCATATCATGTTTCCCTAATCCACAAAGCTTATCACCTTCCATTGTTTAGTTCCCAGTGTTAAGAGAATTGTTCTTTTATCATGAACAGGATTTTTATTTTATAAGGTATGAGTAGAAACTCTGTCTCCATGGCCCATGTAGGCTGGATACAGAAATGAACTTATGTGTAAGAAGTACCAAAAATGTTCTGTCTAAGAGTATCAGAAAAGATGGCCCAGCTGAGAAAGAGAAGGACTTTGGTCAGTAAGTCATAAATAAGGATTTACCAGCTCTATTACAATGAAAATACCAGCATTAACACAGCATAAAAATCAAAACAACAGAAAGGAAAGCTCACTATCTGAAAAATATAAGCCTGCTTCTGATGCTAGGCTGTCTACCTGTATTTAAAGGGGGAATGTGAATGGCATCTAGCCGTATAGACAAGGTGAGTGTGGCTCACCTTTTTCTAAAATGAACAATGTATTCTGCAATATTGTTATTCTTAGGACAAACTGGGTGCCAAGATGGAGTCACTGCTGACCAACAGCATGGCTATCACAACCCTGAGGGCAGCATTCCGGGAAACAGACACTAAACCACCTTAGTTTCTCAGCAACTTCCCAACTCCTGTTTTTAACAATGCAACTGCAGTTTTCCATCAGCCAATTTTCCATGCCAGCCAACTAAGGACAAGGTAAAAAACAACAAAACTGACTCCTTCCCTTCCCGTCACCAAGCACCTGATAGTGACTCACTTCCCACTACCTACAGAGCCCAAGAAAACCCAGCCTGCTGTGAGAAAAGCTGCTGGCATTCTCTCCCGTGAGGGCAGCCCAGTAGCTTGTATATCCTAATAAATCCCTCCCTTTCTTGCCTCAGAGCTCACCTCAGAGTGGTCTCTAGTGGTCTTGGTCTTTTTCCAAACCTCCTCTTCTTAACTCTCTCTCTCAGTTTCATAAAGCCTGTTTACATTGCTACATTGCATAATGCAGTCTTCAAATGAGAGCCAGCTCACTACTGTAAGTTTGGGTCAATGATCAATACTGTGATTGCTTTAGACAGGAGCAGGAGCGGGGTGAATCTAATGTTACCAAATACGGTAGCTTCATTATTCCATGCCATCTGTCTGAGGAAAGCACCCCAAACCAATTTCAGTGAAGAACCACCTCAGCTTCCCCTCAAAAGACCAGAGATTTCTTATTTTAGTTATCAGAAGTGTTATTATAACCTCAATATAACAATGGTAAAAACCACTGACATTCTTGGAGTTGAAGGAAAAAACTACCATTAAATAAATACATTAGAAAGGTAATGTACTTAAAAGTGCTCAACAGTATCAACACACACCACAAATTGCATAGACCTGTCTTTTCTCTGTAACAGAAAATGATTCAGAGAATTATTTAGTCTGGGAAGTTAGAAGACAGAACAGGAACTTATAAGCTGAGTCATCACAGCCCACTTTCTTTTGCATGTCTTTTGAGGACTTACTGAGACTTCCCAGGAATTGTGGCCTATATAAGGAAGGCACTGAATGTCCCATTCAGAATGTGCCAAGAACATCCAGTGGGGAAACAAAGCGGAGAGGCACTTTAACGATCAGTGAGGGGATAGATTCATTCTGACAGATTTGAACTGTGTTTAAATTGACAAGGCAAGTAGTAACATTTGCATCCATCCAGTCATCTGCCCTAAGTAAAGAAGATTTCTTTGAACTAAGCTAGTGGTGATCACCTGGAGAAATTGCTGTTCCTCAGTGGACCTTTGGCAATGTCTGGGGAGGGTTTAAGTTTTATGGCTCGGAGATGTTGCTGCTGTTCTACATAGTTCCGGATACGAACAAGGCAGCCTCCTGCTTCCCAGACATCGATAATGCCTATATTGAAAAAGCCTCTATTGAACATACCTGGAAATCCTCAGCAAACTAGTATAAACAAAAATATAATGATTTAATAAAACTAAAGCTTTGAGGAAGCATAGGAGACCTCACTTTCAAAAAAAAAAGTTTATAAAAATGTCTGTCTTAGAAATTTATGCATGAACACAGCAACTTCAGGATTTTCAGCTGAGCTCCATACATTTACTACCCAACATTGAGTCAAATATCAACGGCCTTAGTTCACACTGTGTTATCATCAACTGTAGCTCATAAACACTTAGATTCTCAGAAAACATTCCTCCCTCCACTTTTTCAGGTGGAAGGCTTATATAGTCCTACCTGAGCTAGCCAAAGTCTCTCGAGTTTAGTGAGGAAGGGATGCTATGGTTGAAAAGGCAGCACAAATCCATTAGTGCAGCCTCCTCATTTACGCAAACACTGAAGCCCAGGTTAGCACAGAGAAAAGAACAAATCGGTGCTAGGGACGGTTACCTGGCTTTGAGTTCAGTGCGCTTATAAAGAGGGCACAAATTGAAGTGGTGGCCCCGGCTGCTTTTCTCCAAGACCCATCAATTAAATCAGACAATTGTTTTTTAAAACCAAGATCCAACTGTAGCCACACAAACACTAGCACTCTTCAATAGAAACTCAGGGGATAAACATACTTTAGTTAAATCCAACTTCACAAGACTCCCTATCTTTCTTATAACTCATACTTTCCCACACGCCCTCAGAAAAGGCATATGCATAACTCCTCATATGCAGTCATACCTATGTGGTGTGTGGGGTATTTTAATCAGAATGTCTCCCATAGGCTCCAAGTATTTGGACATTTTGTTCCCAGCGGACGGCGCTGTCTGGGGAGACTTTCGGAGGCGTGTCCTGGTTGGAGGAGGCACATCACTGGGGCAGGCTGTGAGAGTTTTTAAGCCTCGTTAAATTTCTAGTCTCTCCCTGCTGTCTGCGCCTACTTGAAGATGTGGTTGCCATGCTTCACCTATCATTATGGACTTTAACCTTCTGGAACCATATTCCCAAATAAACTCTTCCTTCTATAAATTGCTGGTAATCCAATCTTACTCATAGACTCGATGCTAAGTGCTCAGGACAGGAAAAGAAGACAGGGTTTATTTGTTCTTCAAGAGTTTGATTGAAAAAATAAACTAGTATAATAAAATATAGGTGTGTTGGCACATGTCTGTAATCTCGGCACTAAGGAGGCAGAACCAGGAGTATACTGTTTGGAGGCCACACTGGATGACAGTAGCAAGACCCTTGTCTCAAAAAAAAAATCTTTTATATAAATCTAATTGAAATCATGATAAGTGATAAAGGGGAAGGCGTACAATTGAACAAGACACAAGAAGTAAGAGGTTCAGTTAGGGAAGATGGTGTGCCCCTCGAGAAATACCTCATAATTCAGCAATGAAAGAGGAGTGGCCTTTGCATGTGGATAAGAATGACACAGCCATGTTCAGAAGGCAGTGAGGAGGACAACCGGGTAGAAGACAAATTATACAAAGACAGAGTTTGGGTACACTGGAGGAACTGAAAGAAGATCAGGAAAGAGGCCACTACAGTAAGGAAGATGGAAGCGGGGCATAGGCTGGGGTCTGGACCCAAGAGATCGTACAGAATAAGGCTTTTCAGTTTTGACTTGACATCAAGTTGGCTTCAGTTGTCAACTTGAGACAGCCGAGAGTCACCTGAGAGGAAAGCCAGGATTGAGAAATTTCCTAATCAGATTGGCCTGCAGGCATCTCTGTAAGGGGCTGTCTATGCAGGAGGACTCGGTCCACTGTGGGTGGCAGCAACTCTATGCAGGAAGGTACTGTGCTGTATAAGAAAGCTACTAAGGATGAACCTGTGATCTAGCCAGGTAGTAAGTGGCATTCTTTGTAGTTGCTTCTGTCGTCCCTTGGCTGAGAGTAAGAGCTTCAGTCAGAGGTCATGCTACATGCAACAGCAAGCAATCCTGCCTTCAGGCTCCCGTCTTCAGGCTCCTGCCTTGAGTTCCTGTCCTGACTTATATCAATAATGGATTGTAACCTAGAAATGGAAGATGAAATAAACCCTTTCCTTCCCTAATTGGTTTTTGATCAGAGTGGTTTATCATAGTAACAGAAAGGAAACTGGAACAAATGGTTTCCTTTTGAGGTTATTGTACATAGTAGGATGACTGCTGTCCTTAGTCTCTATTCATTATATTTAAATCGCAGGGAGAAAGCACAAATTATGTCCTGCCAATTCTGTGGCATACCTGAGAGAAAGCAGACTGTCTACCAGTCCTAGTTCTATTATCTACTGAATGGACAGAGACATTCTGCATTCAGCAGCACTCTTTCTTTGGGCAATTTGTTGTTTTTCATTCTCAATCCAGAGGATTTTTGTGGACTTGACTTTCCCTGCAGAAGACAATGAGGTTCAAATTGGCAAAATAAGCAATTAATTTAAGACAAATGATCCCAGGTCAACAGGGAGAGAATTGTTCTCTAGAGTAATAAGAAGAAACTCCCCCACCCCAAATGGTGTGGGACTCATCAATGAGAAGTGAACAGCTAGGACCAGTTTGACACGACCATCAGAGAGCTGGAAGATGAGAGCTGTAGGAGACCAATGTGTGGAGCTTAAGGATAAGGCCAGAGTTAGGAACAAACACAAGGAAATATAAGGACATCCAGGCTCACGGTGATGTTAACAACTCTATCTAGTCTCATGTAAAGCTAGCCTGACCTCTGAGTTGTGGTTATTTTAGTCAATACATTCCTTTAATCATTTAAGAAAGCTTTGCTTATGGTACAAACTGTGAAGAGCTTCTTTATTTTTTTAATTTTTATTTAGTTTTTTATGTGTATGAGTGTTTTGCCTCCATGTATATAAGTGTATTCATGAATGCAATGCCAGAGACCAGAAAAGGGTGTCAGAGTCCCTACAGCTAGAGTTATAAATGGCTGTTAGCCACCATCTTGGGACTGGAACTACACCTAGGCCTTTTCTAGAGCAGCCAGTGCTCTTTGCCCCAGGCACAAGAAAGCCTTTGTATGTAATAGACAAGTTGTATCAATTTAGGCAGTTAAACTCAGCTCTGTGAGATTTTCCTTCATAAAATGATAGTGCATAGATCCCTAAGTCAGTCCTCAGGCAATTCCCCTGCCTCCAACTTCCCCAGCTTCTGATCAGTTTGACAGACTTGCCCACCTAGGAGTCTGATGGAGTCTACAGCAGAAGTCCACAACTGGTCAGACACAGAGAATATACGACTGAGGGATGCCAAGTCCTAGGTGACATATCTACAGTTGGATCATTACACCTAATGCTCACAGAACACACAGAACAAGGGTGGAGAGAAAACTAACACATCCTTCAACTCTCACCAGTGAAGCTTTCTTAAACAACATAGTGCTACGCACACAGAAAGCCACAACCAGCCAAGTTTTATAGAAGAGGCTGCAGAGTATGTATCCCTGGATAGGACTCATATACTGAACCCACCCACCTATGCTCAGGGATCATTGTGGAGGAGGGGGCGGAAAGATTTGTAAGAGCCAGGGCCGGTTCATGGAATTAGAGAAGCGAGTCTTCCAGGCCACTGGAAGCTGGCACATGTCATATAGTGGCAGTGGTGGCAGTGAGCACAGGACCCACACCAACTCAAATCAGACAAGGGCCCAGAGTGGAGCAAGAGAAGTTGGTGGAAAACCAGATCTGGATTGAGAACTATTGGAGACTGATTACTACTGGGAGAGGAAGAGTGTGCCTCACTTATGATCTGTAGATAGCCTGACCAGACTCCAGTGGATGAATTTGCACTAAAGGACATCTGTGCACAAATGTTTGACTTAACATGTAGGATGGAAGGATGGAACACATGAGGCCTAGTGGGGGTTGGAAAGAGATAGATAGGGAAGGGGTCTAAATTTGATTAAGAATTGCCTTATAAAACGTATAAAACTCAATAAAAACTTAAAAAAAATAATGACAGAGGTTCTGGTGAGAAAGTGGAGGAAACCAAATGAGAGAGATCCATAGCAAGCACTGAGAAAACATCTTCATTCTGTCCCCATGCTCCCGGGACCCACGGTCTCTGATGTCAAGGACAATGCCAAGACAACAATTAAAAAATTTAAGTTAATTAATCTATTAATTCAGTAACATTCAAGTCAAGTTGAAACTATGATTTATATTATAAACTAGCAAGGTAAAGATTACCAATTTCTCTTCAATTAGTCCTATCTCAGACAAAACGTGCCAAAATTTAAATAAAAGGCCTGTGATGGGCCAAACAATGTCTTCAGGTAACAAAAGTTATGTGTATGAATATTCATGTTGTATGTCATTTAAATAGTATGGCTTATGAAATTTAAATTTTAGGTTTTTACTTAGAGTATAGGAGGCCCAGAGTTCAATCCCCATACCATTACCAAATAAAATAATACATTTCAACCTTTTGAAAATGCTTTAACTGTGTTGATGCAATGGGCCTTCAACCCTTATCCATATTACCAGGCAAGAATGAGGAAGAGAAAAATTTCATTCTTAAAATAATACATTTTACCCACATTAGTTTATATATTTTCATTATAAAACATTCCTTTCACCAACAAATTGAGACGAATGAAATTCCTTTTCATGGGTTTGTCTTGTTCTCTTATTAATTTTCAGTGTTTCCCTGTCAAGAAATAGTGTTTTAATTTCCAACTTTAAAAGCTCCAGATCTGTAGGAAGAATACAGTGACTACAATCCACTCACAGGTGCTACAGCCTTTACTATTTCCACACTTCCGTCCCTCATCTGCAAGGAAAGGGAGACATAATCTGTGGCCAAGTAGTATTTTCCTTCCTAGTTTGGAGATCCAGCCTACAGTCTGATGGTGTCAAAATGTCACATTCTCAAATAATGTGCATGGACAAATAGCATTTGGGGCAAAATATCTTAATGTATTTACTCTGGTATTACAGAAGTACTGTTCAGAGATCTAGTTCTCTTTACATAAAGTATTTGGTCAAATCATTGGTATGGTAACACGCAATTTAAAACCCACAAGAACTACCGCTTAGTGTTTTGTAAAACCATATGGGGTGAAATTTTACATAAGTACTTTGAAGGTGGAGGGAAGAGAGCAGGTTTATAATACTGTTGGAATTTTTTGATGGTGAAAAAGAGAGTTCTACAAAATACTCACTAGGAAGCATACCTGATGGAATGCTATTGCTGAAGGCATTGAATAAAATACCAGAGATTGTTACGGTGGTAGAACAATAAGTTTCCACTTCATTGCTGCCTTCTTTTAGAGCATTCAGTAATGTGTATGCAATTATTTAGATGTACTTGGTACCAAGCAACAGATTTACATATGATTCAGCCTGCAATGTGTTCTTATTTAGTCCTATGAGCAGAATTCTGAATTTACCTTTGTGTGGGAAAAAGATCTAATATTTTTTTTCTTTTTCTTCTTTTTGAGACTTGAGTTTCAACAGTCACAGCTGGCCTGAAATACATTATATAGACCAGGCTGGCCCTGATCTCACAGAGATAACCCTGCATCTGCCTCCTGACTGTTGGGATTAAAGGCATGTGCTACCATGCCTGGGAAGAGTTAGTATTATTTAAAACTAAGAAATTGGCTTAAAGCAACTACAATACATAGATTAATTATCTATGCATTTGGAAACAACAAGTATGTAATTTAAAAGTTGACAAAATTAGAACCTTGTGCAAAAATATATGCAGTTAATACATCATTTAACTGCATAGTAACATACTTTAAATATGCTACAAATATAAGTAGCTACTATATTAAAGAATATTAACACTATATTTTAAACATTCATTAACTGATTAGTATAACAAAAATTTTAAAGATAGTAAAGACATGTAAGGAATTCAAAAATGATTGTGATAAGTTTCCAATATAAATTTTAAAACCTCTTATCACGTCCATTCCTTGGCTGTTTAAGAACACTATTACCAGTGCAATATACACCAGTAACACAAAGGGAACACTCTACTAATTTCATGCATAACATACATCATTCTTTGATATTTTATTTAGTCTATTAAATGCATCTTTATTGTATAATTAAAACCCACTTCTTCCTAATGTCATAAAGGCATCTTTGCTAATGGCTTTGTTCTCAACAGACACAGCCTGTTAATTGCTCAAACTTCAAAGCTCAAACAAGTTTCTATTTTGAGGCTACCACTGAAAACTACCACTGCTGACTTACCCACTCACTGTTACTGAAAGAAGCCATTTTCTGCCAAATGAAGATTTTTAACAAGAGATTATCCGAAACAAAATCTCTAAGAAGAAAGAAATGTTACAGCATCATGGATCCAAAAACCAATTAAAATTTTTGAATATGTAGAAATGAATTTTCTATGTATTTTGAAAAAGAATAAAAGGGTTTAAGAAAAAAGTAGCAGTGTTAAGTATGCACTTAATAATTTAGCCATCTAAATTATCTAGGAAAAAATAGATGTATATGAGTGTGTGTGAGTGAGTGAGTGTGTGTGCGTAAGGAGAGAGACAGAAAAAGAGCACAGGAGGAAAAGGAAATATAAGTGAAGCAGCAGAATCACTTGTCTCTCAACAAAAACACCCCTTTGAGCCACTTCAATAATATTCTGGGACAGGCACACGTTCAAAGAGAAGGAAATAATCTCAGCTCTTTCATCTCAAAGAAAATGCAGACTACAAAATGCAGTGAGGTTACCCGTCCACTTTCCCTTCCTTTCCTTTCCTAGTCCTGTCTTTCCCTGAAAGTCCACTTGGGGAAAATTCAGTCTCAAAGGTAAGGCTTTACTTTATCCCTCAAGAAACTTAAAATTTCACCAAACTGAAGATACAAAGTCCATCCCTTAATATAATGAGAAAGTGGGCATCACACTCCTCCCAATATTAGATTGAAGTTGGTCACTTTTGTATAATCTTACCAAAACAAAAAGTGAAATTTCAAAAACATGATTTTCCATTCAGAGAATACTTAGTAAAACTGAGGAAGAAAAATGATATATTCTAATAATGTACCAAGGTTACAGCTAAGTAACTGGGAAAGTTTATTTCATTTGTCTTTCCCTAAAGTTCTGTTTATCATGAGAAAATAGTGTATACGATATATGATAGATGTTTAAGCAAAATAAAATTAATAGTAACATAGATTGGGCATGTTCAGGGTGTTATAGTTGTAGAACTTATCCCACTTCTGGCCATCTATCCAAAGGACTCTAAATCCTAATACAGAGATACCTGTTCATACATGTTCATTGCTTCTCCATTCACAATAACTAGGAAGTGATCAGCGGAGATGTCCATCAGCAGACCAATGGATAATGAAAATGTGATACATGTATACTATGGTATTTTATTCAGCTTTAAGAAAATGAAATTAAGAAATTTGCAAGTAAATGGATGGAACTCGAATAAATGCTATCAAGTAAAGTAGCACAGGCACAGAAAAACAAACATCCATGTTCTTCCTCGTACATGGATCCTAGCTTTGTTTTTGTGTTCAACTTGAAGTTCCTGTAGAAGCCAGGACACTAGGAGGAGAACATTCCAGGGGTGGGGAGCAGGGGCTTTAGGGAACAGGGACAGTAGAACAGAGATACTATGAAAGTTCATGGGGGATCCTGGGAGTAGGAAGGCTTAATCATGGAGGAATGGGGATAGTGGAGACGAGAGGCCAGGGAGGGAGGGTTAATCAAAATGGACAACCCACTGAAACCTACTATCTTGCAGTCATATTAAATAATTTAATTTATGGGTCTGGAGAGATGGATGGCTCAGTGGTTAAGGGTGCTGACTGGTCTTGCAGAGGACACAGGTTCAGTTCCTAGCATCCACTTGACTTCTCAAAGGCTCCTGTAACTCCACTCCCAAGGATCCGATCTCTTCTCTCTGTGTGTGGCTCTGCACGCATGTGTTGCACATAAATTCCCACGGACAAATACACACACATAAATAAGTTAATCTTAAAAAATATATAATTTATATTTAAAATAACTTGATCCACAGTAAGGGATCCATGCTTGGTACTGTAAACCTGGTCAAAATCCCATGATGGGAAGGAGAATATATCCCCCAGTGAAGAGCTGAACTGAAACCTGTTGTTTGGCTAAACTAATATAATGTCAAGCTGTCCTCTAGATATTTACATTTATATCCACAGACAAATAGTACTTTCAATGATAATCTGAGAGGCTCCTTTCCGGTCCATGGCAGTGCATGCAGAGACTCAAGAATGCACAAGGCGCTGATAATTAAGTGATGGCAAGGGTCTTGCCCCCAAAGGAGACACTTTACCATTCCCTAAAAGGCTCAGGGAATACTGCAGAAAAGGAGACAGAGAATGCAATAGCCAGAAGACAGGGAGAAGGACGGCAAAATGGCATCTTTTAGAGAAGACACAGCCATTGCTTTCTTGAACTCACAACAGTTGCAAATACCTTCAATGTGTCTATACAAGAATGGGCCTAACAAGAGCTAGACATAGGAGATGTAGCACTCAGAGGCCCCACCCCTCATGACTGAACTATTCGCACTGGTAGATTCAGGGAGAAGAGGGGTCAATGCCTTTTGCTGTGTACCCATTAGTGACACCACCAAGGTTCAGTGTATAATTCGAATCCATGGTCACCCAGACGGCTCTGATCAAACTATTTGGGTCACAAAATGTTATGACTCTGGGAAAGGAGCTGGCAGGTTGGAAGGAGAGTTGATAGGAATGGAGAGAGACAGGAGATGGTGTAGGAGTAATGAGAGAGAGTTGAGAACATGTTTGTTAAAGAACAGACAACAAAGTTATTTAAGCATTAACAAATTTCATTGTTAATCATAATTATTAGCTTCTTTTGTAACCATGTTTTAAGTTTTTATACTAGAAGAAACATGACACAGTGGATGTTACATCCCAGAATAAAACTACAGGCACAACACTTAGACACCCAAGTGAATGTAGCACTGTTGGCTGCACATGAGAATCGGCTTGGGAGCTTTAGAAATGCTGTTTGGGACTCCCCTCCAGAAGCTGTAATGCAATGGGCCCGGAATGAAGCTTGGGCTTTGGGATTTGTAGTCCTCTCCAGGGGGACTAATTGTGCAACAGAGGTTAAAATGGATGCAGGCATAGCAAAAACATGGTGAATCACACAGATAACTCTACCATGTCTATCTCTATTTCTATTTTTATATTTCCCTACTGATCTGCCAGTCTACTATCTATCTGTCAGTGAATGAAAGTTCCCAGAGAGGTTGCACATTCCAGTGAACATTTTACAAGGCTGATTAACTGATTAAGACTTCAATTAAGGTGGGAAGGTTGGCATGTTGGAGGACCAGTGCCAAATTACAATTATTTTGGGCTATCCTTAGCTACTTAAATAGTCATCCTTTGTCTAACTCTGATTCTATGTAGCATTCTGTGGCTAACAGAATGAATCTTTTGCATTGTATTAACAAGACTCTCTAGTTTCCAACAACCAAAAGGCTCACAGTGTTATCAATAGCATCTGAGGCCAAAACAGAGGGTGTCCCAATTTTCTGTAACTTCTCTACTTAATGTTTACATTAATATACTTGAAAAATGTTTTGATTCTTGGATTGTTTTTTTACTATAAAATCTGCATCAAACTCTAACCACGTTAGAACATGAAACTTGTGGTAATCTAAATCTGTGTTCCCAGGCCATGGTGACTCAAATTTGGCTTCAGAATAAACTATCACTTATTTCCTTTGAGGTGAGAGATTGTGTATGTCTATGTATGTATGATCTATCTATTTATATGAATTATCAATATTCTAATAGTCAAATAGTCTACCCAGCTCTACTCTTTACTCACCAACCATTTCAGCTAGCCTTCAACAAATTTTCCCACAGGAACACACCTATGTATGACTTTTCCAGTTTTGACAAATACAATATTCCCATATTCCCAGGGAATTAAAGTTATCAGCAAGTCATACCTATATATCTACTGGAGATTTTTAAAATCAAGAAAAGTATGTTTTGTTAACTATTAGCCAAGAGGGCAGTACAAAGAATATTTCTAAACCAGTAGATTTCAGCTTGTATGAGAACAAAGTTTCCTGGAGATTTCAAAACATATGTTTGGGTGGGTGACAACCTGGCTCAATTGTGCAGCATTTTATATCTTTCCTGAAAGCAATGAGCCTATAAAAGGAATCTTTTGTATCTTGGGTTATTGGTTATCATGTTTGCTCTAACAACAATATGACAGTTAAGGGAAACTTAAGATCTGTGGAGTTTGACAAATCACTTATTTGTTGTATGATTCTGGGCTAATTACTTCCATAAAACTATCCATGACGTGAAAATGATAATGTGCACTAGCTTATACTGGAACATAATAAGCATTCATTCACATCCAATCTGAAATCAGATGAATAATCAAGGATCGTACTTAACTCTGGATCCTACTTCTATCCCCCAAGTGCTGGGATTACAGGCATGCACCACCAGGGCTATGCCAAGCTATAAAATGCTTTGTATCATTAAAAATGTGTCTTGGGGATGGAGAACTGGCTCAGCACTTAAAAGAACTGACCTGGGTTCGATTCCCAGCACTCACATGGTGGCTAACAACCATCCATAACTCCAGTTCCAGGGGAACCTGATACCTTTTTCTGATCTTGCAGACACTGCATGGCACAGGTGCACTTACACACATGCAGGCAATATACTCATATCCATAAAATAAAAAAGATTTAAAATGCATCTCATTTTCAAGTTGAGACAAGAATAGTTGCCTTGTATGATTGTAACATGGAAAAAGAACTGGACATGATAACAAAAATCATAATTTACAAACAGAGAAGTCAGTCGGTCAACCAAGCCAAACAAACAACTTTCAACCCCCAAACAGTGTTGAATTGTATTCTTTTTCTCCCGGTTTAAGGGTGGAATGCTTCATTTTCCTGTACCTAATTCCACAGACATGAAAACTGGGATACAAAGCATAAATGACATGTTTGCTAAAAGACACACATCCAACAAGGATTAAAAGCAAAACAGAGACGTAATTCTTATGGATTTTACTGAGTACATATTTCCATCATAGCATCTTGGTAACTCTCTTTTCTTAATCAATTTTATTCTCTTTTCTCAATCCATTTGTCATTATTAAAATAAAAATGAATAAGGATAATTTTGTTTCTATAACCCCCCCCAAACTGCTGAAATAATTAAATGGATTAATCAAGGAAATAAATCAAAGGAAAGTGTTTTCTGAATAGGGTAATTCTTGTTTTAAGATTTTTCTTTTTGCTTAGTATCAGAAATGTATAATAAAATTCAAAGACATACAACATCAGACATAAATCAAACTGTGATATAAAGGCCCAAGCAGGCATGCCAACTCTGCAAAAAATGGGATCCTGTCCAAGATAAGATCTTGGAACACAAGAAAGGTGGAGATAAAAATAATAAGAAAATTAGAATAAACTGTGCTTTTCAGTAATAATGTATCAATATTTCTCATTAAGTATAAAAAAATTTACCATACTATTTTGTGTGAAACTAGGTATGGGATATCTTCACAATGTTTAATAAAACTGCTCCAAAATAAAGAAGTTTTGAAATGCAAATCATGTCCTCCACTAATATAAAGAAAATACTACAGAGTATTTTGTTTTCTTTTCCTTTTCTGTCTTTTTTTAAGGAGGTCTCATATAGCCTAGGCTAGCCTCAAGCTTGCTACGTAGTCATGGATAATCTTCAACTCCTGACTTTCTGATGTGGACATCTCAAGTTCTGGGATTACAGGGATGTACCACCACACATATTCAGAGCTATAAAATGTTTCTTATCATAGAGAAATGTTTCTCACCGTCAAGTTGAGATAATGATTGCTCACTTGGAGGACTGTGATATTTAAAAATGGATTGAACATGATAATAAAGATAACTTGTGAAGAAGAGAAACGTATCAGTCAACCAGATGGCAATAACAACTCTCAGGGGTTTGGCACACTAGTTCCCCGAATTCTCCCTTCTGTTTTTTACCAACATTTCCTCCACTTGAGCATTAGGTGGTGCTCATGACCATTTTACAGAGAAGGCTGGTTCTTTTGTGCCAGGAATAGGTCTCTCAACCTGATATTTGTCTGAAACATTTGACCCAATAATGCTTCTAGGATTCAAATATGAGAAGATATTTTAGCTGTAAAGAGCTAAAATACAATGAATTGGGTAGCAAGATTCAAATCATCAACAAAACTAAAAATAAAGACATCACTGAGCAAAATTCACAAGTCACAAAGGTTTAATGGTGGGGTGGGCTTGAAGACATGATTAGCCACACTGAGGGTGTGTGTGTGTGTGTGGTCCCAATAGTATTTGCTTTACAAAAGAATTGCATCAGCTCCCCAGATTCTGAGAACTCTTTAACCTTCTTTTGTTATTTTTTATCAATACTTAGCAATTGATTTTACATTTAGTAGACAATCTTAAAATGTTCATTAATTTGAATGAGTAAATTAATGAAGAAGTCTGAATGAAGAGAATTTCTGTACTAGGTAGAAATGTCCCGCTCTCCTTCCTCTAAATATTAATAGCATTATATTTTTACTGCTCTAAGCATCATATATCAATTTATCTTTTCATCACTTGTTAATATTTGTAAACTAAGAATGAGAAGCCCCTTTGCAGGTAACTTAAACCAATACATTACATCCAATCCTATTCCATTTTTCCACTTTATCCCATTTAATAAATCAGCTTCACTCCATATCTTAGAAAAGTATATGTTTTGGTTTTTAAAAAAATATCCTAGCTAATGGCTACAGAAACAAAACAAAAAGCTTGACAAGAGAAATTAAGATTAACTACTCAGAATTCAAAATTGTCCTTGCAGTGCTGGATCAGCCCAGCTCTGACTAAAAAATATTTTATGATGCTTTCAGTATAAAATAATATAATATGAGATTTTTATGGAACACTGTACCTATGGACTAAAACATGACATCTGGGCATATCCTCAAGGGACCAAACCCTTCCATCTACCAGGTTAAAAGGTATTCGAGCAGGATAAGGAGAATTTGTTAATTTGATTTCTTTTTCATGTAGTCGCATGACCATACGTATAAAAACCAACTCCTGTCTTCTAATCTAATCACTCTGTTCTGCTCTCCGAATATCACTACCTTGTCCAACTCTCTCTCTAGTCACTGCCCTAAGTACCTTAATCCTGCTGGAGGAAGAAATGACACCTCTTGTTTCTTAGCCTGGCCACACCTACTTCTGGACACCAGAAATCTATATTCTCCACATTCTGATGAATCCTTGCTAAATTTGTAGTTTAAGAATTTTGAACTTAAGTCCTTTTAGAAAACTAATAGTCCAGTCCTAGTCTGTATATTCTATGTATATACATAGACATATACAAACACAGTATGCTATTGTTATACCTGGCACTAAATATGAATCATTGTGACTTTCTGGACTTTTATTTCCCCAAATATTAGATAAGGATCATATGCCACCTCACTGTATACTTGTAAGGATAGTGAAGTATTCTCTTCCTTGTCCCTAGCATTCTATACAGTGCTTCTACTGTGCCCTACACCTTGGTAAATCACTATACTATCTCATTTAATGTCATTATCTCAATTAATAGGTTATTAAATAGCAAAGGTTACTCTCTTCCTTGCTTAGATATACTGTTTCCAACTGTACAGATGGCTTAGAGTAATCCTGTTTAGCAAATGAAGCCTCCAACTAGTAGATATTATTACTTTTATGATAGTAACTTTCACAATGGAAAGTTAATTGCATTAGGAATTTCTACCTTACAGGGATTAAAATTAACTTGCCATTGTTTTTGTAGAGTCATTCATGTCTCCAACATTTACTTATCTCCTGACTGATGCTAGTCATGAAATTTAAATGACACGTGAATGTTTTCTGTCCAGTGTAACATATGCCTTGAAATTATAACTACATAAATAGTTATGATTTACAAGTATATTATTAAAATTTATTTCAATTAACTAAGGTTATCATCCAAACAAAAATCAAGCTGTGAAAAAATATTATTTTATATCATTAGGTAACACATTTTAATTTGTAATTATGGTTAATCAAGAGAATTTTCCCATCAGTAAAGTTTGGTAATATCTCACTTATTGTAATGAAATAGAAATGATAAAATCCTCCTCATAATATTAGAAGTTAGCCAGTGACAGACTTACGCATGTCTCATTAAACGTATGAGTCTCTATTAGAGACCACTGCTCCAGCAGCAGCGGACCCTGGTATGTTTCTCTCTTTTTAATAGAACTATGCATAGAGGGGTTTACTCAGTAGCCGGGAAAGCCACGTAAAGGTGGATCTTCCACAGCAGGAGTACCTTTCTTTCGACAGACAGGTGGGAGCAGACAATAGATTTCAAGCATTCTCAGTGTTTTGTTTTTGTTTCATTTTGTGGTTTTGAGACAGGGTCTCCCTGAAGCACCGGCTGGCTTCCCAAGGGCTGGGATTAAATTTCTATACCACCCTGCCCATCCCTCCAGGGCATTTAAAATGTTTCTGAACACCATCATGAACATGAGTTTGACCATGTCTATCATGTCTATTTTGATAACTGGCCTGTTCCCAGAATTCCTGGAATATAAAAAGCCGACCAATAAACATATGTGAACTACAGATACATGAAGAATTTAAGCAGTACACTGACAAATCATATTAAATTATCCACGGGGTGGAGAAAGATCTGAAACTTGACATTAAGCAAGGAAGACTTCAGGCTAAAAGAACTTTTAGGGACATTGAGTGGCAATCATGGCAGGAAGGAGGTGACAGTTTAGAGGAAGATGAGGAAGGAGTCTGAGAGGTGACTGACTAGATCAGTGACAAGAGAAAGAGTGTTAGAAAGGAACACCCCAAGTGCTCCTAAGTATGTTGGGTGTCACAAATTGAGATGAGAGAGTGAAATGGAGAAATAGCAACCTCCGGAGAGGGATTAGTGCTGTGGGTGAATTCATCTCTAATGAGAGAGGGAAACTGAATTAGGAAGAACCTGAGGTGCTTCTATAAGCCATGACTATGGCAGATCTACCAAATGGTGTGTAGTGTGAGCCAAAAGGAGGGGCTGAACTTAAGTACTGAAGATTTTCATAAAGTAAAAACCAAGAAGTTGGGCCTAACCATAGATCAAGAGTTTGAAATTTCAACGAAGACAAGCTGAAGTACCAGGTCAGAGGAATATGAATAGGAAGGAAGTCATGTAGAGAAGGCAAATGAAGTACGAGGCAAGCAAGGCGGCCAAGACAGAGTCCTTTCCATAGCAGAGTGGGGCTGTGGTCAGGAGAAAGAAGGAAGCTGGTAAGAAGAACATTCCTGTGTGGTGAGCAGGCAGGTGCCCATCCTGATGGGGGAGACCTAGATCAAGAGCTGCTTTGTACAGGGAATCTTGGCAGTTGCTGCTCTGTCTTTGAACCAGTCTCACTGACTGTCATCCAGAATCTAGTAACAGGCAGTGATGACGTGAGTTCCAGTGTCTCAGTTAGATGACCTTAGCCTCTTGATCTTGGAAGGAAAGCCCGATACATTCTCAATGTCTTAAACCTCTGAAGAATCTTCAATGTATTAGACACTGCACTGAAATCACATTTTTATTGTTCTTTTGCCTCCGTCACAAAGAATTCACCAAAAAGGAAAATACATACACATTTATGGAAAAATATGTTTGAGTTCTTAAAAATAAAAGGAAAATTAGACTAAGGTTCAGAAAGGTGGATTTATTCACTGGAGTCATATAGGAAGTATCCTGCCAATTATGCCCCATAACTCTCTCGCAGTATTGACTTTCCTTCCCTACATCTACCACTCCTGCCTTAGCCTGATGACCTTCTTCCTAGACTACCACAGTATAGGATTGCCTAACTTACCTGCATCTAGCCTGTTTCCTCTTCAAACCTTTGATATATAGCTTTAGATGGTTCTTTCTAAAACATTCATCTGAATAGGTTTCTCCTCAATTAGAATCTCCCAGTGGCTCCTAACTTCCAACAAACATTCATATGCCTTTGCAAGAAAATCAGTTCTCAATGGCCCAAATCTTCACAAATGTCCTAGTTCATCTGACACTCCGTCTGTCTTTTATTATTGCTGCTCTGAAAGTACCATGTGCCTTGTTTTCTAAATTTGATGAGTGGCCTTGCGTTTCTGGGCTCTTGCCTATATTATTCCTTTTGCTTGCATGGTCTTCCTGGCCTTAATGAATCTCACAATTTATTTTATTCAGTCTATTAATCTTCAATATAAACCTCCTACTTATTCTCACTACAGGCTTCCCTGACTTTCTCTTCTCCCACCATCAACTTGTCATAGTTTACTATCCCATCTTCTCTGCTATTATTATGATACTATTACGTTGCTAACATCCTATTCATTTTTCTTTTATACGGCATATAAATAAGGGTAGAGTGTGAATTTTGCTGACAAAAAAAGATAGAGAAGATATCTCTTTGGAAACCCAAAAGAAGTCCTTGCAGATTACTGAATCTTCAATGCCACAGCATAAGATAATTTTCCCAAGGAATGTTTATCTAAGCATGAGACAGAACACAAGCCATGTGGGTGTGCAGATGGTGAATGGTAATCTAAGCTCACTGACAAGCTCCCAACCCAAGCTTGTAGCATGGGGAAATTAAATATGTGCCTAGGTGAAAATATATACTATAATATATACTATATAAAATATACTATAGATAAGTACTCCAAGCTTACTAGGACAATTAAAACTGAGGATATAAATTTTATAATGACCAAGGATATATATTGTTTTGTTTATTTGTACAGTTAAAAAGTCTATCCAAATATACATTCACCAAAAGACAGGACACTGTGCATTTATCTTTGTGAAACAAATAGATGTTCGATGAGTAGAAAATGAATGAAGAAACCAGATGCTTGACATTCAGCTACAAACTAATCATACAATGCTTTCTCTTTTGTGCTTTTGAGAAGAAAGGCAATTGGACAATATCTTCTTTAAAAATTTCTATTTAATATTGACCTATTTAGTCATTCATCTAATATTTGGAAAGTCCTAATATATGCTTCAAGTTGTCCTAGGTGTTGGTGACAAGGAATAAATATCAATGAGGTCTCTACTTTTAGAGTGTTTAAGACGATAGGGGCATAATTAGTAAATAAGTAAAATCCTATACTACCATAAGTTCATGTTTGTTTAAGAGAAGTCATGATCTTAAGACCTAGGAAAGTGTTAGAGGAAAGATGGGCATTGAGACTGAAGGAAGAACTTGTGTGTCTGCTGTCTGTTGCTGTTGGTCTAAAAAAAAAAAAAAACAGGTATACAACTTCCAGTTCTAGAGATTTTCCCATTCCTTGTAGTGTTCCCAACTTGCTTGTGTCAAAAACGTATTGCCAACTGGATGAGTCAATTTTATTTAAATGCCTGTGGGCTGAGTGTATGGCTCTAAAAATGAGCAATTTCACCAGGAAACAGGGAAGTATATTTAAAAGATTTTACTTCTGTCAAAAGGAATGTGTCCTAGCTAAGAAAACTGGAGAAAAATGGAAAGAATATGGGAGCCATTTCTTGAGAATAGCAGGTAAATTTAATTAGAAACCATTTTCTGTCATGATACCAGCAAACCTGATTTTTGCAAAAATCACTGGGGAAAAGAAACTCCTTCAAAGCAAAAACAGCTCTTGTACATTTAGGGAGCCGCATTGCCTGACAGTGTAGTCACAGTGGACAGTTTTTCACATCTATTCAATCATCGACAGTAAATCCCTCTTGATGTCCTTCCATCATTTCCAGATGGTTAACCTTTCCTTCCTCGGTCCTCACTGTGCCCTAGAAGCATACTACAACTCATTAAAGGATTGTAACGGACAATTTTAATGATCCAGTTTCCCATTCTGGTTGTAATCTTGAATCTATACTCATCTTTAATTTCCAAAAGTTACTTTAATGGATAGGCTAAATACATATTTCTATTCTGTTTTCTGCATGTAGAAGCAAGCAAACTATTTTCAAGAGATAGAAAAAATAATTACTCCATAAATGGCAAAACAACTTGTTTTGATTAGTACAGTGAATATTCAATTCATCTTTTAGTTTTTATATAACCAGAGTTGGCTTTTTAACTCATGTATGCATATGCTAAAATTTTTTTGCTCTGACAAAGTGGAACATTTAATGACTTTCTACTAGAATGCACTTACACCATCAGTTCTGATGTTGCCTTTCTCTGGTGCCATCAACACATCTAGTTGGTGGTGATCATAGTGATAAAGCATTTTCTTAAGGAAAATAATGCAAAAAAAGAGTTATGGCTAACAGTGAAATGTTTAATGAGGTTAAACTTAGTATAAAATCAAAATGGGAACAAGAAATTTGATATGGTATCTCAGTAGTGCGACCAAGGAAAGAAGACCAATGGGCTTATTTGTCTGTGGATGTAGGAGTTCTTTGTTTTTAAAGTTGTTATTACATTATGTTTATTTATCCACTGGGCATACGTATGTGCGCATGAACATGTGTCACAGCACATTTGTGTTGGTCAGAGGACAACTTATAGAACATAACTGCTATGCAAGTCTGGGGAAATGAACTCAGGTTGTCACTCTTACCCTCTGAGCTGCTGCTCTGATCCAGAAGTCATTTATTTTAAAGTTTATTTATTTATTAGGTTTTTATTTGAAGATTTCATACATGTATATAGTATATATGATTACCTCTCCCTTCCCCTTCCTCTATCTCCCTCCCATCCCTGTGAACCCTCCTCATCCCTACTAGTCCCTTTCCCAGACTCATGACTTTTCTTAACCAAAGTGAAATACTAAGGAAGTTCAACATAGAATAAGAAACCACACATGCATATTTGAAGAAACTATAGGTTTTATAAAAACATTTTTTCTTCCCCTAATTCATGTGCTACAAAATTACATGTAGAAATTTAGCTCTTAAGCGAAAAATAAGACAGGAATCTAAATCATCAATAGGGAACATTCACAGGCAATGTAATGTAATATTGTAACGTTTTAAACTCTAAAATACTTTCTGTTATATCTGTTTCCCAACAAAGTAGCTTATAGACCACTGAACAATTTTGATAAAGTTTTCCAAAAGGAATTACATATTTTATAAATCAATGTTTTATAAAATTAATATCTTCAAACTGAGATCTTTAGTGGACTGCAGAGTCTGGATACAGGTCATTTTTAAAGTCCTGTTTTCTATTAAAATGAGAAAGAAATTTTGGGGTGTTTTTTGTTTATTGCTTGATACAAGGTCTCCCTGTAGACCCAGCTGATCTAGAACTTGTTATGTAGATCAGACTTGCCTCAGTCTCACAGAAATCTGCCTGCTTCTGCTTGCTGAGCGCTAGGACTAAAGGTGTGGGCCACCTGATTGGCTCTGAGATGAATTTTAAGTCTAGTATAATGATAGTAGCATTTTCAGAGATGGATAACACTGGCTTTGAGGGAATGAGAGACAAATATATAGTCTTCCATGTACTGTGTGAGAAAGCTGAGTTGCTGGGAGAAGTAAGGATCACTGATTGAGAAAGAGTAGGAGTTAGGACAGGGAACTCCCCACCTTGGCTAGGAGGAAAGAGCGTTCAGGGCAAAGAGGAGGTGAACTTCACCATGGGATACTTAAGCATCACTGTAAGTCATAATCAGAGACCCTGTCTTGAAAATATCATATCATCTTGAAAATGAGTACACATGTTCCTCCTAAGAAAATGTTCCTGTCTTCTGGTGCCTGAAGTATTTACCCATATAGTAATGATAGTATGCCGGTCAGACACAGCATATGACTGTGGATACAACAACAGAACGATATATTTACTAATTAGGTACATTCTACCCGAAATCTCCAGACAAAGAAATCTGAGGTCAATTTTTACCCATAAAATGGGGAAAAGAAAAAGGACTATTTAACAGTGACTAATATTATTTAGCACTTTCAAATGTGCTCTTAAATAATTCACCTTCTGAAGAACATGAAGCAGACAGAGAAAACAGAGAATGCTGACCTACACAAGTTCACAAACCCAGCAATTTCTGGGCCAAGACCTATCTCTGGAGTCTTTGTACTCTAAATCCTTTAACCTTCACTTACACTGACTTGCTTTGACTCTTGAGAGAGAACAGCGGGATACAAAATTAAAGTTACACTCTTTATCTCTCAGCTTTGCCCTTGACCAGCCTCATTCTTAAGATGTGTAAGGAACATCGTATAAACCTATGGAAATTACCATGACCATTCTTTGCTTACACAGCTTCTTTCACAGTAGGTTGAAAATATGTATTTCATAAACGGTACCAATTGAAAACAAAGAATACTTCTGGTATTCATAATAGAAAATATACAATCAGTTCCAACCTTGACATAATGTTCTTGTATATCATGAAGATCCTTTTAACTACACAAGAGATGAATTTTCGGGTCTAATTTATGGTAAGATTTCTTTATGTGGGCTTACTTAAATACAGTTTGTTTTACCATGAAAACAAAACAGAACAAACCCAGTGAAGTTTTGCCCAAAGCTCTTCATTTCTATATTCAAAATTCTGAATCCCTGTTTAAACCTAAGGTTTCCCTCTATGCCATCCCATCTGTGAGATTTGAGGTCCTGTGACTGTTACATTACATTTGTGTGTGTGTGTGTGTGTGTGTGTGTGTGTGTGTGTGTATATACATATATACATATTCTTTTTTAAATTAGTCTACAGAATGGGTTCCAGTAGGACATTTTCATGCATATGGACCATTGTACTTTGCTCACTGTGCCAGTGACCTTCCCATCCTGCCTCCCCTAGTCTGTTTCTTCCCTTGGAATAATCCCTCCTCTGTGTTTGTTTCATGTATTCCACATAAGAGAAAACATGCATTATTTGTGTTTCTTTTCCCCTTTTGACTGCTTCCTTCCAGTCCCACAGTAACTCCTTCATCTTCCATAGAAGTAGATGCATAGATGATTTGGGAAGGTATTTAAAAAAAATTTTTTTGCGTGTAAAGTTTTGAATCCTTTATGGATTCTAGATATTAATCTCCTGTTACATGTATAGTTGGTCAAGATTTTCTCCCATTCAGGAGTCTGCTTCCACACCCTGCTCTACTCTTTGCAGTCTTTGCTCTGTGGAGGCTGTTATTTTCATGTAATAATATCATTTGTTAATTCTATTAAAAATTATTCATTGATGACTATTTTATTTGTATGAGTGTTTTGTCTTTCTGTATGTAAGCACACCAGTTTTATGCAACGCCTGTGGAGGACAGAAGAGAATGTACATACTGGGTCCGCTAGAACTGATTATGGATAGGTTTAGCCACCATGTGGATGCTGGGAACTGAACCTGGGTCCTCTACAAGAGTAGACCTTAACTACTGAGCCTTCTCTCCAGACCCTCATTTGTCAATTCTTGGTATAGATTCCTGAGAACTGGAGTCCTGTTTGAGAAGTCTGTACCTATCTCTATGTCTTGGACTATTTTCTCTAGTGTTTTCCTATGGCAATTACAAAGTTTTAGGTCTTATCTTAAGGTCTTTGGTCTATTTTGAATTATGTACAGATTGAGAGTAGGGGTCTAATTTTCTTCTTCTCCATGTGTACATCAGTTTACCTAGTGCCTTCTGATGACCAGAAAGTTTAAAAGTTTCCACTCTCCAACAAATGAAGAAGGCTGAAGTTTCTGGGTTTTACCAGAAGAGCAAAACAGTGTTTGCAATCATGAGGACCCACAGTCTTTCTTCAAATAACCCTCAAAGTGCTGCACTCATGGTTCATGTCATGCGAGATAATGACTTTTACATATATGCAATGATGTAGATCTCAACCTTGTTGGCGTTTGAAAGACAACATCAACTGGAAGAAATATCCTGGGCTTCAAAATATTAATGTGAGAAATGTGTATTTTGGAATTAATGGAAAAATATTTTCATTGTATTGTATTAATACTTTCCTTTCAAAAATGATAAGTAAAATTATTTTCACTAAGACACTTGGCAAACTGTATTCCTCCAGAAAATCAATAGAAATAAGATAACACAAGAAAAATGGTATTCAAAATCAGTTGAGTGGTCAAGCATAGAAGCTAACAATTAAAGAGGTAATACATTGTATTTTGTTTCTAATTCTTATAACTGTCTATGAAATGCTTTGATATACATTTTGAGATCAAGAAACAAACTGAAAAAGAGTAAGTAACTTGCCTCTAACCCTGTGACAGCACAGAGCAGAGTCCTAATTCAGACCTAAGTCAGGCATTGCACTTACCATGGTATAGCCCTAGGACCCTCAATTCTTTAAAAGCTTTTTATTTATTTATTTAATTTTATGTGTGCTTTGCATGAATTTATATAAGTGCAACCACGCTATGAGAAGCCCATGGAGGCTAGCAGAGTACATCAGACCTCCCGAAACTGAAGTTATGGGCAGTTGTTAGCTGCCATGTGGGTGTTGGGAATTTAATCCATGTCTTCTGAAAGAGCAGCTCTTAACTACCGAACCATTTCTCCAGTCCCATACCCCTCAATTCTTTTACTTTCTGAGTTTCTGACTGTCATCTCTTGGAGATCTTTTTTCCTTACTTTCTTCATTCCTTTCTCCTCTTTCTTTTTACCTTTAATCATCAAGTGCTTTATAATGAATATTAAGACACCTGAGTTCTCAGATGACTTGAGATTAGAAATGTGATTATCTTTCTGTTCCCTCCAGGATTTACTCCAGGGTGTCGGGCCAGTGAGGTCTTCCTTTTCCATTGCAGTAGCCACACGGAAACTTCACAGCTCAAAGACCTCCCTCCACACATCTCTCTCTCTCTCTCTCTCTGCATGTTTCTTTGCTTTTGGTAGTTTCTTATCCATTGCCCTCTGCTGTCTGAGATTTTTCCTGCCTTCAAATTCCTTAATTGGTGGAGAAAGCAAATCCAATCAAAAGAATGACATGAGGAGGAGGAGACTTTCTGCATATTCACAGGAGGGGAGGGGACTTCCTGTGCACTCGTTAGGAGAGGGTTTCTCATACATCCT
This sequence comes from Eospalax fontanierii, assembly GCA_035773235.1. Lineage (NCBI taxonomy): Eukaryota > Metazoa > Chordata > Mammalia > Rodentia > Spalacidae > Eospalax > Eospalax fontanierii. Next base: position 11,869,044 of record CM069539.1, read on the forward strand.
ATTAGAGAGATTTCCACACAGGGAGGGGACATCCTCTACACACTGAGAGAGGACTTCCTGTACACCCTCACCAGGAGGTTGTTTCCTGTATACCCTGAGAGGAGATTTCCTGTACATATTCACTAAGACGAGACTTCCTATATACTCTTTGGGGATAGAACCCCGTGCACCCTCAGGGAGAGGGAACTCTGGGAGTGTGAATCATGCTAATAGAAGGGACTCATAAGGAGGCTGAACTGTTTTCCCAGTAGACTTCTATTGTCATGATTGTCCACAGGCAGTGATGTGATTAAGTACTTAAGGAGACTGCTTCAGCAGCCTCTTTGTTGTCACCAGGTTTTATAGGTGTCTGTACTGGATGAAATGCTGATATACTTACATTTCTCTTATGATTGCTGGGTTGCCCCTTCTCCATTCCAAGTGGGAATGATTATCACTCCATTCTTCCTACCTCCCCTGTGGATCTTATCACATTATCATATGACTTCCCACCTAGTTGAGTAAAGTTACCTCCAGGTCTAGTTGAATGACCTCCTTTAATGCTAGTGACCTTTACGTCACTATCAACTGAAATATGATTCATGGGACAGATATAAGCCACCAATGCAATTTAATAGTTTTACTCTTCATATTAAAATAAAAGGGAGGTGAAACTAAGGATATTTATTTTACCCAATATTTACAATATATTGTCATTTTTTAAAAACAAATTTTAATGACTTTTTGAGTTTAATATTTCTTATAGTTTTTGAAACCTGGTTGTATCTCATATTTACAGAATACCTCATTTAGGGTTCCCCATATCTAAAGTGTTCAATAGCATAATTTATTACTGTGCTGCTGTACTGGGCCATGGCCCACTTAAGCTGACATAAGCTAATCTCATATTTTTGTGAAGGAAGGCTAGGTTACAGTAGAAATCGCAATGAGATGAGATATCAATGCCTACTGTGGGAAAATGAAGAAAACTAGAAACAGAACTTTGAAGAACTGGCCCTGGTGACCTACTACCAAAACCAAGGAACTGCTGAAAACAGGGAAATCTGAAGGATCAAACAAAAAATGCTATGCTTCATAGCAGTGTCATAATTTCTACGGAAGAAACAAATGTAACGCTTTTAAGGAAAGTATTGTGCTTGTACTCATAGGATTTAGAAAGACATTTACAATGGCGTTCATGATGAAGGGACAAATAGAACCTTTCCTCATTCTGCAGACACAGGCAATTACCACAAATGTGACAGATTTTTCTGTTAAATAAAATGTCACAATCAAATGCATACATTCTTTTAGCTCTTAATCTGAATAATTGCTTCATAATTTTGACTAACATTCATTTCAACTTGATGAATATAGCTAAACAGACAGAATCGAATATGCAAAAAGCTTATTCATTTTTTCTCCTCTCACACTAATGGATTTATCATTTGATGACAAGAAATGATGCTATGTATCTGCCTAATATTGCTTATCTAGCACTTACTGCTCTTCAACCAAATGCTATTATCACAGTTTGAGCTGTAATCAAAACATATTCAGGTTATCAAATAACAGGTAGATGGGCCCACACCAAACGACATTTTGGGACACAGATTTGACTCTATATATGTGTGTGCATATATATATATATATATATATATATATATTATATAAGTATATATATTATATATAAGTATATTATATATATATATATATTTTATATACTATATGTATATTATAAGCATCCCTATTCACTATTCATTACTGAGCTAAGAAAAGGAAATAATTTGCTGCCAGTCAAAACTGCAAAGGGCAGTGAGAACATAAAGGCTGAGTGTGTGGAACCTCTGGGAGTTCCATTGTAGAAATTATCTTTCTATGTGTTCATCTAAGTGAGCATTTAATGAATCACCAGAATGCTCGCCTTCCTAAGAATTCCACCTCATCTTATACAGTTTCCTTGCTTATGTCGTTTGGGCTTTATATTTTCATAGATATTTAAATTTTTAAATACATTTAGAAATAAGGAGGAGACATTGTGAATTTCGATATAAGTGGAGGTCAGAGGACACTTTTTAGGAGTTAGTTCTTTCCTTCTACTATGTGGGTCCCAGGGATCAAACTCAGGTATTAGGTTTGGCAGCAAGTACCTTTACCTGCTGAGCCTCACCAGCCCCATCTTAGATATTTTTGGAAGATATGTTTTGAAAATAATGAGCAAGTCATATCTATAGATAAATGAAATTTCTTTCTATATGCTATCTATGGATCCTTACACAGGTATACAGTATACCATTCATCAAAGACGCTTCTTTTTGCAACAGATGGAGGCTACTGCAGAATTCCACAACTGGTCAGATACAGAGAATATATGACTTACAAAAGTCCAGTTGACACATCTATAGTTGAACCTATACTTAAGGTTCATGGAACAGAGCAGAGCAAAGGGTAGAAAGAAAACTCACATATCCCTCAACTCTCACCAGTGAAGCTTCCTTATACAGCAGAGAGTGATGTATACAGAAGGTCACAACTGGTCAACTTTTAAAGAATAAAGAGAGTGTAGAGTGTGTATCCCTGGATAGACTCCTATATTAAACCTTACCCACCCACAGCTCAGGGACTATTATAGAAGAGAGGGCAGAAAGATTGTCAGAGCCAGGATTGGTTCATGAACACAGGGAAGAAGGGATTTTCAGGCCACTGGAAGCTTGCATATACGAACTTGTGGCAATGGTGTCATTGAACACAGGACCCATGCCATCTCTATTAGAGCAGAGAGAAATGGGTAGTAAGCTGGCCTTAGACTGAGAACTACTGGACACTGATTACTACTGGGCAAGGGAGAGTCTGCCTTACTTACAATCTCTAGGTAGGCTGATTAGACTCCAGTGGATGAATTAGCACTGAAGGACATCTAGGTACAAATGCTTCACTGGATAGGATGTAACATGTAGGGTGGAGCACATGAGGTCCAGTGAGGGGTTAGGAGGTCATGGAAGGGGGAGGAAATCTAAATTTGATTAAGGAATGTTGTATGAAATGTACAAAAGTTCAATATTTTTTTTAAAGTAAGTAATAAGCAAGAAATTCCTTGCCCTGGGTTATAATAAACTTGTTTTGGAGCTGTTTAATAACATTATAGAATTCATCTTACTTAGTGAAAAAAGGGCTTAAAAGAATTTTCTTTATATCTGAAAATATTTTTTATCCCAGAATGGTGGGGTTGGGATGGGGGCAGAATTAATTTTATGGACTATGTTAACAACTGATTATATACTTTATCAAAATCATATTCTGGTGGGTAGTTCTGTTTTAAAAATGGAAAATAATCAACGTTTCTTTGTTTTTGTCCTGCTGTATAAGTTTTACCATTTTAGCAGTTCATAAAGATTTCTAAATATTTTGGGTGTACTCTGTTTGCAGATATATCAGCGTGTATGCATTTGCATGTATGATGATGCATCTGTGTGTATGTTTCTCTATGTATGTACACATAGAAGCCAGAAGTCAAACTTGAATGCCATTCCTTGTATGCTATCTACATTGTTTTATAAGGTTCCTAAGTATAAACTGATTGACATAACATTTTTTAGGTGTTAAGGCATGGCTAATTATAAGCAAAAAATAAAGTTAGTTGAATTTTAGAGAGACAGAAAACAAGTCAGAGTTATCAAAGTTGACAGAGTCTGAACAGAAAACAGAACTGAAGTATTTGGTAGAGATTTCATCCTTCTAAATACCTCATAATGAGTGTGACTAGAGTATAATATTTACATTGGGAATTGTCTACGTCCTTTGCTTTTATTTAATGACATCTGAATTCCCAAAGTTCTTGATTGTTGACGGATATGGGAGGACCCATCCCCACCACAGGCGGTGCCATCCACGGGCAGGTTGTTCTGTATTGTACAAGTAAGCAGGCTGAGCATTGGCCAGGGGAGCAAGCCAGCAAACAGTGTTCCTCCATGGCCTGTGCTTCAGCTACCTCCAGGTTACTGCCCTGAGTCCCTACCTTGGACTCCCTGGTGAACTGTTTGACCTGGGAGATGTAAGTGAAATAAACCCTTTCCTCCCCAAGTTCGTATCGGTCATAGAGCTCTGTCATAGCAACTGAAAGCAAATTAGGGCATGTACATACACATCACTCTTAAAAAATAAGTGAAATCTAGGTTTTGTGTCACACACCTCTAATTCTAGCAGGTGGGATGCAGAGGCAGGCAGATCTCTGTGAGATCAAGGTCAGCCTGGTCTACATAGTGAGTTCCAAATTAGCTGGGTAGGGGGGAACGGATTTTCTGTCTTAAAATATTTTTTTTTAATGAGGAGTATTTTGTCAGATTCTCACAGTCTTAAAAAACAGAGAACTTTAGTAAACATTATGCTAGCTTCATTTGTATTACCTCCTTTCTTAAATTCTATCCCATTGCTACACAATAAAATACCATGAAATATTTAACTGCCATTTGTTGCCACATCGCCACAATCCAGTGGTCTGAGCTTTTAATAATGCAGTGCTTTCTTCTGGAACAACATAAATATTGATCAGTGTTTATAGAAACAGAAGCTGAGGAATATGTGTTTTCCTCTACTAACCCACAGTAGGTAATAGCAACAAGTGTCCCAATATCAGCCATAGCCATACCACTTGCTGAATAAAATGTGTTTGCATGAAAGACCTCTCATGATGACTGAGGCAGCTTTGAGGAACACAAACACTGTACAGAGTTCTTCAAGCATTTCTTAAATTCTACTGTAGATATACACTGAGGAGTCTCATAAATATATTTACTTTCATAGGTCGCTTAAGCTTATACCCTTTTGGCTAAGCCTTTGCATTCAGTCTTGTCTATTTTAAACTACTTTGCTAGGCATCCTCAATGTCTGCTAGAGGAACAAACACTAATCCCCATCTTCAGACTCACCATTCCAACAAACAAGCTGGGCAAGAAATAACATGTTTTATCTGTGGCTTAAATTTAGGCAATATCTGGTAAAGGTTGAAGCCAACAGTGAAAGTCATTTTAGTGTCTGAAACCTGAGAGATGATCCATAGCAAGAGGCCAAGTCATAATGGAGAAGGGAATTAAAGTTTTTGCCCTAAAATTCTGTTTGATTTCTCCTCCAGTCACATATGACCAAGGGACTGAGACAAGCCACCTCATTTTTCTAAGCCTGTTGCATTTATAATTATAAAATAATCATACATTCTTAGTAATGCTTGGGGCAAAGTCAACTCTCAACAAATTAGCAATACTAGGAATAAAATTACATTGATGATATAATGATGATAAACAAATGCAGATTACAAACATGGACGAAGGTAATCACCAGTGCTGACATTTGCCAGTTTCCTGAGCTTTCTAGCAGTCAGTTCTATTCAACTCTAACATGGGTCCACATCAGCTGGATGGAAACCTGACAGGGCAGGGCTCTGATTCTTTGGGTTTTGAAAAGTCACATGAGCATACCAACAGAGTCACAGGAAAAGGACCAAATTTTATACTGTAGTTATTTTTATTTACATATTCAAATAGCCATGATTTTGTGGTTTGTGGTCAATATGAATCAGGTTGAAATTGGCAGTACACTATAGAAATTATGTGAGAGAGAAAGGTCTGTTTCAAGAGATGAAAATGTTTCTGGGGTAACTCAGATGGATAAGCAGGCACCACGGAAGGAACAAGCAGAATTCTGGTCACCATGCTTTCTGATTTTAGGCTGTGGAAATCACAGCCTTTCAAGCATCAAAATATGTTCTTAAGGGCCGTGCCCGCAGCTCTGGGGCAGGGACGCTGCTCCTCATTTATACAGCTCAGCCTTCCACCCCAGCTGAAAAGGCAAAGATGTTTTACGAGATGATAAATGAGAAGTGGCAAGTTTCACTTCTCAAACTTCAGACTTTTCAGAAACTGTACAGTGCTACGAGCTTCATGGAGTGGGGCAATTTAGAGTTACTTCAGCCTTCACAAGACCATAAATAACGCAGCACAGGCCACTCTTGGATTGTTTTATGAGAAAATCCTCACAATGGAGAAAAATCAGTAAAAGCCTAAAGAGTTGCTCTAAAGGTGCTTATTACAAACAGCTTTAACCTGCTGTAGGGCACACCCAGCAGCAGACGCCGATGGCTTAGGATTTCCTAGGGTTTTGCTTTATTTTCCTGTCTATGCATTCCTAGAACTGTCTTCCTTTAGTAAATGGAAGATAATCAAATATAATTGGGATCTTGTGAGATTTTGAGGGTGAACAGTTTCCCCTAGCTATATGTGTAAGTACACATCATTATTCCCACGAGCCACAGTGCAAGAGCACTGGGGTACAGTCAGCAGTGGAGGCTCATGGGAAGGACTAATACCAGTGTGATGCAGGTTTTCAACATGAAGGACCTTGTAAAGAGTATTAGCTAGTGTGAGGGTTACCCCCCATCACTGTCCCTGTACCCTTTAACAGTGTCCTTAATGAAATGCTGGTGAAGAGGGAGCCAAGGCTGATGGAGGCTTGCTGGGATTTCCCAAATTCTCAAACTCTCATTTTCCTCTGAAGAAATGAAGTAATAGGAAAGCATGCAAAGGATTCTCTTTAAAAAATCACTTGATTTCGAGGGCAAGGTGGGTGGTTGAAGTATTATGATACACCTTCAGAGCATAAAATTTCCTGGTAATTTTCTCCTTTCTAAAAGGTGATTATGATAATAGAACCCTGCTCTTAGGAGACTAAAAGCTCTTTCTCTGTGAAAAGAGCAAAGAAGCTTAAAAATGGCAAGTGTCAAAGCAGTAAACATGAACCAAATAGCGAGTGCAAAGGCATCTGAGGTAGCGCACACACTGTCTACAGAGAGACACGCTGGCTGCAGGAACATGCTCGTGCCTGGGGGGCGCATGTGAGCGCGCGCGCACACACACACACACACACACACACACATATACACACATCTATCACAACTTGGGGCAGCAAGAAACAAAGCATCTGAGGTGAAGCAGAAGACACAGCCCTCATTATCCAGCCCTTCTGTGTTTCGCCCTGTTCATTCTTGGAGGGAGCTATGTGTTCTTTCCTCATTTATAGACCCCGAAATACTGACAGATGAACCCAAAACCCAGTGTCCAAAACATGAACCGAACCGAAGCAAAAGTCATCACTAATTCCTGAAGAATTCACTATCATCTTTCTGAACTCACATTGATTGTCTGACCTTTATTTCTTAAAATGTCCCTGTTTGTGGACCCACGTCACATGATTTTAATCATATTAATATGCTATCACTTACCTTCTGAAGCAAATTAATTCCATTATCTCTCAGCCAGTGTTTTCCTAAACACAGGTTTTAAAATTACTTTAGGGAGTTATGAAGAGTATCATTTAATTAAATAGAGCAGAACCACAATGGACGAGAATGGCGTAGCATCGCATGGGATGGGAAACATCTGATTGCACTGATCACAATAAGATTATCTTCTCATGAACACTGTCTCTGTGTTCCCAGTGGGATCACACGCAATTTCTATTCTTAATGCTGTCCTCAATAATGGAGTTCTTGTTTGTTTTGTTTTGTGTTTTGAGACAGCCTTGGCTGGCCTGGAACTCACTATGTATTCCAGGTTGGGCTCAAACTCACAGTGACTTACTTGCCTTTGCCTCTCCAGTGCTGGGATTAAAGGTGTGTACCACCATGCCAGTCTAATTATAAAATATAGGAAATATATTGTTTCAGGTAACACTTGGGTACCACATTCTATTATCTTGTTACATGCTTTATGTAATATGTACTCAGTCCCTCTGCTGCCCTAGCCCTGTTCCTCTGAGTTCAGGCAGAGTTCTTGGGACAGTTCTTGCTGCTCTCACACTTGTCCTGCACTTAGGACCCTTTGCCTTGTCCACGCCCTTTTCAACTTTCATTTTATTTTTATTGACAAATAATAATTGTATTTTACATGTTAATTGTGTTACAATGTATGTTTAAAAACATGCATATATTTTGGAGTTGCCAAAGCATGTTAATCAGTATTCCCAGCTCCTAAATATTTACTCTCTCTTGTATCTATTTTAAAATATTATTACATTATTATTGTCATTAATTACAGTCATCAGACTCTGCAACAGATCACTAGAATTTATTTCTCCACTCTAATCAAAATTATGTACAATTGGCCATCTCTTCTCCTATCTGTCTCCATTAGTCAGCCCCTGGCAACCACCACTCTACTCCCTATTTTAGAATTAGACTGTTTCAGATTCTGTACATTAGTGAAACTCTCTACAGTTTGGTTCTCTGTGACTGGCTTCTATCACCTAAAATAATGTCTTCAAGGTTTACTTACGTTGTCACAAATGACAGGATTTCCTGTTTGTTAGGAGTTAGATAGAATCCCAGTGTGTGTGTGTATGTGTGTGTGTATACAGGTGTGACTCTGTCCGTGCCTGTGAGTGTGTGAAGAGTATGGGGGGTGAGTGAATGTATGTGTGTCTGTAGTTACCACATTCTTGTAATCCATTCATATACTGATGCATGATGTCTGATATTTTAGCTCTGTGACAAAGGTTCCAAAAATGCTCCATAAGAATAGGACAGTGTCTTTAATAAATTGTGGTGGGCATATTAGCTGAAGAACTATTGGCAGCTGACCACTGCAGGGTAAGGGAGGGTTGATCTTTTCTAAGGGAGTGAAGCTAGAGAGGCTGACTACACTCCAGTGAATGAACTTGCACCAAGGATCATCTGGGTACAAAAGCTTGACTTCACAGCCTTGACACATATGACAGAAAGGGGAGGTTGGGGACAGATGGGTGAAGTGGTATAAATATGATTAAGATGTATTAAATGAAATGTACAAAAGGTCAATAAAATTATCCATTGAGTTAAAAATCAATTGTGGTGGGAAGTTTTAATGAGGAATCAACGAAAGCAAATCTTTACCTTACTCTTTCTGTAAGAATCTACTAAAGTAGATTTTAAACTAACACAAAACCTAAAACTGTAAAATTACCATACAAATAGAAACTTGATGACTTTTTTCAATTTCTTGATATGACTCCAAAAGTACAAACAAAAGTATAAAAGAAAAAATGGGATTTCATGAAAGTAAATAGCTTGCAACAGCAAAAATACCCCCCCAAACAACAATAAAAAAACAATTTAATAAAGAGGGAAGCCATATATTGAGCTAAAATATTTGAAAATCCTGCATTGGATAAAGGGATAATATCAAAATTATCCAAATAAATCACAAGCTACTCAGTAATAAGAAAACAACTGCTAAGAATTGACAAGTAGCTGAAGAGCTGCTGAGAGGTCAATTAAGAGCATTGGCTGCTCTTGCAGAGGACCTGGGTTCAGTTTCTAGCACCACACAGTGACTCACAACCTTCTGTAATTTAGTTCCAGAGAATCAGATGCCAGCTTCTGGCCCCTGCGGGCATCAGGTTCATGTGGTGCACTTATATATGTGCAAGCAAAACATTCAGACACATGAAAATAAATTTAAAATTAAAAAGCTACCAAATATTTACTATGGTTTGGATATGAAATGTTCTCCCGAAGGGCTCATGTATTAAAAATTTATTCAGTCTCCAATTGGTGGATCCAGTAATTGAGATCATGAGGACTCTGACCTAATCACGGGTGAGTCCACTGATAGATTAATAATTTGATGACATTATTCAAAGGCCACTGGAAGAAAGTCTTTGGGGAGACATCTTGTCACGGGTGCCTTTTTGCCCTTCTCTGCTTCCTGGCTACCAGGAAGTTAGCCAAACGGCTCCATCATACATTTCTGCTAAGGAGCTTTACTTCATCACAGACCCCGAAGCAATAGGACCAGATAAGCATAACACCATAGCCAAAACAGATCTTCCCTCCATCAAGATATTCCTCCTCAGGTATTGATTACAGCAATGGGAAAGGAGACAAACAGGGTTGAACAGACATTTCCCAAAGGAACTCACCCATAGCACCAGCAATTACATGGAAAATGCTTAACCTCTCTAATTACAAGAGAAATTCATGTGTAAAGCACAACAGCTCACAGTGAGAATATGGCAAAGGGCGTATTTACACAGTGTGGGGCCTATGAGTTAGTGCAGCCATTTTGGATAAATTAATGAAAGTTCCTCAAAAACTTAAACTATAACTACTGTATGATCCACCAATCACACTACAAGATATATACTTACGGGGCGTAAAATCAGTATGTTACAGATGTTTCTTCACTTCCATGCTCAGAGTAGCATTATTTGCAACAGCCAGAATACCATCTATCTCTTCTTCTGCTTATGGCCTGTCTCCTAATGCAACAGAACCTAGTGGACAGTGAGCTTGGGTGCCAATGAATGAATGGAGGATACGCACTGCTTCCTGTATGTTTCAGGATACAAAATTCAAGAGCCACCCTCTATGGTCTTTGTTTAGGAGAAACTCCAAAGACTGTAGTCCATGCTGTTCACAGTCTGACCTTGAAAATGTGCTGCCTCTAGTTATCTTACTCTTCACTCTCTATCTCTGGCCTGGCTAAACCTTCCAAATAAAGTAACTATAGCCAAGAGTTATCACAGATTCGTCCAATACTACACACTGTCATAGTACCCAAACATCTCACTGTAAATGCACAGGCAGTAACACAGGACGATACTGAATGCCTTCCAAAGGCTGTGAGGTTTGGAGTTTTTATTCTGTTTTGTTTTTGCTTTTGTTTGGGGATTTTTTTTTATTTGTTGTTTTTGAAATGGGTCTCCCTGTCACCCCTGCTAGCCCACAACTCCCTTTGTAGACCAGGCTAGCCTCAGTCTCACGGAGATCCAGCTGCCTCTCCATCTTGAGTGCCACCATGCCCAGCTGTTTTCCTGTTTTAGTAAAGTTGAAATGTCAAAGATAAGCCCTTGCTGCAATAAGACAACGTAATATCAAAGCAAATTTCATAAAAACACAAAATGTCACTACATTGGAAATGAAATACACAACACTGTAAGTGGATACTAAATAAGAATTAAGAATTAAATATTTAATTTATACCCGTAACACCACAACCACGTCATTTCTCACTCTAGCTCTATTAGCACCCGCATGAATGTGGAAAAATTCTGCATTTTATTTTAACCAGAAATACTTTCTTTATTTTTCTCCATTTCTTTCAAGGTGTCCTTGAAATTTAATAATAGAAATACATTTGATGGTCCCAGTTGTCAATCGAGTTGACAGCTATAAAATAAAATCTGTCTATCTGCTGAAGAATGACGTTTTAGCTCTGCAATTTAATCATAGCAGTGCTTTTTAAATGAAAAGTTGATTCATAGTTAATTCTCTCTAAAGCCAGTACATATTAATTCACACGTCTCCCTTTTTTAACTCTTAGGCATTTCTAAGATCTTTTTATTTTGCAGATAGTTTTTTAAATAACATGATTACATTGAAAAAACTTTTATCTGTGTCCTACAGAAAATGTAAAACAACTAATTGAACTGCTAGACACAAAAATTGCAGTCTGGGGAGTTAAAAAAAGAGAGACAAAGTACTTTAATAACTAAACTCAGATAATTCTCAAACCAGAAATATATAATTTTACTTTAGAATGTAAATTTGCTATTCTATATGACTACTATAACTTGTGAGTATTATTTACTGACAAAACTATAGTACCAAACTTTACAATACTGTGAAATTTATCACTGTTTCTATAATGTAAATTTGCCATTCACTTCCTTTCCAAATTCCCTGAACTACATGTTTTCCTTTTAAAGATCCAATCTCAACAGGATATTGTTGATCTTTAAAATATTCCACTCATTCAACTCTTATTTTTAGAAAAGGTCTCTCTGTTGTCCCAGCTGGCCCAGAACTCGCTATCCAGAAATCTAGCTGCCTCTGCCTCCAGAGTGCTGGGATTAAAGATGTGTGCCACTGTGCCCTGGCTAACCCAAGTCTATACAGCAGGGACTTTTCCCCAAAAAGGGTTCATAAGGACAATTCTAATAATTAGTGAATGGCAGATATAGCTAATTATTCAGCCCTTGCTAACGGCAACAAATTCTGAAAGCAGTCTCTGATTCAAGACATTAAGGTACATTCATATGGGAAGGAAGAATCTGGTCTGTTTCCCAGTCTTGTGGGCTAAGGTAATAAAGGACAGACAGTAGAACTGGAGATGATCTGTTTAATTGAATTCAGCCTATTAGGAAACCACTGAAATCTCATTTTCCTGTGCTGACTGGCATGTATCTTGTTACTAGAACATGTCACTTTCTTTATTCCCTGAGATCCTTGTCCTGAGACTTGATACAGGACGTGGTTTTCTATATGTCTGACCACTCAGATGAGTAGTACTATATTCCAATTCCAGGTCCCAAGTTAGGGTTACTAACAGATCATATTGAGATATGAGAAGGAATTCCCTATTTTTAAAAAGAAACTTCTACCTTTTAAACTTAAAATATAATGTCCATATGATATTGCAAAAATTATACAAAAAGAACTTGCTTATGGAAAATTATACAATAAATTGCAGCTTTCAGTTTCCCACATCTATTTAGTGTTTGACATCAAGTAAAATAAATTCTGATTCATAGTTGAGATAGTCAAACAATGTATTAAACATAAAGTATAAGCAAATAAGGGCAAATAGGGACCTGAATTTTCCCTTCTGTGAGAATTGAAGTCAGTTTTCAGTGAATTCACAGACATTAATGAATTACACATATTATGACATGCAAAGATGGACATAATATCATACCAGCCCTGCAAGTTCGTGGGGTATAGCATGTAAAACATAAAAATATGCTTAATTTATATGTTCAATGTACAATATATGCTTGTACGTTAATATCCTTATATAATGTGTAAAGTGCAATGAATATACACAATAAAAATTAAAATAACTTTGAAGTTTGCACAATTGACTTATAATCTGTAACATGTTGGAAACCAAAAGTTACTTCAGACAAAAGTTGTGACTTTCCAGAAGAATTAAATAATGTTATTAAAGAGAGAAGAGACTACTGAAGATTATTTCATAGAATTTTAACAGGACCATGGAAGATAGGATGGGAAGATAAAAACAAACAAAAGCAATGCAAATATAACAAAGAAAACCAATAATGTAGCTAATTAAAGAGTTACCATTATGTAGAATAACAACAGTCTGGTATGTTTAATGTCACTATGGGTGTAAAATTTTATATGATAGTATTGGGCTTGGGTAACTGTCTTGGGAACAGATTAAAAGTATTGGTTATGGTCTTGTGTTCATTTCTCAGGCACTGGAGAGTCAGTGAAGTACCTGGATGCTATTCCTGCTTGATTATATTTGGAGAGGCAGAATGTAACATAGTTATATGGGGAAACTTTCAATAGCAATTTCGCATTAGTGAAAATGTACATTTTAATGACAAGCTGGGGCAAATAAAGGTAAGAGCTGAAAAGGGAGAAGATATGTAAAAAAGAACAATACTGGGAGTGATGTGAAAGAAACGTTCAGAATGTTCATAATAATGTCTTCTAATTCACTTGGTGAAGGAAGGAATTTCTAAGAATAAGTCATTACACTAAGAAACAAAGAATGAAAAACATTTACAAAAGTCATAGTTCTGGAGTAGGAAAAAAAGAACCTTGCAGATTTGAGGCCCAGTTGATTTCAAAACATATTCATTCTTAATAGACATTTAGCTACAATAATCATGTAATTTTCTCACGTAGCATGTATATGTTCTAAAGAAATAATTTCATACTTAGGTAATGCGCTATAATGAAAGAAAACAAAGAATAAAAGGAGAGGCCAGTAGAAACTGTGCTGGGGAAAGGACCTTGGCTACTTAGTGGAATGGGTTGGACTGCACTGTGTCTCTTCACACAAAATCCATATATTACAATTCCAATCCCCAGTATCTCAGAATGTAATGTCTCAACAGAAGGTCAATCCAGAGGTTAAATTAGTATGCCATACTGGTACTGGTAGACTGCTAAGCCATTATGACTGGTTTCCTTACAAAAAGGAGAAATTTGGATGGAGATGTACAAGTCCACAAGGAGAATATTTTGTTGATGGCAGGGATGCTGACCAAGTCACAGCCTACCAGAAGGTAGGACTAATACTTCTGAGAGTCTCCCAGAGGGGCATGCATGGTCCTACCAGGACCTTGATCCTGGCCTTTCAGCCTCTAGAATTAGGAGATACTAAATTTCAGTTCTTCTAAACCACACAATTTCTGAGACTTCATTATGGCAGCCACAGCAAACTGATATGAAGTAAAACAGAGCCAGACGCATGGACAAGCCAGGGAGGGATAGAGCAATTGGAGTGAAGGTAGAACAGGAAAGAGCAGCAGAACAAATGGTATTGATTAGGTAAATGATATTTGAAGAGAGATTCCAGGATGTGTTCAGAGGCATGGCTTAGCGTGACTTTCTGAAGGAGGCTGTACTTCAGAAAATGGTAGTAATACGCTAAAACAGAAATGTCACTTTTTGAGCGTAAATTTTAAACTGGTCACATTCTCTTCCCTTAGGATAGTTTAAGATTTGTGAATAATATTGATAACTTGATATACATAAAAGGTATGAAAAGTATTACACTAATTTACTGTTGGAGGTTAGCAGATGGCAACAAACAGGAGAAAGAAAAATTATCTTGCCCAAAGATACACCACTATTTTCAAAACCCTATTTTATGAGAAATTATCTCGGATAGCCCAGGCTAGCCTCAATCTATATGGCTAAGGATGGCCTTGAACTCCTGATTCTCCTGCTTCTATCTCCTAAGTACTGGGACGACAGGTATGCATGACCATGCCTGCTTTATGCAGTTCTGGGGTTTGATTCCCAAGGCTTTCTACATGCTGGACTAGCTGTCTACTACTGAGCTACATCCCCATCTCCCTAATATTTCCAAAGATACATATTTAGCAGGAGATAAGAAAACACAGGCCTGGGAATTCTGAAGGTGCTTATTTCTCCCATCCTTTTCAAAAAGTAACAAGCAACTGGAGCAAACCATTGGCTTACTAAGGATTAGAAGAAGTCGACTTAGCAATTTTGGCCAAATTCCATGTGAGCAGATGTGCTATATTCACCAGGAAGAACTTCTGTAGACAGAAGCTTGTAAGAAGTCTGGGGGTGAATAACTTGAATAATAATTCAAATAATAATGAATACTTTTTAAAACAAAATGAAATGGCTAAAGTGCATCTGATAATAGAGACATGACGCACTGGGTCTGGCACAATTATTGATGGTTAGGAAATGCAAACAAAAGCCACACAAAGCCGCTCCCTCTTTTCTGTCCAGCTCTATATGCTTCATTAGCTGCTTTTGTAAATTCACATAGTAGTTCGCTTCAGTGGTTCAGATGGTCAAGTCACTCTGCCGCCAAGTTATGACCCTTTAAAAAAATACTTGTTTCTTATTTTATGTGTACAGGTGCATTGCCTGCATGTATGTGCGTGCATCCATGTTATTCAACATCTGTGGAGGTGAGAAGAGGGTGTCAGATCCCCTAGATCTGGAGTTAGGGACAGCTGTTAGCCATGTGGGTGCTGGGAATCAAACTCGGGTCCTCTTCAAGAGCAGCTAGTGCTCTTAACTGCTGATCCATCTCTCCAGTCCCAAGTCATATATCTTAAATAAAATAAAATGTTGTCTTTAAAGATCCTTTTATTAAGTGTATAATACTGTAGATGTCCTTCAGATTTCCAACTTTAAAAAATTGTCTTATCTTCACAACTGAACTTGCTAGGCTAGTAAATCGCGGTCCTCATAAAAATTCTCTGGTTTAGCTCTGATTAAAGTAATCTATAAGAAAAGAAACAAGAGTATCTTGGCCCCAGTTCAGTATAGCTAGAAATCTGAATTCATGATGAAGGTGAAAGTAGCTTTTGACAGGCAATTGCAGCAAAGTAGGAAACATCTGGAGAATTTATGTAAATACATTTGTCTCCAGAATCCTACATGAACTAGCCATAGGAACAAAGTCATGCCATTGGATGGATATATTTGGTGAGGCAATTAAGAATCAATAAGGCAATGTACTGAGACTTTTTCAACTTAGCATAGGGATTAGTCATTTGGGAGCAGACACGTGGAAGTACAGAGTGCTTGAAGCCACAACTCTAAAAGGGGAGCTTCACCGGATACATTATGCTCATATTTCGGATAGCCTGGATATCTTAGGACTATGATATGACCTTTGCTCTACAAGATGAGCATTTTTATTAAGTTAAAAGGAAAAGCAAAAAATATTGATGTAACAGTAAATTTTCAGAGTCAACTTGATTGGATTTAGAGTCTTCATGGACAGAAACTTCTATGCGGTTGTTTCCAGAAGAGTTTAACCGAAGAGAGAAGACACAGATAGTAATAAACCAACACTTGGGCTGGGGCCCTGCTTTAAATCAAGAGGAGAAAGTGAGCACCAACATCCACATTTCTGTGCTTGCTGCATGTAGCTACAATGTGATCCACTGCCTGACATTCCTGGTGGCATGCCTTCTCTACCATGATGGCGTGTATCCCCTTGAACGATAAACCCAGATAAACTTCCTCCTTTAAGTTGCTCTGTTAGGAGTTTGGTCATAGCGTAGAGAAAAGTAATTGATACACTACACAATGAATTATATAGAATATATATAATATAGAATATCATAAATATGTAAATATACAATAAATATAAAATAGAAATAAATATTAGAATACGATAAAGGAGTAGTAAAGTGGTGTCAGTATGAGATCCTGTACTGCAGGAGCACAGATATCACACTGCAATGTAATTTCATAAGTGTAGTCTCAATATTGACACAATAATTGGGTTCTTCGTTATGTCCTAATACTTTTGAGAGCAAAGCTATTTATTTCATTCAGTCTCAAGAACTAAAGGTAAAAAAATAAATACAGGTTACTTAGTCTCTTATTTGGTATTTTAAAAAGGATTTGATTCAAATTATGCATTTTTTAGACAGAGGCACATGAGAAAAAGTAAAAGAAACAGAATCAAGTGCATCATTAATCTATACAGACAGCTAAGCCAAAGTATTTATTTGATCACCACGTAAATGTCCTGGCAAAAATGGAAACATAAAAAAAATTGATGTACAAAAAAAGCATTAGAGAGAACAGATTATCAACAGACATAAACAGATATAGAAGCCATTACTAACACCACAACCAAACAAAATTTCCACATTCTCCATGCAATTGTAAATTTAATTCAGTTTTATTGACCATATACCATGCATGTTTATAACATGATATATCTCTTGTGAATTAAAGAGTTCATTTAGCTAATAAAAGTTATACTTTTAGATATCATGACTGTACTAAATAGTGAAAAATTAAATATGAAAATTTGCCATTACTGGATTAGTACCAAAAATAATTAATTTTTGGACTAAATGGCTTTGGGCAGACTCAATTCCTTTGTATATTCTCAGTGTACTGCAGTTAAACTGATTTTGTACTGCAGTTAAACTGATTTTGAGATTTTTATATCTCCATTTTCATTTCTCTGGAAACAAATTGGCATCAATTATTTTCCACTGGAATTTCAGAATGATGATTTGTGATGTAATCTGTACCTTACTTGTATAAATATCTATCATTATAATTTTGTTTTATGGCCATTATTATCACTGTTCACTAACTTTCATGGCCAAAATGAGTCATAGTAAATTTTGATAAAAAGTTTTGATGTTCCCACCAAATTGTAACCTTGTATCCTACACACTTGTATGAATTGTCTGGTTACTTCTTATTAATTGAATGCATGACAGTGCATGTCACTTCATTTACAAATGACATTTGTGAATTATTTTAATTTTGGGAATCTACAAAGAAGGAAAGAAAAGATGATGCTTAATAACCATACTAAGATAATTACTGTTGATGCCAAATTAGATACAGTTAAGAAACATAAACAAGTAGCAAACTATACACTTAAAAGTAGAAAATACTATTTCTATTTTATTTTTATGTGTATGAATGTATTACTCATACATGTCGGTGGACTCATACCATGCAATGCTCATGGAGGCCAGAAAACAATGTCTGATCCCCAGAACTGGAGTACATACAGTTGTTAGCTGCCATGTGGTTCTGGGAACCCAACCCTGGTCCTCTGCAAGAGCAGTCAGTGTTTTTAAGAACTGAGCCATCTCTCTAGTCCCTTTAAAAACACTCTTGCTTAAAAATTGATTTGTATGACCACTAATTTTATGTCCATTATTCTTAACACTATGTTTAAAATTTTATTCACTATTTTTATTTTATGTGTATGAGTGTATTGCCTGCATGTATGTAAGTGCACCTGTGTCATAAAATGCTCGTGAAGTACAAAAGAGAGCATTGGATCCCTAGAACTGGAGTTATGGATGGTTGTTAGCCACCATGTGGGTGCTACAATTCAAACCTGGGTCCTGTGCAACATAGACAGTGCTCTTAACCACTGAGCCATTTCTCCAGCCCTCAATAACAATACAATTTTTATAAGTAGATTTTAGTTAATTGACAGAAAAATGACCACTATTATCCTGAAATTGAGGAAAGAAAAAAAGGGCCCTTTAGGAGGCCTGGTGTGGGATTAGGGATGAAAGCTGCAATCTCAGTGCAAGGCAAATACAGACAGGAGGGCAGAGATCACATGGGTCTCTGGGAACATTTGATTAAGGTGGAAGAACCTGAACCTGTGTTTTCTTTCTTCCGTGTCTGTATGGCTGAAACAAACACACACAGGTTATTTTTATTTAACATACCTTTTATATCAGCAAATTACTTAAAGGAGAGACATTGAATGAACTATTGGAGTTGGAAAATTTGTGGCTGATTCATTGTTTTCTTTTACTGAATGGATTTAAGTGACCAGATGTTTTGGTATTGTACAGACAGTATTGACTTACTAGCCAAAACCAGAAAAGAAAAGAAAAAGCCGATTAGTATTTGGCACACATGCAGTCTAGTCTACAACTCAATTATGCAGTTTCGTACATGAGAGAAATTCAGCAAAAGCTAAATGACTGATCAGAGATTCTGACTAGAGTTTATACTGTCAGGGATTTTAGTGATTGTAAATAACAAAGTCAACCAAAAGTAAGGGTATATGAAAAAAGTCACATGGAAATATGGCACCTGTTATGCTAATTTAAATTTAAATTTAAATAAATGTTTGACAATGTACACAGAAACTGAACAGTTTAGAGAATAAAAGACTCCAAGTGTGTGTCCCTGGCTTAGACTCCTATATTAAACCTCATCCACCTATGGCTTAGAGACCATTGACAAAAAGGGAATAGAAAGATGTTAAAAGTCAGGGTTAGTGCATGCCCACAAGGGTTCTGCGTTTCTTGCTCATATGAACTTACAGCAATGGTGTCAGCACATACAACACCCACGCAAATTCAATCAGAATAAAACCTGACGTAAAACTCGGGAAATGAGCAGCAGGCCCCAACCTTAGCCAAAGAACTGATTACTGCTGGGTGAGGGAGTGACTCTAGATGAGCTGATTAGACCCCAGTGTATGAACTCACATTAAGGACATCTGACGGCACAAACTTGACTCAATAGGCCTTAGCATGTATGACAGAATGCACGAAATCCAGTGGAAAAGGAGCGTGAATATGATTGGGATGTGTTGTATGAAATACACAAAGATTCAATAAAAAATATACATTAGGGAAAAAAAAAAACGTTTGAATGTAGGTACCATGCCAGGGTGGATAATGCTATTCCCTAAAGCTGCAGGATTAAATGGACATCCCAATACCAGTGATAAGCTAGTTCTCTATGAGTTATTGGTCAGCAAGGCCCCTAAGGCCTCTAGAAACACTACAGGTAGTTGCCACTGCAGTTGGTTGCCTACAAGAACTAGAAGGACCCATTCTCATCACTGGACACAAAGAAATCACCTTGGAACTGAGCTTTCTCCTTGCTGGTTAGCACTCCTGGTGCTGGAAAGATGCTGTGCCGCTGAGAAAGAACTGTTACCCTGAGTCTCACTCCACTATGGACCCTCTGCGCTACACTACTGACTAGCAAGACAAGATTAACCCACCAGAGCAAATCCAGTTCTTTAGCTGAATAGCTACATTGTTTTTATCCATTTATCCACATTTCTGAATTGCAAGTTTTAAAATGTCAAATTAGATGTAACCGAGATTTTTCAGAGTTTGGGGGTAAAGAGGGTTAGAGAACCTGAAGCACATAAAATACAGATACATTCAACATACAGATTATGGCTCATATGTAATATTTCTCCAGGATATTGCACATATCCTCCAACCTCTGACATCTCACTTTCTTGATTTTTTTCAGGTATATAAAGATAACATGTCTTTATATATAAAAACTCGCTCTTCATGAGGTTGTTATGTAAATTCAATGACATTATAGAGAACAGGTTTCTGATGTCTTTGAGTTCTCTTTTTAGAAACAGAAGCAAAAGTTTACAAACTCACCAAGATAATATAGCTCTGAATGTAAAAACTATCTGAAATATTTTCTCTATAAAGAACTTAAAAAATCTTTTCTGGCTATACCCCTCACTGCTGAATTATTTCCCAATGGAAGTCTGAGGAAGAAGGGGGTTCTGCCTTTAGTTGTTATCCACTGATGACCCTCCCCAGGCTGCAATGGAGAGCCCAATCCAATGGTCACAGAGATGGCTCTGTTAAACTAAATAGATCACAAAACAAAGGTCATGAATCTGGGAAAGAGACAGGTAGGGAGGAGGGAGACAAGAAAAGGAGGAATGAGGGAGCAACCAGAATGCAGTAGACATGTGTGAAATTTATCAAGAACTAACAATTGAAAATTAATTTTAAAATGCCAAATATTCCTGAAAGGTTAACAAAAGTCTCTCCATTAAGATGGAAATAGCACTGAGACTAACAATGCCTATTTCTACTTCCTACACAGAATAGTTATTTGTTGATTGTATAGGTTGCAATCGTTAGGCAGGTGAATGATACATCTGGTTTGCTGACCCTTACATCCCTAGTGTCTAACCAACTGTCTAGAAATAGTAAACATTCAAAATATGTTTGCTGAGCATAGCAGTAAAAGTCAGTCTCAGCATGACTCCAGCCAGATTCACGCAGAAACAGGCTTCACTTGAGTTGAAGCAGCAAGCTGCCTCCAAAATGAGCTTTTTTTCCTCCCTCAGATGCCCAGTGCCCACTCCAGATCTGCATTCCTACGAACTTCCTGATTGCACATTTGACCATCAACATTACTCTCTCTCTTCAACCTCAAATCTCCCCCTAGGAACTATTTAAATACATTATGGATATTGTCAAAAATTACTATATTTCCCCCAAAGAATCAGGTCTGAATTAATGCATTCATACTAAACTCATTTTTTAATGGCTGGTTTAACCTTTGAACAAACACACTGAAAGCAAGTCATAAAGCAAAATAATCTCTCTGAATGGAATCTACATGTAAATTTGATCTTGTAATACATGTACCCAAGGTGACCATTTCTGATGCAGTAAGAAGCATTACAAATGTTGAGAAAGCAATTCAGCCATTAGGAAATAACAGGAGTTGCTGGGAAACCATATGCTAAATAAGGAACAATACAGCAGTGATTAGGACAATCACATAAGTGTGTAACATGAAATTAACATAAAGCTTAACAATTTAAGAAGTACCTGTGATGCCTAATTATTAACAGCACATAGGCAGCTCAGGCGATTAATGTGATGCCTTTCACTGACTTGAAAATTCAATTGTGGAAACAGGAAAATATAAAACTGAGGTGAGATCAAAGCAATGGAAGATGCTTCCTGGGGCTACCCAATAGCTTTCCTCTTATTTTGGAAACACAAATATCTTTGGCGCTCTGTCTCATGACATTACTGAATCTAATAAAATGAATTCAATTTTCAAAGCACTCTATTCTTCAGGCTTATGCTTCTATTTATATACGTTTGCATATGCATAGAAATGCAGACTTTAAAGCTATACTACTAAATGTAACACGTGGATATGACTGGTTAGTAAATTATAGATGATTTTCAATGTTCAGAGATCAGTTTATATTCTGTATTTTTGGAAAACTGGTATTTGAAAATATTTTTAAGCTTTGGGACTGGATAGGAGATTTCAAGGGAGAGTATCAAACATAAAACAGACCTACATAATGGTATGGTTAGAGTGCTTACTGCATGCAGTTGTCTAAAATAATGTAGGTTGCTAGTTTTACGTTACAACTTTCAAGTTGCTAATGTTGGAATAGTAACAACCTTAAAAGAGACTAGTTTAAGCTGGCAATAAAAGATAAAAAGTCTTTTGTTCAATAAAGCTAAGAAAAAGACCATATTCTAAGGATAATGGGGCTAAACTTTTATAATGGGCTGCTGAAATCATAGCTTTAAGTGATTAAGTGGCAAATGGAGATTTTTAAGCTTTCCATAACCTCAAACAAAAGCATGGGCCTCCTAAATGCGTGGAGACTTCATAGCAAGTATGGAGAAGTACTGCCACATGAAATTCAAATAGAAATCAACACCTTCACTAATAGGATTCTTAGCCTCTTCCTAGAATGTTGTACTAATACTCCTGGGAGAGATACTTTCTGGAGAAAGGCTAAGATAAATAAACTAGATTACAACTTCTTTAGAAGTATTTACCCTCATAATGAAAACGTTTCATAAAGTAACTTAATAAATTATTTAAACTATGTATCTACCAGAGAATGCATTCCTCTTGTAGAAATGTGAAATTAAAAAAAACCTTCATAAAATAAAATAGATAATTCCTGCAAGTTCCCTGCTCAAGAGCACAGTTTCACATCACTCAGTGGGGCCTCATTCTTATCATTTCTCTTTGTTTCTCTTTTCTCCAACTTACTAGTACTATGTTTTATTATGTACCAGAAGTATGTAGATACCATCACAAAAGGATTGCCTAGGAAATGTTTGAAAAACACAATAACACAGCTCTTCAGCAAGACCAGTGTTGTTAGAAATGTGTGCTGAAAAATGTATTTTTTCATTTAATATTTGATAGAACATTTGTATCATAAATACTGGAATCACTTATTGCTACAGAAAAGTTAAAATAACCCCACTCCCCTCCACCCTGTAATATTCAGGGTTCTCTAATGGAATACTCTGTATTAGTTACGTTTTTGTTGGTATGATGACCTACCATGACCAAAGCAGCTCATAAAAGAAAGTTTATTTTCGATCTTTACTCCAGAGGGAGAGACCATAATCGGGGGGAGAGGGCTGGTGGAGGATCAGGAAGCTGAGAGCTCACACTTTCAAGAACTCACAGAAAGCAGAGAGAGCAAACTGGAAGTGAGACCAGGCTATGAGGCCTCAAAGCCTCCACTGATGAGCTTCCTACAGCAAAGACACACTTCCTAAACAGTCCATGATAGCCCAGACAGTATCATGGACTGAGGACCAATTGTTCAAATATTTGAGCCTCTGGAGGACACTCACTGACATAGATCTTGCAGAAGTTACACTGTATTAAATCATTATGCCAACCACTTACAGGATTATAAAGAAATGTAGGGACAAAGCAGAAGATAAAGCAGACTCAGACCTCTTAAAATTTAATCGCCCAGCCCTGCTACATTCCAGGCGCTAACATTTCAGTGCACATTCTGGCGCCAAGCCAAGACCCCACGGATGGCAAGGTCTGAATTGTCTAATACAAATAATTCCCACGAAACAAACAGGTTTTGGGCCAAACGATTCCAAGGTTGGACCAGCCCGCAGAGGTTCACAGCTACTGAACATATCAAAGCTGACTGCACCCTTGGGCGGGCTGGCAGCTCCCGGATCTGGCCTTGGGGACTGTAGCCCGGCTAGATGCTTGATTCACTTTGTTTGCCAAATTATATAAATAAACTTTCCTTTTTGCATCATAATGGAGTTGTGGGGTTTGTTCTTGATTTTTGGACCCTAACATTTTGGAGGTTCTACCAAGATTCGCTCCCCCACTCACAGGAACACAACAATGGAGCTGGCCTCCGTGAGTATTGCGGAGTATTGCTGGTTACTTCTGTTTCCTCTCTGTTTTCTACAATAGTCTAGACAATCTGAGCTTCAACGGAGATCCAGGAGATGCACCATTGATTTCAGAGCCAGAAGAGAACAGGGGACACTCCAACTCCTCTTCTAGTGAGGGGTCGTGGATAAGCCTGACGTGGAGTCCAGGCTGGCCAGTCCTGTTTGGATCAGGGACAGGAGCAGCCTTTTCGCTGACTCCAGCAATATGAGATTTTCGTTTCCGCTGACGGGGAACCCCATCTCAGACGCTCTTCTCCCTCTTCTCAGAGCCACCCCTATCTTACTTCTCCTTACCCTCACCCCTGTCCTCATATTGTTCTTTCTCCAGGCCTTTCCTACAATGGGTCAGCTAATTCTGGTTCATTTTAAAGGTTTGGAATGGGCGGGGCGGGATGGCTGCGCCAGTAGCAGCAGGGATTGGCCTCCAGGTCGGCCACGCCTGGTAATGGGCTTGCTCCCAGCTCATCTGTCACCACACGTTTGGAGATACAGCCCCTCCCCGCACCACAGGTCTCTGTCTGCACAGGGCACCACTTAATTTTACCCTTTGGGTCGGTCCTTGCTCTAGGGATCTAGACTGAGCAACAGTCTGGTTTGTGTTACTTGTCTGTGTCTGTTTCATTTTCATCCTAAGTGTCCTAAGTGTTGTGGCCACCTCTGTCATGCACTAGTGTGAGTTGAGAATGTCATGACCTTGGAATGTATGCTAACTTTTCTGCTTTCAGGAGTTCTGACTGTGCACCATACTCTAAATGCCTTTATCTGAATGCTTGTTATCTGAAAATGTAAACATCTTTCCTCTCTGCAAGAAGAAAAATAATTTTTTTTAAAGCCATTTCTTTCCTTAGGCTTTTTCTCCGCCATGGTTGTCTTCATGAACGGAGACAGTCACATGGCAAGGCTGCCATCCTAGTAACATTTTCAAAATAGCATTGACCTGCTTGACCTTGCTGCCATCTTAATCCAACCAAATGGCATAGTTCAAAATGGCCACACCCAGGAATTTACTCATTCTACAGAACTCTAGGAGATCATGATAATCTGGGAATTCTCTGGACCACAGGCATTTAATAAAATGACCTAATTCTTTTGCAATATATGTTTTTGATTTTGTTTTCATTTTAGATTCTTGATGGGATCATAGAAAAAGCAAAAGAGTCTTAACAGTGTTTTGTAACTGCTGATACAATTTTATGTCAAATTAGGAAAGCAATATTGGGATTTTAGTTTCTTTTGGTATGTTTACTGGTTTTTAAAATGACTTTATATAAATAATATTGGTAAATTGTCACATGCTGTTTGTGCTCACTGAGAAACTAACTCTGGAAATGGGATTGGCCCTCCCACTTCAGACTCAAACCTGTTATCTCAGAATGTTCTTCAAAACTTTTGTCCAGTTTCAGGCTGGCCCCTGACTCTGTGACAAGAATAAGAACAAAACAGCCTCAGAATAAAGCCATTGTGCTTTTAAGAATACGTAAGGGATAAACTACTTTCAATAGTAAAGGGGACAAATCACAGTCCTTGGAAAAGGTAAACAGCATCCTCTGTCTAAAATTCCTCAGTCAGTGATTATGCTGGAAATTCTAAACTTCAATATGATAATGTACTAGTTGCTTCTCTCTACCTACTATCTACACTCTCAAGACCTAAAGCAAGGTTTTGGTAAACCAACTCTCTAAAATAAATAAAATAAAAAGGATTTTAATGGTTTTTATGTTTTCTATAAGGTTTTAATAGACACTTGTACAATGTACATTATTTTATGTGTGCAATTTACATTCCATGTTCTTTTATTAAGATGCTGCTGCACAGCACTCTTCTGAGTAACTGCCATCCTCATGACTTCAGCTATGCATCCTTACAGAAGTTCATCACAGTTGGGTTTGTTAACAGTTGTATTTTTCCACTGAAGGAGAAGTAAACAGGGTCATTGGACCCTCACCTGAGTATCCAGCTACTCTGTCCAGCCAGCTGTATGTACTTCTGCCCTAATCACAAATAGTCTCCTGGACTTGGGGAGGAAATATGAAAAAGGCTAAAAGAGAGGACTCACCCCATGAGGTTATAAAAAAATAAACATCTATCCCGGATAAAGACTTTGCAGTGCAACTACTCGCAGGTCATCTATATACCTGTTAGTAAACACCTCACCCACCTGTATGAGTGAAGTCATTCATTCCCCAGGGTGAACTTTAATATAATTAAACATTGGTTTATAAATAATGCTTAGTAGTTCCAGGGAGAGAATTTTCTAAACAGTAGAAAAATTAACTTTTCAATGTTATTATATCTCATGGTACTAAAAATATAAAAAATAAATCGATGAATGATGATGTTAGAAGGATACAGGAATGGAAATATTTTATTAAGAAGGATCTATATAGGAAGATTATGATGACTGGATAGTTCCAGACTAGAAAAGGAAAAAACGAGAAAATCTATGCAACTGATTGAAGGTCTGAGTCGATATGTTATGATATATGAAAAATGGAAAAAAATTATAAATAATCTTAAAATTTCTGAAGTAATAGTTCAAATAGTCTGAAGAACAAATATATGTCTAGTCAAGGTATATTCAAGAATGTTTGGTTTTTGCCCAAGCTTTAGCTGCATAGCATACAGTAATTAATAGTATCAGATTGTTGGAACTAACCTTCTTGGGTGGTTAATAACCATATTTATAGACCTATATTAATCTGGTCAAAGGGACTTAAAGGAACAATTTTTGTCTCTTGCCCTCCAAGGTCAACTAAGTGCCAGAGGACTGTGAGGCATCTCTCCAAATGTAACTGTGATGAGTCACCTGTCCTCCTGTTCAGGAAGGTCATGGAGACCCCACTAGAAGGACTCAAACTAGTGTCCTGTCTGCAAAGTGAAGGGACAGTAAAGGAAAACATTTCCTTGATGCTTCTAAGTGAAGCCATGGTCTAGCAAGACTTTCTGACTTACCTTCACACAGTTGGAATGGATAAAAGAAAGGCCTAGGGAGCCAGGGGCTCCTCCAAAGCCCATGTGATCCCCGAGGAACAGATACAAATAAAACTAAATTGTTTTATATGGGCCAATTGTATGATCTTAAGTACCCCAAATGAAATTATAACCCAAAATTAAAATGATTAATATACTTCTTTAAAAGTACAAAAAAATCATACTTCCCAGACCTTAGGTCTAAACAGAAAATGCTACTCAGATGTAAGACTACAAATCTTAGCCCACTTCAACACTGCAGTGCGTATCTGAGGCCAAGTTAAGGCCTAACACCCTATGAAATCATGTATGGGACACCTCCCCCTCTGCTCCCTAAATTGCCACCAGATATGTTAATTGATTTATATGAGTCTCAATTCCTTAAGTCCATACAGGCCTTACAGACTGCACAAGACACAAATTTTTCTTTGCTGAGACACATCTACAAGCTACCACTGGCCCAACCACACGAGTTCAAGCTGGGAGACCTTGTCAGGGTAAAATGACATTCCAAAGAACCTCTCAGGTCTCGATGGAAGGGACCTCACATAGTGATCCTCACCACTCCCTCAGCTGTCAAAGTGGACGGGATCAAGATCTGGGTGCATCATTCCCACTTGAAACCTGTACCAGATGGCTGACTGAACAATGCAGACAAACAATGGAAGGTCTCACACATCAAGGACAATCCCAAGTCAAAAATTACTGCTGTTCCTTAACCTTTGCTGTCTTTTTATGTCTACTTATAGAACCAACCCTTGCTTCCAAATCTCCCAATGATATCAAAAAACTCATCTGGGTAGTCAGCAACACAGCAATGGGAAAAACAGTGAATGCCACCTCCCTCCTGGGACCCATTGGCACCTGGTTTCCCACCATCCTGTTTAACTTCTCTGGTCTAGCAGCTGGAGCCTGGGATCTACCCACAGCCCGGGAACTCTATCATAGCCAGACCAGGAGCCATTACTTCTACGTTTGCCCTGCAGACAATGGAAACCAGAAGGAAACTTGTGGAGGGCCTTAGGTGTATTTTTGTGCTTCCTGGGACTGTGTGTCTACAAAACACATTTACTGGACAGTGCCTGATGCCACTGACTTAATTCAGAGGACCAAGGCTCTGGGATCATATTCCTTAGGATGGGGAGGAAGACTTGGGGGAGGTCTGGGAAGCCCCTGCTCATCTAATTGTAACCGTATAATCTTAGACTTCACCCCAAAAGGAAGAGAAATTGGGCAACAGTAGACATGGATAAATGGCTTAACTTGGGGGACTAAGGCTCTATGCCTCAGGAACTGACCCAGGAGCACTCTTTATAGTCCGTTTCCACATAGACCCAGACCAGGGGACCCCTGTTGGACTGGCCCTGGCTATTTCACAACTCGCTGGACAACTAGCCCAGACTATATTCCCTACAGACACTCCAATAGTCCAAAGGCCCCCACTCCCTGGGCCCTTAAGACTCCTAAATGCTACCTTCACCATTTTAAACAGCACCAACCCTGAGCTTACAGTCAAATGCTGGCTCTGCATGGATTCTGGGCCCCCATTTTATGATGGCCTAGCCCTTCAAGGGGCCTATATTAATATCCTTAACCCAGCCTCTTGTAGAATTTCTCCTCCCACAGGGAGGAGAGGGCTTACCCTTACTCAGGTGTATGGCCAAGGGTTATGTATGACCTCCACAATGGGAAATGTGCCCCCTTCTTACCAACACCTTTGCAACACCACATGAGCCATAAGCAACAATACACACCCATATATGGTGCCTCCTACCTCCTCCTGGTGGGCCTGCACTTCTGGATTAACCACTTGCCTACATTCTTCGACTCAATCAGACTAATGATTCTTGTATCCTGGTCCAGCTGGTTCCCCATTTATATTACTGGACCAACCTAGAGATGGAAACTAAACTCTCAATTTGGACTAGGCCCAAACGTGCAATAGGCACAGCAGCCATTGTCCTAACTACCCTACTAGGAATAGGCACTGCTTCTGCTACAGGAATAGGGACCTTTGCACTTATCCTACAGGATCAGAACTACCGTGCTCTCCAGCAGGGTATAGACTTAGACGTCCAGGCCCTTGAAAAATCTATCCAACGCTTGGAAGATTCCCTGTCCTCCCTAGCTGAGGTAACTATAAAATAGACAGGGTTGGACCTGCTTTTCCTAGAAAGAGGAGGACTTTGTGTTGCTCTGGGTGAAAAATGTTGCTTTTATGTTAACCATTCCGGGATCATAAGACAGTCTCTGGCTGATATTAGAAAGAGATTGACAGAACGGGAAAATGATAGACTTAGTCACCAGAACTGGTATGAATCCCTGTTCTCAAGCTCCCCCTGGTTAACCTCCTTACTCACAGCAATAGCAGGTCCACTGCTCCTTTTCCTTCTGGCCCTTACTTGTGGGCCCTGTATCCTTAATGCACTCACCAATTTTATCAGGACCAGAGTGCAGGCCATTCAGCTTACGGTCTTGTGCGCTCACTATTCGCAACTCAGTCAATCCCCCGATGGCTATGTCTATGAGGACATAGAATTGCCCCAAACTACTGCCTGTGTCCCCTGAAGTATGCCATCTAACTGCTCTTTCTGCTTCTGTAAAATGCCTGGCTTAAAGATTTAATCCAGTTACCATTCCAAGGGGGGAAATGTAGGGACAAAGCAGACTCAGACCTCTTAAATTTTAATCTCCCCACCCTGCTACATTCTAGGCACTAACATTTCAGTGCACATTCTGGTGTCAAGCCAAGACCCCACAGATGGCAAGGTCTGAATTGTCCAATACAAATAATTCCCGTGGGACAAACAGGTTTTCGGCCAACCAATTCCAAGGTTGGACCAGCCTGCAGAGCCTGCACAGCTTCTGAACCTATAAAAGCAGACTGCACCCTTGGGCGGGGCAACAGTTCCTGGATCTGGCCTTGGGGACTGCAGCCAGGCTAGCTGCTTGATTTGCTTTGTTTGTCAAATTATATAAATAAATTTTCCTTTCTGCATCATAATGGACTCATGGGGTTTGTTCTCAATTTTTAGACCCAAACAGAAAGAAGTTCTGTCTGTACATTTCAGCACTGAAATTCTTTGATTAAAACAACTATTTGTCTCAATATCCCAAAACAAGTAACCAGAAGATGACATGATAATTATATTCAAAGTAAAGCTCAGCCTGGCACTTTTAAATATGGAACTTTTGCATTACAGTCCATTCCATTAAACAGTAAAAGACAGAAAGAGAAAAAAAGTAAAAGGATTTATAGTTTCCTCATCAAATTGAGCAGAAACCAAGATTTTCAAAATAAAAAAATGTTTTCCTGTACATACCCGAATCTAATTGGAAAATTATTCATTTTGGATGGAATGCTTTTGAAATGATATTTTATCATCTTAATGTCACATATATGCCAATGTTCACAGAGGCTAGAAGAGGGCACTGGACCCATTGGAGCTGGAGTTACAATGTGCGATGAGCCACCTGATGTACATGCTGAGAATGGAGCTCAGGTCCTGCAGAGGAGCAGTAAGCACTCTAACCACTGAGTCATTCCTCAAGCAACCTCCTCTCCTCCTTTAGGACTTAATACATTTCCTTAAAATTAAAACCATGAAAAGTCTAACTTTTCATAGATGAGATAGTAAAGTAATAGCAAAAATGACAACATGGATTTTAGCATTATTTTACTTAATGTCTGTAATATACAATGATTGGGAATCCTGAGCAACTTTCTAAAATTCACGAAGCTTGTCAAAGATACCCTTGCAAGCAAATGTATATTTCAATACATGGATTTTCCTGGTGCTTACACAAAAATATCCATTTTCTCATTTCTATTGAAGGGTAATTTTATCTGTGACTTGGATTCCAAGTAGATATAAATAAATGTGCATTTGTGAGAATGAATCGTTACTAGTAAAATTCTTATGAAGAATAACAATTGCTGTGACTTTCAATGGCTAATGATAGTACATCTTACATTTGAATAACCCTCTTCTGGGAACCAACAAGCCAATAAAAAATTATGGCACCAAAAAATTGCTTCGAATAAGAGACTGAGTGCTCAGTTCTAAATGAAATGCCTATATTACACCCTGTACCACTGTGACTCAGGAAACACCATGGGAAAGGAGATGGGAAGAATGTAAGAGAAGAGGACAGAGAGGAATGTTGTGAATTGCTGTCTTCCAGACATGACATGGCTATCATACTTGTGGACTCACAGCAGCTATGGTCAGTTGTACAAGATCGAGACAGGCTCAAGCAAGCCAAAATCTTAGCATAGACAGAGTAGCTGATCTTTAGGCCCCATTCCTACTAAGGAACTATTGGTAAGTGATACTTACTGAGAGAGGATCATTATTTTATGAGGGTAAGGCCATAGGTTTCCCATGCTCCAGCGGATGGCCCTATAGCTATACATATACGAGCAGCTATACATTAAGCTATACACTAACTGGACTTAGTCGGTTATAAAAAAAAATGGGTGTCATGAAATTGGGAGGGATTTGGGGAAGTTGGAGTGGGAAAATGGGTGGAGCAGATATGATCGTATTCAACATATACCTGTGTGACTTTCTCAAAAGTGAAGAAAAGTATTGTTTCATTATAGCACTAAGTTATGGGCAAAGGTGAGCCTTGCAAGAGTTGAGCACTTTATCTTCCTAGTTCAGATGTACATAAAGAAGACCAGTACTGTTTACAGCCCTATATAATTAGGACAGCAGAAGTTTAACCCCAGGGATGCCAAGCACAGACCCTAGTAAAAGCCCTAATTCTTACACAAGACTAAACAGGCGGTACAAACAGTACAAGCTGGACAAGCAAGACAGCTCAGGTAAAGGTGCCTACCACTGCCAAGACTGATAACCTGAGTTTGTTCTCCAAGACCCACATGAAGGAGAGATTCCTTCTCCAAGAGTTGTCCTTCGACCTCCACATACCTCCACACATGCATTGTGGCATGTACAAAAACACATGCACATATGTACATAAAATAAATACATAAATAAATGTATAAAAAGGTACAAGCTGATATAAAACATAGGAGTATATATGAAATAGACTAGTTTTCACATTACTTAAAATCCAGCTTTGTAGTAATGACTTTTATCAAATGGACATAATCTGGACTAATGACACTAAACCATGTTCTCTTGTGACCTGGAACTTGACCTTGCTTTCTAATTTGCTCCTCTATCCTAAGATAATGAATGAATGTGGGTATGCTTGAGAAGGAACATATCAAAGCACTAACTGGCAGCACACAGCATCACTGGCAACTCTGGAGACTAAGAACTGATTCTTGACTTTGTGTATATGGTATATTCTGGAATTAGGGATGAAAAGGCAAGATTGTCTGATAAGGGTAGATTCAGGTTTTTAGTACCTTAACTGAAGACGAATACAATTACGGGTGGGGCCTTACTTAAGGACCTAGTTCCAGAACACAATTCCAAGAGACAACAGGGAGAATAGGTGTCCTCTGGGCATGAACCCAGTATTAAAAAATAAAGTTAGGAGTCAGGCTGTTTTGTTCAAGTAATTGTAATGTGGAACGGTAATGCAATGCTGCACAGCTTAAGTTGTGTGACTGCTGATTTTCAGAGCTATTACCCTCTTGCCATTGAAATTTACTCTCCAGGAATATAACATCAACCTGGATCCAAATTATTTCTATAATTGCTTATATAAAGTTTCTGCCATTGAATAAAATAATAACAATCTGATACACAGGCAATGGTACCATGATTAAAAATTAAAGCAAGGAACACACCCTAGTAAATCAGTAGGACTTTGGAGAATGGATTTATCAAGAAAAGTTTAAAATCATTTTGGGTAATGGGTTCAAGAAAATTCAAACAATATAAAATGTGAAAATTTAAAACATTGTAAATTCCTCTCAATCAACACCAAGCATGCAGGGAATGCAATTAACAAATGCTCTGTAATCTGTAATCAGTGGAAAAAAACCCCAGGAACTATGAAGACAGCATATACAAACAAACTCCAAGAATTAAAAGGAAACAAATTTCAAAAGAAAATTTGTTATGACGTTAATTACTAATAAACCCCTCTTACAAAGGAGTACTTTCACACATGTTAAAAATCCATAGCTCTAGTAACAACTAAATTAACTATTATAAAATTTATTTCACCTAGAACTTCACTAGTAATATTATATGCTATTATGTATGTTACTGTTATCATAAAACATAGTGACTTCTTCAAATTTCCACTGTAAGTATTGTCTAGGACATAAACATAAAATGAGAGCTGGAGAGATGGCTTAGTGAGTAGAACAATTGGTACCTAAGTGTGAAGACTCATTCTGAATCCCCAGAAACCCAAGTGACTATTAGGTGGGTGTGGGGACACTCCTACAATTCCAGCTTCTGAAGGTGATCCCCAGAGTAAACTGGCTTTATTGATGAGGGAGCCTAGCCATATTGATGAGATGAGGATTTGATTGAGAGACCCTGCCTTAACAAATTAGATGGACAAGCTATAAAGGAAGAGTCCAACATCAACCTCAGGCTTACTACAATAATAATGAGTTCATATAATTCTATATAGTTCTCTCTGAACCCTTAAGTTTTTCCTCTTAAATATATCTTGAAAAAAGCATTTCAAGTAAGTATATATTTCAGCAGCAAAAGTATTAATTAGAATATTTTGTAAACAAATTATTATTAAAATCATAGAAAATTAAGTTATCAAATAATTAGTTTTTCTTTTACTAAATACAGTGTCAAGCTATAATTCCAAAGGGTTAATTAAGTATTGTGTATCTGCAAAGAGAAAATCCTTCCAAATATTCAAATAACATCAGATTCCTTTACAAATAGCAACAAATATTTTAAAAATTAATTGGAAATTAACTACTTCATAATCTCAAAAAATCCTATAAAATCATCAAATGTTGAAGTTATAATTTAATGTATCACAATATGTGTAAACTGTAAGTTAATACTTCTGCCTTTGACTAGGTGGTTGGAAAAATTCAAGGCATTTTCCTGATTTGCAATTGAGATGCTGAACACATTAATATTAGAACATGATTGGATATTGTTTTCCCAACTGTATCACGATCTCTCTTTAATTGTTTCGTTATATAAAATGTGCTGTTCTCTGAACCAATGGAGAGAATTTTAATTTGTATGCCTATGAGATGAATTCCAATGCAAATATTTTTAAATGGAAATCAGGCATTTAGATACATCCAATTTTGATAAAAGACTTTCAAAAAAGAAAATTACTTGTTTTTCTAGAATATCCTCAACACATTTTCTAATTCTTTACAATGTTTTCTTTTTAAGAGTAAAGTCCAGTCACTAACCAATGGTTGGTTATTTCAAACAGAGAAGTTAAAATATGAGGATAAATTTATGTTCTAACAATAAAATCTTTAGCTAAATTGTTTTTGTAAGGTTAGATTCATAACACTGAAGAAAAATAAACTATAAAATTTTCTAGTGAAATCATAATATATCAAATTCAAACAAAGATGGATAGAAATCTAATTTTGATTTTCAACTGTGTATGATTTTAATAGAAGAAAATGAGATTCCCTCTAAGAGAGGAATAAAAGTGGAATGGTCATAATGCCAGCATTACCATATTTGCATATGATAGAAATTAGTCAATGTAAATCAAGTATAAAAATAGTATAGTGACTATTTTTAAAACTTGTCTTAATTGAAGCCACTTTGGGCTAGTTTTTCCTAATTTTTTGTATAGATACACCATATTATATATGCTTTATAGATACTGATTAGGATTGGTCTCTGGGTTTCATTACTGAAATCATGAAGCAATTTACTTGGGTAATTACAGACTGAATAGGAAAAACAACGTGTTTACTTGTGTTTTGGTTTCAATTTTTGTGCCAAAAACCCTGAAAAAAAAAGCAACTGAGAGGAAAATGGGTTTCTTTTCCCTTACAGTTCTGGGCTGCAGTCCATCACTCCAGAGAAAGTCAAGGCAGAAAGTTACAGCATCACATCCAAAGTGGAGATCGGAGAAGGAATAAACACATGGATCCATGCTGACTTGCTTAGCTAGCTTTCCTCACTCTTACACAATGTGGGGCCCAGACCAAGAAATTGTGCCATGCACATTCAGGGTGGTCAATCAAGATAATTCCCCACAGAGAATTCCACAGGCCAGCTGGATCCATATATTTTCTCAGTTGAGGTTCTAGAATGATTCTAGATAGTGTCAAGTTGACAGTTGAAACTAACTAGCACCACTGATTGATTTTAGAGTTAAGAAGCCATAAAGAAATGCGGACCTGAACGTCTCAGTCTCCTGCAGTTTTCAGTAGACCTAAGACTGTTCTTGTAGTTTCTTTTCCTGGTTGCGGTCAGAAATGCCATTCCTTACTTAAGAGCTCTGTAATTATTTCCTCAGAGAACAACCTGGAGTTTTCTTTTCACAGCTCCATGTCTGCCTAGTATTACCACAGAAGGACTGTTCAGAAAGCCCTTTGCATCTACTGAAGTTGCTGTACATCAACGGAGAGGCAAATTAAAGACACTACTCAAGTGAACTGTTTTGCACTGGACCCACCTCCTATATTAGAACCCCCAACTCACCTTACCCTTTCTGTCCCTTGGAAGTAAGCATCCTCTTCAATTTCAGGACAGTCATTCCTGAATTTATGCTTTTTTCTCTCAATGCATATATTCCGAAAGAGTATTTCTTTTCCAGTTTGAGAACTTTGAATTTTTACTGAGTGGAATGACACCACAGAGTTCTCAGATTATGTCTCAATGTTTCTGCTATTTGTCCACATCGATGTCACCAGTGAGTGGATGCCATCATTTTCCCAATTGTGTGGCATAAGAAGGTATAAAAATACCATGGCTGATCCAATCAACAGCTGAGGGACACTGGAGTCATCTCCAATTTGAACAGTTAGGAAAAGTATTGCTATGAATATCCCTCTGTGTGATTTCTGCTACACATATACAGCAGCTCTCTAGGGCAAACACCTAGGAGAGGAATGACTGAATTGCTGGATATACGTGAATTAAACTTTTAGTGCCAAGTGAATTGAACCAGTTACACTGCTGGCAACTGGGAGTGAGAACTCTGCTGTTCTAGATCTTCTCAGCAGGGCACTGTCAGAAGCTCCAAGATGAGCCAAGCTACCAGGCAAGAGCACTGTGCCAGTGTTGTTCATTTTCATGAATCTAATTATTGTAAGGTTAACTAAAGATACTTTCATTCATTATATGTGCTGCTGCAAATAATGATGATTTGTGTCTTTCCTTTGATTATCTTTAATTTTTATTTATCTTTATTTATATGTATGAATATTTTGTATGCATGTATGTATGTACATCATGTGTGTACAATGCCCACTGAGGTCTGAAGAAGTCATCCCATCACCTAGAAATGGAGTTACAGATGATTGCTAGCCACCATATGAGTGCTAGGAATGGAACCCAGGTCTTCTGCAAAAGCAGCCAGTGTTGTAAACCACTGAGCCTTCTCTCTGGCATCTGCTAACCATCTTTAAATACCTTCAACTAGACAGAAACGTTTTAATTCTAAGGTAGAAAATATTATGTACATTTTCTTTATGGCTTGCAATTTTTATCTAATTCACATTTCCTTCTGTATTCTAACTCAAAATTTACTAATTAAACATTTATGCTTCAGACTATGATGCTTCATCTTTAACCTACCTAAAATTGCTCTACGTGCAGGTCTAGTTTCAGTTTCATTATTCCCGCATGACTACACAATTGCCCTCACAATAATTAGTTCATCTTTTCTCCCATGGGTCAATGCCCGTTTACAACTGCGCCAGTGCATCATCCAGAGCTGTTTAGGTTTTTTCGTCCTTTAGGTTATCTTTTGTAAAACCATCTAGAATTAACCATGTCTGACAACTGATTGATAATCTTTAACGGTCCTAGGAAAATTTCTTGTTTGCATTCCTCTGTCTCCATTCAGACCCCAGCGAACAGAGGGGCATTTCCCGTTCTCTTCTCACGCCTTTCACGTGTTTTGTAGTTCACATTCCCTCTTATTTCCTCAGTTTTAATTCTCCAGCTTCAGTCATTAATTTTCTCCAGTTCTCACTTTCAGCCCACTGATTCTTGCTTAGTTTGTGTCTAATTGGCTTCTAAATTTACCCTCTGAGTTCTCTCTTCTTTGTGAGAGTCGTAAATTGATAGCTCAAAACTTTTCTAGATCCTTTAGAGGTCGTTTTCCTTCCTCATATGTCCCAGCTTTTCTTATTTCTTTATTTTAAACAATGTTGGTTTAATTCTGTGTGTGATGATTTTGTAATGTGATAACATTTCAGGTCTGGTTTTGCCCAATATATATGATTTCTATAAGTTCTTAATCTCTCTCTCTCTCCCTCTCCCTCTCCCTCTGTGTGTGTGTCTGCGGATTTATTTTCTCTTGCTATATTTTTTAATATTGTCCACTCACTTTTTGGAGATTTCTATCTACAGGAATTCTTTCAGAAGGTGATTAAAGCGCACGTCTTCTAATTTCAATAGGAAAGAATAGAATTTTTTAGTTTCTTACTGTCATTGCTAATGACAGAGCATCTGCATTAAATTTAGCAATTGCTGAATTTTCATTCCTTTCAAAGTACACACAATATAATTAGCACATCTCTCGCTTTCCTGTAAGTTCAGTGATGCGCATAAATGGGCTGAAAATATTTAAAATTTCTTTAAGCAGCAGTTTAATAGTTTTGAATACAAAGGCTAACCAGTTACCTGATTTTCCATCAAGCCAGAACTGGCAGTGTATACATATCATGACACATATCATGAGGCTTTTGTAACAGCCAATATTTTTTTCATAGCCTATAATTAGAGAACTGTTACAAAATATCTGCCTTCAATTCAAAGCTGTTTCTATGAATATCAGAGGTCTATTTCTACGATATTCAAGGTAATGGTGATTCTATGATTACTTTTGACTAGATGACCTTTTTTTCAAATTTATTTATTATTTTATATATGTGAGAGCTATGCCTGCTTATATGTAAGTGCATCCATGTCATGCAGTGCCCAAAAGGGCCAGAAGAGGGCACCAGATCTCCTGGAACTGTAGTTTATACTTGGTTGTTAGTCACCATGTGGGTGCTGGGATTCAACCCCAGGTCTCCTGCAAGAGCAAGTACTGAGCCCCCGAGCTAGGTAACCTTAATGATTCACAGAGACAGACCCTAGATTGTGGAGAGTCATTTGTGCAAGACAAAAATAATAGTAACATTGCAACACACAGGTTGTAGGTGCTGAGCTGTTTTTAAAGTTTCCTTGTTACATGACTCTAACCATTATTCCGCCATATGAACTATTACAGAACTGAGCTCCAGAGTGTCATGGAGAGCACAGGATACTACCTACAAGAAGCCACCCAGATGGCTCACTCCTTTGCTTCCTTGTTATTTTCACTATGGGTTTCACCTCAGCTTCTGAGTCTCCCTTCCAGCCTTGCATGAACGGAATGACTCAGCTCCTAGCATTAAGGTCTTCTCCTTGGCCTAATCCTTACCTTCCTTCTCCATTTCATGACAGTTGCCTTCCATATACATTGATGTTTTAGGTCAAGTTCGGCTTTGCTCCCTGGATCTATGAGGTGGCACTAGTTACTCCCCAGCTCATCTATGTTCATCAATTACAGCGAGTACAATTCAGAAGGGAATTTCTGAATAAGGTTTTCCAGGGAATTTTCATTTTCTCCTCATGAGAGTTTGTTGAGCTTACCTGAATGGGTCTTCCATCAGGAGTCAGCACCTCTTCTGAAAGCTCCATCATCTTCAAGGCCATCAGAGCAATGGGCTTGGCATGACAAAGGCTTTTTCTGTGCAGCCCAGCTGCAACACAGTATGCATCGCCTATTGTCTCCACCTGCAGCAATCAGACAAATCAAATGCAAACATATGATAACAAGGCAGGAGAGAAACCATTCGTTATCTGCAATCACAACTGTTGTCAAGAAAAACATGTCAGGGAAACAGCAATAAATTAAGCAATTAGATAACTGAGCATAATCACAGCAGAGTTTGCAAACAGCTACAATCAAATACTGACATCTCACTCCTAGGCTGTTTATTATCTCCATAGATGATCACTGAAATAGGAACAACTGGAATATAATTATCCCCACAAACACAGGATTTTCAGTATTTCACCTAGAAGACTCTCAAATAATCACCCTTTCAAGAGCCATCCTCTCCTCCTCTTCAAACTTCCAATAGTCCTTTGGAAAGCTTTTTTATTTTTTATTTCTGATTTTCCCACTTTACTAATTGCTCCACACCTCTACAGTACATGCATCTCTAATTTGATGCCAGGTCTGCTTTTACTATTAATACTGTAATGTTTAAAATTATTAAATTCTTACTCTATACCATTAAATGTCTTAAGCTGTTCAAATACATTATCTTATACCCAAAATAGAAGAAACTGATACTCATTATATTTGAACAGTGTAAAACTGGAGGGCAAAACCCATGCACAACTGTAAACTGAAATCATTAGTAGTCCCTGTTAAGGCCTTTCCTGCCCCTAGTCTAATTCCATTGCCAGCATATGTTCTAATTGATTATTGCTGTTGTTAAATATTTAAAACATTTATCAAGAATCAAATTCTCCAAATTTCCAAACATTTGCTGTGAGGCCATCAATAGCCCTTTTATCATTTTTTAGTAAAATAATCTTTTCTCAAATCAGTTTCAAAGACATTTTATCTTTGCATCATAGCCTTCATCATGGATTATGATCAGTGCATACCTAAGTGTAATCAATACAAATTCCTGCCCAAGAGGTAAGCTCTTTAAGAATTGTACCATATCCTTGGTGATTAGCATATTTCATATAATAGCTCATAAATCTCTGCTCGGTAAGTAAGCTGTCATGTCATGCTAACCGTATTATGGTATCTGTCATTTTAAGTATTGGCTTCTTTTCACTATCCATTCCACAGCATCATCTACATCTCTATAGGGAAAAAGATCTCAATGACTCAATGACATTTTATCAAGAAAATATCCAGAGTTACTGAATAATCTATTAAGAGCTAATATCAATAATTACATTTCATATGACTGCATTCTATTACTATAGTAATGAAAAGATGAACTGCCTTAAATCACTTGAGCTCTGACTTATAAATATTATGAAAATGCTTAAAAAACTTATGAGGCCTTCATTCTGATGATCAGATTCTCACCCATATAAGGAAATATACACAAATATGATTAAATAGCCCCTCTACCACGCCACTCAAAAGTTTGAGCAGAGTAATTTCCCAGAAATAAGGGAAATAAGTCATGTTATAAGAATAGAAAGGCAACATAATATGCATTTGCAAAGAAAGGTTTTATTTCAAAGGCTAAACTTTACTTCCCCAAAAGAATCTTCTGAAGGAGATATCAAGTAAATAAAAAATGCTGAGGAGTAGCCATCAAGCATTTCTCCCTCAATAATTCAGTGTCTCTCAGTGATTCCCTCACGTAGCACCCTTTTGTATTTTTATTATTTTGTGTATATGTATGATGTGTATACATGATGTGTATGTTTGCATATTACTGGGCATTAATGTGGTCACATGCAATCGTGTGCAATCAGAAGGCAACCAGGAGTGTCAGTCCTCGTCTTCCATCTTGTTCAACAAATGGTGTTTTGTTTGCAATTGCATATGCCATGCTCGCTGTCCTATGACCTTTCAGCCTGCCTCGGACTCACACCTTGTCAAGGCAGCACTGAACTTGCACACTTGTATTTCTGTGTCTAGGTTTACATGACTTCTGGAGACTCAGGCTCAGGTCCTCATGCGTGCACAACAAGCACTTTGTCCATGGAGTTATGTCCCCAAATCCAGACCATTTTGTTTCTCTACATATTTTTAAAATTAGATGGCTTTCAGCTATACACTTTGAAATTAGCTGAAATTTTCAGACATCAAGCCTCATGGGCAATAATTTACTAGCACAAATTATATTGCTTTACAGTTAGTTTGACGATTCCTATTCTCGGTGCATGAGATATTTTTAGAATTTCAGTATTCATCATCTCCATCAGCATTTCCATTATCTTTTCAATAAAAAGATGTAGTTTTCTAAGCATGCTCTTCTACAATTTGTACTACAAAACTTCATAAAGAGGGCTGGGTATATACCTGGTACATTGCTTGCTATGAAAATAAGAGAACCTGTGTTTAAGCCTCAGTACCCACATAAAAAAGCCAGATGTTGTTAAATGCACTTATAAGCCCAGTGCTAGGGACGGGGAGATTGGCACATCTGGGTAGAGCTGGCCTATTAGTTTAGGCTATTTGTAAGAGCTAGGCCAATGAGAAACCCTATTTCAAATAAACCAGAGGGACTGACCCCAAGGAATGATATCTGAAGTTGAACTTTGGCCTTCTTGTGCATACATGTGCACATAAATCTGCATACACTAACATGAACATGTACATATACGTGTACACACAAAAGAGCTAATAAAGACTGATTTTACATTGCACTTTCTCTTTAGAAGAGTAAAATGTAATAGTTTGGACAAGCTGCACAAATGTGTTGCAAAATAAATGAAGGAAAGGCAAATAAATAGGTGCACAGGGTATATATAAGATCATTAAATTCACATCAAATCTATTCATGATATCATGTAAATATTTAAGAACATTTAGTTTCCATGATGGCAATTATCAGAGCTGACGGGACAAGCTAGGCATAAAAACACGTCAAAAACATATTAAGACATGGAATGCTCACAAATATTTATAAACACCCAACACACAGGGGAATAAAAAGAAGCCCTAAAAGCTGTTGATTTCATAGGCTAGGCTAATTTAGCTGCCATAGCAACGTGTTTTCAAAATCCTAAAGCCCTCAAGCAACAAAACCTTATGTCTCCTATATGCTGAGTGTTCCTGCAGGTTAGAACATACAGTATAGAGACGATGAGTGTGAAACTTCTCTTTCCTCCAGGAGTAAGTGAAAAAAGTATTCATGTCGACAGCCAGCTGCCAGAAGAGAGGTTCCAATAACCTGCACAGGATCTCTGGGAGCTTCCTCTCAGAAGTGGTATATGTAACTTCTCGCAACTCACATACTAAATCAAGCAAAGTCAACAGGGTCACACCCAGTGTGAAGGGGATGGGAAAACTCGCGCCTCCTTTTGCACAGGAGAAACAAAAATATTTGGTGAACAACATTTCTGAGAGCATGAACAAATGATTACCTGAAAATTTTCACAGTCCAGATTTCCAGAATCAAAGTCATACCTGGGTGATGCTTTTTTTCCCTTCCAGACACATTCAGCATCTTTAATCCTTAACCTGAAAATGATGAAACACTAATCCCTTTGTAATGGAATTTTCCATGGAAGATCCATTTCCTTTTCCTTCATTCATTGAAAGCAGACTTCTATATTTGTAGTAGAAACATATATATATATTCCTATATATATATATATTCCTATATATATATATTCCTATATATATATATATTCCTATATATATATATATTCCTATATATATATATATTCCTATATATATATTCCTATATATCTATATTCCTATATATATATATTCCTATATATATATATATTCCTATATATATATATTCCTATATATATATATTCCTATATATATATATATTCCTATATATATATATTCCTATATATATATATATTCCTATATATGAAATTTTTATGAATCCTCTTCAAAATAACTAGCTGTCTGAGGTTCGAGAAGAACAGAGACATGAAAGTGTCAAAGCACTTGAGGTCATTTCCTTGATCTAAACCAAAGTGAAGCATTTGCATATTGTAAATAGACCATACAAAAACTCTTCAAAAAGTTGACTATGTTCTGAATTCTGTTTTAATTCTTTCAGTAATTTTTACATAGTTTTAAACAGAGCAGATACCATTTGAAATAGTGCATCTTATTTATTCTCAGCATCTCCAACCTGTTCTAATGACTACCGATAAGAATAAAGGAGACTAAGATGCCTCAATGACAGAGAAGTAGGGAGACCATCACACATCAACCAAAAAGCCTTATGTTCTCTGAACAAATGGAGGCTTAAGTAAGGACAATTATACTTATGCCCTCTGTCCTACAGATTCTTAAAGAGTTCACTTGTTTTCATGTATATTTCCTCAACATTTTATAAACACAAAAGTTCACATTGCTCCAGAAATAAAAATGGTCTAAACACACTTCTGAGTTATACATCCACTTCCTCTGAACTTCATTTTAGTTTCAGATCATTTAGAAGACTTTATCACTTAACTGACTCTCATTGACTAACAGTCTTCTCCCTCCTTTCAAAGTTAATGTTTAGTAAATACTTATTTGGGAAGCAGGGTGGGTGGGGTCTGCAACTTTATTGGATCTACAGTAAATTGCATGAGTGTATCTGTTTATACTCTTGATATTGATTTAACTTTATAACACCAGTCTCTACTGTGGTATCAGGCCTCATAAAAATTTTACTAAATGCTTTAAATTGCATCCAGTTCCTACATTTAGGGATCAAAGATGTCTGCTATCACCTAAAACATGTTTCCAATGCAAAATTCAGTATTAGCTGTTTAAGAATTACCCAGAAAGCATGTTAAAAGTTGGGCCCCCAGGCTCATCTAGGTTTATTAAGTTCCAGTTAGCTGCATTTGCACAAACCAGGTATTTTCATGATTCCCCAAACCTGATGAGACCTAAAAATATTACAATAATCTTTCATCTACTCATTTTTTCTAAAGAGTTTTTAGAAAGGATAAATACACTCCTATCCTGAACCCCTTCTGTCCATACTCTCCTTCTCTGACTTTGTCTATTTACAGAGGGAAATAAACTATTCCTGAATTCCTTTGCCAGAACAGTGGATTACAATTCCTGGATCAAATATACCCGAAAGCATGCATACACACACACACACACACACACACACACACACACACACACACACATGAATACACACACACACACATCCCCAAGTGCTAAGAGTGATATGGTACAGTAGACTTTCAACGATTCAGTTTGTTGAGTTCCATTAAATACATCCAAGTAAATTACACATAATGACAGCAATTCAAAAGGAAACTAAGGACTGACACAGCTTCCTCAAAAACATCCTTTCCCTCTTAAAAAAGTTATTATACTCATTTGGGTTGATGTTCCTGACCCAAATACTGCTTTTAAGGATGTCTCACTGTAGCTGAGCTGACACAGCACTGGAAAGGAGGTCACGGATATAAATAGAGCAGTGATTCGGCCTGGGAACCATTCCCAAGTGAGGAAGGATGGATTCCAAAAACTGCCTATCAAAGAAATCTCTTCTCCCGATAAAACACACAGTAGATGCAGCCCAGGAATCCCAGAATGTGGAAAACATCAATGCCAGGATTCCTTCACTCATCATAAAAACTGTGGAATACTTACCCATGTTAATGAGGAAAATATATTTAAACATCCACTCTAAATTTGTTTTAAATTCTCAAGTTAGATATAGAAAATTCATTTTTTTCTGGTGTACAACA
This sequence comes from Eospalax fontanierii, assembly GCA_035773235.1. Classification (NCBI taxonomy): domain Eukaryota; kingdom Metazoa; phylum Chordata; class Mammalia; order Rodentia; family Spalacidae; genus Eospalax; species Eospalax fontanierii. Next base: position 11,913,518 of record CM069539.1, read on the forward strand.
ATTGTCTACAAGGCCTTGAGAAACCAGGCTCCAGTTTCACAGATTCATCTGCCACAATCATCCAAATTTACTACATGTTCCTGTCAAAATGAAAAACTCAGTGTTCTTTGCAAACTTTCTGTGCCTTCTGCCAATGTGCTTATACTAAAAAATACTGCTTTATCTGTGTCTACCCACTCACTGTGTACAAAGGAAATACCAAGTCTCTTGGGCCAGTGATATGCTCCACAGGTAAAAGAGCTTGTACACAAAAGTGAGGACCCAAGTACAATTCCTGGGTCCCACAGCCAACTCTCAGAGTTGTCTTCTGCCCTCCATACACACACCACAGCATGTGGGTATCTACACTCACAGGTACAAAGAAAAAAATTTGGGGAAAGTGTCTAGTTTTTACAAACTTTTCTTGAGATTTTTCATTTGTTAGAACTTAAAATGTCCTCAGAGAATGCAGAAGGCCCTGCTGTACTTTTAATAAACACAGAGTGCTAAATGACGTTAATTTGTGTCACAAAAATGAATAGTGTGGCCCAATTAGCAAATCAAATGCAAACAGTTCATGAAGAACTTGTCTCTTAATGAGATAATAGAGGACTCTCAAATTCTAGTATCCTTGGACGTGATGGAGTAACTGCCTTTTATCACTTCATATGAAGTGTATCTTAGAAAATAAGCCCTCCAGGACTCAAAGGTGTCATGTGCTTCCAAGACCATCTCATACACAGTACCTTTTCTGCAACGATATCTACTCTTTTAGCAAGGTAATCCCTTTACTTATTTTAGAACACAGTAAAGGGCTTTTCTACAGCTTTTTTTTTTTTTTTAACTGCAGTTATTCTTGTCCTTTATTCTCCTCCTGTCTAGGTTGATAAATCTTTTCAGACGTTAGGACAATGACTTGGTTATCTTTTTGATCCCTGCAAAGACTAGCTTCATGCTAACCTAGTAGAAAGAACAATGATGTAATATTAGATTTATCTTAATCATGAGATAAGGCTACATAACATGGTACAATGTCCTCCATAATCCAAGTGTTTGAAGCCTCGGTCCCTGGTGGTGGTGGTGCTGGGAAGTTTGTGGAATCTTTAGGAGGCAGAGCCTTCCTGGAGGAAGGCATCACCACTGGGGGTAGATCTTGAGGCTTTGGAGGCTGCCCTACTTCCTGTGTTCTCTCTGCCTCCTGACTACCCATGAAGTATGCCCATCTGGCCGCAGGGCTCCTGCCACCGTTTTCTGTGCCATGATGGGAAATATCCCCTTGAAGCTATAAGCCAAAATAAATCTTTTCTTTGACAATTGCCTTGATCCAGTATTTTAACCCACCAACATCCAAAGTAACAGATAGTGTGCAAATAAACTTTCAGAAACAACTTATTATTACATGCTTATAAAAAAAATTCTTGTCAGTTCACACTTGCCATGCATGATGTCAAAGCAACATACTGAAGTGACCAGATGATCTACATAAGTGGTGGTGTAAAAATACTTCAACTATTAAATAGACAAAACTGACTACTTTCCATGGCCTCTGGCATTGATTTCTTATGCAGGATTCATCAGGCCAAGTTAGGCATCACTGCTTCTCATTTGAGTTATGTCAATACCATCAATATGTTCTAGCCTTATCTGCTGTCTATGTCCAGATCTAAATCCTATACTATATTAACAGTCTGCTTTTATATGTTTATTTTTATGTTTTACAATATGTATTTTATTGAATTTCTGTGCATTTTATACAATACACATTAATCTTATTTAACTACCTTCCCCCAGCTGCACTCTCCCTACAGACACCCCCACTGGGTTTCAAGCAAATCTACTTGTCACTCTACTGAAAATTCTTCAAAGACTTGCCCTGGCTTATAAGACTGAAGAAAAATTTTGAAAAGCCAAAAACAGTCACATGCTGTAGCTCATACCTTCTTCAATATCTGTATTGTGTGTGTCACATGTCTCTCCATTCTCTGCAGCTCATACCATCTTCAATATCTGTATAATGTGTATCATGTGTCTCTCCATTCTCTGAGATCTAGCCACACTGGTCTTTATCATCTCTATCTCCTCATGATTCAGAACCTGATTCTACTTCTTAGAATACTAACTACCTTGAAAATGTCTACTGAGCATCTGACTTCATTGTATGTTTTCTCCTGTCCTAGTCACTCTATTTGTCAACATGGCACAACCTAGAATCATCTAAGAAGACAGCCACAGTTGAGGAACTTCTTAGATCAGGCTGGCCTGTGGAAGACTGTCTTCTTAACTGACACAGAAGGGCCTGGCCCGCTGTGTGCGGTCCCATCCTCCGGCAGGTGCTCCTGCACAGTCTATGAAAGCTAACAGAGTACAAGCTGGTCTGTCAGTCGACAAGCAGTGCTCCTCACTGTTGCTAGTACTGTGCTTCTCTGGCTGTGAGTTCCAAAGTCAGAACTGACACCATGTGGAACAGTAAATGTTCCTGCCTTGGAGTTCCCTCCTGGCCTTCCCTTCATGGTGGACTGTAGCCTCAAAATATAAGCCACAGAAAGCCTTTTCCTCCCCTAAGTTGCTTTGGGTCACGGGAGCTAGAATACGTCCTCAGGATTGCCATCCTGCGCAGACTAAGTGAGGCTTTCTGTAGTATGTCTTCATAAAGCAACTTATGTCCTAGTCATTTATATGGGATTGCTTATGTTCATGAGAATTGATGAATGGCTTTCTTCCTCATAACACTGTAGTGTCCATGAAGCCTAGAATCATTTCTGCTATGTGTACTACTTAGTGTGTAGCCTGCCACAAGGAAACACTCAGGAAACTTTGCTGTAGGGTCTGAATAGGCAAAAACTTCTAGTCAGTTTTAAGACTTCCTGGGAAATTTCTGTAATGGAAAAAGCCTGAACAATAGTAAATCCAAGAGAAACAAGTTTTCTAACCTTTTAAAGCCTAATTTTCTTATTTGGGGAAAGGAAGATCTCTGTTTTACAACTTTGCTGAAAGGATTAAATAAAATAACTATATATTTGCAATGGCAATAATAATTTTAAGCTTATTTGCTTAGTGTCTATTTCCAGTGTTCCACTATGAGCACCTAGGAATCTGAGAAGACAATGCATGCAAGTAAGAGTAAATGTATTACAGTTTATGCCACAGGAAGGCAGAAGACCTTAAGAGAGTTCATAAATATATAACAAGTTAGATAACTAGAAGAAATTACTAAATTACTAGAAGCATAAAGCTGACCAAGTGTGAAACATGAAACAGGCATGAAAACAGACCAATACCTTGAAATTAATTATCAGTAACTGCCCAGGAAAGAAAAGCCCTCCAAACTGACAACTTTTCTGGTGTCTACTACAAAACTTTTAAAGGATTAATGTCAGATTAATAGTATCACATTTGCTTCTAAAGCATTTTTGTCATTAAATAATTGTTTTGGACACCAAGGACATTTAGATCAGAATTTATGGCAAGCTTTAGGATATGAATATATTAACTGTTTCTCCATCAAGGCTGGTAATAGTGGAGTATTGGGTAAGTTTCCTACAACTGAAATTAATCTTCTAGATACAGCAGCTGTCTCTGACTTCTCTGGCAGTGTATCATAATGAAATGTGAGAATATTTTTTATTTTCACCTTCAAAAATCTCTAAACCTTTAATTAATCCTTGTACATAGCAGAAAGGCTGTAGGTAATTTTTCCCCTAGTTGCTATTTAAGAACAATACCTTAAAATTTACTAACTTCTGGGCTGGAGGGAGGACCAGAAGTTAAGAGCACTGACTGCTCTTGCTGAGGACACGGGTTTGATCTTCAACAGCCACATGGCTGCTAACAACCATCCTAACTAGATTCCAGCAGATCCAACACCTTCTTCTGACCTCCTCAGGCATTGCACAACATGGTGCACATACATACATGTAGGGAATACACTTATATACATAATAATAATAATAAAATGCTTTTTAAAAATTGCTAACTTCTTAAACACATTGAAATTATGAAATGAACCCCTATTCTAGCACATTGTTGAATTCTTTCATGCTGATATATCTCTTCTTTCCTGAAACAATCCTGTGGTATGGGTTTTATTTTCACACTTTTGAAAATGAATTTAGTAAGTATAAGACATATGTAAATTTAGTTCTGATCCAGTTAATAATTTACAAAAAAAAATTTTAAATCATCTATGTATTAGATAGGTAGTTTTCTTAATAAATAAGATGCAAAACAAGGATCAAAGACTGCAGTGGCACTTGTATAAATAAAACTAAAGATAGCTATTCATAAATGTAAACCCTGTCTCCAGGGTTTGACAATCACCAGTCAGATTTCATCTCTTTATTTATGTATACACACCTGTACATATTTGTATGTGCATGTGTGTGTCTGTGTGTGTGTGTACCTATTTTTAATATTGTCTCATGTAGCTCAGGTTGGTCTTGAACTCACTTTGTAACGAAGCTGGACTGGAACTCCTTATTCCCCTGCCTCTACTTCCTGAATACTGGGAACACAGATATATGTCACCTTGCCAAGCCTGATTTAATATCTTTAAAATGCAAATAGTACATGTCACAAACTTATACTGAGGCTGAATAGATCTGATACATATTTAATAAGAATATACTATAATAGCTTATTATGAAAGTTTCAATGTAACATTTGGAGGATGAGTTTGAATTTGTAAATTACATGTTACCCTAGATGTAAGAATATAGTTGCTTCCTTCCTCAAGGTATTCAACAAATCAAGACTTTTTGAGTATGTGTAAACATCATGAGCCTGGTTCTTTTTAGCTCCAGGAGGTTAAAGATCTTTGTATAAAATTTAAAAGCATAATTTCAATACACTGGAAGATCCTCATGATAATCAATATTCGCAACAATGAAACACATCAGATGAAGTGTACGCACTAGTACCTGGACTGATTCAAATATGCTGCAGTCTTCTGACAGATGGAATATTCTCTAAAGGTCCCTTGATCCTACGAGAGGCTACAATTCTGAATTCTTGGTGCGGAAACTCTCTCTAGTAGCTGGAAAGTGTCCCCAAAGTGCAAATCAACCTTCTTGCCTCCCAATTAATAATTTACCTATGATTTAGGTTTATTTTTATAAATGTCTTCTAGATAATAAAAGTTGTAATTTAGTGTTGGCCTACAGCAAGACCATGGCTAACAGGACATGTTAGAAACTGGTTTTTCCAGTAGATCAGGAATAAGAGCAGTGTGCCCACCTCCAGTGAGTCTACCAGTAATTCTAACCAAAACAATTAGGACAAAAAAAGCAAAGGAAGCCAAATGTGAAAATGAAAGGACAAGCATCCGAATCTGACAGGCGGCAGTCACCTTGTCTCTGTGCAGGTGGCAGGATCTGATACAGACACAGCACCTAACTCAAACAAACTAGAAGCAGGGGTAAAAATGTGATTTCAGTCAATTTGCAGGACACAGACTGAGCATACAGAATCAGCTGTACTTCTACAAACAAGGAACTATCCCATTCACAATCATGAGCCCCAAAATAAAATATTTGGGATAAATTTAACTACAGGTGAAATATCTGTAATATTTGGACTGGAGAGTTGACTCAGCAGTTAAAAGCACTGGCTGCTCTTGCAAAGGACCTAGGTTTGATTTCCAGCACCCACATGGAGACTAACAACCCTCTGTAATTCCAGTTCCAGGGGAACCTGATGCCCTCTTTTGACCTGCATGGGCATTGCACAACACAAGTGCATTTACATACATACAGGCAATATACTCATATACTCATACACATAAAATAAAAATATTTAATTATTTAATATTATTAATCGATTATATATTAATATTTAAACGAATATAAAACATTTAATTATTTAATGTATTATATTATTAAACTGCATATTATATATTTTATACTTGATATAATATATATGTGTACACCCAGTGGGTGGAAGTGAGGCACCTCTGAGAGCTGACGTCGTTCCCTCTCTGACTCCCTCTCCATTCTCCTTCGCCTGTGACACACAATATGATTCTAATAACACAAAAGAATGAAGTCAAACAACGATTTCACCTGTTTCTAGAGAAGACCACATACTCGGTGTTGACGTTCATAAAACACAAGACCTTCCAGTCACATACATGTACATGAACAACACACATGTGTGCACACACACACACACATGCTCACCATAGGGCCTTAATACGTTTGTTAGAGAAATACTGGATCCTAGTGTTTATCTGAAGTACAATAAACCACATCCTGCTTTGAGCATTTTACATGAAATGTACTTAAAACTTTGAAAATGCAGCCATGTGGTAGGTGAAACCAGTCTCATTATTTATAAGTGATGAAAGTGAGGCAGAGTGGCTATGTCAATGATCAAAGGTAGAAAGAAGAAAATCCAAAAAAAATGTACTTAAGATAGCATAGAGTTCTCACAGGCTGACAGAATCAGGAGAGGGCCGAAGAACAGAATCTATCTTCTCTTCATGTCTTATCTCCAGCCTAAGCGCTTGCCAAAGGCATAATGTTAATGAGGCAAAACCTCTTCAGTAATTTTTAGAGCACCAAGGTATGTTGAAACTGACAAAATAATCCTCTGAGCAGGTGAGATTATCAGAACACAATGCTTATGACTTTCACCTCACCTAACACACATAAATTAGCTCTTTTCCACTCATTAAAATTGTGCTGGAAATGTATGCTAATTTCAATAACATTTCATTCAGGTGTATAGGAGTTTTCCTCTCTTATTAAGAAAGGAAGTCAGAAATGGTTATTAAATGAGAGAATGAAATATATATATATATATATATATTGTATATGTGTGTGTGTGTGCGTGTGTGCATGTGTGTTTTATACATTCACTTCAGAAACTTGCTGGCACTGTCGTTTCATTTCCAATTAAAAAACACCAACAGTAAATGACATTGATGCTGGTAGAGATCACTGGAAAAATGAGTTTAAATCTTTAATAGTGTTCAATTTCAAATGTTTGTGCACTGATAATGAGAACAGAAAATATGTGGATCTTGAGGGAAAGATAAGTCTGTCATTTAGTTCAGGGGAGTGGAACAAAACAATATATACATATTTATAAACACCAAGAATAACCTAAGTACCTTGAAAAGCTCTCTACTTCGTTATAAACAAAGCAACAGGAAAAGGAAGCATTTCATTCCTTCTGCAAAATTCGAGTCAAGCTGAACAGATGTATCCTTAAGGTTCTGCTTCATTGTCTAAGGGCTGGCTGGAGGTCCAGTAACAGCCAGCTTAGAAGTTCCACACTGTCAAGTGTCAAGACAATTCAAAATCCTTGAGGTATAAAGCCCTGAAGCCTTGGAACTTTATATGAGAAATGTCTGCTTTCATCCCTTAGGAAGGAGGTTATAGACAGCGGATTTAAGTTTGTAATCCAGCATACAAATTCAAGTTCTCTCTATGTATCTGTAGAAGGCATGGGCAATAGTAACCAAGATGTTTCCCTGGCTCTAAGAGATACTGGGATAGTAAGAAACATACTCAAAAGTGTGGGCTCACACACCTGTACCTTCTTGACAGAAAGCACTGTGAAGGCTTTAATCTTGCCATTGTTTGCAATGTACACAGTAAAATCCATACATTCTTCCCACACCTTCTGCTTTATAGGAGGAATCACTTTAGCAGAACCTTCTTATCATGGCCTAGATTTGCTGAATTCTTCCACTGCAGTTAGAAATCATCATTGCTTCTCTGTTGAGATGGCAAAACACTGACAAGTGAGATGATCAAGAGAGGGTCAAGAACAAGGTTAGAGATGCTGGTCTCACTCTGCCAGGGCAGGCTCTGCATGCCCCCTTTGAGCTGCTCTTTCTAGCTCCTTTCTATTTGTATTCTGCTTTATCTGGTTTCCATATATCTGTATGAGGCAAATGTGGTTTGAGAAGTTTTCGATGTGTCCTGATTATTCCACTCAGAAATTTACGCATCCTTTTAAAGCCACAACTCTGTTAACATTTTGCAAAATCAACAGGATCCTCAAAGCCTTAAAATGAATTTTAGGATTTAAATTTTCCAATAATGATTAAAGCATCTCCAAGTCATTTATGTCATAAACAGCTAACGACTCATGGCCAACAACAGTAGATAGTATAGGAAATTTAACAGCATGGTAAATTATCTTAAACAAACTTGACTGATTCAAGGGACTAGAGATGGCTCAGTCAGTGGTTAAGAGCACTGGCTACTCTTACAGAGCTCAATTCCCAGCAACCGCATGGGAGCTAACAACCATTTGTAAATCCTATTCCAAGGAATCCAACACCCTCTTCTGGCCTCCATGGAATCCTTACATACATGCAGGCAACACACTCATAGACATAAAATAAAAATAAATAAAATTTCAAAATCAGGGTAGGCAAGTGATAGAGAGAACTTCTCATTCACTGTCCTTCTACTCTATTTCCCATAATGTACTTCCTTTTACTCTATTTCGCTCTCTAAAATATTGTGTGCGTGTGTGTGTGTGTGTGTGTGTGTGTGTGTGTGTGCATGTTGCCTGTGCATGTGGATGCAAGAGATTAGCTTCAGGTACCTCCCTCTATCCTTCTACCTTGTTTTGAGACAATGTCTCACTGACGCTGGTACTTTCCATTTCAGCAAGAATATCCGGCCACGAGGCCCTTTCTCCGGGATCCACCGGTCTCCACTCCCACAACACGTGGGTTACAGGTGCACACTAGCATACCTGACCCTTAGGTGGGTTCTGAAGCTCTGGAACTCAGGTCCTCCTGCTTGAGTAGCAAGCACCTACCTCGGCCATTTCCTCGGCTCTGTCTTCCCAATGACCATCCTCATTATCACTTTGACTTCAGCACACACTGTGTTTCCTGGTCTGGATTGCCTGAACCCAAATCCTTAACCCCAAATAAGCAGCCAAAGCTGTCTTGTACACCCAGCACAGATCCACATACACTCTAGCATTGATAATATGTTTTAAAATGCCTAGCCCTGTAATTTTATTTATTTGTATTTTATCTCTTAAATTTCATAAGCACTTTTACTTTAAGAGAATTTGCAAAGTTAAATTGTTTCTATTTAATTCTAAACACACAAATATAGAGATAGGTATATACATAAAGCAAAAAGCACAGTAATATACTAGAAAAAAGTTCCATTTTACAATTTAAAACTTATTGTTAATTATTTATGATTGTATGGATGTGTTCATAGTTTAGCAGCATACTTGAAAATCTGAAAATCAAGCAGGCTACTTCTACAGATATTCTTTCCCTCTGAGGTGTCCCAGCTTACCTCAAGGGAAGGAACACAACGTGTTTACAAAATCTAATTACATTTTAAGCTTTGAAATAATTTTGCTACCCTCAGAAGACATCACATTTCTTCTTTTCTCAAAGCCTAACTGATATTTAAACTAGGGATTCTCATGTTTTAAGAAAAATGAATCTATCTATCTCTTACACTTAATTATATAAACTTAAGATAGGAAAAGAACCAGGTGAGAGGCAACTAACACTGAATGTCAGTGATTTAGAAGCACAAGACGGGTGTGTACAGATACTGGTGGAAAGCAATGACAGATTCAGGATGATTTCTTCTCTCTATGCAAATGACGGTATGTAACAGTGATAGGCTTGGGATGCCTCTCCAGCTTAAAATGAGACTTTGGGCTATCTCTACCAATAATTACATAGTAATAAATTATAGACAACTTAAAGATAATTTCTATTTATTTATTTGGTCTTTTTGATCCAGGGTCTCTCTGTAGCCCCAGTTAGCCCAGAACTCACTATGTAGACCAGCCTGGCCTTGAACTCACAGAGATCTGCCTGCCTCTGCCTCCAGAACACTGGGATTAAGGGTGTGTACCACCCTGCCCAACTACAAGTTAAAGATATTTATAAATGCTTATTTTATATAAAATTTTCATCTTTTGTACAACCTGTACACCAAGTGTTTATCAATCAAAGACAACTTTAAAAAGTGAATATTATCTGTGCATTCTCTGTGGTGGGAATAGAGAACCGTTTTCTTCAAGGAGGAACATCTTAATGAAAACACCTTCTGAGTCATAAAATTACAAAGGTAATTTATATCCAAATCTGTTTATGCGCTGCTCACACAATAAAAGAGTTAATCTAGATGGAGTGGTAAAGAAGAACAATACAAATCAGCAGTTTACTATTTATTTAAACTAACTGTCCTTTGCTACTTTACATATGAAAAAAGCCAGGCACTAAGATATTGTGCAATTCATGTAAAACGTTTATTTCATTAGGCAGGTAGAGGTTTGAGATTCTCAAACTACGGTTCCAATTATAGCAAGAAATTAATAAGGAGTTTGCCAAACCAAATTAAATCAATAAACAGTGATTGTCAACCATTTTGGAAGATTTTCTGTCACAAAACTGAGAAGATCAAGCTGATCCCAAGAACTACTGATCACTTGGGAAGAGTCAGAATATTCAGATATATTCTTTTAAAAACAAAGGGATCTCACTAATTGGTGTTATAAAAATGAAGATTAAACTGTATTTTATAATGGAATCTATATTTTAATATAACTTGCTATTCCTTTTTTCTGTCAGAATAAAATTCTTAGTGTATATTACAGTCTCTCTTTCTAAGCAAGAAACTAATTATGTGGTTCAAATTTGCATAGTTTTGTACATTCCATTGTTTAATAACAATGGATTTAGAAATCTAGCTATACAGATTTTTTTTTATCTTCATGAGCACTAAATAAGACGGCTCACAGTTACCTAAGTCAGTACTATAAGGAAAATCATGAAAGTTTGCTCAGAAAGCAGAAAAACTTGTATTCTGTATTAAGATTTCTAAAGAGGGATCATGAAGTTTAAGTGAAGAATGTACTCCCGTAAGCGAGGATCTGCTGCTAACGAACACTGATCTATAAACAACTCAACTCCATTACCTTGTAAATATCCAAAAATCCACACTGGTGGTCGAATCTGGTGTAGAGCTCATTGAGCATGCTGATCACTTGCATGGGCGTGCACTGGGCACATATGGCCGTGAAGCCCACGATGTCCGAGAAGAGCATGGTGACGTCATCAAACTTTCTGGCCTGCACCTGCTGTCCTTGCCACAACTGCTGAGCTACATCACCAGGGAAGATGGAATATAGAAGGTCGACTGTCTTTTTCTTCTCCTCTTCCAGGGCCTGGTGAGTTCTTTCTAAAGTAGCTTTTAATTTATCCATCCTCTTCTTCAAGCCATCTTGAGCCTTTGCTTGCTCACCAACCAAAATAACGTCTCGGGTGGCATCGTGGATAGGGATGTCTGAGAGATGCAGCCCTCGACCCATGAGTTCATCCAGCTTGTCAACACATGGGGAACCCAAAAACAAAATGGAGTTTGATTCTGGGACATGGATCATCTGTCCTTTGATTTCCATCACCTGAAAAAATGACAAGGAATTTCGATCAGTCCTCTCCACAAGCAGGGCAAAATAATTATTACTTGGTAACTAAGAGGAACAAGAAATGTTTTCTTCACTGTACTGACTCACTGACTTAATACTAGCAAATTTTTATCTTATTCACAGCCAGCATAAACTTCATGGTTCAGAAGAGAAACAATTGTTCTGTGTCTTATTCAGTCATTTTCCAAAGACAGTGATGAAACACAAAGTGAGATCAACGAAAACTGAAACAGAAAAATAGTCTTATCCAAGATAAAATTACTCCCAGGTACATTATAGAATTGGTTTATGAGACAATTGAAAACTTTTCAGCTTGTTTAATAATAACAGAATTAGATAAATTCACCTGTCAAAATAACTACATTTAACTATCATTAAAAAGGCACTCCTTTCACAAACTAAAATTGGGAGCTTAAGATGAATCATAATAATTATTTGGCTTTGTATATGTCATTTTTCAACCAGTTACAGAACTTGAAAAAAGTAGCAGTCATCACACTGAATAGATTAGTGGGTAATTTAGGAAGCCCTAAAAATAATTTAGATCAGGTATCATTAAGTCAGTATTAGCAGAAAGCAGCATACACATAAATAAAATCACCCCCTCCGCAAATCAGAATAACACTAAACTAAGTCACTCACTCAGATAGGCTCTAGGGACAAATCATGTAAATCTACTCTTGCTTTCTGTGCCTTTCCATTGGAGAAATTTGGAGAACTGACATTTAATGGGAAACAGTGAAAGCGGTTATTATGCTCTCTTGACTTAGAACTCTACTGAGCACCTCAGAAAGAGGAATGTAGGCTGAGGAGACAGCTGCCCAGACAGGTTTACTTGCTTTGGACCCAGGTGCTTCCACAGAGCTGGTAAGAAAGCTGCATGTAATGAAGTGGAGTGGGCCAACTTAGAAAGCCTCTGTGAGTCCATGTCAAGTCCATTCACACACAGAATGTGCTCAGTATATGACTGTCCTTTTTTTTCCCCATAGAATGACTTGTAAAACTATAGGCTGAGAACAAATATGAGGTAAAACTATTCACCATCCCCACGATCTTATTCACAGAAGGATAAATGGAGCCCGTGCATGGTATAATTTTATAGAAGGAGTGCTTGATGCTCACTCTGTAAAGTTTCTGCTGTGTTCAGGATTTCATTCTTTCATTCATAATGTTCTCATCTACGCAACGAAGCATATACTCAATAATTTAACGTACTAATACTGTTCTGGGGGATAAAAATTGCCAGGTAAGTATTTTTTTCCTTAAAAAAAATTTCACAGTGTACTGAGGAACCCAATCGTTACAGGACAGAAAATCAGTGAGAAGTTTCCATTTTATGTTCCCCAAGCCAGAGGGCTTCTCAGAGAACTGCAGGCGATGGTTTGAAATAATGGTCCTATAGAGCATTTCTGGACTATTTCCTATAAGTCTCGTATGCCTTTTGTGGGAAGGGTATTATAAATGTCATATACTTCTGGATTGTGAAAAAATAAAGGGAAGAATAAGGAAGATATACATAATTTATACTCTCAGATTAAAAAATAGCATATAAACTTCTTAAAATTTCACTTAAGATCAAAAACCTTTATAAGCTTTATAGAGCTAATAATAACACTGAACAGTAATGATAAGGGATTTAAACTTTCTCTCTCTCTTCTCCTCCTCCTTCCCTCGCTCCATCCTTTCTTTCCTTCTTTCCTCCCTCCCTCCCTCCCTCCCTCCCTCCCTCCCTCCCTTTCATTTATTTTCAATTATTTTTTGCCTTCCTCATGCAACTGTCCTCTTTCTCCCCTTCAATTTCTGACCTGAATTTAATCCATCCCTCTCTGTCCCTCTTTCTGCCTGTCTCTCCCAACACAGCACTTCACTGCCCATCACTCTCCCGTTTGGTTGCTTGGTTTTCTCTCTTTTTCTGAGGTATTAACTACAGCACTTTCTTTTTTATCACAATTGATAGCTTTGCCTTTGCTCTTTAGGATTTCTCCTTATTCTAAAGAAATAAAAGTAGCTGTGCTGGAATCAGTGTATTTACATGACATATGTATGTGTATGTGTGCACACAGTGTGTTCATTCAAAAAATATAAAATATTTTTCTTTTCTTTACCATACAAGAAAAGCTGAGTTTAATAGCTTATATTTCTGTCTCAAAAGCATATAACATAAATATGTTCTTGATTTATAGGTGCTGCTTTTTAATTCTTTTGAAGTGTCAACTTCTACAGATTCTGGGAGGAAAAAATTACTATCTATATTACAGAAAATATAATGTAGGAAAAAGAAGCCTAAGCAAATAAATAACTCCTCTTTTAATAAGGTTTTATTAGTGAGTTTTTTCTTATTTAATTAGTGAGCAAATTCATCTGGAACTTTTGTATCACTGCCATAAATGTATTTTTATTTTAATTGGAAAATAATACAAATCTTTCTTTCTGAATTATTTTTGTTTCCCTATAATTATAGATTCCTAAACCTGTTATTATCTACATACATTTATTTAGCACTGCAAAAACTACCACAGAAACCATATTATCATGCAGAGAAATCACAATTGTAGAAAAGTGTTTAGTATGTAACTCTCTCTTGTGTCATTACTTCCTATTTTCAGGTTTTGATGAAATAGTATAAAAGGCATAATAAAAATAAAGTTTTATAAAATCTATCAGATTTCAGAACCTGGCAAGCATGAAAAAGTGATTATTTGATACTAGGTTATAATGAAGTGTTGAAAGTCATACTCTCTAAAGCCTTGGTAGTCAGTTTCTGTTTCATTACCTATTTTACTTTTTTATGTATGTGTAGCTGTCTATTAAAATATCTACACTATAGGATAGAGAGATGGCTCAGTGGTTAAGAGCACTGGCTACTCTTGCAGAGAACCTGAGTTCCATTACCTGCACACCACATGCAGGCTAACAACCATCCTTAACTCTTGTTCCAGGGGATACAACGCCCTCTTCTGACCTTCATGTGTATAGCACAACCTGGGTATACTTACATGCATGTAAGCAATATAGTAATACGCACACACTCACACAAAATAATAAATATATATATATATATATATATATATATATATATATATATTTAGATATCACTGTAAGAGCAGGAGAGATGGTTCACCATTTAAGAATACTGGCGGCTCTTACAGAGGACCTGGATTCAATCCCCAGGACACACATGATGGCTGACAACTATCTGTCACTCCAATTCCAGGGGATCCAATGATCTCTTCTGACCTCTGCAGGCATTTCACAACATGGTGCACTTACACACAAGCAGGCAATGCACTCATACACATAAATATAATAAATAAGAGCTATCACCATAATCAGTAATTAGAAAATGCATACACCATATAACTGTATGTAACATATTTCATGGTTTACAAAATCTGAACATAGTATAATTCATATCTTTGAGATGCTTCAAGTCTTATTAGTTATTTAAGGCAGTGCTAACGGTATACAAGTAAAGATTTGAAAGATATCAGACTTGGATTTGAATTCTAGCTCTCCATCAGCAAAATGTGCAAACTGAATTACACTCAGTTATTCATCCTTTCAAAACCTTATCCTTCAACAAAGAGGATGGTCAAAATGCTGAAGAGGATGGTGTCTGTCTGTTGTTGACAGATCTATTGGATACCTGCTCTGGGCTATTTACTATACTGAGTGGTGAGGAGGCTTCATAGTAGGAGAAAAGGAAGGAAAATAATTGCAATATTAAATATATACCAATATGACAGCAAAGAAACTTTAGAGTGACCTTCCCAACAGGTAACTGAAGAGAGAAGTGTGTATTTGCATGCCTATCTAGTTAAATTTGGGTGCACAGCACTTGGGAGGCATAGGCTGGTGGATCTCTGTGAGACCGAGGTCAACCTTGTCCATCTCACCAATTCTAGGCCAGTTGGGGCGGCAGGGTGATATTGTCTCAGAACAAAAGTCTCTTCTAGATGTGTCTTTTGGTCTTTCAGATCTCCGAAATACAATTTATGAAAAACACAGTTAAAGCTCCCTGGCTCTTGAAGAATTGAAAGGGATTCTAGCCTGGCTTTTGTTCTCACAAAGCAATAATGACTTTCAATAGACTACCTGTGTAAAAAAAAGTTAAAATTAAAAAAAAAACTGGAAGACAATAAATGTCTGTATGAAAGTGTGCAGTGAAGACTACTGACCACGGCAATTCCATGGGGGACAACAGTTTATTGGAGAACTACCCTGGAATTGCCTCCTGGGATCAGGGAGACAGCAACCAGCAGGTGAAGTCAGACATTTCTTATAGACAGTTAGAGGCTTGGGTAACTTCCCATGGTGGGAGGGGACGGGAGGGTTCGGATGGGTCAGCAGGTCTAAATTTGATTAAAATCTAATAACTCAATAATAAAATCTAAAAATTCAATAAGACCATTTTTTTAAAATTCTAAGTTGCTACCACAAAAATTTAAAATACACAACCATAAAGTTAATGTAGAAATAAAAAGACCCCTAATAGCCATCTTGAACAAAGAACAGAGCTGAAGGCATCACAGAGTCTGAGTAAAACAAAACAGACTACACATCTGTAACACCAGATGCTGGTGTGTTCTCAGTTAGACCATCAGAACTGAAAAGAGGCTCAAAGGACGATGCACAGTTCTGTAAACCAAACTTCAGAAGAGATACCAGAAGAACACAAAGAGAAAAGGAGCATCTCTTTAGTAACTGCTGTTGGGAAAACTGGATACCGCACATGTAGAAGAATTAAATCAGATCCGTATTTCACAAGACATAAAACTCTGCTCGATGTGGTTCAGATTTAATTATAAGACAGCAAAGTGTGACCTGCTGTCAGAGCACACAAGAGAGGTGTTCCCTGACATGGGTTCATGCAGCGTAATCCCCAAAGTTGACACATGGAATTTTAACAAACTAAAAAGCTTCTTTATAACAAAAACTTTAACAAAATGGAAGGACAGCCTAGGGTTTAGGAGAAAATATTTACAACTCAGACATCTGATGGTGGCTTTAAATAAAAATATTCAAAAATCTTGACAAATACCAAAAATTTCAAAAGTTTAAATAAATAAACTTGCAGCAAAGGACATTTGGGTACAATTGCTCGACTGACTAGGCCTTAACATATGTGACAGAATGCATGAGGTCTGGTGGGGTGTGTACGGATGGGGGAGGGAGTATAAATTCAATTAAGAATTATTGTATGGAATGCACAAAAACTCAAAAATATTTTAAAACTTAAATGTACAAAAGTCCTAAATAAGCATTTCTCAAAAGAAAACATATAAATGGCCAAGAGGTGTAATCATGCATCTTAGAATCACTTTCCAGTTAGCAGAGGATCAGATACACAGCAGTGGTCGCTTAAATATGTCATTTAATTCGTAAAACCGTAGACTACAGCATGCACACCGCAATGAAAACATCTCACAAAATATCCTCAGTGCATGAATAACTATGAAATAATGTTCAGTATCAACATGGCCAATCCTCAAGGAAATGCAAATTAAAACCACAATGAGATACCACTTCCAACTTGTTAGAATGTCTATTGTCAGAAAGACTAAAGACAATAGATGTTGATGAGGATGCCCATCAAAGAGAAGACTTGCATACGGTTGGAGAGCATAGAAATTAGTACAGCCATAGCATAAAATTAAAATTAGAACTTCTGTAAGAGCCAGAAATTCCAATAGTGTGTATACATCCAAAGGAAATGAAATCTGTGTGCTAAGGAGATACCTGCACCTTCAATCTCATGAGATCTTAATTCACAAAAGCCAAGATACAGAATTACATCGAGTGCCTAGGAACAGATGAAACAGTATATGTGGTGCATTGCTCATAACTAAATGTACCATGTATACACAGAGGAACAGCATTCAGCCTTCAGTCATACGCCACACAGATGAATTAGGGAACATTTAAAGTGAAATATTTCAGGCATAAAAGACAAACACTTAACTACCACACGGTCTAACCTATACTTACAGTGCCGAAATGCCAAATCAATAGTCTCCAAGAGTAACATAAAAGGTTGGTTATCATTATAAGAGCCTTATTGTTGGAGCACTGAGAGATGTTGATCAACATTAGAAGGAAAATAATGAAAACAAAATCATACAGGACATTATCTGTTTCGCTTTCTCATTATTTACATTTTATAATTCAACTGGATGTTTGTGTTTTGGTTATTAAAATAAAATTGTCCAAAAAAGGAGATAATTAAAAGCAAAGAAAAAAGAAAAAAAAAAAAACAAACCTTTCTTCTATGGGGCTATGGATTTTTAAAATGTCATTCCAAATATCTGCATTTGGTTTTAAATTGGTTTAATATCTACAACATGCCAGTAACATGCTGTGAAGGAATTAAAATGGAACATTTTCCCCTTTAACTAAAGTGAATCATAGAATCTATGTGATTTAAATGATATGAACATGAGTCTAATTAAGCTGCTATTTATTCAATGTACTGAACTTTTACCTTTGAGAAAATAAAATTCATGTTATTATAAACTTTGTGGAAAAAAAAAAAAAACCCAAACCAGAACCTGAATCCTTCACACATTTCTTATTTTCTTGCTTATTTTATTTTCCCATGTGTTTATATTTACATTTATTTTCGTTCTTTAAATCTCAGAATCTTACTCTATAAAGGAGTTTGAATTCTGTTTTGATAGATGTACCAGTGTAGAAACCCTTAACCGAGGGTGAATTAAAGCTTCACAATTAGATGTGATTCTTCTTAAATGCTAGAGAGACCCATGTGATACTTAAAGGAAATAGGTTTGTACTTTATTGCTGGGAGAACATCAATATGTGTTTTGGCATTCTATTGCACAATTTTTCCAAATGTGAAATGCTTATGCTTTGCTTTTACATTCTTTATTCATTTTTATTTAATAAGTATTAAACTCCATGCTGTGTGGGAAATATCAAATTGATTTGCAGTTTTTAATACCTTACATACACAGACTTTTTTGACTCCCAAAGGGTACAGACTTTATTTCAGCCCATTCACACCATTAGTAAATCACACAGATTGGAAGACAGAGTAAGGAGTGAGAGATGGTTCAGTGGGCGAGAGTGCACACTGAGCTGAGCTCCCACATCAGGTGGCTCACAACTGCTTGTAACCCCAACATCAGGAAACCCAACAAATGCCTCTACGGCACCTGCATTCATATGCACAGACACAGAGGCATATAATAAAAAATAAATCTTAAAAAAAGTGCTACTCATCAAAGAAGCTTCTTTTTGTAACAGATGGAGGCTACTATAGACTTCTGTAACTGGTCACACAGAGAATACATGTCTGAGAGATGCCTAGCCTACACGACATCTCTACTATGGAACCTCTATATCTAAGGCTCAAGAAACACAGTGCAACTGGGGGTGGAAAGAATATTAATACACCCCTCACCTCTCATCAGTGAAGCTTCCTCAGACAACCCAGTGGGATGCACACAGAAGGCCACAACTGGCTAAGTTTTAGAGAATAAGAGACTGCAGAATATCTGTTCCTCGATAGGACTCCTATATAAATCTCATCCACCCATGGTTCAGGGACCATTAAGGAAGAGGAGGCCAAAAGATCATAATAGCCAGGGCTGGTCCATGACCCTAGGGAGACAGAGGCTTTCAGGACACTGGAAGTTTGCTTGTGTGAACTTGTGGCAATGGTGGCTTTAAGCCCAAGACCCTGGCTGACTCAATCAGACAAGGGTCCAGAGTGGAAAGAGAGAAATGGACAGCAGGCCAGCTCTACCCTGGGAACTGCAGGAGACTGATCATTACTGAGTGAGGGAGAGTAGACTTTCTTTATGATCTCTAGATAGGCAGAGTAGACTTCAGTAGATAAACTTGTACCAAATGACATCTGGGTACAAATGCTTGACTGAGCAGGACTTAACATGTATGGTGTTATGCAGAAAGTCTGGTGGGGGTCACAGATGGGAGGATATAAATTTATTAAGAACTGTTGTACACAATGTACAAAAGCCCAATAACAATATTTCAAAAATTCACATAGTCCAAACTACATAGATATGCAATCCCCTTAATTAATTTTAATGCACACTACAATTTGAACACTATATAGATAAATTACGCTCCCCAAAGGAGTCTGAACTTTAAAACAACAAATACCTAATCACAAATGGGAAGCTAATGGGAGAATTATAAATTATTTTTGCAAGTCTCTAGCATTTACTTCCTTTCAAACATCACAATTCCTATATGCTTTACAAATTTATTGTGTAAATGAAATGATACAATATACACTGATCTTAATTAGGCAACTGTAAGAAAACTGCTAGTCAATAATTGAGACCATGACACCAAGAAGGATTATAGACTGGGGGCCAAATATGGTTTGTAGCTATTTTTCTTGTACATATCAGAGAATGCATTTCGTTTCATTAAAGGATACAGAAAGAAGAAAGAAGGAGGGGGAGGTAGAAAAAGAAAAACAGCAGCAGCATGGTACGCTCTGTAAAGCCAGAAACATCTACTCTCTGGCTCTTACAAAAAAGGTTTGGCATTTTTGCTGTGTGTGGTGGTTTGAATGAGAAATGTCCCCTAGAGGATCCATGTATTTGAACACTTGGAATCTAGTTGGGGAAGGAGGTCATGGGACCTTTAGGAGACGTGGGCTCTCCGGAGGAAGCACGTCACTGAAGGTGGGCTTTGAGAGTTCATAACCCTGCCCCACTTCCAGTTTCTCTCTGTTTCTCGTGTGTGCGTGAAGACATGAGCTCCCAGCTTCCTGCTCTGGACACCTCCCATCAGGTGTCCCCTGCCCTTATTGGCTCTCCCTTTGGAATCCTAAGTCCTCTTATAAACTGATCCATAAACTCTCTTATAAATTGAAAAGCAAAGAAAGAACATTGAACAACTCTTTCTTGCTTACTGCCTACAGGAATGCTGCACCCCTGGGGTACTTCTGTCACTCTTCCATCAGTCACATCCCTCACGGATTTGGGTTCTGGGTCTCCCATCCGTGAACTAATCAGGCATACCTTGCTTAGATTTTCAGGTCAGAAGAAACAGGGAGTGTTCAGAGTAATATGGCTGTAGACTTTGGATTTTAGTTCTATATATCTGACTTATAAAATTATATCTCAACCATCTATAACAGATACAATAACAATTTCATTAAATATTCTGCAAAGATGAGAAACTGCATTCTCTCTTCAAGGAAATATTAAAGAAATGTTAACGCACAAGGCACTAAACCATTGTTACAGAGAGATAAATGGGGTGTCATCAGAGAAACAGAAAGTGAAAACTTACTGACCATTTTAACCCAGACAAGTTAACACAGTGTATACTGGTAAGGCCAAAATAATGACTGTCCTCCAATTACTATGTTTATACATGTATGTGTGTTTATGTCAAAGTAGTTCTTTTTCTATTCCTTATTTCATTTAATTTCTGAAAATCAGGGTTAGTAGGCAGTATAGGGTGACTGTTTTATTGTTCATATGGTGTTTGGCAATTTGAAAAACCAAAAATTGTATTTATATTTTAAATTTAATTTTTTAAGTATTCCAGCACTCAGAATATAGAGGCAGAGGTCAGAAATTCAATGTCAATCTCAACTGCACAATGAGTTCCAGATCAGCCTAGACAACATGAGACCCTATCTCAAATAAAATTAAGAAAAAGTAATGCTGGGCAGAGGCATTAATCCCAGCCCTTGGGAGGCAGAGGCAGGTGGGTCTCTGTGAGATCCAGGCCATTCTGGTCTATATAATGAGTTTCAGGTGGACTAGGGAGACCCTGAAAAAATAAAATACAAATGAATCAGTCCTGATATCTTCCCTCTTGGGGATTATATGCTAGTACAGGAGATAGACACATTTTAAATGATAGGTAGGTAAGTAGGTAGATAGACAGATTGATGATAAATAGAGATAGATGTTATAGAGAGATGTTATATATAGATGATAGATTCATGATAGATGGGTAGATGATGATGATAGATGATATACATCAATGATAGATGGACAAATGATAGATGATAGATACATAGATGCTATAGATAGATGATAGATGGGTAGATGATGGTAATGATGGATAGATAATAGATGATATATAGATTGACGATTAATCAATAGATGATACATAAATGAGAGATGATAATTGATAGAGATGATAGATGATAGGATAGATAGATATGGATAAATAGATGATCAATAAAGCTAGGCTTAGTGCCTGGTGCCCAGAGATAGGCAGAGAGAAGTGAAGCTGCCATGAGAGCTGTGAGGAGGGACCTCAGTATGAAGAGTCTGAGATTTGGGACACGTGCATGGTCAGGGAGCCCAGTTAGTGTTTCCAGAGCTGAATCTTTAAAGAAAATTAGAGTCATTCTTACTCACTGCCATCTAAAATTTCACCATCTGGAGGGAGGAGAACAGCTCATAAGACTCAGGAAACTAATGAAACTTACAAGAGTCACAAGGCCACTTCCCTAGGTATATAAGCACTGAACAGCTTCTGGATAAGAGGTCTACAAGCTGTGCAGAGAACCTGAGGACACAACTTTCGGGAGTTGTCATCTATACTGCAGCAGGCCCTGTGACAGGCAGCTTGAGGTACCCAAGCTCCTGTAAACATAAACTTACTGGTTCACTCAGCTCCACCAGAGTGGAACTGTTTCTCTGGTCTGTCACTAGTGCCCTATCCAAAGAAAACGCATATTTGTTCATATTCCCCCAGAAGGAGGCAGGAAGCACCACCCCTCAGGTGTGAATGGAGAGGGCTGCACACAGAGATTCCTAGAGTGAGTTGCTAAAAAGGCAGGGAGGTGAACGAAGACGTCTCCACATATTCATCCTCATTCACTTTCCATTGTACCAGAAAATGTATTAAATAATGTGGACACGGACAAGCTGATCAAATAGCTTGTTAGTACATTACTCAGAAATGAATTGTAAAAACATTTTAACAAATGTATAATCTTTTATAAATATTAAAATATTACATGAATGTTCCCCCCCAATAATTGCAGAAACATCAGAGATGAAAAGTCTCCCCTTATAACTGAAATAAAACTATTGTATATGAGAAATTAAATGTTCATTTTATTAACCCATTCAGGGACTTGAGTTCCCTGTGCATATGCTTAATGTATATCAAGGGTTTGCTCAACAAAGCCTTCCTGTGATGGAATAGTAGTCTCTTAAATATCTCTGAGTTAGAACAGCATGATACAATTTCCAGTCTTTCCATTTACACTGTTGGAAACCCTCAATTGAGATCATTATAATTGGAGAAACCAAGGCCAGGGCGGGTTGGGTGAATTGATAGTATTAGTTCAGTTAAGTTGGAGAATTTTGTCTGGAGTCTGGCCTACCTTCCCCATGATGTTATCCAGACTTGTAGGGGGATGAAAGGCAAGGGACTAAAGAAACTAAAAATTATAGCAGTTTCAAGCCTACTTCCCTCGCTTGCTGGCTGAATGTTACATGGCACCTCAGAGTTTTAGCAAACTCATTAGGAGGACTGTGACAACAATTATCCAGAATAGCATTTGGATAAAGTTTAAGTGAGATAAAACACATAAAAATCACAGCCCAGCATTCATCTATGCACACACTCAACAATTATTATCAATTATCATTGCTAATGAGCATAGGGCATGATTATTGATGACAGATGAAAGACACTGAAAATGGAAACTGGTAACAGAATTATATTGAAAAGGCTTTCTTCTTTTAATTTGTAATGCTAGGAGTCAAGCCCATCACCTTGTGTGTGCTAAGTAAGCATTCTATCCACGAAATACAAACCTAGTGCAATGATTTATATTACTACATAAAGCTCCATTGAAAAGGCACAGAATATATTTGTCTTAAAATATATTGCAGCATCACGTTCACAATGAAAACTTTGAAATAGATGTCTATAAATAGATTTCAATGTAGTTCCATCAAATGAAAGTTTCACAAGTGGTACGAAGTGTCACGTAAGTTACAAAATGACTACTTGAATTTGCATTGAGAAAATGTCTCTCACACATAGATACTTAGAATTTGATTTCCTAGGCAACAAAACCAATGTATTAAAGTCTCTTTGACAAGAAGGGACAGCTAAAGAAACACCCCTTAGAAGCTGCCTGAGACTCTGAGAGGCACAGGGGTCACTGGAAAATGGAGAGAATGTACACAAAGACAGGTAGGGGAAAGTTCAGAGGCCCAGATGGAAGACAGCAACACAATTAGAGCAGAGACTGAAGGGGAACTGGCTAAGGGCAATTCAAGTTACGGACGTGGGGCTGAGTTAGGACCATGGGACTGTGATCCTGGCCTGTGTGATTCCCAGTGTCTTTCTCTACTGTCTTAAACAATCATGGCGCCTACTTTTCTAAACTGACATACTTAATCACATGATAAAAGGAGAATGGATCTTGCCATCCTCCTGCAGCTGGGTTACTCAGAGATGTCTAAACTGCCTCAGAACTGTGGTGTGAACCAGAAATAAATTATCACTGTGTTAAGAGAGTAGGATTCAAATATTGTTGCAGCAGATAGCAGTGTTTGCCTTGAATAAGACAGCAGGTCTTGGTAAAAATCACTTTCCCTATCTCCATCACACACATAAAAAATGATATTAACTCATGTCTTCTCTGTCTAGGACCTAGGTGGGATGAGTCCATCATGATCCTTTATCAACTGCACTGGATCATGTTCACTTCCACTTTCATTAATGTGCCCATTTTAAGGTGGGATGTCTCAATTAAAGAAAGAGACCTGGAGCCTAAGGCAGAAGGGTAACAAATTCAATGCCACCCGCCCTAGGCTACCTATTCAGATCCTGTCTCAAAAACAAAATCAGGGGACTGAACATATTACTCAGTTGGGTGAATTGCTTGCCTCACAAGCAAGAGGGCCTGAATTTGGATCCTCAGAAGCCAGATAAATAGCTGGCACAGTGATCACTGATGGAGGGGCAGAGTCAGGTCAGTCCCAGGGCTTACTGACCAGCTAGCCTAACTGAATGGATGAGTTAGTTCGCTATGATACTGTGTCTCAAAAAATAAAATGGGCTATGACTGAGGAAGACACCCAACATTGATCTTCAGCCCCAAATACACAAGCACACATATGTCTGCACACCTGCATACACACATGCACATACCCACATGAACACCACATACACACATGTACACACACACACAAACTAAAAAATCAAAAATTTCACAAGCAAAAGAAATATTATGTACTTGGTTGCATGTTCATTCAACATGAATTGTTATGAATTATAACTAGACAAAAAAATTTTAATTAATTGTTTTTATTTACTATTTTTTATGTTTATTGTGTATTGCTTGCATGGGCACCCATGTCGTACAATGCCCGTGGAGGTCAGAAGAGGGCATTAGATTCCTCAAAACTGGAGTTATGAATGGTTGTTAGCCGCCATGTGGTTGCAGGGATTAAAGCCAGGTCTTCTGTAAGAGCAGCCAGTGCTCGTAACTGTTGAGCCATCTCTTGAGCCTGAGATCAAAGGGGTAGATTAATCCTTCCAAACTCAACTAAATATATTATTACAGTCAGATAATTTCAGTTTTCTAAGTTACTGTAAATAACTAAATTGGTTTCTAGGAACTACTTCCAAGTAGTGTGTAAATTAATGTATTATTTAAGAGAATATTGAAGGAATGGTCATTCTAAAGCTGAAAATCTGCAGGACAAAGTCTGTATTAGAGACTTTATTCCTTTTCTGGTATTTATTTTTAAATTCAAATATGTCCTCTCATTTAATTTTACAGTCAACTGTAATCTGAGAAGATCTGACTGAACTACGAAAATTTACTGATGTATCTGAACTCAGGAAATACAGGGCCAGGATGAAAACATGGCTGCTCTCATTTTTATGTAGCTCAGGCTGGCCTTACACCTCCAATTTTCCTACTCCGCCTCCCAAGTCCCGGAATTACCTGAGTGCACCACCATGCCCAGCTCTGGTGTCTCATCTTCATCATGTACATGACTTACATATTACATATTCTGAGGTTATGGATACTAGATTGCTGACAAAATGGGGTGGTGGAATTAGGCACAATAAAATCCTTTATGCTAAGCCTCCGGAACATCTGTATACTTGATTGTTAAATGAACACTTGCTAGACTGCCAACGTTTATTACCACATGGTACTCAGAAACACCCACTCCCACTATGTCAACCACCTCCTTCCTTCCTTTCTGGGCTTTATGTCCCTTCGTAGCACGGAATATTGATTACATGGATTAGTTTACTCCTTATCCTTGCCTTTATCTATCGTGTTGTCAGGATGCAGGACCCTTAAAAGTGAGAATTTCTTTCCGTTGGCTCCTTGCTGTGTTTTCTGCAAGGTTTGGAATACTGCATGCCACAAACTATAGAGACTACAAATATTTAAAGTTCTTAATAAATCCACATTAAAGTTTAAAATATAGAATATAGTTTGCTAACCAAAGAGAAAAATCTTTTGCTTTACATCAAGCCTTAAACTTTAAAAAGTATTAAATTTATTATTTTCATTTTATGTGTATGAGAGTATTGTCTGGATATATGTAAGTGCAGCCGTGTCATACAGTGCTCACAGAGAACAGAAAAGGGCATCAAATCTCCTGGAACTGCCATTACAGTTGGTTGCTAGTCACCATGTAGTGCTGGGAACCAAAGACAGGTCCTCTACAAGAGCATCTAGTACTCTTAACCACTGAGCCATTTATTTCCAGGTCCTCAGCTTTTTAATGGATCAGCTCTCTTTACCCTTCCTTTAAGTGCATAAAACATATAAACAGGAAAACATAAAGGCAGCTATACAGTAGGAATCTCTTATTGACCCAGTTAGTTCTTCTCTAAAACAGAAAGACTTCTAATGTATGGTTGATAAACAATTTTGAATACATTCAAGTGATATCTTGATATACACAGACACTGGTAAGCAGTTGCTAAAACTACATACATCCTTCCCCTCACATGGGTAGTTTATCATCTGGGGTGAGAATATTTAAAGCCTATTTGCTTTGCATTTTTCACACAGACACACAGAACGTAATTATCAATCACAGTCACTGTGCTGTTCAATAGGTCTCTGGAACTCATTCATCTTAAAATTTGTAAGTTTAAGTAGCACAGAGAGGAACCTGAGATTCCTGGATTATACTTCTGATGCTGGAAGGTGTGAAAGGTCTCTGACATCTGCAACACCCCTGAAACCATTTAAAATGAGCCAGTACATCCATTATATCCAATCTGCTTGAAAACAAGACACTGCGATCTGGTGAAGAAAGCATGCAAATACATCAACCATCTATAAATCCATGTGTCTGAAAAATAAGGTATCACCTCTCTGCCACAGCCGTAGTGGCAGTATTGGTACTAAAAAAGAAAGAATGGCACTTATTTTAGTATTTTTTCTGCATTAATACTGGCCAGGGTAAGGTTACTGTGAAAAAGGACACTTGGAAATTAGAACAGGGAGAAACAGGTGACTGATAGGGTCCCCACTACTTCCGACAGTGCTTTTACAGGTATACACAATACATTGCTTATGACAGGATAGTGCCAGAGTGGATGAGTCTAGATCAAGAGGGACTATCATGTCCTTTTCAGTAGGCTGGAGTTCAGTGAAATTCACATTATGAGTTGTGCTCTCAAGAAAGTAAACTGGCTGTATCAGAAGTGTCAGTGAAGCTCCAGGGGGTAGATAAGGGTCCAAGACATAAGTCGTGAGAGACCAAGAACTGAGAATAGTTCAAGAGTAAGAAAAAAGATATGCAAACACACACGCGTGCACACACACACACACACTCCAGAAACACACACACACACACACACATATACACACAGGCATGAAATTCCTAATTGTTGACATGGCTGCCATTCCTTTTGTACCTCACATTGGGTGATCATCAATTTTAAATGGTTCTGTCTTTATAAGATCTCCAATGAAGAACACTGCTATTAATTCCCTTTCAAAAGATGTTATCACCTCAATGCTGAGCACAACAAGACAAAAAAAATCAAGCTTGGAGATAAGTTTTAAGAATTTCATTCTCTATTTCTCAGAAAAACTTCAGAAACAGGAAGGTTTTAGTTGAACAGGACAGTAATAGCTCAATATTTTATATTAATGATTTTCTCACTGTGTTGTTCAATTTATTTATTACAATGTACCAGTAACTTTCCATGACTCAATGGAGAACAAACATGTTCTCATCAGTATCTGCACCAGTTATATTAGGTTATTTTCAGGTTTTTGTTTTTTATGTAGTTTTTCATTCTTTTAGAACATCATACGCATGCACAGTACATGCATAAATGTATTCTGGTCATATTCATCCTCCACTCCGGTCCATAACTCTGCCCAGATCCACCTCAATCTCTCCCATTTGATTTCTTAAATGCCTTTTAATTTTGAATTTTTGTGTATTTCATATAATACATTTTAATCATATTTAGGCCCCCCTCCCCTATCTGATCTCCCCCCATAGACCACCCACAGGATTTCACACATTGTCATATATATATATATATATATATTCTGTCATATATATATTGTCATATATATATACATATACATATATATGACAATATATATATATGTTAAGGCCCATCAAGTCCAGCTCTTGCACCCAGTTGTTCCTAGGAGTGAGTTCCTCTACTGGACCCTGGTCAGCCTGTCTAGTGTCACTCCCTGAAAGAGGATCAACTCTTCCTCACCCAGAAGTAATCAGATGCCAATAGTTTCATGGCTAAGGTTGAAGCCTCCTGCCCATTTCCCCAGTTCTGTGCTGGATTTTTGTCTGACTGAGTTTGCATGTGCCTTGTATATGATGTCATCACTGCTGTAAGTTCATCTGAGCAAGCTCCCAGAAGCCTGGAAGATGCTGTTCCTTACATCCATGTACCACCCATGTCTCTTACATTCTTTACAACCCCTCTTCCTCAATGGTCCTTGGGCCTTGAATGGATGGGGTTTAATAGAGGAGTCCTGTCCAGGAACATACACTCTGCAGTCTCTTATTCTCTACACTTTGGCCAGTTGGGGACTTCTGTATGCATCACCCTCTGTATGCATCACATTCTGTATGCATGAGGAAGCTTCACTGGGAAGAGTTGAGAGATGGATTAGTTTTCTTTCTACCCCATTCTACTGTGTTCTGTTAGTCTTGGGTGTAGAAGTTGCATTGTAGTTGTGTCACTCATCTCACAGATACTTATTCTCTTTGTGTGACCTGTTGTGAAATTCTGTAATAGCCTCCATCTGTTGCAAAATGAAAGTTCTTTGATGAGTGGTGACTGGTATACTTGTCTGCAAATTTCATGATTTCACCTTTTTTTACCATGGAGTAGGACTCCATTGTGTAAATGTATCCCATTTTCATTATCCATTTGTCAGCTGAAGGACATTTAGGTTGTTTCTATGTCTTAGCTACGTAGACTGCAGGTTAGTCAGGCACTCTCAAGCAGCCTCACAGGGATGGGTCCAAGATCCAAAGAGAGGGGAACTACACTCAGTTTATTACTCTGCTATCATTTTTCCATTCCTTTCTCGCTTTCGGAACATGTTATCTGCTCTGCCTCCCTGACTCACACTGTCGTCTTCGTGGTGCCCCACACTCACACAACCATTCTCTCCACTTTCTCCTCAGCTGACTGCAAAGGTACCACCTTCAACAGCCCTGCTGCTTCCTATGAACAATTCAGATCTCAAATGCCTCCGGGTAGCTGTGTTTACTTCTCCTTTAGTATTTGTCTATTTAGATTCCCAACGAACAGAGCTTTTAAAACACCACGACCTTTAGCTATATACATCCACTCACATATATATTATCTGGGTATTTTACGAACTAATACATTTCCCCAGGGTTTTTCACACTACCTAAGTATGATTATCTCTGATTCCTCTCTCTCCCTGTGTTGCCCTGACCCCTCCTCACTGAGTACACCCCATTGTTCCCATTTCCCCCTTGATAATGCTTGTGTCCTACTATTCCCCTCTTTCAGTCTCCCTCTCCTCCACCGCCATGGTCCCTTTGTTCTTGGTCCTTGCAGTTACTTTATGGTATAAACTCACATATAAGTATTAGAGCTAGGATTCAGAAACGAGAGAACACGCTTGCCTTATTTTTCCGAGACTGGATTACCCCATTCAGTAGAACAGTTTCTATTCCACCCATGACACCTTTTGTGTTTGTTGGTCTGACAGCACCTTCCCAGTACCAGCCCACCTGGAAGTCATTATGTAGAACATGCTGACCTGAATCTTTAATCCCAAAGCCTGGATGAAAGGTATACACTATCACACCCAGCATTATGATTACTTTTAAAATATTTTATTTATAATTTTTTATTTTATGTTTATGAGTGTTTTGCCTACATGTATGTAAGTGTACCCCTGCTATGAAATGCTCACTGAGGTCAGAAGATCCCATGGAAGTGAGGTTACAGATGGTTGTTAGCCACCATGTGGGTACTGAGAACCCCAGTCCTCTGCAAGAGCAGTCAGTGTTCTTCACTGAGTCATCTCTCCAGCCCCATGATTTCATTCTTTAACAGTCAAATGTAGCTCCATAGTATAAATCTAACACATTTTCATTATCCAGTCATCACTTGAGGGGCAATTATGTTGTTTCCGTGTCTTACTTGTTGTGAAGAGCTGTAAAAATGACTGAGCAAGTATCTCTGTCATTGGATACTAAGTCCTTTGGGTATATGCCAAGTAGTGGTACAGCTGGATCACAGCATAGATCTATTTTTAGTTTTCTGAGATTATCCACACATACTTCCATAGTTGCTGTACCAGTTTGCAATCTACCAGAGGCAAATGAAGTCTCCTTTTCCCCACACCCTCACCAACACTGGTCAGTTGTTCTTTCGATCTTAGCCATTCTGACGGGGGTAAAATGAATTCTTAAAATGATTACAATTTGAATTTCTCTAATTACTAAGGATGTTGAACACTTTTAAGGTAGTGCTTTGTCATTTTTATTTCTTCTTTTGAGAACTCTGTTCAGATCTGTAGCCCATTTTTTTATTGGTCCATTTGTTTTCTACATTTTTGTTCATTGAGTTCTTTGTATGTTCTGGTAATTAATTCTCTAGCAGATATGTAGCTGGCAAAGATTCTCTCCCACTCCATGGTCTACCTTCTTACTCAATTAAGTGTTTCCTTTTCTGTACAGAAGCTTTTTAGTCTAATGAGTTTCCATTTGTCAACTGTTTGCCTTAATTCCTGAGCAAATGAAGTTCAATTTGGAAAGTTCTTTCTTGAACCCATTTCTTGTAGCGGTCTGCCTATTTTCTTCTAACAGTTTCAGTACTTCAGGCTTCACATTGAGGTCTTTGATTCTTGTGCAAGTAATTTTTGTACAGGTTGATATAGATCTAATTTCTTCTTCTACACATGCAGATCTAGTTTTCCAAGCACCATTTGTTGAAAATGTCTTTCCTCCAAAGTGTAGTTTTGATATCTTTGTCAAGTATCAAGTGACTGTAATCTCATGCACTAGTGTTCAGCTCTTCTATTTGATCCCATTGATGTACACGTCTGTTTTGTGTCCAAATTACTATATGATATACTAAGATAGACTATAGAATTTGATATAGCACTCTCCCAGCATTGCTCTTTTTGCTCAGGATTGCTTTGGCTACCTGGGGTCTCTGGTACTTCCACATGAACTTTAGGGTATTTTTTTTCTATTTCTGTAAAGAATGTAATAGAGATTTTGATTAGGATTGCATTGAATCTGTAAATTGCTTTGGCAGGATGATCATTTTCACAGTACTGAATTCTATAGATTCATGAGCCCTGGAGGTCTTCCCATTCAGTGTCTCTCTCCATCTCTTTCTTCTGTGATTTAGTTTTCATTGTAGAAATTTTTCATGTCTTTAGTTAGGTTTATTCATAGATATTGTTAGTGTAGTCTAAGAGACTACAAAAATAATATAAGGCACTGCCACAGCCCTTGACTGCCTCCCAGAACTTGAAAGTAAAGAAACAGCATACTACAGAGGGCTTGGATTAATTGGGCTGAAACTGACCTGGAAACCTCTTTCCCAAAGTAACTCTCACAGTATGTGCACTGCCAAAGGAGAAACACCGTCAATGCTCCCACCCAGCTGTAAAGCCTATGAACTACTACAATGACCAGCTCAGCAAACCATCTCTATTGGTGCAACAGTGGCACTTTTATCTGGAGGGTAATTAACAGCGGTCTAATTGGACTTAAGGCCCACTCAGTGGGAATGAAATCACGTATGGTACTGTAAACATAAGCAAGTACACATGATTGGAGAGGTTGTAGACCCTAGAGAAGAATCCACTACTGTCACTTTCAAATTAAACCAACCTAATTTCTTTACTATTTTCTAAACACGTGTCCTTATATTCACAGACAAGTATAGTTCTCATCACCTATCAAAGAACATTCTTTCTGCAACAGATGGAGACTATTACAAACATCCACAACCAAAATGCTGGATGGGAGGCTGAGTCAATCACTCTTTCCTGTGTTCCCATTTATGTCATCACTGTATTTTGTAATTTTGACCTGAAATCTAGGTTCCTAAAATAATGAGGACATTTTAACCTCTAGTCTTCTTAACAGTGTCTATCAAGGTACATTCTAGGTAAATAAATATGAACAACATAGTTATGACAAACTTCCTACAACAGAGGGACAAAAATGACCCTTCAAAGCCCGCAGTCTTCTATATCTCACTGCTTCTTGGAAAATTCTTTGTAATGCTTGGCATGCGCATCAGTGCCTATATAAATGTTTCAACAAACATGCAAAGAAGATGTCATCTTTTCATTGCTTCTCAATGTCCTACTTTCTTCTTTACAAACACAATCATTTATTGTCAGAGACTCTTCATTTTCTCATGCATGATTTTCTATGCCTCTGGGCCCTGTCTAGAACTCCAAGAGAAAAACTTGGATGGATCTTATCCCTTGACTCCCTCACACTCTGGTTTCCATTTGGGGTTGGCCAATGGTAATGAATGACAGTTGACCAGAGTAAGTGAGAGGAATCGAGTTTATTTACTCTTGGTTGAATTCTTCCTGGAATCTAACTGGTCAGTGGCTGTATTCTTGCACCAAAGCTTCTGTAGTCAGCTCTTTTCACTTAACTTCTCCCACGTGTCCAATCCTTCCTTCTGCTTCAGCAACATTAGCAGTGTGCAAGGCTCCCACTGCAGCTAGGAAGTGCTTGGCTGTCCCTAGTTGGCTCATTAAGCCTGTCCAGAGTTGTGAGGATACTCTTTTTATAATAACAGTCTTTGTGAACCCCATTGTGTGTGTAATTAAGTCTTGCTGGGCTCTTGACTAAAAAAATGATGTATGTTGAGGTAATGTAAAATAGGCACAGCTCTGGACTGTCAATAATACAAAATAGTAAAATACTATGTCCTATATGCAAACCTCTGAAGTGGCACTGGTGCCACTTCCTCTTGCTCTTGTCTACCAGACTTCCAGGGGAGACTCAGTCTGTACAGTCTGGCAGAGGTCAAAATTAACACCAGCAATACCTATGGAATTAACCAACTAAACCAATAACTAGTTTTCATTAACTATGAAGTCGATTCCTCTGCGGGTAAATCCACCTGTGCCTGGGCATTTTTTTAGTCACTGTTTTATGTCACTGTTTTAATTTCCTTATATGTTATGGATATGTTTTAGCTGTTGTTCTCTTCTTGGGTTAGCTTTGGTGATTCCCATGATTTTAGATATGCATCTATTTCTTTTAGGTTTTCAAATTTAATAGAGTATAGGTTTTTTAAACATTCCCTTATAATGTTCTAGATCTTTCTGTTGTCTGTTGTGATGTTTCCTCTTTCATCTCTGATTTGTTGATTTGGATTTTCTCTTTCTTTCTTTCTCTGGTTAACTGGGCTAAGGGTCTGTCTATTTTGTTTATCTTTTCAAAGAACCGGCTCTTGGGCTCATTGATTATTTGTATTGTTTTGTTTAGTTCATTAATTTCTGCTCTGATTTTTGTTATTTCTTCTCATCTGCTAGATTTGGGTTTCATTTGTTCTTGCCTTTCCGAGTCTTGAGTTGCAAAGCTAAGAGAATTGCCAACAAACTAGCTGAATGCTCACCATGCAAATGAAGTTAATAGGCAGGATGACTTATCAAAAATTTCTATCTCATTGGTGATACAGAATTAGAATCTAGATAGGGTCGTTGGGGAAGAGCTCAATGGCTGGATATTTGCCAGCATGCATGGTGCTCTGGATTCTATACCAATCACCACTCTTCCCCCAAATACGCGTCATTCTAAGTTCCCATAGCTAATTTTTCAAGCCCCTGATGTTTTGGCCTTTTTTTAAAAATCCTCATCTCAGTTGTATTTTTGATGTCATTTTTTTGAGTATTGGAAGAAAAAAAATCTTGCTTAGTTTTACATAGCCTGTTGAGTGTCATCACTGCGGCCTTTCTAGAATTTTCTAGGGAATGGTCCACCATCTTGTTGCCCCTTGGTAAAGTCTTCCTAAAGTAACCATGTCCTTAAATTGAACTCCTAAGCCTTGTATATAAGCACAATAAAAATAACAGAAGCAGTTTCTGTTTTAGACTTGGCTGGAATTGCTATGCTCCTGTGTTGTAGAATCTGCTGGCATAAACACATTTAGCCTCAGGTGCTAATTTAGATTTTCATTTTACTGTGACATGAAAATGTAGCACCATACTGTGTGGGCCACTCCTTATATAATTTCTCTAAAATGCATTGTTTTTTTCTGAAAATGTAATACAGTAACAGCAAATATTTCCAAAGACTGACTTTCCATCTTTTCAAAGTATGTGTACTTACAGATTAAGAATATGTACAAAACCCCAGAAACATTTATTATACCAGAAAGTTTCAATAGTATAGACACACTGTCAATATTTACTCATGTTCTCTTCAATTTTGTTATTCCCCACGAATATCAAAATTGAAACATAACTCTGATCTGAAGCTCTGACAAAGTTAATGTTATTCCTTTCATCCAATCGTTGTCTGTGACCCTCTGTTCCTGATTCTTATTCCCTCAATATATTTACAGTGTGCGTCTTCTGTCTCAACCAGCATTTACAGACTTGAAATTCACTTTCAAGCCTGTGGTCAAAGCACAATAATGAAAAAGAAGATTATACATTTTGTGTGCTCCTTTCTAATTTCATTGATATATCAGACATATTTTCAATAAAATGTGTTTTGCCTAATATCTGGCCATGCAGTAAAGGGTGTAATTTCCTTTACAAATGGGTCTAATAGGATTGGAGTGAAAGGGCCTATTGTACTCCAAGTGATTAGCTGCAGAGCGTTATTGAAAACAGTATGTCACCCCTCTCTATTATCACAGAAACATTCCTGTAATCCTAACAAACATATCCACTTCATTGCACCATTGTTCAAGTTATCTTTCAGATAAATGTCAAGAAAAAAGGGCCTCCACGTGAATCAGAATAAGCAGCAGTAGATTAACCTTGCCTTATGCTCTTTTCGTCACTCAGTTACCTCAATCTCCATATGCCCAAATTTCACCCACATGTTTTTAAATTTCTTATTGATCATTTGTAATTTTCATACAATATAATTCTTGCAGTGAAGGACACTAACTTGACTCAATAGGCCTTAACATAAATGACAGAATGCATGAAATTTAGTGGGGGGGGGCGTGGAGAGGGGAGTGTAAGGATGATTAAGACGCTATGTATAAAATATCTAAAATTTAACAAAAATGCAAATTACCACCAAAACAAAACAAAACAAAAATAATACAAACAATTCCTAAGGGTTCAAAAAAAAAGTCAAGCAGGTAGAGAAATAGGGTGACAACGTAAGAAGTCAAGATCCATTTCATTCACTAGCAAAGATCAGAGCTCCAGTGGCAAAGACGGAGCCATATATGCAACTGTGAGCAATGATATAATTGATTTTTGAGAAACATACACAGACATGGATAACAGTATCATTCACATCCAAGTAATACAAACGCATCAATTTATTCCACTCCTTCAGCCAACATTTACTTAGTGTTCGATATGTGCCTGGCAGTGAACCAAACACACATTCTCCCTAGTGATGCTACAGACACAAAAGCAGTTAATCCTACTAGCTTCCTGTTGTGGGTATGGATATAATTTTGGAAATACTCTAGAGTGATTCTGAGCTAAGCCTTGAACACAGAGGTTGACTAATCTGAGAAATATAATTGGGGCTATAAATCACATACAATGAAAAAGTACCAAGAATGTATACTTACTTAATTTGTGTACAATTAGGCAGAAATTCCAAAAGAAAAACTGCACCATGTTTTTATACAGCAGCTTTGGGTGGAAAAAGTATATTACTCAAAAAGAATTCTCGTCAGATATGCTTATTTGAATAGTTGGTCATTTACTGAAAATTCTACCTTCTTGCATGTGTGGGGTATTTCTATCATCTGCAGTGATTTCAGCCTTTATTAACTTGTGAAAAGTGCATGCTGACTGGGGCTTAACATGTATGACAGGATACATGAGGCCCAGTGGGGAAGACATGGGCACGAATCAGGGAGGGGATATTAATTTGGTTAAGAACTGCTGCACAAAATGTACAAAAGCTCGGCGAAACATTTCTAAAAGTGTATGAGAGGAAAAGTTGTGCTATGAATTTTATATAGAATCCCAAGAGCTCAGTGTCCAAGGCCAAGTACATTGTACAAAAAGCTGTCACTTTTTCTGGACATTAGCTCTTAAATAATGAGCCTTGAAACAGGGTGAAATATCATTACTCTTAACCTTCTATAATTTTTTGGAGCCCATCCACAGGGACTATAGTCAACATTTAGTCTCTGGGGTAGAAATATGTATAAAAACCCCAAGGAGAAATTCTCTCATGAGTTTGTATCATTGGTGAACTCTGTTAGGTCTTTAGATGAAGAAAAAAATTCTGTCTTTTACAGGGAGCTTAAAAACTAAACATATACAACATATGTACACGTGTATAATATTTTGTATATATGAGCCCACATAGTCTAACTGATAAGCTATGGAAGAAGAAAGTCAAAGTACTATGAAGATTCAGAGGACATAGAAATTAATATTTTATAGAGTTATACAACTAGTAACAATTACTATAAATAGTTGTTATGGTAAATTTACTTGATTGCATATAGTTTAAAGAAGAAAGTACAAAATTGTAGACTGTAAACTCAGGCAGCAAAAGCAGGTGGATCTCTGTAAAACTGAGGTCAGTCTGGTCTACATAGTAAGTTCCAAGCCAGATGCAGTACAGGGAGACTCTGCCTCAAAAAGGTCAAAAAATACAGACTATAAATTGCAATTTGGTTTTCCCTGTATCTCCATCAGATTATCAACAACATATCTGAAGAATTATTTTAGCATGTTTCAAAGAAAAAGTGGCCTCTGGGGCTGTTGAGATAGCCCAGCAGGTAGACATACTTGTTACCAACCCTGGTGGTGAGTGTGATATCAGAACACACATGGTGGAAGGAAAGAACCAACTCCAGCAAGTTGTCCTCTGACCTCCATCATGTCTGACTGAGGCTGTGGAATCTGCACCTAGGGTCTGCCATGGTTTAGTGCACGCATTGCAAGGACTCTGCACACTAAACTACATCCACAGCCCCTATTTTATTAGTTCTATTGAGAAAGAGTTCATGTAAACTAAAATTAGCCAATTTAAAGTACACAGTTCAGTGGATTTTATGTTGGTCTCAAGGGTAGAGTATTACTAAAAACTAATTTTACAGTATTTTAATCACTCAACAAAAATACATGCTTCCTATCTGCAGGTAATCTTTACTACCACCACCATCACCCCACACAGACAGCTACGAATTTGCTTCCTATACTCATAGATTTACCTTGTCTGAACATTCCATATAAATGGAATTATAGTCTCATATTTTAATTATGATTTATATCATTTAAATCTTTGATTCATGATCCATTTGGATTTAATTTCTACTAACATTATATAGTGAGGCCCAAATTAATCCTTTCTCATGCAAAAATCCTGGTGGTCCTATTCTTTCTTTCAGAAATGTAACATTGTCTTTCCAAAAATCAGTTCACCACAAATGTTAGAATGTATTATGGACTCTTGAGTTTTATCTTAGTGACTTATGTCTGCTCTTATGCCAGTATCACATGGCCTTGATCACTGCAGCTTTACAATACAGTTTATGATCATAGAGTATAAACCCTTCAGACTTCAAGAGTGTTTGAGTTCACAGCTCTCCTGAATTTTCAAATGCATTTTAGAATCAATGTATTATGTTCCTTAAAGAAAAACAACTACAATTTTGAAAGATGAAGCTTTGAATATGTCACTCATCTAGGCTAGTTTTACCATCTGAATAGTATTAAACTTTGAAATTCACGGTGTCAATATCCTTCCATTATTTAGGCTAATTTATTTTAGTATTGGACTAAGATTTCTATTTTGTGTCTTAGAAGCAAGTCTGGCAATCAGTCTACATCTCTGGAGTGTCACAGTATGCATAAACTTAAATGAACACCTTCAGCTATGTGTCCCGAGGTCCTTTTCCTTCCTATCACTTTCTTACAAGTTAGAGTAAGTGAAGTAGCGGCCAGTGCTCTTCCAGTTTCTCCACTTAGTGACTTAATTGTCTTTATGAGAAAATCAGTCATCACCCTGACATGCTTTCTTGTAATCCAAGGAGTTTATATGGGTCCCTGCTGAGCTTTCTACTGCTCAAAAACAAAGCCAGATGTGGAACACCTGGCATGTTTCTCCTATTCCTTATCTACAGATTTACTCAAATGAGAGACTGCATCTGCACCTCCATGCTCACACCTAGCACTGATTGGAATAACAATCATGTCTTCAATCTTGAGACTAAAGATATTTCCTGTCTGAATCAACAAGGCTTGCTATAACAAAATGCCGTAGGTTTCCATTACAAACATACTTGTATAGTTTAGGAGAGAAAACTCAGGGTGCCAGCAAGGCCTGCATCTTGGAGGAACAACTTTTCTATACTTGGGCTATTAGCATTTTGTTGTATCCTCACAGGGCAGAGAGAGCAAGCCTGGGCCTTGATCTTTTCTTATAAGGACACTAATTCCACTCATGAACTGCTTTCCTCAAAAGACCCAACTTGCAAATGCCATCACATTTGGAATAGAGTTTCAACAAATGTACACAAAGATTTACCCCAGTGCAGTTCACTTTGTACAGATAAACTACATAAACTGTGTTCTTGCTGCTTCTCATGCCCTACTCTTACAGCCTCCAACCACCTATTCCTTATCCTAACCCTTCCCTGTATACTACAATATTGCTTCTGCCATAGGACTAAAGCTGCTGGAGAACATGAGGATTAACACAAGAAAGCAAATAAAACTTGCAACAGAATGGGCAACTTCATGAGAGCCTCTGCACAATGCCAACCAACCTCACAGTGCTGTTCCATCAAAGCACCTTCTGGCATATGGCACATGGACTTCATTCATGTATTGTCATGCCTGAAATCTTCAATAGTTACACACATTAGATTGCAGAAAATAAGTCTTTCCCTAAAACACAGATAATTCTGGGAGAGTTAAGTTACTAATGGTACATTTTGGTAAGAATTAATATTTCTTTCCTCTACTTTCCACCTAAATCCTGTCAGTTATTTGAACGAATGAATGATTTATTTGTCAAGAAACAAAAACTAGACTAAGATAGTTTTGAATGAGAAGCAATTTTTAAAAATGAAAAGCTTTGACATGATTCCACAGCAAGAATATTAGGGTATATGATGGTAACAAGTGATTACCTAGTTAGTGTGTTCTAGGCACAATTCCAAATGACTTATCCCATTTAATCCTCAAAATAACCCTTTAGAATAGAGGACATTATCGTCTTCATCTTATAGGTCACTCAACTGTTCTAAAACACAAATGGATAAGAAATATATGTAAAAAAAGTTCAACATCCTTAACTATCATGCAAAACAAAAGTACACTGACATTACACCTCATTCCAATCAAAAAACAAAGTCTCTAACTACAAGTAAGTAAGGGGGCCAGGTGGTAAATGTCACCTGTACACTGTGGGCAGGAACTTAAATCAGTGTAGCCACCATGGAAATCACAACAAAGCTTCCTGTGAAACAAGACTCAGAAATACCATATGATCCAGCTCTACCTCTCCTGGGTATACATCTAAAACAGCCAAGTCAGTATGTTTTAGAGCTGCCAATCCATTCACGTTTACATCTGCACCATTCACAACAGCTAAGAAATGGAGCCATCCTTGATGTCCATCAGCAGACAAATGATAAAGAAAACATGGCACACATATACCATGGCATTTTACTTAGCCCTAAAGAAGAAAAGAATCATGTCTTTTTCAGGAGACTCGAGTTTATCACGCTAAGCAAAATATGAGCAATTATATGACATACGTGTAAAAACTCTGACTGAAACTCATTACTCTACACAATAATTATACACTAAGTGAAGTGTTTCAGGAAGGAAGAAAAAAACTGAATGTGGTTACATTGTCAAGCATGGGGACCAGACAAGAAGACAGCACTTTCTGAACACAGACCTCTATGACTACTGGTCACCAAAGTGCCCAAGATCAGAGACAAGGACAGGGCAGATAAGGATAAAGTGCAGAAGTAGAGGAACTGATATTTACTGTTACAATAATATTACCTATAATTGATAGTACATAAAATAAATGTAGTATAAAATGAAACATAAGAATGCAATAAATATAAATACTCCTGTACCTAAAACTAGATTATTGTGTACTTACATATGAGTCGTGCTTGTTCTGAACTGACAGCTTTAAATTTTGAATTAATCTTTCATGAAGACTTGCTTTTCTATGAGGACTGAAGATTTTCATCTTATATTTATGAGTATTTGCTTGTGTGCACGTATTTGTACCATGTGCACGCCTGGTACCAGCAAGGGCATTGGATCTCCTGGAACTGGAATTGTAGAAGGTTGTGAGCTGTCACATGGGCACGGGAATCTCAACCCGGGGTCCTCTGCAAGGGCAGCAAGTGACCTTAATTGCTGAGCCATTTTCCTTGCCAATATGCATTTTTTACCAATCACTTAAATTAACATCTTTAAATATCAAAGTATGTTTCAATTTTATTTGAATTCTATGTTTTTTCCCATATGTCTTTCTCCAAAGTTTTAAAATTTTCTTTGTAGAGATCTTTAATGACTTTCATTAGGTTTATTCCTAGATATTTTAATTTTTTGAGGCTATTGTGAATGGCAGAGTTTACATAACTGCTTTCTCTGATAGCATGTTATTGTTTTTTGAGACAAGATTTTCAGTGTAGCTCAGACTGGCCAATACCTCACAATGCCCCTTCCTCTTCATCTGCAGAGAAACACCCTGACCAGCTATGTGGTAAAAGGTTCATTACATATCTATGCCCCTCACTCTTTCACATATCTCACCATAGGTATTTTATCAAAATTCAGTGGCATTGTGAATGGTAATTTCTTCAGTACTGCTTTCAGACAACAAATAAAGTGAACAAATATAAACTAAAATGTTAAGTATTTGCTCAGTCTGTTACATATTAAATTTATGCCAAAATAAATATTTAAATCTCTAAGCTATCAGAGCCTGTCTTCCAAATTATAGCTCATTTGCCTTAAAGTTCCAACTTCAACTGTCATACATTATTAGAAACAGCTCTTTTAAACATGAAACATATATTATACCAACTCTGTTGTGGCCTAGGAAACTAACGTATATTAAGCTCTATATTGAGAGACTGAAGGCTTAATGGACCCAGTAAAAGTGCCTGGACAGTACCCGTTTTGTAGCCTGTATTTTGGCTTCTGAGAGCATTTGTCCTTTCCATAGCCACTTAGCTGAGCTCATGAAACTTGTCAGATTCATAACAAATAAATTAACTTCATGTAAAGAGTTTCTAAGGTCAATGCTTGCTGTTACAGCAGTTGAATTAAGTTTCAAAAAGTAAGATACTGTCACTGGACATTTAATACTTTCTGTTCTTATTTCATTTCTGTTGTTTTGATGAATAACCTGACAAAAAGCCACTTGAGGAAAAGAAGGGTTTATGTGGCTTACAATTTCAGGTTATATATGGTACATTGTTTTGGAAAATCAAGGCAGAAACTCCCATGACATCCATAGTCAAGAGCCAAGGAGAGAGTATGCACATCCTTCTCTTCTACAGTCCTGCCTAAGGAATGGCACTGCCCACAATAGGCTGGGACTTCCTACATAAACTGATAGTCAAGACAATCTTCCACAGACATGTCAACAGCCCAACCTAATCTACATAGTTCCTCCTTAAGACTTTCTTCCCAGATCATTCTAGTTTATGTCAAGTTGACAAAATTAACCTGAGAATAAGAATCTACAGGATGTAGATTCATAGACAGATCTCTTATATTAAACTTTACCACTCAGGGCTCAGGAGGGGGGCAGAAAGTCTGTAAGAGCCAGCAGAGGATGTGCATGACTACCTGGAAATAATAGTCTTATAGACTTTTGGGGCTTTGCTCATATGAACCTACAGCAATGATTACAGTATGCACGAAACTCATACAAACTCGAGAAGACAAAATCCCAGCATAGGACTGGTGAAATGGGAAAGCAGGCCCCAACCTTAACTAAAGAACTATTGGCAGCTGATTATTACTGGATGAAGGAGAGTTGATATTCTTTAAGGCAGTGATGTTAGATAGGATGACTAGACCCCAATGGATGAACTTGCATTGAGGGACATCTGGGTACACTAAGTTGACTGATAAGCTTTAACAAGAATGACAGAATGCATGAAATCCAGTGGGAGAGGGCTAGGTGGGTGTGTGGATGATTAAGATGTTTTGTATGAAATACACCAAAATTCAATAGAAATTATACAAAAAAAAGAAAGAAAAAAGAAGAAGAGAAGGAGGAAACAGAAGAGGAGGAAGGGGGAAAGAAAGAGGAAGAAGAAACAAAGAAGTAGAAGAGGAGCAAAAGAAATGGGAGGAGGAAGGGAGAAGGAGGAAGAAGTGGGAAAGGAAAAGAAAACAAAGGAGGAGGATGGAGGTCCCCGGAAGAAAGGAGCGGGGGTAACATGATATAAATACACTGCATCTGCGTTTGAAATTACTGAAGAATGAAGCAAAGCATACAGAATAAAAAATGTTTTTGAAAATAAAATCTAACCAGGACACTACCATATATAGCTCTAGTATAGCAGGCCATACAGCTCAACAAGTTATGGCCTTGCCACCAAGCCTGAGGACCTGAGTTCAGTCTCTTGGGAACCAAAAGACCTCATGGTGCACACTTATGAATGTACACACACTAAATAAACATATTAAAAAATATGCAACCCTTACTTCAGCCTGATTCCAGCTCATTACAGATCAGAAAGGGAAAGCTACACTCTTCCCACAGTAAAAATAAAATCGTATAGGAAGAGGTTTCTTTGCTCATAACAAAAAAGCAGCTATCCTTGTTTTGCCTCCTGAAAGGACTCTCAGTTTCAACTCTAAGCTATTGAAAGGAAAGTAGACATCTTCAGGATCTAGAAAAACCCAGTCTGTTTTTATTTTATTTTATTGCTGTTAGTTGAGACAGGTTCACATGCAGGTCAGGCTGCCTGAAAACTCACTATACAGCTGAAATGAATCTGAGTTTCTGATCCTCCTGCCTCCACTTCCCCAGTGTGATAATTACAGGTGCACCAGTATGTCAGACTAGGGTTTTGGGATGCTCAGAATGGAGCATGGGATTCTGCATGGTAGGCAGCTCTCCACCAGGTATACCAGCTGCATCTCCTGTTCTCAGTCTCCAATTTTAGGATTTAAAGTATCTCCAAGTTCATCAGCCTTATAGCACTGTGAAATGTAAACTCCACACCCCCAGGGATATCCCTGGAATTTGTTGAGATTTAAGTGGGGAAGAAAGGTTATTTTAAGTTCATCTGCTTTGCTGAATGAATTGTGTGAAATGCCATGTGTCTTGCCAGTCTTTGTGAGCTATAGAAATGCATGTACTCTGTTGAACTTACTATATACCAAATCGATGTTCTCCTTTTATACGTGGATGGGTCTCTGTTTTTAGGATTTTGACTTTCACATACAAGTCCCACTTGTCAGCCATGTCTCTGTCAACTCTAATCCTGAGGTAATCAGACCTCCTCAAAGTTTTCAGTTCTGTCATCCTATAGTTGTCACAGCTATAGTTACCAAGTTGTAGGCACATTCTTAGGGTAAGATA
The DNA here is from genome assembly GCA_035773235.1 of Eospalax fontanierii. NCBI lineage: Eukaryota > Metazoa > Chordata > Mammalia > Rodentia > Spalacidae > Eospalax > Eospalax fontanierii. The sequence goes on from CM069539.1 coordinate 11,957,158, forward strand.
TCTTGAATTCTGAAGGCAAAAATGTGTATAAACATAGCATTCAAAATTAAGATTACCATTAAAATACCACATTTTTATAGGCGTAAGTGTAGTAATTACTTGTTTTCCTTAAACAAACAAGCTGTTAAAAACAAATGCTCAAAATCAAATACAGGGAAAATCACCCATTTTGTATAAGAAAAACAGTATTTTTGTTCCATATCATTTCCTGCTTTATTTCCTTAAAAATGCTTATCATTATCCAGAATTAGCTTTTATTCTACTTATTTAAATTTAAACTAATTTGCATACAGTAAAAATCACCATTGTACAGAAAAGCATTTTTTAACAAATTATATGTAAAATAAAAATCTAATGTGCCAAAAAGGGGAAATTTCCAAAATCCAGTGCTAGGCATTTTGCTTTTCCTCTTCATGAAACACTGTAGAAAAGGCTGTACTTAAAAACACTACAACTGCAAAATGATGCAGCTGATCTCAGGCTTCCTCTTACAAAGGACAGGCTACTGCAATTGTGTATACATATAACCTTGCTCGCACTGTGACAGCACAGCACCAACTGTCCCCACCCACTTCACCCACAGGTGGAGAGTATTGCCTTTTCCAGAAGAGAACTGTTGACACTGAAAAGAACCTGAGTTTTGAGGTCAGAGGACAATTGCCTTAGAATTAAATCTCCTTTACTCGCTGACCGTGGACAAGTTACTCAGCCTTCACGGGTAAAATGCAGATAATGCTACCACTTCCATGAGATTCTCAGGAAAACTAAATGAGATGCATAAATGAAGACAGCAGGTTAATGTCTGATAGAAACAGGGGTGTTCACTTGCCGCTGCTGCCATTTCTAACATTGCTGTCACTAAGACACCCTCATCAGACCAGTCAGCATCTCCCGGATCTACTTCTGATAGTTACTCGATTTCATTAATGTATTTCCTGAATTTTAAAGAAGGTAGGCCCAAGCCTTTTTTAGACTCCTGGAAATTATGCTCTGGATGGCATTTATGGTCCAGTTAGAATGTAAACTATTTGAGGAAATAACTCTTTTCTCGTTGCTTTCCTCTATTACATCTACCATACCTTGCACATAAGACCTGCTCAGCACATATGTGTTAAGGATTGCAGTGCTAATTTATGTTCTCATTAAAACCCCTGGGAAGCAGTGCATATACAGCATGTACCCCACTAGAATTCCTGTACCTTAACAACATCTCTAAATCTACAATAAAATGAAAAAAAAAATAATTCTAAAAGGTAAAAGAGGGGCTAGGGAAACAACTCTACCAATAAAGTTCTCACCAAACATGAGGACTTGAGTTTGGTTCCCCCATATCAAAAGTGTTCACTTGTAATCCCAGCCCCAGCAAGGCTGAAGACAAGGGAATCCCTAGAGTTTGAAGGTCAGATCATCTTGCTGGATTTGTGGAATGCAAGTTCAATGAGAAATCCTGTCTCAAAAATTAGTGTAGGGAGCAATCGAGAAATGTATCTGATCTTGACCTCTAGACTCTACACACATGATAACACACATGCATTTGCATCTGCACACATAGTTACACGCACATATACTGCACACATAATTTATAAATATATAGATATATATGGAGGCAATTCTCTGTTCTTTACCTAAATCTTTGCTACCCACATTGATATTTTTGAAGTAGGAAGAAGAAAGCAAATCTGGCAGCAGACAGGCAAAACGGAACCAAACTCTCTAACAGTGTTTTAATGGAATTAACAATTTTTCAACAAAAATTAACTTATCATGTTTATAGAATAAACACAAATATAATTATGCTTTAAGACCACATCTCAGCACATTTTAAGATATTTTGTAGTAGGCTTTTTGTTGTCTTTACCTTAACAAGTACAATGGTTATTGTCATATTAATGAAAACACAGGCAGCACTTACACAAAGTGAATAGGTAAGAACATCAAGAAAGAAGGGATTGAAGAAGGTTCCAATACTTTTTCAGAGTAGAAAACATCAATTATCTGGAAGAAAGTTCTAGAATACAGCCAAGAAGACTAAACTACTAGACTAAGTCTGAAAGCACTAATTGCAAAACTAATCACTGATTTTTGTCAACAATTAAGCTGTTCCAAACCATTCAGCTAAGTGGTCGACTTTGTACTTAATAAGCACTTCTTTATTTTCTCTTTTCTAGTTACAAACATTTTCATGCCAAAGATTTTTACATTTACAATAGACGTTCATAAAATTTTGTTACATAGCTAGAAGCTTGTAATAGGCTAGTTAAATTTTCAAAGAGAAATTATATATTTTGATGCAAAGGTTCAAGGTACCACGCTGCTACAATTAGTGGATAAATGGTATTAATAAAATGAAATATGAATCCAATTTGAAATATTCTGCAAATTATGGCACAATGTGTGCGATTTAGTTAGCAAATACTTTCATGTATCTAAATATTGTAAAATTGAAGTTAACTGGAATTATGTGATATCTTGGCTCTTAATTTATAAATATGTTTCATTTTACATTTGTATATGAATTGTGTACACATGAATTTCAAACTATTATGTTAAAATATTAAAATAATTTGTCAACAGTTTTTAGAGGTGATTTTCTGTTCTCAGATAAACATTGTTTCCTATATTATCTGACATTTGAGTGGCTGTCTTTATGATCTTCAGGAAGAAGTTTATAATCTGACAACCTTTCTTGTTTTCTCTCTCCCTGACAGTAACTTCATCACTACTAACATACCTGCTTGCTTACAGTTCCCAAAGCTTCCTGTCCTCTCATATCTCTGTGCTATGTAATGTTCTTTCATGGTTTTATTTTTAATTAATTGAAAATTTTATTTGGGGCTGAATCATAAAATATTACATTTAGCCTTAAACTCAAGGGAACAGCAAGCTTTCTCAGGGATTCCTGATCTTCCTTTCCTCTAGGACTAACTCTATCCCATTTCATTGCACTTGGTGCTCCATATTGTACTGATGTTTCCATTAGCTATCCATACATTAACTAATCTTAAGAACATAATTTTCAATTAATAAGTATCTTCAGATGTATTGATAGCAGGCTGAACAAGCAATTGAATACTTTAAAAGTTACATAAAGCCAGATGAACTGCATCTTGAAGTGTTGAAATACCTTGAAATATGGCTACTAATCCACCTTCAATAATCTTTAATGAATAATAGAAAACTAACATATTGCTTTATGGATTCAGACAGGAACTAGTCTCATAAATCAGATACTTCCAGTTGCCTCTAGATTCCCCTGCTCTGGGTCGGACTCCATTTTCCCTCCTCTAGGACTCATATCTACTCTAAGCTAGCTAGACCCTCCCCACACTGTCCCCATCTCTTCTTTGGCCTAGGCCCCCTTCTTCCTCTCCCACATGAGAGTTCTGGACAAGCATGCTAGAACCCAGCCACTGGATCCCCATATTCTCAAACTGGGCCTAGGCCCTTCTCCCTGCTAGAGAGCTGTTAAAAAGGCAACTTGGAACTATCCTGTCCCACCAAAAAAAAAAAAAAAAAAAAAATCACAGACCAGCTATTCATACCTGATCAGAGAGCAACCAAACTACATCAGCTATAGAAACAGAATGAAATTTCAACTAAACAAAGGTGGGCTTCAGTTTCATAGCAGACACAAAACCAAAAAAGAAATCTATTATCCCCAGACCACAACACAAAAAAATGCAAATAATATGAAAAACCAAGGTAATATGTCCCCACCCAAACCCAACAGTCCTACAGAAGTGTACTGCAATGAGAACTACTCGGAAAAACACCAGGACACAAAATTTAAAAGAACAATCATAAACTGATCAAAGAATTTAAAAAAAAACTTTAAAGTATATACAAACAACTTCAAGAAAATAGGAATAAACTTAACTGAAGCTCAAGAAAATACAAATATATGGCTGAATGAAATGACAAAGACAATTCAGGACTTGAAAAATGAATTCACAAAAGAGAGAAATATTGAAGAAAATTCAAGCCTTGAAATTGAAAAACTCAATAAGCCAATATATAATGACAGGAGGGAGTCTCACAAGCAGAATGAGTAAAATGGCAAAATGAATAAAATGGAGAAAGACTGGATGACAAGACTGAAGAATCAGATCACTCAAGCAAAGAATTTTTTTTTTTAATGAAGGAATGGAATATGCAGAAAATGTAGGAAAAAATGAAACAAAATCTACATGTCATAGGTAGAGAGGAAGGAGAAGAATCTCAGATCAGTGGCATTTTTAATCAATGGATTAAGAAACAAAATACAACCTTTTGCTGTCTATAAGAAAGTCTTCAACAGGAATATAGAAAAAAACATCCCCAGATTAAGGAAAGACATACCTGTATACATACAAGAAGCACACAGAACACCAATTAGATAAGACTAGAACAAAAACTCCCTTTGGCATATCATTGTAAAATCATTAAATGTACAGAACAGAGAGTACTGAAAACTGCAAGAGGAAAACAAGTTATATATAAAAGAAAACCCATCAGAATTACAGAAGACTTTTCAAAGCAAAATATAAAAGCCAGAAGAGCCTGGACCAAAGTATTCCTGGTTCTAAATGGCTATGGGTTTCAACCCAGAAAAACTATCTATCATAGTTGATGAAGGAAGAAAAATCTTCCATGACACAAATAGGCTAAAAGAAATCATGTCCCACACAGAGCATACTTAAAGCAATACAAAGGACAAAAGAAAGGAAGGACCATGCTCAAGAGGATGCAAAGGGAAAACAAATGAAGATACAAAGCATGGAAACACAAAATAAGGCTAAGAACACAGAGTATAAAATGACAGGAACCAATACACACTTTCAATAACAACACTGCATATCATTGGTTTCAACTAATCAAAGACACAGGCTGATCTAATGGATTAAGAAACAAAATACAACTGTTTGCTGTCTACAAGAAATCATCTTAGCCCATGTTTAGACACCACCTTCGGGTGAAAGGATGGAAAAAAGTTTCCTAAGCAAATGGCACTAAGAAACAAGTAGACGATGCTATTTTCACATCTGACAAAATAGACTTCAAGTTAAAACTGGTCAAAAGAGATGAAGAAGTTCATTTCATTCTCATTGGGGAAACAATTATCCAAAAGGACACTATCATAAGCATATATGTACCAAGCACTAGCACAGTTTCATAAAAGCAGTACTTCTGGACTTCAAGACACAGACTAACCCCAACTCAGTAATAGTGTGTGACTTCACCACCCCACTTTCTTCAGTAGACAAGTCATATGGACAAAGACTAAACAGAGAATTATGTGAATTAAATGATAGCATGCCTCAAATGGACTGGCATCTACCAAATATCCACACAAGTACCAAATAATACACTTTCTATTCAGCAGCCAATGGAAGTTTCTCTAAAACAGACCACATACCGGAGCACAAAATAAACCCCAACAAATAGAAAAAAATGAAATAATTCCACATATTCTACCAAACCACAACACAATAAAACTTAGAAGAAGAAGCTATAATAATTACATGAACTTGTGGAGATTAAACAACAAATTCTTGAATGATAAATGGATCAAGGAAGAAATTAAGACAGAAATAAAGTATTCCTTAAACTAAATGAAAGTAATGCAACAGAACAAAATGCCTGGGAAACACTAAAAGCATTACAAAAAGGAAAATTTATACCTCTCAGCATGTATATTAAAAAAATCAGAAAGAACACAAACAAATCACTTAATGATACAACTCAAGAATTTGGAAAAGCAAGAACAAACCAAAGCCAAACTCAACAGAAAAGGAGAGAAAATAAAGTCAAAGCAGAAATTAATGAAGCAGAAACAAAACAATACAAAAGAATCAACAAATCAGAGGTGGCTTATTACAAAGATAAACAAGACAGACTCAGGCTAAGAAAAAGAGCAAATTCAAATTAACAAAATTAGAAGGAGGAATGGGGAGGGGGAAGAGGAGAAAAAGAGAAGAAAGAAGAGGAGGAGGAGGAAGAAAAGGAAGAGGAAGAAGAGGAGGAAGAGTAGAAACAATACTGGTTTATATGCCATAAAAAGCAAGGAGAAATTTCAGCTTGCATTATGGATGGAGACAGGGCTCACATCATCTCAACAAATTTGAAATTCTCCTGTAAGCTGTCTTTGCTTTCCTCTGCACTGACTCCAGCAGGTCAACTTCAGTTCTGCTAAATGTATATCAACAGTGGAGAGTAGCTCCTTTATACTCAATAGTTGCAGCTGATGTTCCCACCTAAGCCTACATTATAATCAGGTTATAAGTGCATGGCAGGATTTGTCACTCTAGTGCTAAATGACCATCAAGAGTAGAATTGGAGCAAGGGTAAAACCTGTGGATTGTACTAGGAAAAGATGGGAGTGCCTATTGCCACAGAATATAATCATGGTTGCTAAATATGCAGAAAGAACGAATATTGCAAGTGTCATCCTTTCCATTCTGGTACCTGAGTTAATGCAGCTCGTCACATTAATGTTAAATGTGATTTGGATTCCATCATCTTAGGAGAACTCAGAAACCATATCACAGATTATCTTCCATTAAAATGAGAAAGCCGAATCTTTTTTATCCAATTAACTGTTCACCTTTTCCAAATTAAAGCCCCAGGTAGCTTGTATTTAAAGTAAATTCAGTCTAAGTACCTTCCACCTAGGAGAAAATGACTAACATACCCCTGATTAGAACTAATGAAGAAACAATATTCCAATAGTTTATCATGCCAAACACAGTTGCTTCCACAGGAACATGGAAGATTTCTCCAGAACATAAAAAAGATAGTGTGTACACAACAGCTATCTGAATATAAATCTTAATTACAGCAGAAGAAAAGATAATCAGGTAGTTAAGAAAAATCATGGACAGGCTACCATGGAGGTGCAGCCCTATGTCAGAAGACAAGGATCATGAAAGACAATCATGACCATGATTCAAGTACAGATACGATATTGTTACTGAGTCACTAAAAGTTTAATAATTGCTATTTTCACACATACTTTAACTCAATCAAAATTGTCTAGAAATTTTTTGTTTCTGGTGTACATGAAGACATGAAGAATTATGTGGTACAGTGTCTAAGAATACAATTTACAGTCTTACCTTTAAACTTTCCACCAGATTCTATTACAATTCCTGCAGAAGTAGCCTCATATAAGTAACATTTTTGCAACATGAGCTACTTCTTAAAAACTCAAGAATGGCTGTGTGGTATTAGCTCAACAAATAAAAATTTCCTATCCTGAATTTTGAAACCTTCCTAACTCCTGTCAGGCTTTAGCAGTCTTGTTTCCTCATTCCTTAGCATATATTTGGCATTTCATTGTAATCTGTCCTTTCTCATCCAATCACTCTATATTTGTTTATACCGCCAGAACTTTGCCAAATATGATCTCTACTCTGGGATATATAATGATCCCAGAAAACTGTGTCTTAATTCTTAGAGCCAGTGAAAAAGTTATCTTGTAATTTAAAAGTATCAGTACAGATGTGATTTAAGATCTTATTCTAGATTATTCATTTGGGCTTAGGTCTAAAAAATCATGGTGTTCATGTATCAAGAGAGCCATAATGATGCAATCTGAAGGTACAGTGAAGACCACAGCCAAGAGATACAAGAAACATTAGGAACCAGAGAGAGTAAGCAAGGAGATTCTCACCCTAGAATTTCCAGAAATAATATATTCTCTTTGAAAACATGAAACTCATTTCAATTTCCCATCTCCAGAACCAGAAGGCAATGAATCTGTCTTAAACCAACAAGCTTATGATCATTGGTTATACTAGATGTCAGACACTACCACATGAACCAACATGGTCTTTGTAAATACTGACCACAGAAAGCACCATTTCCACTGCATTCATAAGTACTAACCATGTTCATCATTAAGAAATTTTGTCTAATGAACACATTCTATAACGGGGGTGTTGTCTCAAGTAGATCTTAAAGTTCCTGAGAGAAGGAATCATTGAGGGCAATATCTCTCATAGTCATCTGTGGTTTTGCACTTTGTAGACAACAGGTGCTTTAATTTATTTGGATTCAGTGGGCTAGCATTCACTTAGGTGATTCAGGCAGGGCAATCTTTCTACACCTGTGGGATTTAATAAAAAGAAAAACACTGTCTTATCTCTGGAATACCACCTTAGGAGGAACAAAACAGGTACAACCGACTAAAAGAAAGTCAAGAACAGGTCAAATACAAAGTCAAAAATGAAAATTTTGAAGAGTTTACATGTGGAAGAGTTAATTATGTTGAATATTATGAATAACCTACCGGAAAAATATATTATTCTCCTTTCCTGTCGATATTCTCCTTCACTCTAATCCCTCCCTACTAGCCCCTAAGGCTTTTGTCTGTCTGTCTCACCTCTCTCCTCTATTCTGCTTCTTTGCCATAACCTACCATCCACATTTCATTAGCATATTCCTTTGTCAATTTTCTTTATGGAGAACTTAATTTTCTCTTCAAATGTAAAGATGTGAAGTCATCTGAAGAATATCAACCTGTCAGTTGAGTAACTGTCATATGCCCTATATACACATCATGCCTTTATATGATGCCATTGGTTAATTTTGAAAATTGATGTTATACAATTTAATTGTATTGAATAAAAAGAAATCTGAAATATTTTATAATATTACCCAAACTTTATTCTTCAAAGTGTACTAGGTGTTTCATACAAGAGGGATTCAATATTTTGCAAAGTGTATTAAAATATTTTAATAATTTGTTTGACGTAGAGCATCTTAAAACCTTCTTTACATCGAAGCTCATTTTGAATCAAGATGCGAAAAGAAGATACAGAGTTTCAAAAGGTCACTTTGCCAAAATTCTGGGTTTGCAGGCACTCTTATTGTTACTATGTTTATTTTCATTTTATTCAAATATGAACAATTTTGGCAATGATGACTTAGAAACTACCAGTCGAGTTGGAATGACAGTGGGAGAGCTCTGAAACTTTAATTTTTATATTAGCTATTCCTTTAAGTAGCTGCATGACTAACACATCTGTGGACGACAATAATTACCCCATTCATAATTGAAGGGGCTGAATTAGATTATCTTTGAGGTTCCTTCCAGTTCCAACCTTCTCTGATTCTATTTTCCCTAAATTAACCTAATTGTCCAGCAGTTTGGATTGTGTACAGATATAAACAACTAATACTTTTACCTCCAATTATTCTTGACTCTAGAAAAGCACCTCCCTTTCAAATGATGGAAATCCTATAATAACTTTATTGAGATTTGAAATAAGGTTGTGTGTAGGATAAATTACACATAAACATTAGTTATCCATAAAAGTTCAAAGGATGAATGAATTATAAATGATGTAATTATTAGTCAAATAACGGAAGCAGGAAAGATGGACTTGCTCCAGTAAACTTCTGACTTCATGAATAATCATATTTATTGTTTTGGTTTTATTTTTTTACAGAAAGTCTACTAAGACCCGAATGATTTTATAACTTCCTCAAATTCATAAAATCAGGAGCCAAGTAACTTATTGTATAGTCTCACTGAAACTTATATATGAAAACGGATGACAATGAATGAATTTTAATTTAGTCATTATCTACCTAAAGATGTAAGATTCTGCCTAAATGACTGAAGGCTCCTAGAATCTTCTTTAAGGAAATAAACCTCAATTTCACCCCATAGTGTTCAATAATAAAAAAGGAAATACACAGAAAAATTCTAAAGTAAATACCAAGCGCAAACAATTCTAAAGAATTATACAGAATTGAATATATCAGTTTTATTGGCTAAAATATTCTCTGCAAAACTCATATTTTGTATCATATGATTTTTGAAATGCTAATCATTGAAAAGTGAGCATACTATATATTGTTAAATAACTCAAATGGAAATGAGCAAGAAAGATGTTACTGTCAATATAATAAATAAGAAAAATGGGTAAAACTTCCTTCGGAGCATTCTAGACTTTATTCTATCAATGGCAAGGTGTCCAGCAGGACAGGCAGCCTGCTCAGCACAGGATGTGTACAGCATATTTTGTCTCTTTGTCATTACTTCCTTTTTCTGCCTTCATTTTTAAAGCATGAATTCTCTTAATAAGATCAACTTTCCTTCAGTTGATGTCATCTGAAGAAGGAAGTTCACAGGTGTGTCATCATTATCTAAGTGGCGTAAGTCACTAAAGATTCTCACAATATGCATGGAGATGAAAAGAGAAACAACAGTAATCATGAGAGGGAACTTAGATTTTCAAGTGAAACTCTGCTGGAATATATAATAATCCAGACAGCTGCCAAGACTGCACTTTCCTTTTCCCTAATAGCTCCAATTTCCACAATGTTCTTGTGAGAATTTAATATAGTCAAGATTTATAACAAGTTGATGAAAACTGGGGCAAAGGGTGAAGGGGAAGAAAAAGAAAACAATGTTTGAACCAGCATTAAATTACTATTTCCCAAAGACTAAGGCAAGATAAATGTGTGGTATAAGATTTAATATGTCTAGTGCACACAGACACAAAGTACTCCCAGAGGACTGCACAATCTAATCTCAGGAGAAGCTATCAGGACCCAGGACTGGGCAGGAATGTTCGTCCACATCTGACAACATCTGCAATCATGCAACTATTGTTTCATAGAAAAACCCACATGGCAAAAGTTCACATTCATTACCACCAAAATTCATCCCCCAAAGAACAGAACTTTTCTCTAGAAGAAAGTAAAAGTACTTGGTAGTGGAAGAATATGGGAATGTAACGAACTTATTTGTTAGAGATGTGATATTAACATCTTATCAGTGAGCACCCCAAATTATAAAGCCAATCCATGTTAAAGTTCCATGGATTTTTACATTTTAGTTTTTAAATTTTATGTGTATGAGTGTTCCACTTGCATGTACATTAAGTGAACTTGTGTCATATAATACCTACAGTTACAGAAAGTTGTTAGTGGTCATGTGAGTGCTGGGAACCAAACCCAGATATTCTGCAAGAGTGCCCAGTGTTCTGAACCACGGAGCCATCACTCTAGCCCCTCCCATGATTTATTAAATCATTCTGATTCTCTTTTGAGAGTCACATGGAAACAGAATATTTGAAGGTCATAATTTACCTATCTTGAAGACTCTTCAGTATCTCTGTCATGTTCTTGGACATACAGGAACCTATGTCTGGCATACTGAAGAAGTCCAGTAAAAGGAAATAGTTGCTAAAGGGAATAAAAGCAACACTGCCTAACCATTTATATCCATTCTGCTTATGCTATCTTTCATATTCCACCATACATCGAAGGTAATCCACATTCTTTCAGGGAAACCTGGCCTGATATTCACCTTTCATTTTTTTAACTATCCTCAAATCTCAAACAGCAGGTTAAAAAATATGTTTATATGTTTATTCCCATGTATGTAGGATAAATAGAAGGTATTTTTTATCTGCTATTTATATCTACAAAACATACGTATTCATTCCCAAATGTTTAGAAATAGGAACTAGAAAGATATTTCCATGGTTAAGAGCACTGACTGCTCTTGCAGAGGACCTGGGTTCAGTTCTCAGAACCCACATGGCAGCTAACAGGCATCCGTAACTCCAGTGCTAGGGGATCCAGTACCCTCTTCTGACCTCTAAGGGTACTGCACAACACGGACGCACTTACACATGTATAGACAACACACTCATACACAAAAAATAAAGAGGTATTTTTAAAATTGTGTAGGATGAACTTAAAGCATGAAAAATATCTTATTGGACACTGATAAATAAGCTGTGAGAAAAGCAATCTGTCTTCTTTAGCCCCCTATAGCTTCCTAAATTCTATGTGGAAAGACACAGGTGAAGCTAGGGGCAATAATCTAGGCAATTTTAATGACCAACTTTCAGAGAAAGTTTCCCTGAAGGAGAAATAATTAAATACATATAAAAGACTAACAGAAGCTGTCATGTTAAAAGTCAAGGTAAGAAATTTTGTGACACACACAGGGAGGGGAAGAAAAAAACATGTTCTAGTGCCTGAGAATGTAGAAGAATATAGAGAATTCAGAGTGTTTGGAGAAAGAGAAGGAAGAAACTTGTGGGAACAGGGAACAGTCCATATCTGATGGCAGAGTAGCCAAGGATGAATCCACAAAGTGAACCAAGATGGAGCAAGCAAGCTTTAAAAGAGAAAAGGAGAATAAACTCAAAGAAGCCAAAGGAAGGAAATGTTTCACAGATAAGGAATACCTGATAAGATTTAATATTTCTCAACAGAGAAGCGTGAGAGCAGAAAATAAATAACCCCTCAAGGTAATTCATGTCAGCAAGAAGCTAAACCACCACTTTGTACATTTTATAACTTATTTTTTTATTTAACAGAAAGTCACCCTGCATTGCCTTATCCTAACCTTTGTTTCATGGCCCGACTTTGAATTTTACCAAAATGGGAGTTTAAAATTGAAATATGTATGGCTTGAGTTTCTAGCTAAAAGTCCTGTTTTGATTTTTTTAGAATGGCTTAATTTGTGGCTCAACCGCTGAGTCAAAGGCTTCCTCCTTGCATTGGTACTTTTAAAAGTATCTTCCACAAGTTTAGGCTCACAGGAAGAAGATAGAAGTACTCTATATAAATTGGAGTCACCACAAAATAGAAACTATATATCATATACTCTTGAATATTTATGGAATTAGATCAATGCATTATGATCTGAGTCATCCTGAAAGTGTTTGTTCCATATTGCCCTTATGGCAATGATGTTTATCAAGACATTGTTTATATAGTTTTTCAATACACAAAGAGAGTTGAATTGTCTGTTATACATGGATATTTAAAAAGGAAAATAATATACAGACATGGTATACTGAAACTGCAGAAAAATGATTGGTAGTAAATTTTTGCTCATACTAAGAATTACTAAGCAACAACGAAAGGTTGATGTATCTGTTCTTTTGGGAGAAGAAAACAGTAAGACCTATTGGAAAATGGGTGGTCTCTGATGCTAGTCAGGTCCTGATATTCAGGAAAGCAAGATGAAAATCATACTTCCCAGTGCTAAGTTTACAAGCAAATAATATGTTGTACTAACATTCAAATTATTTTCTAGTTATTCTATTCTAAAAAATCCACACCATTATTCTCTTTCATGAATATCCCTAAAGAAGGAGTCAATGATCACAGATCCCAGTTTCAACATGAAGCCACATAACCACTTCTCCAGTTATAAATGCACACAGGACCAACCTCCAAATGCTCTGTGGGTCGTAGGAGATTGTGAATGTAAATGCACTTTGCAAACATTTTGAAGTCTATGCAAATGCAGCAGTGAAATCACTACAGGTTTGATGCACTAAGTCAAAATGCTCATCTGTGAACAAAAATGTGTACTGATTAGTATATCATTCTAAATGGAACCACCAAGAACATAACTACATGAAATATAAATAAATACCAGCTGGGCATGGTGGTACAGGCCTTTAATCTCAGCACTTGGGAGGCAGAGATATGGGGTCTCTGAGAAAGTGAGACTATCCTGGTCTATATAGGAAGTTCCAGGCCAACTGGGGTTATAGGGAGACCCTACCTCAAGGAAAAAAAAGAACACAGCAACTATGTAGTTCATGACAGATCTCCTCTAGATGGATTACTGGAGAGTATGAAGGGATTAACCACTACATGTGGAATTACTATTTCTTTAGACTTCTTGCTCAGAGAGAGCCTCTACCATAACCAGCTGAGCCTACACAGCAACCAGCTGACTTGCCATCCAAAGGCATGATATTGGGTAGCTTCTTTTGCAGCAAGTGAGGCTCCAGGACTAAATTGCATAAGTCCGACCAATGGGTTATAAGGTGAAAAGTGGTGTGCAAGGTGTCCTTACAGTAAAAGGATCTTTAAAGTATAGGGTGTTCATTTCTTCCATTTTTTTACTCGGGGGGCGGGGGGGGGGAGTCCAAGGCCATGAGGAAGAAATCTACATGCTATAAAAAGTGGAGCAAAAAAGACAAAGGACAGCAATGTCCCTGTAGTTCTAGACAGCTGCATCATTTGTTTCATATGAAATAGACATAAACTTCTAAACTTCTATTATTGTGGGTTTTGGTTATCTAAGGAATATTTCAAATTATCTGGATTCATTCTCTCTCTCCTTTCTTCTCATCTCTCCTCTTCCCTCAATAGAGAGAGAGATAGATAGATAAGCAAATGCTCAGTTTATGCATATGTGTATGTGTGTGGATGTGAGGGTAGAGTCGTACACACATATACACACATATATGTATATACTTTGTGAGATATCTATAAGAAGTATATATACAAATATATTTATAGGCATATTAACACCTATTTTCTACATATTAAATCTGACATAAAACTAAAATTATGAGACTATTCAACTATCTATTAGGAAGGAACTTTAAACATGGAATGGTCTAAAAGGACTATGATATCACCCTATCTGAAATAATCTACATTGTGAATAAAGTACTCATTAGAAAGTCAATCCTAAATCTCATCTTATGGATCCCATGAAGCCTCCAGTGGTTTCTAAGTCCTTCCAAAGGTCAGATAATGAAGCAGTCCCTTACACAGCTCCTACTTCTTGAGTCTTGTACCCTGTCCCCATCACACCTCTCTGCCTCCCTATAGAAGGATCCTTCTCTTTTACTGGGACTTCCTCACTCCCTGCTGGCCCCCTTTGTAATGACTCATTTGCATTCAAATTTCAGCTCAAATGTTACATCTCTTAATGGCCACTATGCTGCCTCATCCATCCTCCTGTTGCCTTGGCTGTGTTGGTCCCTTCATGTTTCCTTCGGATTCCATGTACCGCTTTGTTCTTTTAGAAAAAATTTACAAACCTACTGAGCAGCAGGCACTGCCTCCCTCTACTATCCCTCAAGTACACTGTCACTGGTTTCTAAATATGGTGGCTCCAACTCCAGAAAGATGTAAATAGGGTGTTTTCAATTTCTTTCACTGCTAAAGCACTATGTAGTTGCTTACCAACTGCTTATTAAGGGCCTGCTCTTCTCAGAGTTCAATGGATAACCTGTGTAAGCACCGCACTGTCATCTTGACTTCCTTGACCTTCCTCTCTCCATTTATCCAACCTCAGTTTAGATGGTAGTCAGGGACAAAGTCAGCCAAACATAAAAATCTGAAGATCACCTTTCTTATCCATAAAACAACACCCCGTGTCTCTCCTCCACTAACACTGAACTTAGTCATCCAGTCCCTTGTCCATGTTCCCCCAGTTACCAAATACCTGCCTGCCTCATCTTAGCTCCTGTGCCATCAAGTGGACCACATGCCAATCATCTCATTCACACTCAGGGAGATGATTAAGTCCTTAGTTATTTTATCTTCATGCTGTGTCACATCAAACCAAACAGTCATTCCATCTGGCTCAACTTAATTATCTGGTATAATTCTAGGTGCTGATACAAAAGAAAGGAAAAACTGTGACAAAGTCGATGATTCAGTTAACTGATTGTCATGAAAACTAGATAATTTTTCGTAAGCTACTCATTGGTATAATATTGTATAAATACCGTGGAAACAGGTCTCTCAAATAAGAAATAATTCCACTTGCATATTCCTGTTATTACACTAGAGACTGAAAACTGATGTCATTTTCAGCTCTGGCCAGTAGAGTCAAAATTCTACCTAAATCTTTCTTAATCTCTGAAGATTATTACAACAGTGATTCTGAATAGGTCACTTCAAAACTTACTAAGACCCTTCTGAATCAGAACAATAGAAGAACTAGCTGTGTCTAGCTACAATGTTCTGAGGGTGAGTTACCCAAAAGTCTTTTAAGGACTGAGGACTAAAAACAGTTCTGAATGAGCAACCTATTATTATTTCAAAGGCTTTGGATGATAAATTCATCACCACAAGATGTTGGGAAAATAACACAATGGTTTTCATTTCGCTTGCCTTCTGGTTTCATTTTCAGGCTGTATTTTTTTTTCTTCTAAAGTCAACAGATGTTACTAACACAGTAAATGTAATGAATCTGTCAATATTTAATTCATCATTTCTGGGCTCTCGATAGCAAAGTTATGGCAAGTGTTTCTATCTCCCATAACATAACACTATTTAGAAAATGTCTATATCCTCTTCGAGTATCGAAAAAGCTATTGACTTCCTTTCCATTTAAAAACCTCAATATACATTCAAACTTGGCCCACTGTCTAGTTAGAACAATCAATTCTTTTAAGACTTACTGAGGACAGGAAAATCAGGAAGAGCTGCAGACAGTGGAAAACCTTATTTAAGTCACAGTAAGAAAATCCTTCTTCAATGGCACAGTATAAATGGTGGTAGTTCAGTCCAGTTCTCAGGTCTAAATTTCCCAAATTGGCCATTAAGTGAAGATAATGTATTTTCAGTGAATTGTACCTATTCTTGGCATAACAAATATACATTGATGCAAACTGGGTACCACATTACCTTTCTATTACTATGCCTCTGGAGTCTGTGCTTCTCAGTGTGCTTTTTTTAATAGTACTTCTACTAAATTCTCAAGGAAAACCCAAGTTTCTCATATATTACATTACATTATACATTCTATATATTCCTGTATGTAATATTAGTACGTTTACTTTATTCCAGGATGAGGTCATGTGCATGTTACAAAGATCTCCAAACAAATTAAAGAAGAAAGCTTAATGAAGGACAATCAATCAGCCAAATAGACAAATGACAGACAGAAACCACCAGATCAGGTAAAAGAGTCCCATAAACTTCTGAACACATGCTTTCTAGTTTCAGATATGTACAAAGTCAGCCACTCAAGCCTCCAGTGCTTCAAAATCTATTACACTGTTTCAAGCTTGCTCCTGTAGCAAGGAAACAATCATGTACGTATCTATTTATTATTCAACTTCTAAAACCTGAAGAATTTTAGAGCAAAAATGAATTTTATTATTTTTTTACTCAAATGTTAAAATGGCTGAATTTATTATTATTTTAAAATCTATTGCTATGTCTGCAAAATTAATTTATGTCTTAGTTGCTTCATCTCCTCTATTTATTTCCCAGAATCAACCAATGGCATCTTCTACAAGTGGTTTACTTGCTTGCTCAAAAGCATCTCAGTTGCAACCAAAGCTTCTTTAATGTGACAATGAATATTGATTTTGGCATTATGTACTGTGCTACGTTTGGGGGAGTTGCTTAATGTAGATTTTTATTTATAATGCAAAAAATAATTGCCCCAAATACAGAATGTTTCTAAAACCATGTCTTACAAAAAGTAAGTATCTCAGCCTCTTTGACCCTCACTTAGCTAAAGCAATGGATACCCAATTATGTGTCAATGTGATTTATGTTGTATAGTGCACTCTAATGTCATAATTCAATTCATAAACTTCATCTTTTCTAGCCTGGCTTTTCTCCTGATTTTTATCTCCTCAAATAGTAATAAATTGTCACCTGATCTTCATTGCCCATTAATCTTTCACTTTATATTTTTAAAAATATCTTGATTCTTTGAAAAATTCATACAATGCTTTTTGATCACATTCGAACTTCCTCCCCCACCTCCACTTTCATCTTACAATCCCCCTGCCCCCAAGTTCATTTTCACTATCATTTTTTAAGGCCTATGGAGTTTGAGTTGTGTCCCCAAATGCTCTTGGGTATGTGTCCATCCCCGGGACCCTGTTCAGTTCACCCCTTTAAAGAAAACTGGCCCTCCCTCTCCCATCATCTATCAATTCCCAATAGTTTCTAAGCTTTCATTTTTTCCTTATCTTTGAGGCCTACTTCCACTAACCTGTTATCCACACCAAAATATTTACTTTATTTCAACCCAAGCCTCCACTAAATGTCTTTCTGGTCTGAAATGCATTTATGACTGCATAAGTAGCAACTACCTGATCCTTCTTACACTGAGTGCTGAAAACTGAACTCAAGTACCCTGTGAGATCAGCAAGGGCTCTCAAGTGCTGATTCATCTGTCCAGCCTCAGGCTCCTGGCTTTAATAAACCTTTCATACATCATCACAATAACTCTTGCTGATGAGGAATAGCACAGCTTGGATATTATGTTATCAAGTTGTGTTTCATATGCAAATTTGTGTAAGTTAGCCAGGCACCCCCGAAACCTTGACATATATTAACTGAAAATTCACAAATCTTTATATTGCATATATATTTATAAAACCCCTTTTGAAGAATATTAGACTTCAGATCAAAGATATTCTTTAAGCCTAGAGAAAACAATGAAGTTTCATTATAATGTACCATTCTAACATTATAACCCATTAAAGAACATCTGTGAAATTAGAAAAGCTATTTAGAAACATTATTGTGCAAATCTTTTTATGAACACACTAAGGTGTATGCACAGTAATGAAAATAAAAGGACACAGAGTAGGAGTGGGAAAAGCATTGTTAGAGTGTCACCTGCTTGTCCCAGGCTGTACTAATCACCTTTCTAGCACCGAATCAGAGTTCCTTCTGTTCCCCATTCTTGCTGCCCTTGAGTACCATCAGTCATTCTAATAGGAGACTTTTATAGTACAGTTCCATTATGGTTTTTAATTTTTACAAAACATCTGGTCAAGTTTTTGTCCTACACCTCAATCAGATTGTCTTTTAGAGTTGTAGAATTCTTAATATATTCTACATACAAATCCTTTGCCAAATGGATATATTTCTAATATTAGTGCAATGTCTATGGGTGGGTAAAGTTTTACTTCTGCCTTAAAGATACTTTTTAATTGTGATTGAATTCAATTTTAAATGTTTTTCTTTAATTTTGAGTACTCATTATACAATGAAAGAATACTTCCCCAAGATTATTTTGTGATCTATCCTAGAATAAATTTCACTTGTATATTTATACCTATGATTCATCTTGAATTAATTTGTGTTTTTTCATGAGGTTAGGGTCAAGTTCCTTTCTCTTTATATAAATACCCACTTGCTATTTAGTAAAAGTCTTACAAGTCCTAACTGAGCTACTTTGATGTCTCATTCAAAAGGCAAAGATATGTCTGTGCCACTCTGAATTCTTATTCTGTTTTGTTGATCTAGTTATCGCTTATCATGCCAAAATTACACTCTCAATTACTTCAGATTAATTAATTGTTTTTATTTTTATGAAGCAGACTTGGAGGCTTTTTCAAGATATTTTAATCTAGGCTTAAGCAAAAGAAATAGGATAGGTGCTCAGAAGGAAGGAAGGTGTCCCTGAGAGCACAGGTACGGGCTTCTTGAGACCAGCACCCAGATCTATGATGAGTCATAGCACTGCTATTTCCCTCAACTTAGTTCTTCGAAAGCTGCCTTTGCATTTCATATTTTTTGTACACTTTTGAATCAGCCGCTTCTACAAAATGTAATTGGGTTTCATCTGGGATGTGTTGAGGCTGTGCATCCAAACCAAGAGAACTAAGAGAGTGCTTTGACTCCAAGAACATGGCATACTTCTCTGTATGTTTAAATCTTCTTAATTTTCTCCTAGAATTTTGCCATTTTCAGAATAAACATCTATGAAACTTTCCCCCATGTATTTGTGTTTTGCATATTTTCTATTTATTATTTGATGCTCTTAAAACATTGCTTTAAAATTATTTCATTTTCCTAATGGTTTGCACATTAACAACTACAAATTTAGGAATATTGCCCTCACATCTTTTCTCATTGCATGATCATGTTTGTCATAGTCTAAATATACTCATAGTTTCACCCAGCCAGATTTTAATGGAAGTTTAATAACCATTTCTTGCTTTGGGAATTAATTGCCAAATCTAATGAAATTGTGACAAAATTGTTAATTTTGTTTTTTAATTGTTATGAACTTACCAAGTATTTTTCAATGTCATAGTTCTAAAATCTCTTCTTCTTAATTTGGTTCTAACAATTTCTAGCAAGTCCTGATGTTAATCAATAGTTAAAATTTTCCTTTACTTCATTATTCTAGTGAATAATACTCTGGAAGCGGAGGGGCATTTTGATAGCCTCATCCAGTAAAGAATGTTCAAAATTCCATTACAAATACATATTCAAAGTGGTGGAATACTTGAAATGAAATTTATCAAATATAAAACTACTGAGTTTGGCAAGAGAAATATTTGGTAAACCTTGACAAAGGTAATCATTTTGCACAAAAGATAATTACTAATGATCTATCCAGCACTGAAAACTAGTAAGTCCTAGAAATAATTGTTAAGCAAAAGAACCATATTTATTTTACCAGTTCAGTATTTGGGTTTAGAGACTAGAAGAGGGCAAATATGCTTCTTTACATAAAACATTATCAAAATGCTCCTGAATAGAAATGATGTTTCCATAAACTCAGCAAACTAATATAAGGAATGATTTTTAAAAATTCTATAATTTTTGACATTTTAAATATACAAACCAAAATCAGATAATCTTGGAAAACCATTCCTGAAACTTTTTGCAGCTGTGGAGAGCCAAAATTACATGTGTGACATAATCTTAGGCTTGGTCAGGGAGAAATTCAACAATGGCAAACACTGAATCAGAAGTTTGTTGGCTACAAGCATTTAGCTGAACTCAAAATGTCTAAAATCTCACAGAATATAAAACATCCATTGTTTGATAAAACTAAAAATTCCTTTGATATTTGAAAGAAAGAAATAAATTGACCAATTTCTATTTGCTTATTCATTATTCTGTTACCTAATATAAACTTCAATAAGAAGTACACACTTAAAAAATATATGGTGGAGGGACCAGAAAGATGACTCAGCAATAAGGCACATGCTGGGCAAGTATGAGGACCACAGGTCAAATCCCCAGAATGCATGTAAAATCCAAGTGGGAATGTTAGCCTGCCTGTATTCCAAGCTCACTGGTGGAAACAACAGATGCTCACAGACATCTGGCAATAGAACAGCAGGCTTATCTTGCAAGCTCCAGGTTCAGTGAGAGCTCCTGCCTCAATATACAAGGTAGGGAGAGCCCAAAGAAAATATCTGAGGATAATCTCAGGCCTCTACATGCATGTGCACACACATGCACCTATATACGAACACAAAAACATGCACATCACATACAAACATGCAAAATGAACATATAGTAGTAACCTTCAGTTTCTGATATAGCATGTGAAGAGGTTAAATGATACCACTGCTCCCTAACAGCAGATAAAATCTAAACAAAGTGAAAAACTAATAACACTTCTGAAATCCATAAACAGAACTGAAGTCACAGAAAAAAAGAAAAAAACAAATTGCTGTCTACAAACATGGGACACTTTATAGGCAGACTTAGAGAATCCCAACACCTCAGAGCAGAAATCCATTGAGACCTTCACTAGAAGTCAGTGTCAGGGAGGGAAACACTCAGACAATAAATGATAAATTTCTAGGGATTCTGTTTGAAAAAACATTTGAGAGATTAGAAACTCCAGAGAGACCCAATCATTTAGGATTCAATTTACTTGAGTGAGTTTTATCTCTTTGAGCTCTATCAGGTGCCTATAATTCATTCTGAGGAAAATCACTTGATGATTCTAGCAGGAGACAGGGAGAGAAGCCACTCTGAAATACACCACAGGGTTCTGCCCTTCCTGACCATGTCTTCCCTCAGGAGAAAGATTTAAACAGACTTCAACTTGCTGGCATTCCAACAAAACCTGACTGACATAGAGGACACATAGGTGACTCCATGTGAACCTTACATGGAAAGGATGGGAAAAAAACAATGAGCTTAGAAGAGAGTGAGGAAAGAGAGTGAGGAAAGTTTATAATAAGAAAGAGGGGCATTACATAATGGTAAAAGGGCTAATTCTCTAAGAAGACAAAATTATCTTTAAATTTCTTTCACCTAAGAACATCAAAATCTGTGTGAGAAAAATCAATAGATCTACAATTAAATGCAGAAAAATCTATACAAGTTGGGGACTTCAAACTATTGAAATGAACATGCCCAGGATTAAATCAGAACACACATTATTGAACTCAACATGCTGTCAATCAACTGGTTATACTAACAATCACATACTATTTAACGCAATGAAAGTTCTCAATCTCATAACATTCACCAAGACAGACCATATTTTTGCCAAGACACAACTTAACAAATCTAAAAGAGGGATTTATACTGCTATAAATCAATGAAAATAGGAAGCTGGAAAATTTAAATACATCATATAGATCAAAACCCTAAAGTCCATGACATAAGTGTCTACACTAGGAAACTTAAAAAAGAACAAAGCAAATCCCAAGAAAATGGACAGAAAGACACCAAAGTACAAACCAACATAAAATGGACACAGAAAAATTAATGCAGCTAGATACTTATTGTTTTTGGTGCTTAGTCTGAGCCTTTAATGACTGAGCTATCCCTCCTGCACACCACCATCTGTAACTCCAGTTCCAGGGGATCCAATGCCCTCTTCTGACCTTCATGGGCATTGCATGACACTGTTGTACTTACATACCTGCAGGCAATACACTCATACACATAAATATTTTAAAATGCATCATTACTTATTTAACATTGGAGCACTTTGTGTAAATTATAATCAAGGAAAATTAAAATGAAATATGGGGGACTATATATGGAAAACACTTTGTCATGAAGCCTCTGACATGAGTGTGGTTTATTTTGCAGATAATAAGGAGTATTATTTTTATTTTAGAACAAACAAACAAAACATTGGATTGAGGGATGGCATATGCATCAATCTATAGTACAAAAAGCTGACACATACAAAATATATAATTTAAATTAATATTAAGTTTTACTGTAATTCCATAAAGATTCAAGGAAAAAACAGCATGATCTAGAAAAATATACTGTTAAATATAAAAGTGGAAATGTCCTACATGTAGAATAGTTAGTATGAACCCAAGGCATGTTGTTTCCATGGAGAGGTAAATAGAAAACGTGTAAGTGAATTTCATGTATTGTAAATTAGTTCAGACATAATTAAAGTACTTGGGCTTTGTCTATGCAATGCTTCAACAACAGTCACAGAGAAAAAAGTACAAGCAACCATTTGGATAATTTATGCTATGGTAATAACATTTTCATAAACCAAAATATGGAAATAAAGTATTTGTAATCATTTCTTTCAATGCAAACTCATTGGGATTAAGTAGTTTAAAGAAGTCTTCTTAATTATCTTCTAATTTCGCTCCAGAAAGAGCAACCCTGTATCCAATTTTGCAGAAGTTCCTGAAGATCCTAAAAAATATCTATGCACTTCAAGATCAAGAGCCTGTGGTATATGGAACCAATCAATCAGTTATGAGATTTGGTAACTGCTATGATTTTTTTAACAAAACAACCATAAATATTCTATAAACTATAGCTGCCTGGCACAATATAACAAAAAAGTAATTATAGAATCTTTATACTTGAATAAGCATATAGTATCCACAGCACAGAAAGATGCTTGTACATTCCTAGCAATAAACTTCATCTTTTGAATAACCTCTGGGACTATTTTCTATAGCTCTCATTTGCCTATATTCTATAATATTCTTAAATAATTATTAGCACATTTAAAAGAAAATACTTTTAAACCCAATAAGAAAAGATATCATACCCTTAATTTTTGAAGGTAAAAATTTTCCAGAAAACTAGCAAAATCTGTTTTCCTTAAGTAGAAAAATAGACATTTTAGAATTAAAGAAAAGAATTTTTCACTTTCAAGATCAATGAGGGCTATCCAACAAAGGTCAGGCTACCTCTTCTTCTTGGTCACTCTAGAATGAAAACTTCAGTATGCAGAGTGTAGTTCTCAGATCTCCAGAATTTTCTCAGATTATTTCGGGAGATCCATAAAGTCAGAACTGTCTTTATAACTATATCAAGGTACTATCTGCCTTCTCCAGCCTGTTGACATCTCTGATGATACCAAAGCAGGTAGGAAAAGCATCTAGAATCCTAGCTTCAAATGACACCAAAAGTAAAGTCCAACAGCAACAGCCTCTCATGAACAATCTGTGTGTGTGTGTGTGTGTGTGTGTGTGTGTGTGTGTCTCATTGGCTATGAATCTGTGACCTTCCAGGACCAATCAGATATGAGAACCCTAACCCAACTTCAAGCACATGTTGAATGATTTATTCTGTCCTTGAATTCTGATTACATTCTTTCAGATCTAAACTTCTAAAGGATAAGAAATAAAACCATATAGCATTAACTAGATGTGACCAAAGTATCAAGAACAAGAGTGTGCTAAACAAATATAAACGACTGTTATATCTTTTGAGATGCTATAAAAAACTTTACTGCAACTTTCAAAAGCTCTTCCAGTCAGCCAATTTCATTCCACTGTTCTCTAACTCCATCTGGCCACATCCAATTTTCTCACTTCAATTGCATCGCCTCTCTATCTTGATTCAATCTAACCCTGACTTCACTGAACTATCTCTAGAGAAACAATGATACAGAATATCTTTTTGTATTGAATCTCAGTGTTACACATTTCACAATGAATTATTTTGTGACAAAACACAAACCCAAGGCCACCAACAACTCCACAGATTTTCCCCTGTAGCCTAATGAATTTGTTTCCCTCAGCAAAGAATTGTTTCCTGCGACTTTAATCAAGTTTTTAAAAATCTTTATTGAGTTTTATCCATACAACAGTTCTTAATCAAATTCAGACCCCTCCCCCATCATCTCCCCCAAATCCTCTCAGGACCTCATGTATTTCGCCATACATTTTAAGTCTTATTTAGTCAAGCATTTGTGCCCAAATGTCCTTTAGTGTAAATTCATCAATTTTGACTTAACCAAAATCAAACTTCCCTTTCAGACAAATACACAAATTTTCACTCAATTCTCATTTCAAACCATCTTAGTTATCGGACCTGGGTAAGAATCTGTAGCTAGAAGGAAAACCAGCCAGGCATTTGTGACTTTCTTGTCTATCTTGAAATCCTAAGTACCAATTAAATGGGAGATGTATGGAACTGGAGAGATGGTTCTGCAGCTAAAAGCACTTATTGCCCTTGTATAAGATGCAAATTCAGCTCTGAGAACTCATGTGGTGGCTAACAGCATCTATAACTCCCATATTAGGGGATCCAATGTCCCCTTCTGGCCTCTGAGTGGTCTGCACACACATAGTGCTCATAAACTCAAGCAGGCGAAAGAAAAGAAAAGAAAGAAAAGAAAAGAAAAGAAAAGAAAAGAAAGAAAGAAAGAAAGAAAGAAAGAAAGAAAGAAAAGAAACTAAGTAAATAAATCTTTTAAAAAGACGTTTTTATTTTTAAAATAAAATCTCATAGTATTAATTGGCATTTAATTAGAGCCAATCAGATGTCAATGAAGGGGAGAAATGCTAAATGGAAAACAGATTTCTGTCAAGTGTGTTATCTCCCTTCTAAGTAAGATCATCAAATTCACCTTAGTATGGTTACAACTAGCTAAAGTTATCTCAAACTGTTTTCAAATCCTTTTGTGAGATTATATACCATGAATTCCCAATCCAAAGAGGACATAGCTGAGGGAAGACATTGTCTTAGAAGTTCAAAAGCATTTAATCCAATATGTGTTCTCAGCAAGTTTTAAATCTCAAGTTGTCCACAAATAAATTGAAGCAACCATAATTATATTCTGATTCACCAAACAGAAACCTACTAAGTCCCTCATAGTTGTCTTAACCAGAGAGTCTTTCTAACCAAATTTGTTTGGCTTACTAACCACAGGATTTACAGAATAAGGTAGATGCCTGACAGCCTTTCCTCACTGGACCTACATGCTGTTCAGAGAAAAACAGGATCTAATTTTCCACAATGCAGAGTTCACAATACATACAGGGCTTTGCCTGTATCTCATCCAAAATGAGGGCAGGTAGCATGCCATCTTCCTCAGCCACCGTGGTAATGGCAGTGATCAGTTCTCACGCTTCCTCAAAACCACCTTGTGCTGACTAAATGTTTACAGTATATAATCATTATAATCATTGGGGGGGGGGAGATTGTGTATGTGTGTTCTAGTCATTCATGAATTTTAATAAACCCTTTGGAGATGTTCGCCAAAATTATTTCTTATCATTATTTACTATTAGAAACACTAAAAATCAAGTTTGTACCACAAGTATTATGGTACAGAACCAGAATCCTAGCACTTGGGAAGAAGAAGCAAGAAGATCTGGAATTCCAACCAAGTGAGACTCTCCAAAAGCTCAGTGAAATAGAATTAGTCTTTAAAAAACTATTTTAGAATGTTTCAAGCTAATTTTGACATACAGAGACTTCTGTCTCATAACTTCTAAAACACATGCAGCCATTCTCCTCATATGTGCCAGGCACTTTAGATTCAAACTCTTCAAGCTAAATAAAAAACATTTTTCGTCATATTGATCACCAAACCCATGCTTAATTTATGTCTAAAAGCTACCACAAATTTAGTATGTTCAATCTGAGAATAAAGTCCCCAAAATAGAAGTGAGAAAATATCAGATTTCTATGACATATCCCCTTTGGGAAAAATAATGATGCCAACTAACACTGAAATTCATTAAATGCAATTATCTAATTTTCTAGGTGGCTCTGATTCTTGAAATGACTGCTCCTCTGAAAAAATTAAATATTAAGATGCATAAGTAACATACTGTTTTGTGTTTTAGAAGCCTAGCTTCCAATGTATCTCAGATAGCCTAATTGAATTTGACAGCAAAATAATTTCATATCCTGCATGTCAGAAAAAGACAGGAAATGAGACATAAACCCAAACCAAGAACATCAGACACTGAGGTGTTAGACAAATCAGATCTTATTTCATGTATTTCATACGGAGTCAGCAAAGATGAGAAGGTAGAACCAAAGGTTCATTTACTTCATTTTAATGCCTAAACACCCCAGAACAAAAAGAGACTTACAAAATGACTTCTAATGGAAAGTTGACTCACAATCCTATCTTCAACGAGATTAATTAATATGGCAATCACTCTAATGTCAGACTTAGTGTCTTAGTCAACTAGAGCTAAAATCATAAATACTGTGACTAGGTATCCTAAATGACAGAAATTTACCTTATTATAGATGTGAAAGAAATACCACATCAGAGTGCTAGCTCAGTCAGAGTCAAGCGAGACATCTCCTGGCTGGAGTCAGCTACGATTTCACTGAGTCTCATGCGGGAAGCAGAGCTCTTCCTTTGATGGGGCCATCAGTTCTATGGGATCATGTCTCCATCATAATGACTACATTAAAACTTAATCACTTCCTTACATGCTTTAGCTCAAATGAAGTCACATTGGAGGTTGGACCTTAAACATGAATTGGATTGAAGGGACAGAATGCAGGTCATAGCACGTAGAAAACTGGGATTCAGTACATATCACCATCCAAAAACAGAATTTCTAATAAGCCAACATTCACTTATCTAGGATTTTCCTAGCTATGGCTAAGATAAAGCAATTCTGTTGTAAAGAAATAATTCTATCCATGCAGTTTTTCAAGAAGAGATAAAGAAGAGATCCATATCCTTTGGGCAGATCGTTGTGATTGAAAATTACTTTAAACATATAGTAACAGAACACTTACAAGAATAACCACATACTTACTAGTTTATATGCAGCTAGTATAAAAATAATTCAAACTTGGATACTAAGTACATCAATAAGAAATATAAAGCAAATGATTCCTTTATTAAATGATTCCTTTATTAAAACTTCAAGAGAAGAAAGACACACAGAAACTATCAAGTATGGGGCTAGAGTGATGGTTCAGCAGTTAAAAGCACTGGTTGCTACTGCAAAAGAACCAGGTTTGAATCCCAGCACCACATGGTGGCTAACTGTTGGTAATCAAGTTCCAGATGAATCTGATGCCCTCTCCTGGCCTCCATAGGCACCACAGGACACAAGTGCATTTAAACACATGCAGGCATAACACTCATATACACAAAATAAATAAAATTAAGAAAAATAATCATCAAGTATACACATTACCTCTTAAACCTTTCATTACAAAGCACATATTAAATTAAAAGTACAATCTTTCTCAAATTAATTTATATATGCAATTCAAATCAACAAACTCAGAAATCTATTTAGAATAACAGAGAATTACACTATCAGTAGATAAATCAAACAGACAGCTATATGGCACAACATTATGAAAATGTGAAAATACACAAATGTTATACACTTAAAAGGATATACCCATATATTTTACAGAAAACTTAGCATGGATAAGGATTATTTGAGTGGTCTGTTACTTCTGTCATTTCTGTGACCAAATTCCTGAAAAGAAACAAGTTAGAGAAAAAGATTTCTTAAGACGGACAAGTTAGGAAAGAACAGACTCAAGCATGGCAGCAAGAACTTGAGGCAGGGAGTCACAGCATCTCCACCAGAGCAGAGAGTGAACAGAAGAAACCTGCTGAGGAGAGTCAGAGAACCACAAGACACCCAGCGACTCTCTTCCTTCACCCAGGCTCCACCTCCCAGAGCCTCTACAACCTTCCAAATGGCACCACTATCTGGAGACCAGGTAAGTGTTCAAGCACCTGAGCCCATCGGAACATTGGAAACCAGGTGTTGAGAGACTATAGGGACCATTTCACATTCAAACCATAGCTAGTGGGAACCGGTGACAAAAAAGTGAGAATAAATGGGGGAATAAAGAGCAAGGAAGGGCTTTGCACAGAGACTCCACGGGTTTCAGGTCGGGAAGAAGACGGGTATGATGAACTCACTTCTCACACAGCAATTGTGAAAGAGAAAAAGGAAATTTGAGCCAAGAAATAAGAAATGATTTCATCTCAACTCTATATATGTGTCAAGGCTTTTGGGTGGGTGCATGTGTGTGAGAGAGAGTGTGAGTGGGGGGGGGGTGTACATGCATGTACACACATGTCTGGACCATAGATTAACCTTAGGGGTATTCTTTAGTAACCACCCAGCACGATCGATCTATCTTTCTTTCTCTTGTTTGTTTGTTTATTTAACATGGTCTCTCACTGGCATGAAATTCTCCAAATATAGTAGGCTGAACGGTGAGCAAGCCCCAGAGACCTGCCTGAGCCTGCCTCTTCAGGGCTGGGCTGACAAGCAGGCACCACTAGCCTGGCTCTACTTTTGTTCTTGTTTCTAATTCGTGTCCTGTGGCTCAAACTCGGGTCCTCTTGCCTGTTTAGTGAGGCATTTACCTTACTGACTATAGTACCTTTCCAGGCCCTCAGACATATTTTGAACACTACCACCTAAGAGTGACAGGAGGTAACAAGAAAAAAAAAATTCCTAAGAATGGAAAAATATATACCCAATGAAAATAGAACTTTATTATATGGAATGTTCTAAAAGTACATCATAAAATAAGTTCCATGTACTTAATAGATTGTTTTTAGATTTGAGATAGTGGTATATGAATGAGTTCAATTTCAAAAACAGCAGAGTCTTTCCTGCTTTTCATGCAATTCCACCAATAAAAGCACACCTATACTTCTGCACCACAAAATGGATGGTGACAATAATAAAGTCCACCACCAATCTTTGTGTGATTTCAGCAATGTGTTCATTTGTGTGTGTGCAGTATATTTCTGTGTATCTGTGTGATGGTCTGTGACTGTGTGTATGCATGTGTGTTGTCCTACACAATTTTATCACATATGCAAGACTGACTACTTTACCATGGTCAAGAGGATAAAGAGTTCCCTCACTGCAAGATTCCTCATACAATCACAGTGACTTCCTTTTTTGCCCCTTCTGTTATCTCCAACCACAGCATCCACTTCAGAAAAGCTTTGTGGCTGGAATCATGCAGTAATCAATCTATTCAGATTGTCCTTTATTAACCCATCATAAAATCAGTTTTATAGCCATGATAGTCTACCCTAACTAATCAGGTGATTGAGAGAAGATTTGCACTAAAGCATCAGCTGACTCTGCGTATGGGTAAAGCTGTGCCATGGTCCTTGCTGTCCATGTAAACTGGAATATCCTCCTCTTTAAAGCTATAGATATTAATGTCTAGCTCATAGTTGGATTTAGTAAGTATTTATTAAATGAACAAAGAAATGTAAGGGAAGAGAAGGGGGGATGGGTGAAGAGACATTTGGAGATGGAGAGCAAACTGAGAAATAAAGGGGTCATGAACATGTACATCTGTACAAAGGAAGATCTTTCACCCAAGATGATCGCACACTATATACAGGAAGTTAATGAAATGTGAAAAGGCTCAAGAAACTCAGGAGAGTCATAAGATTAACAGGCATTCTCACCAGGGTTGCATAAGCAGCAAACAGTTGCTAGAGAGAGGGGACGCTCCTGTGGAGCTGCCTGCAAGTTGTGCATAGAGTGCCAGGGAAGTCGCATTTGGGAGATACTATCAATGTAGAGGTGAGCTTTGAAGTGATTCAGTGATCTGCCTTTGAGCCGTCCATGCTCCAGTAAGTAACCCCAATAATCTCAGCGGTTCACCAGCCTAGACTTGGGAAGTGCCCCATGATGTAAACAAATTCTTGACAACCCAGGAAATGGAAAAGCACAAAGTATCCAAAGCCACAAATCATGTTCAACCATACTGCCATTACTTTGTTTCTACAGACACTCACCATCAGTAATAAAAATAATTTGTATTTTTATTATAATCTGTCCTCTTCATTACCCTCTTCCACCTCTGAGAAGGTACCAATTGTCAATCAATTTTAATAAAGAACATAAATAACAGAAATTACAGCTCTTGATTTAGTAATCCTCAGATTTGATAATCATCCTTCAAATGCAAACCATTGGTTTTTCATGCAAATTACAATTTATATATCCAAGGTATATAAGGCTAACAAGTTTCACAAGAAGTAAAACTGAGTTATCTGCACCTGATCTAATACTTTCACTCTACCATTGTTCGTAAACATGAACTATGCTTTGAAAATACATTTTCCAAGTTCACA
The DNA here is from genome assembly GCA_035773235.1 of Eospalax fontanierii. Lineage (NCBI taxonomy): Eukaryota > Metazoa > Chordata > Mammalia > Rodentia > Spalacidae > Eospalax > Eospalax fontanierii. Next base: position 11,987,948 of record CM069539.1, read on the forward strand.
TTAAAGCAAACTATTAAAAAATAACCATTTATAACCTCATATAATTAGTTTGAGAAGTTAGAGGCTTCTAAAATAAATTTTAAATTATATACATAATCATTTTGATTATATTTTGATAACAAAATAATCAAATATTCTAGTGTTTTCATGTTGTAATCATTGCCTCAGATGGGTTTCTCTATCTATTAAATCTATACACAGTATACACATGAACTAGTATATTTACTATTGAGAATTATTTTGAGTGGAAGCCCAAAGCCACAGGAAACTTTTACGGCAAAGTTCCTAGCCTAATCTTGTTTCTTTATCTCCCCAGCAAACTTTCTGATGCAAGAAAATAAAAATGAAAGTGTTTCATAATGCAAAATAAAAATGAAAGTGTTTTATATTAAGTATCACGAACTCATTTTCTATTTTCTATATTCTACAGCTCATTTTAACTCACAGATTTTCAATAATAACTAATTCCACATCAACTCCAATCTTTTAACCTCAGTGCAAATTCATCCTCAGAAATGTAGGGTTAAATTTTCTCTAAAATTTTCTTATCAAAGATTAGAATTGTGTTCCCCATTTTTGAAATATTAAAAAGAATCTTGAGATAGTTTCTGGCTCCTGAATCTTTCCCCTGTTTTTAAATGCAAGACTGTGGAGACAACTCAAAAATCCAGTTGGAGTCTGTGCCCTTGCTTCTGCCCTTATGTTCCTGTGATCAAAAAAGTATTCTCCTCAGAGCCATGTGTGCAGATAACAGGAACCAAATAAATTTCTATTCTAGGGTGTTTTCACCTACAGACACTCATGAATCTTCCTCTGTCATTTGAGAAGAGCCCTGGGCTAAGGCTTGACTCTCTTGTTTCTCCACATTCAATTAGAAGAAAAGCTTGAGAAGCTCAGAATAGCCCCTCCATACGACAGAGTACTTCTGTAGGTCCCCACAGTGCATGGAAGATGTATTAACGCTGATAAAGTATCAACCTGACAAAGAAAATGCACAACAACAACAAAAAAAAAACACATTATTGACTGTGCCTTTTAATGAAACCAGTTATTTCTGTTTGACTCAAATGATCTCTAGAAGCATCAGAAGAACGGGCTGCTCAAGGAGAATTATTGTCAGCTGGCTAAAGGTTAGACCTCCCTGCTTCTCAACAACTTGTACTGACTCCTGACACTGGATTTCTCAAAGAAGCCCAATGTTTTTGAATCCTGTGTTCGCCTTTGGTAAACGCATTCTGGAGAAAATTGCAAAATGCATGTAAGTACATTGAATTTGGAGACATTTCCCTACACATAATTCTGTAAATATGTCAATGTTCTGTTTGTATTTTGAGTTTTTTACCAAAAGGAACATATCTAAGAGCACTATTACAATTCATATTTAGCTAACACATACACACGCACACAAACATAACTCTTCAAAAATAAAAATCCTTTAGAAAAGTAAAAGTGTGACTGGACAGAGGTAAACAAAATATTTTTAAAAATTGTATGTGTGACTTGCTTCACCTCAAAATTATTTTAGCTAAAAACAGCAAAGTTTGTTCCACTAAATTATTGTTAACTACATTCCAAATGCGTTACTTATATGGAGAATGTCTATTAGTCAAGGACCAAATTGTGCATTAGCCAGAGCACAGAATGCGAAATCTTATCCCATCTGCCCAAAGGCTGGAAAAGTGTTAATTTTGGTTGAGGTGCTGATTTGTATCAGGTTGATGGTAAAGGACAAAAAGCAAAAGAATCAAAGGCAAAAAAGCTTTTAGTAGGAGAAGTAGACAAACAAGCAATAAATGCACAGTAAATGCATTTCACTGAAGGTGCTAGGAGTAGAGAAACAGACCCTGAGCTCACCCTGAGGACATCAGTACCTAAACAGATTTCCACCCACTACATACACACATGCCCTTGAGTTTTTCTACACACACCCTGTGCAGCCACCGTTCTATCCTGATCTGCACAGCTAATGGAAAAAGAATTCTACTTTAACTGTTTTTCTAGACATCATCTAAATTCAGAAGCAGAATTACTTCAGTGCTGTTACTAAATGTAGTAACAGCCATGATGGCTCAAAGTAACTCGCCTTATCATGTTGTAACTAGACTTCATTCTCTTCATTCTGCTGTTTGATTTGAGATAGTCTACGAATTCCATATTATGAATGCTGTTATCAATACCCTGCCAACAAAGTACAAATGTGGTGATAATATTAAAAGTGGAAACAAAAGATAATTACAAGTGAAGATAAAGACAACAGCATTTTAAAATTGGAAACTCAGAAGGCGGCAAATATTGTGGGAATATTTGGAATTGACTAATAGTAAGAAGTATTTTGAAGGGCAAAGAGCCTGACATACAAGTAGATAATAAATTGTCATCTTCCTTTCTCAACCTCCCTAGTGCTGGGATTAGAGAGCACGCTGCTATCTCCAGCATTTTAGGCAAGTACTGGGAATCCCAATTCAGGCCCACATTCTTGTGTGACAAGCAATTAACTGATTTGGCCACCTCCACACACCAAGATTTCCCTTTAATTGATGATCTGTCATCCCTCAGTTCTAGTTACTTTCTAATGCTGTATTAAAAACATTGACCAAAACCAACTTGAAGAGAAGAGGGTTAATTTGACTTACTGATCACAGTGCACCATCGAGGGAAGCCAAGATAGGTAGGAGCTCAGGGCAGACACCTAGAGCGCAGATATGGAGCAGTGCTGCTTACTGGCTTGCTCCCCTAACCTAGGCTCAGTTTGCTTATTTATATAACACAGGACCATTTCCCCAGGATCGGCACCACCCACAGTGGGTTGGACCCTCCCACACTGCTCATCAATCAAGGAAATGCCCCACAGACATGGGCACAGACCAATCCAATGGACGAAATTCATCAACTGAGGTTCCCTCCATCCAGGTGTGTCAGGTTGACAACTGAAGCTGTCCAGCATGATGTCATACAAATAGTATGACACTAAAGGACTCTGACTCGGACATATAAAGAGATTAGAAATCGTCATCCTACCAACTAATAGGAAAATAATGAAAATGCTAAACAGTTACTAACTTATGAATAAAAGAATGTGAAAAAAGAAATATCTCCTGATAATTTTTTGAAAGACTCATCCTTCAATTCTAAACCTAGCAATCCTACAAAGCAGAAATAAAAGCTCTCAAATAAAACAGAACTTCTCATTACTAGCTACTGATAGAGCAGAAAATGCTTTTTGCTCTCCATTCTATGCATGTGCCAAAATATAAACATATATAAATTTACTCATATATGAAGAAAATAGAATGAGAAATGACAGGGAAATGACGTTTTCAAGATTTTTAAATGGCATACATGTGTGCACAGGGCAGTACCTGTAACAATGAATTGTATGATTATAGTATATAGATTGTATCTATGGATACAGGAAACAATAACAATAACGCACAGGCTGGGACAGGAGGACTAGATAAATTGTTTTGTGTTATTTGCAAAACTGTATAGTGTCATTTAAAGTGGACTTAAATTGTGAATGCAGTTCACAAACCCCAACGTAAACACTAAGAATAAGTTACATATGCAAAGTTCCAAGTTTCTGTATTGACTAACAACTTACATACATATGTGTCTGATACCCATCTTAAATAATGTACAAAAAAAAAAAAACATATTCAAGGGGCTACAAGTGTCACTGAGTGCTAAAGTGTGTTTAGTTTGAAGAGACTCTGGGTTCTACCCCTAGCATGACAAAAGCAAAGCAAAGCATATTCACGAACATGAAGGAGATGCAGTGACTGCCTCGCTGGGAGGGCCATGGGGTTTCTGAAGTCACTGTCAGAGATCATCAATTAAGAGGGGGCTTAGAGTTGGGAAGGTGACTCACTCAATAGACTTTTTGTCAGATTAGCATTGAGGGCCGGAGTTGGGATCCCCAGCACTCATGTAAACAGTGGGCACAGCAGCATACTCTACACCCCAGCACTGTGGAGGCTGAGAGAGGCAGATCATGGGCAGGCGTGCTGGTCAGCCAGCCTAGCCAAATCAGCAACTCCAGCTCAGAGCCTGTCTCAAATGATGAGGTGGAGATTGAGGAAGATATCTGACTAGAGCTCTGGTAGCCAAATTTCATACAGATAAACCAGGTAAATATACTGGAAAAGTGTCATATCTGATTTCATGCTATTCCCTTACACTAACACTCATATTTTCTTTGCAAATCCCTTTAGCCACCACGGACACAGAGACAACAGATTAACAGCCTTCTGGGACCTGACATGGAAGAACTTCTGTGGTCATCAATTCTTTTTCTTCCATGCTACTTTGACTATGAACCTCAAACATATAAAGGAAAATGAGGGAACCCAGGAGAATTAAATATGCAAAGGATATGATCAAAATGAATTCAGATCAAAAACTAATCTATGACTGTGAACATGGTTCCTAAATACTGATCCAACAAGCATCCCTGTGATGACAGCTTAGAGGTCAAAAGATCTGAAGATTTAGTCAAAAGCATAACATGCATTTTGGTTAAATATTAAGACTACACTGTAAGTCATAAATGACTACTGCTGACACATTAATCAGTTTTTGTTATTCAGGAGAAAAAAAATGCTTACCCAAAACTGCAAATACCCTGGGTGCAAAATTATCACTTTATATATGGAAAATAAAGGTTATGAGTTATTGGCTGTCTAATGTGCATTGGTAAAATGGAGAAAATAATACCTATCTCATGTTTTCTGTGCGTGTTAATGTAAGGAATAAATCAAGATAGGTATCCCTGAGCCTGGCTCAAGGTATAGATTTTCAAACAGAAGCTATCTATATAGAAGGGTTCTCAAAATCAATCAATGCTCCTGTTTTAAATAACACTACACCTAAATCAGAAAATCATATGTTAATGAAAGTGAAATCAAGTATCAGGAGCAAACATACAAAGACAAACATGGTATGTTTTAGTTAAGTGTGGCATACTAAAATTTACATCACAGATATTAGGAGCTGAGCATGGTTGCGCACACCTTTAATCCCAGCACTCAGGAGGCAGAGGCAGGTGGATCACGGAGAATTTGAGGCCAGCCTGGTCTACAAAGAAATTTCTAGGCTGGCCAGGACTATAGAACTAGACTTTGTCTCAGTATTTGTTAAAGACAGATAACAGCAAATTTCTGTTATGTTTTGACCTACTACTAAAGAAGCAGAGTTTTTGGTTGAGTGAGTCTACTTTTCCATATGAAAGCCAATGAACATTACATTTATGAACGTTTACAAAAATATGAAAATAAATCACTGTTCAAACCAGAAACTGTGAAACTGAACATCAATTATTTCTATATTGATTTTTAACATACTTTAAGAGGATCTACTTTTGTGATTAAAATATTGTCCTAACTGGTAATACAAGATACCAAACCAAACAGTTTTGACTGTCATGATATATTTTGGCAAGGAAAAAGGTAGTAGGAAAACAAATCATTTTAAGTAGTGAATAGCACTATGAAGAAGATAAGAGCACCAAGGCTGGGCCATTTAGCTTTATGCAGATTAACTGAAGCCTCCTCTGTGTTAATATGAAAGCGGAGGGGGGGTGGGACTGGTCCAAAGATATAAAAAGGGCATTTCAGATCAAATAAGCAACACAGTCAAAGGCCTATGAAAATCAGAAGGAGGCTGACACATTAGAAAATGAAAGACTAGAAGGCTCAAGAACCGAGGCTGAGGGAAACCATCAAAAGAGAAAGGACTGGACGCAAAGAGCAGGCAGAGCTCTTGGGAATTACCAGACCTTGATTAGTGGAACTGGTAGTTGCCTGTGCACACTTAATCACATGATTTCCCTTCAAAAATAATAATATTCTTAACTCTTAAAAATAACATTAAGATTATTTAAACACTGAATAGGAACTAGGTGCTGCTTAGGTAAGAGCTGGGAAGGATAAGAGAGAACAATGTTCCGCTTAGCAAGTCTGCCTGCAGATCACCAGTCCTCCTTGGAGGAACCCTCAAAAGGAACACCTTATGCTGTCTTAGTTTCTATTCCTGTCTATTCCTATACTTGCTGAGCAACCTCAAAACCCATCTTTTCTTTTTCTGTAGTACTGGGAATTGAACCATAAACTTTACATCTGCTTAGCCAGTATTGGGCCACCTGTCTACACCTCCAGCCTTGACAGAGATAAATATTTAGAAAGCATTTAAGAATCTCACTCTATAACATTATGCTATAATCTTTTCTTGAACTTTTTATTTTTACTTTTCTAAAGTTCATAGAGCTAATGTAATTCAATCTAGTATTGTTCAGGTTTGCCTTCAAAATAAGCAACATTGCTGTGACAAATTTCTCTGTCCAATACCAACTTAGGGCAGAAAGGGTTTATGGCTCACATCTCCCAGGTTACAGTTCATCACCGATGGAGCCCAAGGTAAGAACTCAGGGCAGGAACCTGGAGGCAGAATCTGAAGCACAGGCCATGGAGGAACACACTGCTTATTGGCTTGATCCCCTGGTCTGCACTCAACCTGCTTTCTTACATGATGCAGAACAACATGTCTAGGGATGGCACCACTCACAGTGGGCTCGGCCCTCTCACATCACTCAAAAATCGAGACGATGCCTCACAGACATAACCTCAGACCAGTCCAATGGAGGCAAGTCCCCTGCTGAGGGTTCCTCTACACAGGTGTGTCAAGTTCAAACTAAAACTATCTAGCAAAATTGACCACGTGTCAACTTGAAACACAAGCACATCACTACTAAACGACAAGCTTTCCATTTCTTATCCCCAAAATACAATGTTAATATTAATATCATAACATGTAACTGTACATCTTTAAAAGTCCCACAGTACTTAAAAACTCCAAACACTAAAAGTTCAGTCTCTCTTAAAAATCTCTCAACTGTGGGTTCCTATAATGTAAAAGGCACGTTAAGTACTGTTTTATTTCAGAAGGGATGATGTGGGCACACTCAAGCAAGTCCAGGTCCAGCAAAGCGGCACAAGGCTGGAAGTCTGGGCTTCACTCATGGTTTTCTGGGCTTCAAAGGGCTCGAGCAGCTTCACTGCTCTGGTTCTGCCGCCAACAGCACACAGCTTGTCTCGCAGCCCAGGCCGGCTCCATTCCACTCCTACTGCTGCCCGTGGTGGTCATCTAATTGTTCTGGCATCTCCAAAAGGCTGGGGTCTCCACTATCACTGAGGCTCAACCTTCACTAGTGGGCTTTCTGGCCTCTGGAGGTGCCAAGCCTCAGCTGTCCTCTGTGACCCCTTCAACCTTTCAAAACCAGAGCCATGAAGGAGACTCTTACACATTACCAAGTCCAGCTTCCAGCTCTGTGTGCTGACCCTGAGGAAATACTTCTCAGAGATTTTGGCCTCTATGATGCTGACTTCTTGTTACTTATAACTGATTTTCAGTCCCAGCTAACCAGCATCAGTTGTCTCAGGAAAGCACAGAAGTTTTCACTTTGAAAACTTCTCAATTCAACACAAACAGCCCTGATAACAGCCTTTGCTTCCCTTTGATGCTTCACAAGCCAGGCCTCCATCATCTACACCTCTTCCAGCAGAACTGTTACAAGCTCCACAGCAAGACCTCACTAAATTCTAAGCACCCAATAGCCTTTCCAGCCCAAAGTTCCAAATGCTTCCACAAAAACAACCGGGTCAAGTCTGTCTCCGCAATCCTCCACTTCTTGTACCAATTTCTGTTCTAGTTTAATTTTGATTTCTGTGACAGAAAAGTCTGACTAACTCCACCTTGGGGAGGAAAGGGTTTATTTGGATCACATCCCCCCAGTCATAGCTCATCACCAAGGGCGCCCAAGGAAGAAACTCACGGCAGGAATCTGGAGGCAGAAGGTGAAGCACAAGCCATGGGGGAACGCTGCTTACCGGCTTGTTCTCTGGTCTGCGCTCAACATGCTCTATTATACGATACAGGACAACTTACCCACAGGTGGCACCACTCACATCACTCAAAAATCAAGAAAATGCCCTGCAGACATAGCCACGGGCCCATCTAATGGAGGCCATTCCCCCACTGAGGCTCCACCTGCCCAGGTGTGTCAAGTTGACAGCTAAAGCATCCAGCCCAAGTATTCTACCATAATATAAGTTTTAATCTTGATTTCTATCATTTCCATGTCTACAGTCATACATTCTTAGTAGAAAGAAAATTCTAAGGGAACTGATTAATCAATTACCATAATTTTTACAGGTGTTCTAAAGATGGAAATTTCAACAAAGCAGCTGAAAAAAGGCTTACTATGCAGCCTGGGTTCATCTGAACTTCCAACAAACTGCCAGCCTGCTCTCTATACATACACACCATACCTCCATGTTATGAGGCTATTCCTGTCAGGCCATCTGTTCTGGGCACACTGTAAACCAGCACAATTTATATCTCTTTGACTGTACTCTAATGTTCTGACCAACTAATCACTCAGTACACAAAGGTGTATTTCTTCAAAAACCAGTTTCCTTTGGATCTGATATCTAAAACAGAATTCACATTTCTTTGAATCCCACGCTGCTAAGTATCAGTGATGCCCATCTTGCAACTGTCTTGTATTCAATTTTCTGGGTCAACATGCTAACTGTAAAATGACCATTAGTATATCACGGGCAGGCTCTTCGCAAGTCTTTTTCTCCATTGCTTTTTAGTGTGAATCATCAAACAAAGGCATTTTCTTCCCATGCCTTCCAACATCTGGTCTGACAGACTTGTTTATGCATCCCATCTCCAGTGGCTGCTTTGAATTTCAACTAGAAAGTCTCTTGATTAGGTAATTATCAGTCTACTAGCCACTGTCCTGCATGCAGCCTTTGAAAGCTGCATAGAATATCATTCTCTGACATGCTGGGCGATGATGTGTAGACTGCAACCCCCACCCTTCAGCACCATCTACACATCTCAACATTTCGTACTCATAAAGTCTTCTACAATCTTGTGAATGGGAACTGGAGGTTTAGGGCCACAGATGTAATTCTCTTACTTCAACCCTATTTACAGACCTAGGAAAATCTTTAAATTCCCTCATGTGTAAATTAGGAAAAAAAAAAAAAAAACCCTAACCCTCATAATGCCTTCCTATGAGCTGAGTTAGCTATCAGTGACTGGCTCAGAAGATATTTATTATTGATTGGCTCACGGGATATTTATTATTGGGTATATCTATGACAAAACCAAATTAAACATGCTGCTGCTAAGTACAATGTTAAGGAAGCAAGCAAAACCAAAAATTGCAGTTTTTCCTAAAAAAAAAAAAAAACAGAAGATTCACAATAACCAATCAGAAGGAGTTGGGTCAATTTGCACCTCCTTGACAAGGAAATTCTTTCCACCATAATCTTTACCAAAAACTAACCTAAGTCATCCAATCCAGTGTTTAAGTTTGTTAGTCAGGTTCCTTCTTCTAACTCACAAAACTCACCTGTTCTACGAGGCCCAGCAAACATACATTTTATTTTATGAGAAAGGTTTCTGATTCAAGGATCACAAAACCCAATTTTATTTATATTTTTAATTTGTAGATATTATATATTTTGATGCCAAAATCAAATGAATTTTCTTTGATTAAACCTTTTTCTGAGATTTCAGAGACCATAAAAGCACATCAAAACTACAAGAATTGAATTCTTGGTCAAGCCATATATAAACAGTAGACGAAAAAAAGTTGATTTATTATTTATTATTAAATATTTTATGAGTGATTTCTGGAGAAATCTAAAAATACTGTTAAATCCATTTCAAATATACTTAATATGGAAAATAGCTTTAAACTTTCCATCATAGTATTAGCCACAAAAAATGCATTTATTAAATTCACTGGAGCATGTATAAAATATCAAAATTAACCTGCACTGAGGTGATGTGGGGACACTAACTTGACACAACAGACCTTAACACAGATGAAAGAATGCATGGCTTCCAGCTGGGGGGCCAGGGGGAGTTCCAGTGGAGAAAGGGACATAAAGATGTTCTGTATGAAACACACAATGATTCAATAAATAATATTTATTTAATTTTTTAAAAGGGGAGATAAAATAGATTCTACATATAAAATGTTTAGTAATGCTTATTTTATAGATTTGAATAGATGTGTAATATAATTAGAATGTGCTATTGTTAGTAATTACCACTGAGAACTTATGTAAATACAAGAATTTTTATAATGATGAAAATGGAAAGTGTGTATCATAAAACCACCAATAGTTATAGCTAAAACATTTATACTATTTCTGACTCATTTTCTCCTTTTCTCTCCTTTTTGAAAGATCAACTAAAGTACAGTCTTCTAGAAGGAATAATTTATTAGACTATTTTTATTTTTTCCAGAAAGGCTCTTCCCAGCTGACCTGGAACTTGCAATACTGACCAAGCTAGCCTTGGTCTCACAGAGATTCACCTGCCTCCACCTCCTGAGTGCTCAGCTTAAAGATGTGTGCCGCCATACCCTATCTTTTTAGACTTTTGAGAGAATAAGTTTTCAAATTGTGCCAAAAACTAACACAATGAAAATTATTTTTAATTATTATTCATTATATATCAACATAATAAATATTCACACATAAGCAAAACCACCCAAAAAAAAGAATATAAATAATTTATTTCAACTTTATCTGGGCTTAGTCACTCACTACCATTTTAACAGGAGGCCAAAGTGTGATATTTCCTTCATGAAAAAAGTAAAAATGAATAAATAAATAAATAAATAAGCAAGCATTATTGGCCATGGCCCCTGCTCTTGCTTACCCACTAGAACTTCACAGTAAGACCCTATTGCTGAAGACACTCAAGGAGAAATCAAATTGGTACTGACTTCAAAGATTCATCTGTACTGGCCTGCTTCCACAGTGCTGGCAGGTGCTATGTATACCACTGGAGGAAAAAAAATTAATCATTAATCTTACCCAGCTGTGAATCCTAATGCTTCAGCAACAACTGGCCTAACAAGGTATGATCTCTGGTTGCAATAATGGCATAAATATTATGGGACTAACCAATGAATTTCTAACTGTATTTACTTCATCAGACAGTGCCCATACCTGACTGTAATATCAGGCCTAGGCACCTGAGGCTAGACAGGCCTCAGACCATAACAAAGAGTCTAATACCATTATTCTGCTAAATATATTTAGTATTAAAGTGACTACTAATGACTTACTGTTATACCCATAGATTAATGTATCTCTCAGCTCCCACCAGAGAAGTTTCCTTATGCAGCAAATCATGGTTAACGCTGAAACCCACAACTGGCCAACATGAAGAAAATAAGAGACTGCAGGGATACATATTATCCCTGGATTAGACACCTATATCAAACTTCTGCCTCCAAAGGCTTGGGGATCACTACAGAAAAGCCAGAGGTGGTGGATAACCACAAGGAAACTGAGTTTTCCACACATCTGTGAAGTTACTCAAACGAACTCACAGCACTGGTGAGAGGATGCACAAGTTCCAGGCAACTTCAAGCCTGACAAGAATCTCAATGGCTGCTGGGAAGCAGACAGTCAGTTTCTTTTAAGGGTGTCATTCTTGGTAGGCTAACCAGGCTTCAATGGATGGATTCACACTGACGGACATTTAGGCACAGAAATTTGACTCTTTAAGTACATGAATATATGAACTTGGGCAGAGTGTTGTACGGGGAGAGCAGATAGGAGAAGGGATCTATATATGATCAAAATATACTCTGTGACATTCACAATAATTCAATAAAAGTGTTCCTGATAAAATAAATAAATTTTAAAAGCAAATAAATGAATGTTCTACTACTGTGAAGCTTGACTCTCATATCCTGTTAGCCAGCTCTGCCCTGACCAGACCTATACCTGAGTGATGGCATTCAATGCAGTTCCTAGTGACAAACTCGAGATTGTTCCCTGGAAGCCAAGCTGGATGATACTGCCTCTGAAACACATAACACAGGAGCAGGAGCTCAAGAAGCTAATGATGTTTACTCTCAAGGAGATTTAGAGATGTACTGGTTTTTCAACAGGAAAGCGGAGAACAAGTGGGCCTCGCCACAGTTACCTAGAAACACAGGATATGATCTGGACAGAAAGACCCATTTGGCGGGAACAAGGCTGAAGACATTTGCTTTCAGAAGTGCTTTATTTCTATCACTAGAAAGAAATGTGCAGTCATTAAATCATATATATCACCAATTCAAAACATATAATACCTCAGTGTGGGTGAAGTGAAAATGTATTAAATGTCCTTGAGATCATAAACAGGATCGCTATTTGGGGGCAGTTTTAATCTACTAAAAGTAACTGAATTATTTTAATGATTTAAATATCTCTAATTGCCATTTGAATCTTATAATTACAAATGACGAAGATAACTTCTAAACCATCCCTGTCATCTGCTCCTTGTTAACACTGTGCTAACACTGTGGTCGAGTCTGATTCAGTATTGAGATGTTGGCATTCACTACTGAATAAATTTAACTGCAGAAAACATTTTACAGTCTATATTTAATGAATTTCATTTATTGAGATTTCTTATTACAATTAGTGTAAAATAGTGGCATTTCAGTGATTCATCAACTACTAAAATAAATGAATCCTTTTACTCTGAAATTTTGTTATATTAAGGCTTATATGATGAGTTTAGAGTTGACTTTTCTTTTTATATTTTATATTCAATTCAGTGTATGCATTAGGGCCTAAAGCAAGTAAAAGAATCAGGTCACAAGGTCAATTACTCTACACTGTGACTGACTCAGTCCATGTGCAATGTAATCTAATTATGTGTCGCTATGGGAAAAGCCAGGAACGGGGCATAGAAGTCACCTATTTTTAAAACTTGTTTATAGATTTCTCATCATTATTTCCATGTTCACTGAAGTCAATTTCCCATATCCTGAAATGCACCACGATCAGAATGTGCAGCATGATCGCGCTGCTACTGGACCTGATCAGAAAAAAACCTCCCAGATGTTCCACACTTGCAGCCAACTGGAACATTCTAGCATGTCCTTTTTACATATTCCCAGGGAACCCCGCCAGAAGTATAATCTTCAAGACAAAATGTGATCCAGAAAATGCTTTTAAAAATGATTAAGGGAATAAAGCAATTCTGGTGGAAAACTGCCACTCTTCTTTTACAAATATGCTTCACATAAGTATTTCAGATATTTTTCTTACTTGACTCAATATGATCCTGACATTTTTGTCTTTCTGGTTTCCTTCTTTCATCCTCCCTGCAGAACAAAATGTTCGCTGTTCCATAAGTATATACACAGTATTCATATACCTAAATATTCTTAACAGTAAGATGGATTTCATCTCAAAGGGAGATTTGAAAAATCACATAAGATTGTATACATTAAAAGTTTACTGAAAAGCTATTTCAGTGTAATCACGTGATAAGCAATGCAGTTGTTTAAATGAGAAGTGTTCTCCATAGGCTTAAGTGTTTGATCACTTGGTCACCAGTTGGCTGTGCTGTTTCGCACAGACATGGAGTCTGATGAAGTTGTGGACTTGCAGGAGAAAGGATGTCACTGGAGGAGGGCTTTGACGGTTGATAGCCTTGCCTCTCTTCCAGTCTGCTCTGTTTCCTGTGCATGTGTAAAGATATGAGTGCTAAGCTTGTTGCTCACTCAGGTTGCTGCTTCCTGCCATGCCTCCTCCCTACCATGATGGACTCTAATCCCTCTGCAACCATAAACCCAAGTAAACTTCTTCTATAAGTTGTCTCAGTCATGGTGTCTTAACAGAGCAACAGAAAAGTAATTATTATAAATAGTAACAAGGACAGTATGCAAACAAACTTCCTCCACTGGAAAAGTTATCACACTGCACTTAGGTCTGGCCCTCTACAGCAATGGGAGGTTATTAACAACAGATGGCGAGCTTATCACTATGGCCTCATTATCCAGCACAAAGCAGTGACCAGCGCAAAGTAGACTCTGGAGAATGGACAGAATTACTGGGTTTGTTAAGAAAACTGATTATTTGTCTAAGTAAAATGTGATCACCAAGTGCAATGCAACCATGAACTTAACCCCCAAGAAGCAATTTATGTGGAAGCTGGAAGAGTGCTGAGCTCTGAACACTTCCACATCTAAATTTTACCGAGAACATTTTCTTCATGAAACTGAGACAAGTCTCAGTGATGTTGTTACTAACAAAGAGTAGCAAATTTATAAAAATCTGTTTTTCAGTTTCCTCTACTACAAAACAAAAATGACACGTACATGATCTCCCTACGAAGTCCAGATGAAAGTCAGGCAGAGTGGCTCACATCCATGATCGAAATACTGGCTAAAACGGGGTTGCCATGATTCTAAGCCCAACCTGAGCTACATAGTGAGACTCAGGCTAGCCTGGGCTACAGAGCAAGATCTTGTCTCAAAAATTAAATTGAAAAAATCACGACAGTAAAAGAAGAATTAAGTTGATATTTTTGAATGAAATTTTACCTGTGCCCTCAAGATGAAGGGCAAAATTTTATTTATTCACTCAGTGTTTATAGTTCTAGGCATTGTTCTGATTACAACAGAGACATAGATGATAATGTAGCATTTATGTCTGTTATAGTTTGGGTATTAAATGTCCCCAGTTAAGGCCCATGGATTTAAAGTTTAGTGCTGTATGTAGATGTTCTTAAGATGCTGAGAGGAACATCATCTAGAGGAGGAAGGTCTCGAAGGGAAGGTTCTGAGGGGACATTATCCCTGATCTTTCCTGTCCTACCCTCTGCCTCCTAGTTCACACGAAGCGAATAGCTTTCCTCTGCCACAGGACTCTGCTTCCTAAGATGTGGGGCCCAGCAAGCTGTGGACTAAACTCACTGAAATTGTCAGTCAAGATAAATCCTCCCTCCTTTAAGTTATGTATGTCAGGTATTTTGGTTACAGTGATTTAAAAAAGGAGCTAATACCATGTCCTTAAGAAACCAACAGCTTAATAAGAGAGAGAGAAACACGCACCCACGCACAAAACTGTTGTGAATGTTACAAGATTCCTTCAGAACTGAAATGTGGCACAGTCATCTGTACTTCTAACATGCTTGGAGTGAAATAACCTTTCATTGGTCATGAACCAATCCCACACTGAAGGCACACAGCAGCAGTGGCAATGAAAGAATGGGAAGAGAGGCTACTGGGACTCAAAGTAAAAATCTGTAATATTCATGATGTAAAGATGCCAGAAAATGAAGAAAACATACTGAGCTGAAATTACATATGCTGTGGATAATGGTCATAACTGAACTGTCATAAATGAGGCCCACTAGGAAATTACTCTATTAGCATTTTATTTGTAACTCTATTTTTGGTTTTAATGCCAGGTAGATCATAACGGTGATTAAACTAAAGAAATAGTGTTTAAGTAATCAAATTATTTTATGATAACAGTTGAAGTTTAAATATGGCCACTAATTAATGAATAAATAATTCCATTGTGTATAATGCTCTGCAATTAAACAGTACTCAAAATTCTATCACGTGAATCTCATACTTTGGTCTTAAAAATAAAACAGAATGTGTTAGAAAATCACATAATCACTCCCTCACATTTCCTGAATGCCAGATAATGGCTAAAAGCCAGGGATCAAATCATGAACAACACTTGAGGTGCCAGAGTGGAAAAGCTGAAGCCGGGCAGGAACAGACGGATCGACATGTGACTGGCCTCCGTGAAATCCCAGGACTTCTTTAGAAGCCCCATAGCCATATACCCATAAGCATGCCTAACTAATCTGACACACTGGTAGACTAAATGCAATACTGCAGAAAATACTGAAGAAATGCATGAGGGAACAGAGGAGCCCCAGAGAGCAAGATTTCCTTTAAATTTTTATTTTAGCAGATACTGAAATGTAAAATGAGAATGAGTCAAATGTATAAAAATTCCACTGAAGGAAAAAAAAAAAAAGGAGCTCAGTGAAAAACTAAACTGGGAATTTATACTGGAAAAATCAGACATGATGGGTTGTAAAGTAAGGTAAGCCTATGAGACAAAGGAAGTCAGGAAGTAAGCAAATCTGGATTCTAAAAGTTATACAGTAGAGCTGGAAAAAAGTCTAGGTTTTTCCCAAGACCATTGCAAAACAAAACAAAATTAACTGACAAAGTTAGACTTTCTCTCGTCATATAATTTAGCATAGACAAAGAAAAATAATATTTTTATATCTTTGAGATATAATATTTTATATCTCAAGATGGCATTAGATTAGATTTTTAGAACAAGTTGGAAAACCAGTTTAAATTACTTCAATTTTCCAATGACAGCACACCTAGCTTTTGACAGAAGATTAAAAAAATCAATAGCAAAGTATGTGATCATTACAGCTGTACTTTAAGGACAACCAAGTTTTAAAATTTTAAAAAGAAATGTATCTTATATCAAAGGAAAAGGATTATAGATGAGTGGACAATTTCACACCTTCTGTAGTAATCATGAGTTTATATATATTTATATCTTGTTGTCCAAATTTATTTCAGTCTCTACAAGAATAAGAATATTATACAGCCTACAACACTTGCTTCTTGCAAAAAAAAATGCTCAAAATATATGTTGGGTGATATTACATCAGACTAATCCACTGAAGTTTATTTCAGGCCATATTATAGCAGTCTCTGGGGTCTGACCATCTGGGTTCAAATACAGCCTTTGGCATATTTTATGCCTCCTTGGCAAGCATTTTTAGCCTCTTTGTATTTCAGTTAGCTCATCTAAGTTTAGATGCTTGAGAAGGTTATGAGAATATTTTTCCTCTTTCAAGAAACATGATATTCAAGTTTTGTTCAGATTATGGAGAATAGTTCATAGCAGACTCACTTAATAGGTGGGACTCTGTAGCAGCATCTACCTCACAAAATGGTTAGGGCAACTAGATGATAATATACACAATGTGTTCGGAAGAGGGTCTGATACTAAGCACTCCTCACAGACACATCACCACCCTAATCACTGTCAACTTCATAATCATTCTCTTTGAAAGGGTATCAAGATGCAGGCATGGAGTTTCTTGGGCTAATGTGTACTCTGTTGTTTTTATGGTTCATTAAATTCCTGAGAAGGTTTTTTTAAAGGTCTAGTCACTAAAATCATCTTTTCAAAACCAGGTAGAAAACTATAGATTTCAACTCCAAGCTAGAGGTCATTAATTTTAAAGAAAAAATTGTTTTGAACTTCAATAGACTGCTTTGTTTTTTTGCATTTTACAGAAGCCCTCTCCATGTAGGTCTGTAAAACACAGTTTTTCTTCTACTGCCAGACATTCTACACCAGGAGTAGTGGAACTTGCTAGAAACGATCAACTATTCTAAAGGAATTGTGTTTTATCTTAAAGGAATTCTGAAACTCAATCTTAAGTCATATGAAAGTAGGTCTTTAAATGTTTTGGTCAATTTTAGTGAATTAATTTCTAGTAGAAACACAAAATTAATGATTAGAAAATAGAAAATAATTTTCTACCCTAATATTGACAAGATGAATAAATGGAAACTGCATCTTACAGTAAAAAAAAAAAAAAGAGTTTCCCATATCATACTGCATAATAGTTTATGAATAAGTAATCAGTAACCTTGAGGATCTATGCAACTAACTCTCAAAAACATCTTAAAATATACCAAAACATGCCAGGTGTGGGGCCCACCTTCAATCCCAGCACTCTAGAGGCTCTGTGAGATTGAGGCCAGTCTAGTCTACATAGCAAGTTGCAGGCCAGCTGGGGCTACAGGAAGATCCTGTCTCAAACAACAACAAAAACACCCAAGACCTATACGCTAAAAATAATACCTTAGCCAATTCAGCTATGCCAAAACAAGAGAAGCAACAGAAATGTAAAATAGCAATGATAAAGGTGCCATAAAATTCTGGGAATGAGAGGGAATAACTAAATTTTCAAAATAAGCCATACTTTTTTGGTGATAGTACCGCCTGCCTACCTGGAGAGTGAAGGGAATATAATCAGAAGTTAACCTGGAAAGCCCTCTCACTCAGATGGGTAAAAGTAAACACATCCTAAGACAAAGTCAGGAAATGATTAAGGGTGAGATAGGAAAACAATTATGCACTCAAGATTTTTATATACATACCAGCAAAAGCATGAGAAGAGTCTGGGAATATTTTTCCGCCTCAGGAAACAAGATTCGAACCTTGCTCAGGTTACAAGAGGCAGTTCATACCAGACCCACATACTCTATCTCCTCCTCTTGAAATTATCAAGTTAGTGGTTGAGGGAAACAAAACAGACACTCATATATTCTATATTTAGACATTAAGAAGTCTCTTAAATACTTTAAGCTGTTATACTGAAAGGTAAGAAAAGAGCCTTTATATCACAGGTCACTTTGTGGAACCAGGGGTTCCTGCAAAGAAATACCTGGTTAAAACCAAGAGAGATAAGTCATATATAAAGCATACAAGATTATGTTCTCTTAAGAAAATTAAACACCTTCTTACATGCTCAGTGATCCTTGTCAAGAACACAAATTAAAGGTTTTGTCTCCTGTTGTGATAAAATTATCCATTCTCTTATGTAATTTAGTAGTGTAGATTCAAGTTCAAAAAGTTCTGTCTACTTAGAAAAGGAAAACTGACGTATGAAAATGTGAAATGAAAATCTATTATATAAATGTATATATAATTCCATCAAACTAATAGGATTATAAAGAAATGGAAAACAGAACCTACCATTTATTAGATAATATTTCTTGGTATAATTTGGGACTAACCAGAACATTTAAACTCTTTGGAGGTGATACAGGCTGTAAATATTATATATAAAATAAGTACAAACGTCTCTGAAAGTACAGAGTATGGCGAATGCTATACAACTGAAAAAAATAAAGCTACAAAGCTAAGAAAAATCAGTAACTTGCCAAGGAAATATATTAATGTAGCATAGAATCTGTGTGTGTGTGTGTGTGTGTGTGTGTGTGTGTGTGTATGTGTGTTCATTTGCATACAGGTGCACATCTTCCTCAGATGCCAGCCTACAAACAAACTTATAAAGTTTTATATACACTTCCTTTTTTAGATTGGGTCTCTCACTAGCCTAGTACTCATCAGGCAGGCTAGGCTACCCCAGGAAGCCAGTGGGCACCAGGACCCTCCTCTTCCCACCTCTCCAGCCCTGGAATTACCAGAATGCACAAGCATACCTGGTTTGGAAGGTTTTTAAACTGTTTTTACATGGATTCTTGGGAATCAAACTCAGGTCCTTATGCTTAATAAGTTATCAACAAAGGTCCTTCCATAGCCCCTCAGAATGCTTTAAATAGAAAATGTTAAAATGTTTATAAGAATGTTCTTCTAACTTGTACTTGCAGCAATTTTAGGATTTGATGCATAAGGAAGAGAATATAAAATGCAAAGTGCTTTAAGGGTGAGTTCTCCAATACACTCCAATACACAGTGCAACCCCCTACCTCGTTAGCATGAGGGATTTCCCAACTCATGTTGAATGACAGCATTCAACTTTCATAATTTTGAGACATAAACTTGAAATCTCAAGGCCTTGAAGGAGCTGAACGTGTCATCTTTCTTAATATCAACCTTCAAAAATATCACAGAGACATTGCCTAAAAGGATTGAGTCATTTACCTCTCCTTTAAAGAACAGGAGTTATGAGGCCAACTTTCTTTCCTTGCTGATCTCTTGCAAATAAGATCAGATTTTTGATAGTTCATGTTAGACACACAGTGTCTTCAGTTCAGGGAAAGGAAAAAAGAAACCAAGACCACCATAGGATTTAGTGAAATATAGTGAGCTATACTCCCTGTGTCATAGAATAAGGATACATAAGAGCTGAGAGTAATACTTTAAGTGTAATAGAAACAGATTCACTCACAAAGACATCAGAGTCGGCAACTACCGGCATAACTGAAATGTAAAACTTCTTTAATTTTCTAACTACACAAACCAGAAGGAAGACTTGTGAAAGATGCACATCCAAATGACTTGTGTGCTGTTTTAGCGTTTCCTAAATGTCTAATTTCATAGATGCTGGAAAACATAATTAAATGGATTTCTTATAAAGTACTCTGATAAGTTGAAAATATTTCAAAGACAGTTTTACTCTGTTTAACTACTCATGACAGATCTTAGAAATTAAATTTCATTGCATTTTGAAAACTGGAAACTGGCTACAACACTTGAAACTCAAATATGTACAGCACTTCGAAGAACTTCATAATGTTAAATTGTGAAGTGTAACGTGTACCAAGCATTGGAAGAAGCATGAAGGCTGAACAGAATCAAACCTTTATAAGCATGTCTGTCCTATTAGGTCATTACTTCCACATACACACTGTGACGGGCAGATGTTTTCCTTCCTTAGAATCCAAGCCTGAAATGTAGTTTTTCCCCTGTTACCTCACACTGAATTGTAAACCTTATTGTGGATCTGTGAAGAAGTCTGAGCTTTCTGTAGGACTCCTCATGAAAATATCCCTGAGGGGTTATCAGTCCATTTTCAATTTGAAAATACTGTGTAGCTGATGATCTGATAAAACAATTTCATCTATCTAGAATATCTCTAATTGTTGGAATATTCCTATAAATCTTTAACAAACGTATTTTTTGATGACTTCATGATCCCGGTTTTACCTTCTAAACCAAAATAAAATAAAAACTTTTTATCCATGTTTTATGACAGACAATTCAAATGTCTGAAGTTATTTTCAATTTTTCTTATGAATGTTTTCATGTAGGCCTGTAGAAGAAATGTTTCATGAGTATATATGAGTGCATATATCCATCTAACACACACATACATTTAATGTCCTATAATGTACTTTTAAAATATTGGACTAAATTTATATGTTTTTTTTCTCTAGGAGTGAATGTCACTTAACAAATGATCAACAAAAAAAGTCAAGCTTAATCAAAGATAAGGATTAGGGAAAGAGACACAGTTAAGTGGAAAAGCATTTTCTGAGCATGCCTGAAACCTTAATTTCACTCTCCAGTATCTCAAAATAGAAAATAAATAGGATTTAAAATGAGGGAAACTCCCGAGGGAGTATTAAGTGAGAGCTTGGTGGTAAAACCAAAACAAATCCATCTGTAAAACAGAAGAATGTCTTGTTATTTTTACAAGGAAATGGGAAAGAATAAGAGTCCCAATGCTATGAATCTGGCAAAGAAAATAAGTTTTAAAAATGAAGACCGCTCAAGGTCTCCTAGTCAATATATAGCACAGACAGGGTTTAAATTTGGGAAGTCCATTCAAGAGGCAATATTTTCTGTCACACACAACACTTCAGGGTTTACTCAAGCCTGGTAATCAACCAAGATCCATATAAAGCTGATTGCTTTAATTATAATAATCATATATTTCACAAAACCCCATGTACAAAAATAAAGATAATGCAACTTAAGTCATGACTCAAAAGTTTTTACACCAATAAGGAATAAAGTTATGATCTGAGCTCTGGACACCAATTTTAACAACTCTCTGAATCCTTGAGGAGCATACTGAATCAAAAAAGGGCAAGAAGAATCTAATGTAGTTTGCTGCAATGCCTCTGATACCGTTAACTGACTTGCATGTTCTCCAAGAAGACAGGAGCACTTATTGTAATTTAAGCCATCTTTGTACCAATCAATAGCATCAATATCACATCCCAGGTAGGGATCTTCCTCTGACCAACATCGTTTAAAGTTTGCTAAGACCGCTACTGGTATTCTCTGGGACGTGAAGACTGCAGTGTTGTCGTAACAACGTAATGTCATTAATGTTTCTCTAATGCCCTTGATTGGTCCACATAGTTTAATTGTTGTTCAAATAAGAAGATGAAATGAAAATGAAAAAGATGTCAAAGGGACACATGGGCTTTATAGGTCAATTGCAATCGCTAGGTACCATGTGGCAACATGGCAAAACAGCCAGACAAAGATATTTTTCTACTTCAACCTATGGTATGCAAATAAAGGATAAAGTCTAGGATCATAGAAAGTGTTAGAATTAGTATTGACTAATAAAGATTAGACATACATTCCTATAGAAGTTTCAGAACAGAATATTCTTCATAAATATTTCTGTAGAGTCAATGTATGCACGAGTGTGGGATGTTCTGTGTGTGTGGATTATGTGCATACTTGTGAGTTTACATCCTTCTGCACACACACGCTAAGGCCAAAATAGGACATCAGGTATTTACTCATTCTCTCTCCATCTAATTCCTTTGAAACCTGCTTCTCACACTGAACTTACAAGCTTCAGCCACTCTACCTCCCACCTCCAACCTGTAATTTTAAGCATGCACCTGTGGCTTCTTTATGTCATGCTACAATCTGAACTCATTTCTCTTTTTCTTCATAGCAAGTGCTCATCCTCATGGAGGCATCTCTCCAGTCCCACTTTATGAATATTTTTAAATGATAATAAGTTAAATATCATATAAGATAACTGAACAGAAAGTAACAAAGAGGGGGGTACCAGGTGTGAACATGCCGAGCTGTCAAACACCACTGCACAATCTGGGGGAATGTGATGCAACAAAAGTAGCTAATAGTGCTAATAGTGGGAATCTGAAGAGAAAATAGAAAGACTACACTGCTTACATTAGTTCATTAAAAAACAAAGATTTTAAAAAACATATGCAAGTGTATCATTGCACTATATCATTCTTGGGATTTGTAAGAAAAACTAAAATGAGGATGACCAAAATGCTACTGGTGGCTATTTCAACCAATTAGTAAT
Organism: Eospalax fontanierii; assembly: GCA_035773235.1. Lineage (NCBI taxonomy): Eukaryota > Metazoa > Chordata > Mammalia > Rodentia > Spalacidae > Eospalax > Eospalax fontanierii. The sequence continues at coordinate 12,010,607 of CM069539.1, forward strand.
ATTAGATAGTATTTCTTATCAAACTCAGGAATGAAAACTCAAAACATCACTGGACACACTACAGAGGATTAAAGGAATCAGGCAAAAATATAAAATGACATAAAATTTTCATATCAGCAAATTAGACAACTTACATGAAATGGGCAAATTTCTAGAAGGACACAAATTACAAAAAGTAACTCAACCATAAACAGAAAATCATAATCAACCTGTAATAAGCAAAGTAATGGATTAACTTAAAATTAGTTCATTAGGCAAAGAACAGGCCCAGACATCTCACTGATGAGTTCTATGAAATATTTTTAAAATGGCACAAAATCTACACAAAATTTTTCAGAAAACCTGAAATTATGAACATATCAGGTAATATTTTAAGGCTAAAGTTATTTTTAAGGAGTTTTATATATCCCTCATAAATACAGATGCAAAAATACTTAGTAAAATATAAATTTTAATGATCTAAGTAATATTATCAAACATATTAAAAAGTCATATTTTGACTAAGTGAGACTTGTGCCAAGACTTCAAGTTCATTTCAATATATCAAAATCACATAAGATCATTCATTATATTAATTAAATAAAGGGCAAAGCCACATAGTCATCCAATAGATACAGAAAATAGTTTTTGCACAATCCAATATTCACTTCTGATTTTAAAAATATCTCATCTAGGGAGTAATCAACAGCTATGTAATTGGACTAAAAAGCCCTCTCAATGGGAATGAACTCATGGGTGGCTCTGTAGACTCAGCCAAATACACATGATGGAAGAGATCATAGATCCTAGAGAAAACCCTGTCTCTAGAGAAATGAAATTTCTTATCATATGCTAAATATGGATCCTTATATTTACAGACGAGCATACAATATACTACTCATCAAAGAAGCTTCTTTTTGCAACAGATGGGGGCTACAGTAGAATTCCACAACTGGTCAGACACAAAGAATATATGTCTAAGAGATGCCAAGTCCTAGGTGACACATCTTCAGTTGAACTTCTATAACTAAGGCTCATAGAACACAGTGGAATGAAGGGTAGAGAGAAAACTAATGCATCCCTCAACTCTCACTGGTGAAGCTTCCTTAAACAACACAGTGCTGTGCACACAGAAGGCCACAACTGGCCAACTTTTAAAGAATAAGAGACTGCAGAGTATGTATCTCTGGATAGGACTCCTCTAGTAAACCTCATCTACTCATGGCTCAGTGGAAGAGGGGGTGGATTGTAAGATCCAGGGCTGGGTCATGAACTTAGGGAAGCAGAGGGTTTTGGTATTCAGGCCAATGGAAGGTTGTACATATGAACTTGTGGCATTGAGCACAGGACCCACACCAACTCAATTAGGTAAGAGCCCGGACTGGAGCAATAGAAACTGGTGGTAGGCCAGATCTAGACTGAGAACTATTGGAGACTGATTACCACTTGAAGAGGGAGAGTGTGTCTTAATTGCATTCTCTAGATAGCCTGACTAGACTCCAGTGAATGAAATTGCCCTAAAGGACAGCTGGCACAAATGCTTTATTGGATAGGACTTTAACATGAATAGTTGAATACATGAGGTCTGCTGGGGTGTTGGGAGTGGATGGATGGGGAGGAGGAGTCTAAATTTGATTAAGAACTGTTGTATGAAATATATAAAACTCATTAATTTTTTTAAAAAATCTCAACATACTAGGGACAGATGTTTCCCTATTTGATTAATAACTATAAGCTAATATCACATACTGGGTGTTCTTAAGTTTAAAAAAAACAGGCAAGTACATTGTCTCTACTTACATTTAATGTTGTATTGAAGGTTCTAATTATTTCAATGACTAAAGAAGGAAAGATAGAGAAAGAGAAGGAGAGAGAAGAAACCTCCACTCCTAGACTACATGACCTAATACATAAAATCCCTAAGCAACATAGCCACCAAATAACATTTTTCTACTCTGGAATATTAAATTATTCTTAGTTTAGTAAGGATTCCCTGTCAATATATATAATTGATTTATACTTTATAAACTAAAAAGTGAAAATAAAACAAAAAATTAATTCTGCCTGAGAACATCACAAAAGAACAAACAAAACACACTGAGATAAATTTAGCAAAGAACTGTAATACCTGTATACTGGAAATGGTAAAACATCTCTTGACAAAAGTTAAAGATATAAAATAATGAATTAATCTCCATAGAATTGTTAAGGAGCTAATTTTGATCTATAGATTCTGTTTGATCTATATCATATTTCCAGTAGCAAGGCAAGCAGTCAATAGTTCCATGGTCAAGTGCTTGCCCAAAATGTAAAGGCCCAGGGTCTGTCCAGTGTGGCCTAGAATTTGTGATCTTCTTTTTTCTACCTTGGAGTTCTTCCTAGTTCATAATGTGTATATATTTTAAATGCAATTTATAGGAAGATAAATAACACTTAATTAAGTATGGGCAAAGAATTTGACTATTTTGTAACCAAATGAATTATGCCAACCTCTAATACTCGCCCAAAATGTGCAATATTATTAATCATTGGGGAAAAATCAATTAAAACTCACGATTCTACATGCCACCTCTTGGTAAGGATATGATTTAAAGACTAACAATATCAACCATTGGTTAGGATATAAAAAACATGGACCCTTCATACATTGCTGGTGAAATGAGAAATGCCACAGCTTTCCTGGAAAACAATTAGCAATTACTTTATGAACCTAAACATATACTATCACATGACACAGTAAATTTCCTATGAATCTTCCCAAGAAAAAGAGAAAAATGTTTATGTAGACTCTTGTATGTGAATATTCGCTATGACATTACTCATAATAGCTAAAATCTAAAATCAGTCCAATGTTCATTCACTGGGGGATGGAAAACAAAAGACAGTCTACTTCTGCCACGGAATATTGATTAGCAATAAAAAATGATCAGATTATTGATTCAAGCTATAACATGATAAAATCCCAGAAAGTTGCATGTTTACATTATAAGAAATGTCAATGAAAGCCAAAAGTGCAGAAAGGAAGCAGACCAGTGATTGTCAGTGGAGGCAGGGGTTATCCAACTTTGGGGGAAGATAAAGTTCCCTAAAAATGTAATTTCATGACTCAATTGCACAGTTATATACACTTACTAAAAATATTGCACTATATGCTTGCAGAAATGTTTCTGAATACAGAGAACTCCTCTAAAACAGAAGAGATAGGCAGAATGTTCAAACAGACCTTCAAATTTTAATTCTTTGAAATCTTCAGTTGACTGGCTGAAACAAAATTATTCCTACTTCAATACAAAAGAATAATCAAATGATGACTCTGCAAAGTTGTTTTTCACTACAGAACTAATTTTCCCTTCAGACCCCACTACACTGTAGCTAACAGAACCCGACCTCTGATGGCAGGGACCTCCACTGAAACTCAGGGTTGAAATCATTCTTGCTTACAAATATTAAAATTGGCAAAATACACATTTTAAACATGAGAATGCTATTAGGACTCCATAATCCACCGTGTATTTGTCCAGATTCTACAGTACTCTCACTAAACAATACAATAGCAGCATTACACATCAACTTTACTGTTAAAAGCATCAACATAGAAGGAAGGACAAAGCTAACGCAGACATAAATTTCAGCTTGTCCTATCTACTTTGAAAGGCAGTTCTAGAAAGATGTGAGCAACACAGAAATTGAAATTAATGATATCATGTGTACTTACAAGAGCAAAGAAAACACCAGATAAGTTTGAATGGAGTTATGCCTGGTATTCTGCTTATGTACAGAGAGAGCTGGAAATGTCAAGCTGTCCACCACCAAAACTCCAGTTCAATGTTTAAAATTCTCTAATGGAGTATTATGATCTGAAGAAAGCAAGAAATGCTTATGCTTTGCTAAATTAAATTAAATTTCAGTTAAAATCAAACATGGATTCTTGATAGTCAAAGGAAACTTGTCTTTTGAAAGGTTCATTATGTTATGATAAGATTAATAAGTATATTTAAAAATTTCAATCACTGTGTCATAAAAAGAAGGGCACCTGTCTAGGGAGGATAAATGAATACTTTGGGAATAGGTTTGATCACAGAACATCAGGGGTTATTTCCTCCTTGATTCTCAGAAACATTCCTCAGGACTTATTTGCAGCTTCCAAATTGTAAGACTAATGTGAAAATATTTCTTATGATGAAAAAATGAGATTTTGCTATGCTATTCCTCAGTGTCAATTCTAAGAATGAAATCAAAGATAGATAACAGTGTTATTGTCTGTATTGGAGATGATGTATTTCAAATGTTGGGCTCTTTCCAGGGCATTATTAAAGTTCTTTGAAGCATTGCTACTAAACCTAAAAAAAAAAACAAAACAACAACAACAAAAAACCTTATGTTATTTGTTGTTTGGGAAAAATCACTGTCACTCTAGTTTGTATTGCCCTCCTCTCCTGGGGCCCAGCTCGGAGCGGAGATGAGTTTGTACCTTTGTACCTATGATAACCCTTCTGTTTATTTTAGAAGTCACTGTAAAATGCTCTGACAAGTACATAAAAAGATATTAGAGGATACAGGTAATAAAACATTGATTAGAAACTTTCAGAAATATGAAAAGAAAACAATAGTGTTTTTTCATGCTGGAAAATGTATAAATAAAAAGCAAATCAAAGAAAGTACCTCTAAAAGTTGTGATGAGTAGACTACTTGGTCTTTATTAAGATGAGTATTCCCCAAACCCTATGTTTTGAAGATGTTAGATGGACTTTATATCTCTTTAAATTGCTACATCTACAGATATATAGTACTTTCTTCTTTAAGGGAAATGGAAGGAGAGTTATTATGAGTGGAAACAGCACATTGATAATCACAGTGGCAGAAATGATAACAATGAGTATTTACTCAGCACTTAACCCTGAAGCAGGAGATGCTGAGAATTTTGCATGGATAATACCACTTAATCCTCACAAACAATTTTCTCAGGGGGGATGCATAAGCTGTCAGAGAAGTGTTCTAATGTGATCTCAACAATAACATGAATTCTTCACAGAGGATCAGGCATTCTACCTTCATTTCTCTTTGAAAATGAATACAGATTCACTAGATAACCAAATTCACAGGGATGAAAGAAATCTTTTTGATCAACTGACCTCATTTAAATATATCCATCTGCTACATTTTGAATATGAAATGTCACTCACAGACATGTGTTAGAATACTCAGTCTCCAGCTGCTGGTGCTATTTGGGGAAGTAATGACATCTTCAGAACATATAGGACCTAGATCACTAAGGACAGACCTTTGCAGACTGTACCCACTTCTGGTTCCAGCACAATCTCTCTGTTCCCTCCCCACCATGATGTGAGAAGCCTCTCATCACTTGCTCCTGGCCCCATCAGCCCCAAAACACCTTCCCCATAAATATAGACAGAAACCCTCTGAAAACCAGGAGCCAAAATAAACTTCTCCTATAACTTGCTTATGTGAGGAAATTTGCCATAATAATGAGAAAAGTAAATAACACACCACATTAAACGTGACTGTAAAGGAACACAGATATCATTAATCTAGGTTTCTTGATTTCTCAGGAAAGAAAAAAGGACACTTAAAAATTATAGACATTTACACTAAGATCAAAGTTCTTAGAGGCTCCTCTTCTAGTCAGCTGACACTTTTTCTACACACGGTGACCTGATTGCTGATTCATTTGTGCTTTAATAATAAACTACATCATCCATATTTACTACTGACTTCTGATAAGGAAAGAAAAGGATAAAATGGAAGTTGACATCAAGAAAATAGAAAACACAGAAATGCTACGTGAGTCTAATAGATAAAGAGAGTGGGAGAAAAGAGGGAAGGCACAGATAGTCACCTAAAGATGTAAAGAAAACCAAGTGATTGGATCAAAGCCTGGTCAAGGCATTCCGAGCAGTCTCTCTTGACCTCAAGACTACAGAAGACAGCTTGCCATAGATGACTGCATCAGACAGCTGTCAGTGATGTCTTTGCTGCTGTTGATCAGCCCTTACATGGATGTTACCTGTTACAGCTGGATAAAGGCATGCATGCTTTGGAGGGAGAATGTTGACTCTCTCTTTCTTTAGTGGTTCATCAAATTACTCATGAGCGTGTTCAACTTTAGTCATACATTGAACCTGAGACTGACAACCCAGAATGACAAATATTATCGTTTGTCCATGCATTTTAGTTCAGTCTGCAAGTGTTTCATGATCATGTGGCTAAGGATAAATTCTTGACTTTTTCTTTTAATGTGAGGTTGGAGGTTCACTGCTATTTAGTACACAGACAAAACAGCTAATACTTAAAGCCTTCAGTGCTCACCCTAGGAACAGATCCCTGAAATTATTTCAAAACCACTTTCCTATCAAAGTCAACTAAAGAAGTAAAGACTTAGGACAACTTCTATGAGGAAATGGTGCACATCAAGGTCAAATATATCAAGAAGTACATGATTTTTAAACCTGGTGTTCTTTCTTCTTTGCATATTTATATATACTATATATAATAAAATTTGGTGACATGCTATTGAAAAATGTTAATCACTTGTTTAAGAGACATGCCATTAGCTGAGTAACTTTCAACTGAGGGCAACTGTAGCTTCACAGATGTCCCATTCTGCAAACACAAGTGAGTGAGCAGAAATGTAAATATAAGATTAAGCAGATTACTCTCTTATTCTAACTAAAAATCCCGTCATTGTTTTATTTTGAAGCACCACCAACATGTTTAAATGATAATTGCATCTTCTCTTTGAGCACAATTCCTTATTATTGTCATGGCAGGGGGCCATGACATTTGAGTCATTCGTTTCATTATGTCTATTTCTTACCCTGGTACACAACCTAAATAGAAGTGCATGTCCATTGAAATACAGGGGGAAGAATCTGAATCAGTAACTTTAAACTGCAGTGGTTTTGCTTAAGTCCAAAAACATATAAAGCATTAACATCTATAATATTACATCCTGATTCAGACTATTAAAAAACTACTACCTTTAATTTTAAGGGCCAAAACTGATTCAAAAACTCCTGGCCAAATATTGAATTTATAAAAAATAAAAATGACAGTCTAATATTCTCTAAATGAAAACTTAAAATAATTTCATGTTCAAAGCTACCACAAATTGTCGGCAAAAATACATGTTTATCAAGTTATCAAGTTTCTTCCATCCTAAAAGGCTTTAGAGTCGGCAGTAATCATTAAACATATATCACATATATGCTAAAAATCTTAAATTAATGTCTTGATAAAATAGAATAAATAATACTAATAGAATAATAATACTCATACCAATAGACCAAAAGAATCTAAATATGCCAAACAGGATTTGTCCACAAGTAATTCAAATCACTGGACTTGTATGATAAAAATATTACTGAATGAAACTTCTTGATTGCCTGATTCAGATGCATAAATGTGCATCTTTCAATCTTCCACAAATACATTGTTTAAAATGTTTCCATTAACTCCAAAATTATTTTTTAAATCTATTATAAAACCCTCAAAAAATCACTGACTGTGCTTTTCAGAAGCTATTTTTTCTTCTGCTTATCACACAAAATTTAGAAAAGTGTAGACTGTGCTCTTACTCATGCCTCGTTGTTTCTGTGTTCTTCCTCCGTTTACCTCAGCAACTTGTTCATTTAAGAACCAGTAGTTCCCCCACCATCACCACCCTGAAAGGCACAGTCAGGATGAATTGCCTAACAGTATGAGGTGGTACATGCCTTCAATCCCAGAACTCAGGAGACATAGGCAGGTGGGTTTCTGTGATATCAAGGCCAACTGGGTCTGCATAGCACGTTCCAGGCCAGCTGGGGCTACACAGTGAGATTCTGTCTCAAAAATAATAATAAACAAACAAACAAAAAAAGATGAACTGCTGAAACTGGGTTTGCTTACCTTGACAGAAAAATGTGGAAAAACACTTTACTGGAAAGTAAGTAAGTATACATTCAAATATCGAGCCTGAATATTGACATGGGTATTTTTTTTCTTTTAACCACTGAAAGTATGTTGCCTAAAACAAAAAGAGTAATAGCTATTTTTTTTTTACATTTCATTATTGACCTTATTATTGACTTTTCAAGTAATCCATGAAACAAATATTTGCTTGAACTCGACTATCTTAAGATTTATTTCAGGTAGCTTCCCATTCATTTATCATTGATAGCCCAGATTTCCAACAGGAAGCTCAAATAAAAATCAACAGTGAAAAATACTCTGTAGGCACTGTGTCTCTCAAGGAGTGAAGACGTTCAAAGGGACAAGTCTCTATTTGACTAGTAAAATTTCATCAGAAAAGATATCTTGAGAAGGTCCATTTCCAACTTTGGGGGAATACATTATTCTTTCTTGGAACACAAATGTATGACATAACAGGGTGTTGCTAGACTGTGAAATGTGAAAGAGAACATATTCACGGTACAGCAGGATTTTCCATTTATTTACTTAAGATGAGGCAGGCAGTCCCCGCGATGTTGAAATGATGCTTACCATTTCTCTCACAGTTTGACTTCAATCGGTGGAAATATTCATGAGTTCATAATGTTAGATTTTGCTGGGTCCTATCATTTTGTAATTGTTGTGACTAGTGTCCTCTTTTTATGTGCTGAAATAAATTAATGAATGAGGCAGACACTATGCAAATGGGCTGGGAATACAGCCAAATCTTTTTACATACATCCAGGGACCAGTAATCTTCTAAATGGCACTTAAAACTCTCTTGCCTAAATAATTACAACTACAGCCAGCATGTAATTTATTGAAATAATCACCATTCTAATAGTTCCCATCACCAGTCTAGAGTCCATGATTACTTACCTTGTCCTTATTCTCTGTGCCAGAAGCTTCAGGCTTGGTCCTTATCACAAATGGGGTGGACAGTCGCAACAGGACCCTCTCGAAGGTGGCATTGACTTTTGGAGAGACGATCTCAAAACAGTCCTCAAACTTCAGCACTTTGTGAGTGTCACATCGGAGCTGCTTTCTTAGGCCTTCCCCCAGCTGAAGGACTGACATGTTGGGGTCAAACATCAAGTGGAAAGGGAAGGCTCGGCAGAAAGTACTGATGCTGATTCTGAGGTCTGCAGGAGCGTGGGAGGTTCCCCGCGGAAGGTTCTTTGTGGCATTCGTAGTTTCGCATTCTTTGATAAGGAAAGTTAGACAGCTACAGTTGCTTGGGTTTGAACCATCGGAGCACAGCTTCTCGTTTTCGACTTGCTCCACTTCCACGTCCAGGTGATAGATCCTCTTCCCTGCTGCCTTGATCATGCCCAGCATTGCAAACCCCACAGTACGGTGAGGGTGGAAGTAGTGCAGCATGAGAGGACCTTCAGGGAGCTCCTTGCATAGGAAAGATGGTGACTCCAGAGTGGCCTGCTTTCCAAAAGAAGTTCTAATGTGTTCCAACAACGCATCAAAGCCATTGAAGAAGTCTTGCAAGGTGCCACCCACAGCCCGAAGGACCCTCTCATTCTCATCGAAGCATATCTTAAAGAACTCCTCGCCAAATCTCTCTTGAATTTCCTGAAACTTCAGACCTATAGACAGAAGGAAGCCAATGTTAATAAAGTGTGCTACAAGCAACTGGACCTGTAACTTTTACAATGCTTATACAAACAGGAGCAGATGACTGAAACAAGAGAGGTTTTCCTGAAGCCTGAAATCCCCACACAGATTACACATGCATTTTGAATAAAGATCATTCAAATTAGAATATTTGTTGCATGATTCTAAAATGTTAATGGGAATGAATATGCTTCTTTAGACTAACTTTAAGCTCAGGTCAAAAGTGAGTAGAAGTACAGCTATTTCCCACCATGCCCTCTGTTCCCACAAACACATAGCTGCTGCCATCAGTATCTCTCAGCAGAGGGTATGTTTCTATATGCAGGGGCTGCACTGACCCACTCTGATCACTCAGAAAACATAGTTTACATTAGGGTTCACTCTCGATGCTGTGCCTTCGGTCAGCTCTGATGAATGTATGCACCATCATGATGTCCTCATAGTGTGTAACCCACAAACCTCACTGTGCCCCTCCTGTTTATTCCTTTCTCCCCTAAAACCCAGAGCATGAGCTTTTTAAGTACTGATAATCTAGTCATTCGTTTTTCTGTTTCATACTTCATTCTATTTACTTTAAATAACATAAACAATCTTTTTCTTTATGATTTCCCCTCCCCTTACCAAACACCCAACATGTCTCTATATGTATATACCACCCACATCACCATCTTACTTCTTATCAAAGTATATTCATTAGGTTGTAGATATATCTCAGAAGCACAGCAGTTTCCTAACATGTGGAAGACCTTGGGTTTGATCCCCAGAGCCACATGTACACACACACACTGCATTCATTAAATAGAAAATATCAATCAAACTGGTTACCTATTGTGTATGAGTGAGAAAAGGCATACAGTTACCAAGTAGGAACAGAGATCTGGGTTAGCAAAGCAATGGAGGTCATGCAATTCAGCTAGACCTCATGGAGAAAGAAAGAAACAAACAAAAATAAAAACTGATAGAACTTGGAATGACTGGCAGCCTTTCATTAACAAAAATGAAAGCAGCCAGGGGTAGAACAAGAGCCTGACTAGAGAGAATGAAGGTATGGCTTTCTCACACATACTTGTTTCCAGGTGCCGTAGAAAAGGAATTCACCTTACAGATGAACTAAGGACTTGAGCTAAGAAAAATAAATAAATGCATCATGAACTGATCAGAAACAGGATCACATATGATCTAGTTTGATCCATTGTTGAGGATGGTCTGAGGGAAAATATGGAAAGAACTTATGATCGAAAGAGGAACGAGTCACCTTAGGGCTTCTCCACTGACTTTGATTAAAATTCGTATATTACTTTACTTATCATTTTCTTGTCCAGTTTATCCATCTCATGCGGAAGTCCTGAAAATCAAATAGGACTTATCTATAGAACACTTTACTAAGGCCCTATTAGAGTGTACCACAATCTAGGCTATCTATCTATGGCGTGACTGGCTATCCTCACCTCTACCATGATCAGAGTGCTCCTTTCATCCAGAGAGGAAGCAACATAACAGTCAATAACATTATTTTTTATAATACATTCCAAACATATCAAATTGCTAAGGCCTTCTGTAGAATCTATGAATCATGGTAACAAATTTAAGAAGTCAACTTGACAAAGGCATCCTTAAAATCCATGTGAAATGAAAATAAGTGAGAAATCTAAGAGATAAAACATGGCTTTGTTAAGAAAACATCTCCTATTGACTGTAGCTCCATAGACCTGACGTTCAAGGTTAGCCGGGAAAGTGATCTATTGAGGTAACAATCACCACTCAGTGAGCACTGCCATGTGACAAGCTTACTCTTCAACATATGTTGCATTTACTAACAATAGCAGTATCCTGAGTGGGTAATAATAGCAGCGATCTGCCCAGCTTTCCTGAGTGGAGCAGAGAGAACAAGACAGACGAACTTCACTGCAATTTGGCTCCTGTTCCAAGCGCTCTACTGAAACTGCTTTTTATAATTACTTAAATCAGTGTACACTGTTTTGTCTTCATTTACTTAATCTTAGTTTTCTTTCCTTTCATTCTATACTATCCATTAGTTCTTCCTCCTACAACTGAGAATAGAAGTCTACAAGAGCAGTACACGCTTTTAACCACTGAGCCATCTCTCCAGCCCCTATAAAGCCTTAAGAGATAACTGAAGGGATCAATTTCTCCTAGGACACTAGGAATGTGATAGGCCCTGTTACAGCCTGGTTAGAGTCTTTTAAAAATTACTACCCACGTTAATTCTTTAAGTTTTTATTATATGCACTCCCTATGTTCATTATTCTGTAAATAACCAAAGTGTTAAGTGATAGAGCAATTTTATTTCCTACTTAGTAGCTGTTAAACATTCCCTTGTTGCTCTGGATACTTTAAGCAAAAGGACTGTCAGTCAAATAGCCACCTGGACTACCTTCTTGCAGCACCAGCCATCTGAAACACCTCACAGGTGCCTTGAAAAATCTGCACAAGGATTGTGGCTGATTGCCCTGGCTTCTCAAGATACGGCTTCAGGCAGGACAGTTTCAAACAGTTGGTACCAGACTTTTAGCTATCAAGCCTCAGTGAGCTCTAAATGAACTTGCAACCATTTTCCCCTAGACCAGAGGGAGAGCACTTCCTCTGACAGCCTAGCAACTTCTGTGACTGGTAGGTACTAAGAGGCAATGCTGTGACTGGTGCAGAGGGCCTAGGCTATGATTGGTCCTAAATAAATGCCTCAGGGTGCATAGACAGGCTGTTCAGGCTCACTGATTAAGTCATCTGTGCTGCCTCCTCTCGTGCTGCAACATTAGATCTAATAAAGGGCTTCTCTCAAGTAATCTTTTCTTGCCTACTTTCAATAATGTGAGCTGAGATAGTAACATTAAAAATGAAGTGGGAGAAGGAGAAGAAAGGCAGGGATGGAAAAGACAGAAGAAGATCAGAGGCAGCAGCTGCTGAGCCATCGGTAAGCCGTGCTGTGAAAGCAGCGAGGCAGCAGTCTGACTGGCAGCTCAGAAGAAGCAGATGGAGAGTTGAAGAGTGTCCATGGCAAGAAGGGCAGGAAAAGAGAGAGCTGGAAAGAGAGGAAGGAAAGCTAAGGCTAAAGAAGGTAAAAAGTACATAAGGATCCAGAGAAGAGAAATGGAAAGCCTGGTTGCTGGAAGCGTTCCAGAGAAAAGTCAAGTCTTTAGAGCCAAGAGTCCCAGAACTTGACATGAGCTGGTGTTAAAAGCTGAGGAATCCTGACTCCCTAGGCCTACACAAGAGCTGTAATACTTGTGGGACTGAATTTCCAATACCCTCTACCTGTATGAGACTGTGAAGTCAGATGGCACCACTCGCTGCTGCTCTGCTGACTGCCTCTGCCGACTGCTGTCAAATACCAAGCGGAATGAAAGCTGCCAAAGACCAATGTTTGAAGTCTTCCTCAGTGCCCACTCACGATTTCTAGCCAAAGCAGCCAATGAATGCCATGTATGACATCTTCACTATGAGTGACTAAAAAAATTTCCATCCATACAAATCACAGTTAGACCCACATTCAGTAACAATGTTGTTTATTACTGTGAAATTGTCTGATTATGAAACTCTTATTAAAAACTAAACTCAGAATAAACAATTCTATAATCTGGGTATCTTTCTTATATACCACTGAAAATATTCCATGGATTATTTTTAGACTTTAAAGAATTATATCATACAAAGGCTTAGGGTCTATTAGTAGTACAGAACAGAAAAAGAATTGCTTCAAAGGGACATTTCTCACAGCAACAAAATGCCCTCATGGTTACTAAGTGAAATACACAGACATAAAGACAAATAGTAAATCCATGTTCTTTTGTCAGGGCCAGAATTTTAAATAATCATCCAAGCAATATCAATAAGTAAATATACCAGAGACAAAAACATGAACACTTTTCTGTGTATGGAACTCTATCGACTAGAAATCCTTGCTGCTTTAAATGTACCTCTGAAGATACAATGACTATTAATTTTCAAATGACAACACTAAGATACATACCATGATACTAAAGTCACTTCTGTATAACTAAGGAAAACACAATTGTTTTGAATACTATACTCAAATATTATAAAATAACAATTCTCTGTAAACCATTGTATTTAATTTTATGTCTGTAATTGTTAAACTGAAGAAGATCACAGAAGAAGAATTCTTAGCATTTGAAAAATTAAGAATAATGATCAATCTATTTCTACAAATATGCTTCAAATTAAAATCCAAGACTCTCATTTTATATTTCCTCTTGAGTCAGAAGACACAGGGGCTCAGCTCAGACAATTGCTGCTGTTCTGCATCACAAAGTTCCACCCACAGTTGACGTAAAATGCAATAAATCACTTGAAACATATAGACAATGCTCGTCTCTGCACAGCATAAGATGCTGTGACAGCTTGACATCTGGGTCTATAAGAATAAATTTCCTCAAGAAGCAGAATTTATAATGGAACTGCTCTCATTAATGGGAAATGAAAAATCAGAATTTTAAATTAGTATTAACTCACCCCTATTAAAAGGCGAACAGCCTAAATGTTAGCAACCTTTTGCTGTAAATGAAATAGACTATATTCCTTCTTGGCATGAGACTGTTATCTCTTGTCTGTTAAACTGCCCCACTTCAGTTGGAAATATTTTGAAGACAAAAACCTTGTCCTAATTGATTTATGGATACAGGCCTATCGCCAGCAAAGTGCCTGGCCCTTGTAGAATAGTTTTCTTGTACAGCAACTAAGGATTCTTCCAAATATTTGTTGGACAAATAGTATCAGTTTGTTTCGAGTTACAGTTGTATCATACCTAAGGACAGCAGGACGAATAGACAAGCCATTGTCTCTCATGAACCCTTACAGATTACATTATCTTGTCAACAGACTATCACAGAGGCACACAGAAGGAGCTTAAAAGGTACAGAAAAAATTATCCCTTCCTCTCCTAGGGGGATATTTGAAGAGGGACTTGAAAAATGGTGGTGTTCAAAATGACAACAAAGAAAGGAAGAGCCACCCTCCACTTTCCCCCAGCAGAGAATGTATAATGGAATATAAGTAATGGGAAAGTGGGAGAGCCCAGCATGGAAGAGTAGATAGTAAATGGATGATAGCTGGCAAGCAGAACTGGAGGAGGTACAGTTAATTAATTAGAACTGGAAAACTCGAACTTAGAATGCCAAGTTCAGAAGAACACTAGTCACTGAAATGATGTAATTAAAACAGGAATAGAATGAGTCAGGTTCTCCCAGTAAGAATGGAGGGGAGACAACCAACAGACTCGAACATGCTTCCATTAATATTGTAGTCCACTTTGAAAACGGCTGTGTAGGTATAACTTTTTGCTTTTCTTTGGGAGTTTTGGTGGTGTTGTTGTTGTTGTTGCAAGCTCTCTAGCCCAAGCTGAACTTCTAGAGTTCTAAGATTATAGGCATCAACTGCCAAGCCCAGTTTATACGGTACTAGGGCTCAAACACAGAGCCCTGTGCATGCTAGGCAAGTACTCTATCAATTAAATACACCTCCAGCCCACTTGTAGATATTTTTAATATACTCATCACTCACAGGTGGGGAATATAAATTTCCTCAATTTAAGACATTGTAGGTAGCAGAGCCAGGTCTCAAGGTGAAGTCTGTTTATTACTATGTGTAATAAACATGGGATAAAAGGTAAAACTCTGCATGGCGAGAAAAAGAAAACACGTATGACTTGTCTATTATATCATCTGATTAACACAATCAATAGTAGCTGGATGCTGATGAATTCATTTATAAATGAAATCACTCCAGAGGAGGAAGCACATAGGCAACAGTTACCAAATATCAAAACAAGGTCAGGTCAGATAAAACCAGGAAACAGATCAATAGGACCCTTAGATCTTCCAGGACACTTGATGGAGCAGTTTCAGGGGGAGCAGGGCAAAGAGCCTGCAAGTGCTCTTAGGAGTAAGTGTCAGGTGAAGAAAGGGAAGGGTTAATTTCCAACTAAGCCAATCATATTATTTGAAGGCTCACATTAATTTATAAGTCTATAAAAAAGACCTCCATGCTTAGAAAACAAAATTTTGCATTCATTAAGGACAAAATGAACAGCGAGAGTTAAGGTATAAACTGGTATCACTGCTCTCATGGTAGAAGTCTTATAATAAAGAATAAAATTCGTGTGACCCAGACATGCATCATCCACAATTATGGGGAAAGAAGCCACGGGAGGAGGTAAGCTTTCAAGCTGCTTGACACCTAGACAAGGAACTAGACACCTACCAACTGCTTGTATCTATGAACCAAAGACTTCCCATTGTTACTTTTGATTCTATGACGTTTTCGTCCCCTTAATGTCTAGGAGATACTTATAGCTCCTGTACCTAAGGTATTCCGGTATGTTATAGAGTTGGTTATTGAGTTTTGTGAAGAATAATTAAACCTAGAAAAGCTGTAAGCCTTTTGTTAACTAAATTTGAAATCAAACACTTTTATAAAAATAATACATTAGTGGTATGAGACTTAATGAAGAAATGAAGAAACGATTCCTCCCCCCAGAGATTAAGGATAAATTTTCCTACATCTAAATTATAATGAAAGATAAAAGAAACACCACTGTTCACATTATGTTTAAGGTAATTAGTTTAATCAGTATTGTCTCATATGAATCTTTGATTGGAGGACATAAAAACTTTGTAGTTCCAGATTATCAATTAGCAAGTCAAAGTGATGAGATAATAGTAAAAGGAAGAGTCCTGTCACCTCCCAAAACAACTTACCCTTCTTTTACTAAAGTAGTGGTATCTCTGCTGCCTAAAAGAATATAACATATTCAGATATTTATTTTAAACAACTTGTGAACTTAAATAAACTGTACTTAATTTTTAAAGATCTGTGGTATTGTGGTATTTCCCAGATAATGGGATGCACATTCATATTTTAGAAAGCAAGGCTGCAATGTCTTTGAATAAAGAATTTGCCGAGTATCAAAAAGTAGAAATTGTTTATCATATTTAACTCTTAAGTACACAGAGACAGTCAGAGCTGAAGTGAGAGCATTTACAACTCAGTGAAACTACACTCAAAGAAAAATGTATGCTGTGTGTTCAGCAACTAAAATAAGTAAAGTAAAATTAGAAAATCCGGAGAAGTCAGAAAGCAAATGGCCAAGGGGGCAGGGGGCAGGGGCTTCACTGGATGGAACACTGGATGCAGGAATATAAAGGGGGAAAGGTGGCATCAGAGTAGAAAGGGTTAAACGGGGTGGGAAATGGGAGGGCAGGACAGAGGAGGGTATGGGAAGGGACAACTAACACTAAAGAACTTTAGAAAAAGCCACATGGAAATCTACCACTACAAAAGCATATTAAAGTATATGCATATGCATTACAAAAGGAGATTAAAAGGAGTTACCTTATGACAGGGGCACCGCACCGTGCCCCTACCAGACGCCACAGGCTAGCAAAGTAAAAGCCTCATACCAAGGATGGACTCCTTGTTTTGAAGATGTTGACCAGGGGGTCCCATCGGCCCTCGAACATTGGTCCTGCTCTAGGTTACCTACTAGAACTTAACAGTAGAACCCTAC
The DNA here is from genome assembly GCA_035773235.1 of Eospalax fontanierii. NCBI lineage: Eukaryota > Metazoa > Chordata > Mammalia > Rodentia > Spalacidae > Eospalax > Eospalax fontanierii. The sequence goes on from CM069539.1 coordinate 12,027,705, forward strand.
TGCTGCAGAAAAATGAAAGAGAAATCAAGTTGTTGCTGACCTTGGAACTTCATCTCTATTGGCTAGCTTTGATAGTGCTGCAAGGTGCTATAAATGCTACTGGAAGAAAAAATTAATCATTAGTCTTAGCTAGCTGTGAATCCTGCATGCTTCGGCAACAACTGGCCTGGCAAGATAAGACCTCTGATACAATATTGGCATGAATATTGGGAGTGGAACGCCTTTCTAATTGGATTAAAGTTCTCTTCATAAGATAGAACCCATCCTTGACATTAATATAAGACCTAGGAACATGTGGCTAGGAAGACAAGAGGCCATAGCAGAGAGCCTAATACTATTATTCTGCTAAATAGAGCATTAACAAGAATTCTAATGACTTACGACTTACTCTTATCCCCTAAAGATTCAGACATTACTCAACTCTCATCAGAGAAGCTTCTTTATACAGGAGATGGTGATGGTGGTGGTTTGAATGAAAATGTTCCTCATAGGTTCAAAGCATTTGGACACATAGTTTGTGGCACTGTTTAGGGACAGTCATGGAACCTTTAGGAGGTATGGCCATGTTGAAGAAAGCATGTCACTGGGGGCGAGCTTTCAGAGTTGTTAAGTCTTGCAGATTTCTAGTCTTTCTCCACTTCCTGTACCTACTTAATGAGCCTTCAGCTTTCTGCTTGGCCACCTCTGCTGCCATGCCTCTCCCACATCCTTGGTCTCTAATCTTTCTGGAACCGTAAGTCAAATAAGTAGCCATAGCCCCGGTGTCTTATCACAGCAACAGAAAAGTCAGTAATTCAGTGATTAACACAGAAACTCACAACTGGTTCATGTGCAGACTATAAGAGACTACACAGTGATTATCCCTTAATTGATCACCTGTATCAAATGTATGTCTACAAAGATTCAGTAATCATTGCAGAAGAGCAGAAAGATGGTAAGTGCCAGAGGTGATGGATGACCACAAGGAAACAAAGTTTTCCAGACAGCTGGGAAGTTATTTATATGAACTCACAGCATGGTGACAGTGTGCACAACACCACATAAGTGCAAGCCAGACAAAATCCCAGCATAGATGTGAGGAAGTGGCTGAGATCCCAAACTTACCTAACTATTGGCAACCAATGGCTGCTAGGAGAGGAGTCAGTCTTCTTTAAGGATGTGACTCCTGCTAGGTTAAACAGGTTCCAGTGGACTGACCCATACCAAAGGATATTTGGGCACACAAATTTGACTCTCTCTATATATATTACATAAAATTGGGCAGGGAGACAGTACAGGGTGCACATGGGGATCTACATACAGTCAAATGGTCTGTACAAAATTCACAAAACTTCACTTCAAAAAGAAAAAAATGCACAATATACCTTTAAGAATGATTTTTTTAGACATTTCTAATAGCAGCAAACACAAGCAATAAACATTTTCAAATAACAAAAAAATGTGACAAGGAATCTTATGTAGCTGAAAGTCAGTCAGTACACTCCCTTGGATTGAGGAGAAACTCAAAGCTGAAGTTAGAGCATTTACAATTTAACGAAACTATATTCAAAGAAAAATGTATACTGTGTGTTCAGCAACTAAAATAAGTAAGTCAAAAGGCTCTCAAATTTTAAACAGTGTGTTAAGTTTAAGGGGGAAAAAAACAAACTAGGAAGTAGGAATAGATAAAACCTAAAATTAAGGAAGAAAACTATATTAAAGGAGAATGACATTAGGACACATTAAGAAGAAACAGGGGAATTGGGAATATTGACTCTGAATCTAAGTGTACTCAGAAGGCTCATTTGGCTCTGTTGCCTTTCTGAGAGGTGATTAAATCATATGGGCTCTCACACTATCAGGTGGATTAATTCATGGTAGAAGAGAAGATGTAGAGCCCAGGTGACAGGAATTGGTTACAGACATGCTCCCTGAAAGGATGCAGCTTGTCACCGGTCCTTCCCCCGTGTCTTCCTCTGTTCTGTGGACGCCATGATGTAAGAAGCCTGGCACAGACACAGCCCATGGGATGGTACCAAGTCACCATGAACTAAAACCTCTAAGATGGTGAACCAAAAACCCTCTTTCCTCCCTTAAATTCTTTTTCTGGCATTTGTCACAGCTGTGCAAAGTGACTAGCACAGGAGACAATCATTCAACTTTCTGCAAACAAATGTGTAAATGCAGTTTAAACAAATAAGTGGAGAAATTGGAATGGAAATGGTGGGAACGAGTTCTGGCTAACCTTTAAGAAAAAAATAGTAATTTCCTAAGTAACTCAGTTATTTTCAGACCCTAAGGGAAAAAAACCTTTAAACAACTCAATTTGTTTTCAGTAAGCCCACATAAACCTGTCACAACCTGAGTAATATACTAACACCAATTTCTCTTATGAGAGTTTTCTAAAATCATAGATGATACAAACTAGAAGTTTATAAAGTACAAAGTAATGTTTATATTGTAAACAAAAAGGTAATTTAACAGTGGAAAATCAATGGACCAAAATGGTTGCATTCATAAAACTAAAGAAGAAAATAAAAGGCCATATCTGAAGATTTCGGAGTTTGAGATTCAAAATGTTAATGAACATCTTAGTAAAATAGAAATAAGAAACTGCTCAGATATAACAAAAGTTATTTTCCAAAAACCAGATTCAATTCTTACTCTAAATGATGAAATCATTTCAACTGAGTTCAGAAATTACATAAGTATGCTTGATATCATGGCCATTATTCAATGCTCTCTTGAAGAAGCTATCAAGGGCTGTCAAATATATAAATACAATGTAAATATATGCTAGAAAGAATGGTAAAATTGATAGTACATTTCTGAAATAAATCAGAGTAAATGCGAGAGGTTTTAATTATGACGTTATATTTAAATTCAGTGGGGAAAAATGGTTCTTTTATGATGTAGCCAATTAGTCATCTGTGAAATGTTAAGATTAAATCCTATCTTATATCTCAAGAAAATCCATATCCATTTCAAGAAATGCTAAAAATGAAAATATATATTGTCTAAGAAAACAAGAGACTATGTGTTCCTTAACCAACACAAGCTGTCCTCTGATCTCCCCATTCATGCAGTGGCATGTGTGCACACACATAAATAAACACACACAAAGTATAAATAAATAAGTGGAAGAAAAATAAGTAAAAAAAAATCAACACAGATAATGAATGGGCGAATAAGAGCTAGCTAGCTGCTGAGAAGATGAGGTAAGAAATAGATTTTTCTAGAACAAAGGGACACATACTCAACAAACCTGGAAGAAACTAAGAGGAAGCTTTTAAGAAATTAAATGAAAATCACTTTTGTAATCCCAATTCATAGCATAACGATTTGTCTATAGTGATTTTTTATTGAAAAGATTAAAGGATAAAACAATAAATAAGCAAATACAGTAGTGTGAGAGTGGCAATATGTTCATGCATAATGTGTATCATATAAGATGCATATATAATACGCACTTAGAATATAATATGCACTCATGTAGGTAAGGCCTATGTTTTCATACCCTTCAATGCTCTCTGCCAAGTCTTCTTAGTCAAAGATGTTAAGTTACAGGAAGTTACTGATTTCTTGGTGTGAGTACTGATTATCTGACCAATTCCCTTTTCTTTGCCAACAAAAAGGCACAGATGTTGAGCACCTAGGAGTGAACAGGCTCAGGGCAGCACATGTGAGATCAGCCAGTCTTTACCAGGATGCCATTCTGACCACCTGTTAGGTGACAGTGTCATCCCGTCCTGGAGCCCTCCTCCAGATCCCTGGCAGGCGGCTGTGAAGATATCACACCAGGACTGCAGCAGCAGCATAATGCAGAGTCAAGACATCACAGACACAAGTTAATTACACAGATGGGCTTCCGGGGCACCAGGCTTAGCTCTCGATGCACACCTGGCCCTGTTTCTGAACTGCCATCTGCCACACTAACAATATGGCAGCATCCCCCCAGACTTTGGGACCTCCCTACAGATGAGCCTTCTCCTCTTTCCTATACCAGTCTTTACCTGCTGGTTGAGAAGATGAGGACAGTAATTACTACACAAATACCTGGATTCTGGCTTCTGCCTCTGCTAACTGGCCCTGTTTGAATGGGAAGCCACTGTGGTGGTGGCAAGAGAGTACACTTTCCATGTGGATGGACCCTCACAGGGCTCACTCAGAGCTGTTAATCGCTGCTAATGCCTCTTTGATTGCTAGGCTTTTGAAAATTGTTTAGTTGTGATTTTTCCTCCTTAAAGGCTCCAAACCTAGGAAGCCATGCCCTCTCCGGTTCTACAGAGGAGATTAATTTAGCAGTACAGGCCGTGATGCAGCAAAGAATAAAACCTAAGATAATCTAAAATTTTCTTACAATTTCCATATGGAAACCTGTAATACTTAAGCAAAAAGGTCCTAAAATAAGTGTTTTATTGGCTAAATAGTATTGGGTTTTAAGTATAGCAAAACTAAACACATTTTCATAGGTCTACCTTGGGGTACCTTCATTGGTTGCAACAACATCTGCACAGGTTCATACATAAGTGCATATATTCATGTCAGTTACCATCATGTCTCACCACTCGGGGCCAGCCAAAGGGGTTGGGGGCAAGTAGACGAAGAGTCAAGACTCACACTCCGGGAGATGGACAGGAAGCAGGCCAAGTGTGTGGCCAACTCGTTTACGGAATAGGTTCACAAGCTCTTATAGGCCTGGATAGCCAATGACCTTACAAGGTGGGGTCCCTAATACAGCCAATAGTAAGTTTCTCCTCAGGTAGGAAGGTTCTTTCCAGGTGCTGGTCTCACGACTAGCCAGAGCAAAACACTACACCCACAGGAGCCATTCCTCTATTCCTCCTAGCAGGTGGCCTGGCTAGGCCCACCTTACATTATGCCCAACAAGTGCACATTTCTGTTTGTTTGTTTGTTTGTTTGAGACAAGGTCTCCCAGTTGTCCCAGGTGGCCAGGAACTCACTAGGTTCAACAGGGCAGCCTCTCCCTCACAGAGCTCCACCTGCTTCTGCCTACCAGCTGATAACTCTAACACATTTGCAGAATGACATCATTTTGTCATGTGCATATTTGCTTTAAAGATCATTTGGGGACACTCCATGCTACAACACATCCATGTACAAAGCCACAGAGTACATTGGGACCTTCCCAGATAACTCAGTCTAACCTCCCTTATAAGACAGTGGTCTGCCTAAACAGTCACCTTCTCTTTACAAAATTCCTCTAAGAGTGAGAAGCTTATGAAGCCTGCTCCTTCAATCCAGAGTATTTCTAGAAGTTATAAAATTCCTCCCATCTTTCAGATGAGGTAAAAATCTCATCCTATAATTTTAGTTCACTATCTCTGTTATATTGTCTGCAGCAACTGGAACAAATCTGCCTCCCTGCTTCACAGAAGTGCTTTAAAGTACCAGAAATATCTCTCATCTCCTTTGTCTTTTCATTTTATATATTCAAAGAAGTAAGTCAGAATGCATTAAAAATAACACTAAAGAACTGTTTAAAATAGATACAACACGGCAACAATAGAAAAAAACATACAGTATGTGTGATTCAGAAGGCATCAGAGATTATGCCTTAGAAAGAAAGAAAACAGTAGTGGAGACACAGACGGTCTATTTCAGGGAAGGGGCCAGCAGAGTTCTGTCACAGAGTTACACTCTTCTGTGCAGATGTGCTTTAACTTGGAAAAAGATGTCTGTATTTGTTTCTCCTCCCTAGAGCGTACATTGGCACTGCTTTGTAGCACTGTATTTGATTTCTTACCTTATACAATCTGTACTATTCCTGCCCAATTCCCTTTGGATCCTGCATTTATAAGATGCTGAGATGACTTCCAGAGGACTTGAGTTCGATTCCCAGCACTCACATCAGGCACTTCACAACCACATCTAACTCCAGCTCCTGTGGAATCCAATGTCTCTGGCTTCCACAGCATCTGTCCTCACATGCACACGCCCACACACAGACACACACACATACGCACGATTGAAAATAATTTTTAAAATCCTTCAACAAAAGGTGCTGAGCTAAATTAAGAAGTAATTTAGGACTGTGAAAATGCAGTTGCCTCTTCAGCATCCTGAACAAGGCTCCCCTAAGAATGGCTGAATGTAGCCAACCACACAGAGCAACTGTGCACAGGTATTATGATCTCAAAGTGGTTCTGATGCTCAGAGGTGAGTTTGTCAGGACCAAGTCCAGCCAGGTTTCTCAGACAGAGAGCACCTGAGAAGACTGAGATGTGAGAAGACACAAAAAAGTACAGTCCCTGTTATGTTGTCAAAGGAGATGATGTGTACCCAAGTTCTTCCCTTATTACAAAAGAAACAACATGCTTGGCTTAAGAAAAGGGCTTCTGTAAGCTCTCCAACTCAAAGGCACACATTGCTCATTCCTTTCTGTCTCCTTCCTGGTTTTGTATAAAACCTACACACATTTCACATAATTAAGTTCATACTGCACATAATAAACACAAACACTAACTCTTTTTCTTTTGTGTGTAATATGCCATCTCTAATAGAGGCTGGGCAGGGGGTTACAGTTGTCAACCCTCAGTTGTCTTGCTCTGGGCTTGCCTTCAGATGAAGAGGACAGCCTGACTTGATTTCCTGCCTCTCCCCAAAGCATCTCACCTGCAAAGCCAGACAGTTTGGGAGGCAAAGAGTTGTACCATAAAGGTCTCACTTTCTTGCCTAGGTCAGTCATCCTGACAAGGCCAGCAGTGACCTGTGTGGTGCATTAATTTCCCATACTGCCCCAGCTGCACATCTCAAATCCTCAAAGGCAGATGCTCAGGTGAACTCACTCAGGCAAGTGCATGTGCCACTACTTCCAACGAATAAAGAGCCATGATGCTGGAGAGATGAATCAACCGTGAAGAGCACTGGCTGCTCTTTCAGAGGACCAGTTCCCAGCACCTTTCAGAGGACCAGTTCCCAGCACCGACATGTCAGCTGTAACTCCAGTTCCAGGGATTTGACGCCATCTTCTGACCTCTGCAGGCATTGTACAATATGGATGCTCATACATACATGCAGGCAATACAATTATACAAACAAAATAAAAAATAATAAAATGTTTTTTTTAAAAAAAAAAAGAAGCACAAAAAGCCATGATGCAGACAGCAGGGCTGAGAGCCACCAGGCTCAGGCCTTGAAACTTAATGAGGTTTGCCTGGCTGGATCACTGATCCTAACGTCCAGTTATCTTCCTGTGTGCTAATTTCTATCTTAGAGTCTATTTCCTGGGGAACCAGAGCTATAATAACATCATAAACATTTCTTCATTCTGTATCTCGTCTTTGCACATAATTCTCATTTAAACAGCTGTTTAACATTCTCCAAAGCAGAGTTTTCCTATTCTAATTGACCATTCTTTATCCTTCAGCTGTTCACTGTTGCCAATATTTTATAAATATAAAGAACATTTGATAAACATTATCAGGTCGTTATGTGACATTTTATGTTCCTGTGTTGAGTTATTCTTTTAAAATATCTCAGACATAGGTCATTATTAAGAAAAAAGTCTTTTTTTCAGCCTATTAATAGTAAGGTTTTATAGATTACAGTTTTATAAACATAAATCCAACAGTAAGATATACCAACAGGATATTAAAGAATAATCTGTCCTAACATATTATTTTCAGCATTATTGTGTCTTTGATCCAAGACTCAGAATTGGATGCTTGAGAGGTCCACAGGGAGAAAACAAACAGAATGGCTTATATTAGCACATGCAAAGCATTCTTCTGCAGTTGGCTCTGTAAATGAGGACCAGCATCCAGGATATAATAAATATCTGTAGCAGGAATAAGTGAGTATTCAAATTTCTTTAAATTTAAACTTAAATTGAAATATATACTGTAAAAACAATATGTGATGTAAAACCTATGGACTAATTATTGATATAAGCCCTTGGCTGTTTTTACTTATATCTTCCAAAGCAAGATTTGGGTAGTGGTAACAGGGACATCTTCAGGGGTACGTGAGGTCTTTTTACAAGCAGAGCTTAGCACAGAAAGAAGTAAAAGAAAAAACTGAGGAGGAATAAAGTAAAGTAATGGTCAAAAGCAAGATCATAAGGAAACAGAGTCTTCCAGGCTTCTGGGACCTTGCTCATATGAACCTACACAATGGTGTTGGCATGCACAAGACCCAGTAAACTCAGTAAGACATAAGCCCACCACAGAACTGAGGAAATGGAGACCAGGCCCCAATCTTGGTCCAAGAATTATTGGGAAGCTGATTACTGCTGAGTGAAGAAAAGCTGGTCATCTTTAAGGAAGAGACTCTAGATAAACTGACTAGACTCCAGTGGATGAACTTATGCTGAGGAACATCTGGATACACAAACTTCAATGGGCCTTAACATGCACGACAGAATGCAGGAAATCTGGTCGGGGGAGCTGTGAGGGATCCATATGGAGGAGGGTGTGTAAAGATGATTAAGATGTTTTGCATGAAATGCATAAAATTTAATAAAAATATACATTAAAAAGTTAATGATTCCAGAAAACAATAGGCTGTTTGATGGGCAATACTGTCAGTTTGAAAGGACCTGGAATCACCTCAGAGATAAACCTTAAGCATGTATGTGACAGAATTTCTAAACTGAGTTAACTGAGGTGGGCCGACCCATCCTACCAGTGTGAGGCACCTTCCATGTCTTTACAGACTGAATAAAAGGGGGAGGGGAGCAGAACAGGGGGATTCATCACTCTGTTTCCAGACTGGAGACAAAATATTAGCAGTTACCCTTAAGCTTCTGTCATCATGACTTCCTGTCATGATGGAATGTATTCTCAGATGCGAGCCAGAGAAACCTTTTCTACTTTACGCTAAATTTGTCCACTATTTCATCACAGCAATGAAAATTGTAGCTACCATGCCAAATCTGTAATTATCTCACCATGATATATTCCAGGAATTCATAGAAAAGAATGCTAAAGAGGGGAAGGAGAAGATAACAATGAAGATCCAATTTGGTGGCAAGGGAGGAAAGGAGGGGGAACTGGGTTGGGTTCGTTCTACCTAGTGAGGCACACTGCAAATTCTAGCAGTTTAGCAGAAAAATCCTTCGCTGTTCTCATTTCCCACAAGACTCCACAAGAATCACGTCTCAAATCAAATGAGTCACTCTGGTGCCTCCTGCGCACACCCTGCTCGTTCACTCCCGCCCTTGGGGTAGCCAGAGGAAAGGGCTGTAAGCAGAGGACACAGAGCACACACACAAAAAACTTTTATATACGCATAATTTTTAAAGGAGGGCTGTCCGCTTCTGAGAAGGAGGGAGCAGAAAATGCTACAGAAGCAAAAGCAGAGAGGATCCCACAGCACTTAGTTTAGTCATACAGGGAAGTTTTAGGGTTAGCTGACCTGAAAGAAATCTTTAAAAAAAAAAAAAAAATTTGAATTTGGAACTCTTCTTGTTCCCATCAATTTTTATCATTCCCATAAAACTCTTTAACTCCTAAAGAAAACAAAACATTATATGAGAGATTCTTCAGAAGATTTAAAAGCAAAGAAACGCATTACCCAAAAGGTCAACTGAATCTCATACTTGACAGGAAAAAGATATTACAAAGCTGCAGCATCCTGAATTCACACACAGAGAAATGCATCATACTGTTCCTAAAATGCCTCCTGTTGTGTTCTGTGGAAAAAGTCACAGTTAAGACTGAAAAGTGCTAGACAGGGTACCTCTTGCCTATAAGCTCCCGCTGCCACACACACACACACACACACACACACACACACACACACACACACACACAAAACAAGGAAGCTGAGCCACGAAGATTGCCACAAGCTTGAGATCAGCTGGGTTTATACACAGTGAGTTCCAGGCCAGTCTGGGCTACAGAGTAAGACACTATCTTTCAAAGAGTAATAAAAAACCAAGCTGGCTTTCTTCTCCAGTTCTCTGTCAACCTTGACAGAATATTACTGCTATTTCCTTTCTAGCTTCCAGAAAGATGTCAAAGGGAAACATGGTTTGTTTTTCCCAAGCCACTAACAGTCTAGCAGTTGACCTGGATGACCTGCAAGGCATGGAGAAGTTTGAGATTTTTTTTTTTTTCCTTTTGCCTTGTGACTCTAGTAACATTGGTCTGAGTGCTCACTCCCAGTACAAACAATCTTGTGGGTTTTTACATTTTTTTAAACATTTATTTTTACTTTGTGTGTGAGTGTTTGCCTGCACATATATAAGTACATCACGTGTATACCTTATGCCCACAGAGGACAGAAGATGGTATCAGAGCCCCTTGAACTAGAGTTACAGTTGGCTGTGAGCCAGTCATGTAGGTGGTAAGAACCAAACCCAGGTCCTCCACAAGAGAAACCAATGCTCTCAATTGCTCCAACATTCTTCTTTTTAAACTGTAATTGCATCTGTCTGTTGAACACATTCTATAGTAAAGCTTATCAATAACATCTCTGTCACTATTCAGACCCATCCAAGGACTGAGGAAGGTGATGAAGATGAAGTCTAAGCCAGGTAGTCAAGTATCATGTGGGTCACACCGAGATTTACTCTACTGCACAAAGCCTACCTTACCTAATATTTATACTGAGCATGGACTGCACAATGGTCTGTGAGCCTACTGTCATCTGAGGCTTTACCTCCCAGGAGCAGGGCCAGATTCATGCCAGTATTAACTAAAACCGCAGTTCCTCAGGGATCAGGACAAGGTGTAGGACAGTATGAAAGTGTGTCAGGGGTGAGTATAGGCACCAAGAGAGAAGGCGAGGGAGGTGTGGTGGCATTGGAAGAGGCAATGACATTTAGCTGCCTCATATATTTGCTTAAGAGAGTAAGTTTGAAATGCGAAGAAAACTCAGTTCAGCCCTGCTATTTATATATAAACAATTAAACAGGTGTATATCTGAAACAGACATCATTTTTGAAAATGATCTTTAATTTGTTTAGTCTAACAAGAGAGAAATAAGTGTCAAACCTGTGCTGTATCCTCTCATCTACCACTATATTACAGACGTGGGGAGAGGTAATCATTTTAACGAGAGATAGTCACAGTTACTGGAGCCTTCCTCTTCTAAACAGTTCCCTTTATATATCCATTAGCTCGATTTAAACACCAAGCACCCACTTAGCATGATGGCCTGCTTTATGTGAGGATTCTGTTTAACTCATTGTACACACTGCCACACTGAAAGCCAAAAGCATGGTTACTGAAAATAGAAACACTTTGGTAGCATGCTGCAATATTATCTAATGACTGATGACAGACTGCAAAAAATAATTCACCCTGGTATTTAAAATGTCAGGGAAGCAATCAAAAAATCACAGTCTACAGAACGGAATATGTCAATGATTGATGAGGCTTTTGAATTCAAGCAAATTATTGGGGAAGCCTAAAATTATCGTAATACAATAGTAAAAGGATTTTAAGAAGAAAGTTATGTGTCCCAGAGTGACTGTAACTCACTAGATTATCAAGAAACAGGTAACTTAAGCAATAAAGCAGTTGGTAATTTTATTGTTATTGCTTTGGTTTCATTAGTACACAGTGTTTTTTATGCAGACCACACACACACACACACACACACACACACACACACACACACACACACTAGGACAAAGAAAAACTAGTCACCTTTTCTGATTCCAATTTCTTTGTAAGTTTAGATTAACAGAATGGGACTGTGCTCAGACACGACTCCAATTCCATCTGCAAGATCCAGATCACTAAATCTGGTCAGAAGTGAGACCACAGATTGGAGAAAATAAACTCCATAGGGTGGACTCAAATCTAGACCCTTATAGAATTTGTTGTGTTAAGGGCAACAGTGAACAATAAGAAAAACCAAATATATTTAAGTAATAAAAATACAGCTTATCCAGGCTTGGTGGAGCATGCCTTTAGTCTCAGCACTCTGGAGACAAAGGTAGGCAGATCTCTTGATCTCTTGAGTTCTAGGCCAGCGGAGGCTACAGAAGACCCTGTCTCAAAAAAAAAAAAACAAAAAAAAGTACAACTCAGTCTTTAACTTCCATTTGTCATTTAGTTTCATTTACTTTTGGATTCTTGTTTGTATGTTTTAATTGGAACCCCAACCCAAAAGAAACAAAAATCTCCCTTTGAACCCATGATCTTTTTTAAGTTCAAGTTTATTCAACAAATTTTAGAACTGTTTACATTGATATCATTTCAAACTTAAAAGAAAATGGTAAAAGAATTAGAATTCCATATTCTTTCAGTTTCTCCAATTTAATAATCTCTCTCCCCCACATACACTCAGAGATGCAAAGCCCATCTGAAAGCAGCAAACACTACACCCCTTCACCATATCTGCTTCACGCACTCTTGACAGCACACTCTCATCTAAGCCTCAATCCACATTCAAATTCTGCTGATTGCCCCAATAGTTTCCTTTATAGCTACTTGTTTCCATAGTCCAAGACCCAGTGTAGGTACGACTGACTGTGCTTTGATAAGCTTGCCGTTTTTCTTTAGTTGTCTTTCCTTTAGAGCACATCTTCAACCTGTTAAGCTTCCTGGAATCCTATCCTGTCAGGCACTCTGATCTTGGGAATGAGGTTACAGAAAGTCCAGCACCTGACCAAGTACCTATAGTCGATCTACACAGAAAGCCACATAAGTAATTGGGAAATGTGCTATAGTAGAAGTATAAGCTCAATTCTTTGCATTTCGATCAGCTCGAAATCCCTGTTCTCTCTGCTGCTTTTTCCTATCCTCCATTTGGAATTCAGAAAATGCTTCCATGACCAGAATTATTATTAGCAAAGGTTACAGAGCTGGAGATGAAGCTTGGTGTTCGAGTGTTTGAATAACATCTGAGAGGTGCTGATTTCTGTCTTCAATATTGCCAAAAAACAAATAAAAAGGTACTTATGAAATAGATTTTAACTCAAAGAGGTGATGGAGGTAATACACAGTGCCACACAAAAGAGTACAGTAATATATACAGAGTTTGTGGGCTTGACTTAACCAATATACATGGTGTTTTCAATATGTTACAATTATCACTTATATGCAGAAATGGTCAACAATGTGACTTGGCAAAAGTATTATTGAAAAGCTATAATCAAACCCTTCAATATGTGTTAGCTAAGTGATTTGGAATAAGTGATAGTCTGGGCCCTAATGGCTTCATCTTTAAAATCAAAATACTAATACCTAGTTATAAAACCCATTAAGAGGGCCTGGAGAGATGGCTTAGTGGTGAAGAGCACTGGCTGCTCTCACAGAGGACCGAGGTTCAGTTCCCAGCATCTACATGGCAGTTTACAACCATCTATAACTCTAGCTCTAGGAATCGAACTCCCTCTTCTGGCCTTCATGAACACTGCATGCACATAGTACATATACATGCAGACAAACTCATATACATAAAATTAAAAAACTAAATATTCTTTATAAAAACCCAATTAAGGCATGAAGTAATACTTGTATAAAGTTCCTTGCACATAGTAAACACTACAATTTCATGGGTGTGTGTGTGTGTGTGTGTGTGTGTGACAAAAACTGAGAGTGAGCAACTGCTGGAGAATACAATTCACTTATGGATACACTTTCCTTTCACAGGGTCCTTCCAGAAAGCTTTCTGCATCTCCCACTCTTTCAGGGTGAGGTTCCCACTGCTTTGGCCATAGATAAACAGCCTTTCTGTGTCCAGTGAATAGAAAAATCCTGTTGTTCCTGCCCTGGGCCTTCTTATTGGATACTAGACCAACAGAGCAGGAAGTACATGAATGCATCTGCCATCTAGCTGACAGATATCTAGGGACAGCACAGGCATGGGATGTAGAGGTCAGTTGGAGAAAACCTTGGAACAGTTGAACACAACTGGGGCCTAATTTATACCAAAACATAATAATTCAGCCTATTTCTTAACGAAAATTCTACTTAAATATCAGAAGAACCCAGACGTTTCATCAATGTCCTCCATATTAAGGTGAATGGGAGGAAAACATGTAAAGAGGAAGAGAAAGGGGGAGAGGCAGAAAGTTTCAGAGGGAAAGGAGAGAAGGAGAAGCCCTTATTCCTAGAGTTTAACATCCATAATTGCAATTGAAATAATATAAAAAATAAAATGCAGAAATCCTACTAGAATTGATTAAAATGGGGGCTAGGAAATTACTCAGTTGGTAAAGTGCTTGCCTATGACCTCTAAAAATAACAGGGAAAACAACAGGCATAATGGCAGGTTCTGGTAGCCCCAGAACTGGGAAGTAAGACAGGATGATCCTGTGGCTCACAGTCACTCAGCCTAGCCTCCTAGGTGACCTCCTGTTTCAGAAACAAAAGGTTAATGGCTCCTAAGGATTGGCACCGGAGGTTGTCCTCTGGCCTCTGTGTACACAGCACACAGACACAAACACAAACACACACACACACGTGTGTATATACACACACAGAGTTGGTTAAATGAATTTAGAATGGTTATCATTAGCGGCAGATATTTAAACAATTTGCACTGTCTTTCTTGTCTCAGGCTCCTCTGCATCTGTTGCTCTGAACTCATCTTGTTATGTCTGCAATATTTTAATTCTCCACCTCCCCAATTTATTTCTGTTTTTCTCCTTGTTAGTCACTGGCACCCAGAACAGGAACTGAAACCAGAAGCTACTCAATAAAAATTACATTAATAGAAAAAAATCACTTGAAAATTGTTCCTCTAGAAAGGCAAGCATTTCCTCTCCCATACTCTACACAGACTTCTCTAGGTTAATAATCCTATCCCTGTATTTAATAAAATGTGCTTCTGCCCTAAAACTGCAGTGATCATTTAAAGCCCTAATTAAAGAAATTTTATAGATTAGCAAGAAACTGGAGTCTTTTGATTACTACATTTTCTATGTAAAATACTAAGCTTAAAAATGACACTAAAGGAAAAATCTAATAAAGAACTGGATAGCAAAGTTTAGAATGCTTGGTTGATTTGTGTTCTTGTTTTCACTGAAATGTAGAATAAGGAATCAGAATAATGAAAAGAAAAAAAATATGTTTTCATTTTTAATTATCTGTGTATGTTTCTGTGATTTTCTATGTACATGCTTCTGTGTATGTGGTGTTCTGTGGGGAAGGTGTGTGTGTGTGTGTGTGTGTGTGTGTGTGTGTGTGTGTGTATGTGTGTGTGCATGCATGAGTGTGAATGTTCTTAGAGACCAGAAGAGGGCGTCAGCTCTCCTGGAGCTGTAGTTATTGGTGGTTTTGAGCCTCCGATGTGGGTGCTGGAATCCAAACCCAGATCCTCTGCAAAAGGACCATCTATCCAGCACCAAGGTTCTTTAATGATAAAGAGAAAGGAGTCTGAGGTAGAGAACTGGATAAAAGGGTAAAAGAAGCACCAAAATGCTGCGAGAGCGGGTGCAGAGTCGGGGCAAAAGGAGAAGAGGAGAAAGCTGGTGGTAACTGGACGTACTTAGTCCAAATTTTTCAAGGCACTAATCACT
The DNA here is from genome assembly GCA_035773235.1 of Eospalax fontanierii. NCBI lineage: Eukaryota > Metazoa > Chordata > Mammalia > Rodentia > Spalacidae > Eospalax > Eospalax fontanierii. Next base: position 12,043,126 of record CM069539.1, read on the forward strand.
TAGTGGAGCAACTCACAGTCATCAGGACTGCTCTCGGCTGCAACCCTCAACTGCCTTATGAAGTCCCCCACCTGGTCAGAGCTTTATGAAAGCTCAGACAAGTGCAGGCTTCCCCCTCGTATAGAAGTAGCAAACTCTATTGCCAGCTTAATCTTTCTCCTAGGCTAAATTTGCCCTCTGGTGATTGACAAGATTTATGATTGTAGCAGCACCAGCTGGAAAGTGTTACCTAAAGTCCTCGGCTTAAACCAACATGGAAGTAACCAGCATCTTCCCATGACATGTGTGGCCCATTGCTTCTGGCTTGCTTTGAATAGCAGCCTAGGCACATCTGTGTGAGGTCACGATCCAAGGTGAAGACAGTGAAGGGTATGAAACATATGAACTCCGACTCACGCAGAGACACACAGGCACGCGTGCACGCATGGCTGGCGACTAACTAGACACTGACATCATCAAGGTTTGACAAATGCAGACAAGGCAAAAGAAAGAAAGGAGAGATGGTAAGAGGCAGGAGGGGAAGGGAGTGACTTGCAAGACTGGAGAAGACGGGGAGAAGGAGAGCACGACAGAGTCCCAGGACCTGTTTGAAATTCAGAAGCAGAACTAAAGTCCTGACGAGAAACAGAAGGAACTATGAGAAGAGAGTGAAGATCAAGGCCACAAATTGTGCCCACAGATTAGTCAACAGCAGAGTGACTGGCTGTCCTGTTTCCTAAGTATGCAACTAGACATGATTAAGCTTCTTTGCCCAAGAGCATGATTAGCCTTGGTGTCAGTGTCAAGTCACGGATGCTCACGAGAACCGTGTGGGAAGCTTATTTTAAAAATACAGTATCAAAGTCCTGATCCCTGCCCTGGACATGAGGAAGCAGAATATATAAGGACTGTGCCCACAGGTCTTCTCGTTAATACCTTCAGTGATCCTACCAAATAACCCCTTGAGGCATATGAACTACACTGATATCGAATCTGCAGCAGATAATCACTTCTTGGATTAAGATTCAAATCAATAATGCAATTCATATTGCATTAGGAAGGATAAAGGCATAAATTGATAAGAATTATAATTGATATTTTAAGAGTTGGATTTTTTGCTCATTCTCTTTTCTTATCTGGCTCTCAGCAACACTTAATCCTGGCCATTCCATATGATTCAGAAATTACTTGAACATCTTTGCTTACAATATATCTAGAGCCATGAGGGTGGCTCACTGAGGATGCTGCACAGCTCTGGTTGTACAATTCACAGAACCCATGTAAAGACAGAAGGGGAGAACTTTATGGTTATCCCCTGGCCTCCACATGCATGGTGTGCCTGACCCACACATGTCTGATATATTGTGTATATACATACATGCTCACACAGTAAAAATAAATTTTTTAAATTTACATCTATTTGTTCGTAACCAAGTCCTATACGTGTATCATTGGTTTCTTGTCATATCTGTTACAGCACTCAAAGCTCTTCATCTCCATCATCACTGATTCTTCTCCTATGCGGACCCAGACCTGGTCACTGACTCCTCTTTTCTATGGCGGAACTAAACCCTTTTATTCATATCGCCGCCCGCAAACTAGTGCAGACAGTAAACAAGGTGACAAAAAGGTTGAAATAAAACTAGTTCTTATCAGAGAGGAAAATTTTGCCTCAAAAACTTTTTTCACACTAGAATATTATAATTACTCTTTTAAAGTTGAGACAACTAGTGGAGGCATGGCCCAGTGGGTAAGAGCACTAGTTTTATAAGTATGAAGACCTTAGATCAAATCTGGCAGCACATACGTTATAAAAAATAGTTTGGCAAGTCTGTAAATGCCTGTAAGTTCAGCACCGCAGGGCAGAGACATGCAGCTCCTAAGAGCTTACTTGCCAGCCAGTCTAATCCTAACTAAGAGCAAACAGCCCAGTGGCACACCCTGTCTCAAGACAGCAAGACAAAAAGGGAAAAAGACTCCAGATGTCCTGCTCTGGTCTCGAGGCAAAAAGACAAAGAATAACAGAGGAAAACACCAGACCAAACTCCTTGCTCTAGTCTTCGCATGCACACAGGCCAGTGAACACACCCACATGCTCATCTGTACAGATAAACTGTACACACAAATAAATAAATAAATAAAACCAGGCTTTGGGAAATATAGGAAGAAACAATAGATTTAAGAAGGAAACTTTCTGAAACTTGTTTGAAGTAAACTCAGGTATCACTGGACAACACAGTAAGTAAAAGGACCCCTTAAAACACCTATAAAAATCACTTACTATACTTACCAGTCCACAGCTCCCCACATGGAAGACACAACATATGGGAATCTTTATATAAGCAGGCTTATGAAAACAAATTAAAAAAACACTTTGCTTTGGGGAAAAATAAAGAAATAAAATCAGGACAGTAAAGGGAACTCATAGCATACAACTGGAGTAATGTTTTTATAAGAATTCATGAAACAACTAATCAAATTAAACAAATTATATCAGAAACACTGTCCAAATCACTTAAAACTGACTGAGGAGCTGAGATCCTAACTCCAGGCTCTCAACAATGTCAACCCATCAAGAACGGAAACTATTTTTTCATTGATTTTAGAATAAATTAAGCAGCATTATTAAAATTTGTAAATAAGTAAAAGTGGAATTGTGCAGCAAGGAGCAACGCAAACAGAGAAATAACAGAACAGAACAAAGTATTAGACCCATAGGTCAGGGACCTAAGACAGAAAAGGTCATTATACCATTTAATTAATAAGAATCACCAAGATAAGAAGGAAAAAAGAATGGGAAAGAGAGGTGGAGTGTCCATTCACTCAAACTGACATATTTTAAAAGACTAAGACAAAAAAGATCATTTTGAAAAATGTATGTGAGAAATGACTATAAATTTTTTAGCTAGGATGTCAAAAAATGAGCTATGAATTTGACATGAGGTGTAACCATGGGCGAGTGAGCAAAGAATAAACTATCTTCCAACTCAGAGAGAGGAAAATTGAAAATACCCATTGCTGTCTGATAACAAGAAGCTCAAGCAGTCAGGCTGGAGAGGTGGCTCAGCAGTTAAGAGAACTTGCTGCTCTTGCACAGGACCCGGGTTCGATTTTCCACACCCACATGGTGACTAACAAGCATCTGTAACTCCAGTTGCAAGGGTTCTAATGCCCTTTCTGACCTCAACAGGCCTTGTGTGACTTACATACATGCAGTCAATATATTCACACACATAAAATAAAAAGAAGTTGAAGCATCGATTAGAGAGGCAGCCGGCTTTCTCTCACAGCCTCAGGGCCTGTTATGACTTGAATCTGAAATGCCCCACCTCCTCTGGCTCACATTTTTTAATGCCTGTTTCCTGCTAGTGGGGCTCTTTCAAGAGGCTGTGGAATTTTGGGGAAGTCGATCCTAGTTGACAGAAGTAGGTCATTATAGGAAGACTTGTGAAGATTATACCTGGCTGCTGCTCTTATTACATTCTCTGTACTGGTTTACCATGATGTGGCTAGCCTCCACCAAGCTCCTGACACCATGATGTGGCTAGCCTGCACCACACTCCAGCCACCTTGAACTGAACTGCTCACCATGCTTTCCCTGACATGAAGACCAAAACCTTCAAGCTATGAGTGAAAAGAAATGCTTCCTCCTCTAAGCTGTTCCTGGCAAGTATTAACATCACACGGTCCAGAACAGGACAAAACCTGGACTAATGAATTTTACTCAACCTTGCTCCTAAAAGCTACTATTTAAAATACAAACAAACCCACTGAGTCATGTGCTTTTGTGACCTGGGCACTTTGCCCCCTTGGATCCCATTTTGCCCTTCACCCAAGACAGTGAACGGATATGGGTGTGTTTAAATCAGCATTAGACAGTTAATTCAAGGGACACACTGGCTCAGGGTATTCATATTCATATCCTCTTTGGATGCAGTCAGAACCCAGAAGATTGTTTTGTGTGTATGAGATGCTTTAGGCCTAGGGATCGAAGGGTAAGATTCTCTGATAAGGGTAGATCCAAGCTTCTTGTTCCCCAGTTGATGCCAGAGATACAAGTTGAGCAAAAGCAAGAGAGAAGCAGTGCTCCTGGGCACAGTTTCCTGGGGCATCCAAAGGACCAAAGCCTCAGAGGTCGGGCACACTCTTGGCTTTTCAAGCCAGTGCTAAGAGGCAGGCTGACTATCCAGGCACAACCATAATGTGGCTCAGAAACATCACACTCATATGAAGTCTGCATCCTGCTCTCTTCACACACTCACTGGTGGCAACCTATGCCAGCCTGCCCTATCATTGACTTTGCTCTATATCAGAGGTAAGTGTTGTATTCTCCCTTTTTCCATGTCGGAAATTTCATAGTAGTAACATGGGAGGACAGAAAAGACAGGAGAAGCTTACCTACGAACTTAGTGCTACAAGTTTTGATTGATGGTGACTTATTAACCGGTGGGGTATCAAATATGCATACACACAACTACTGCCTATAGATATCTTCATCAATAAACATGGTCTGTTTGCTACAATACTTCAAAGCTAAATTCAAATTCCTAAAATATTTCATCTCTCACTGCCTAATACTGGCTAACTCTATTCTAGAAACTTGTTTTTCCTAAAACAAGACAAAGAGATTTTTATGTATTTGTACCATGGACAACTCTGTGTTAACTAATGGATGCTTTGAGCACTTTCTAAGTTAAGTCATCAAGCACTGGGAAAGCACTCAGAATTACAAACAGGAAAATGAAATTTTTAATTATAGTTTGTACTTTTTGAAATTATAAGAAGTAATCTGAGGCTGTTTTATTTATTAAAACTTCAAGGGGAAAGGCACAAATACAAGAATAGCTAAATTAAAAAACACCGGTAATACTAATTTCTAGAGAATATGAAGGACACTCCTTCTCCAGTTTTTGTCTACAATCAAGTGATAATAAGGATAAGATCAGAAATTGCTGCTGGGAACGCAAGTATTCCGTCATTTTATCAGACACTTTGGGAGTTACACATAGTTATACATAGATCACATGTATAACACAAGTTACACATAGTTCAGCAATCATCCTCCTAGCTATTTATCTAAATGGGTTGAAAGAAGACTACATAAAAACCTACGAGGAAATTCCTTATAGCAGACTCATTCATATTTGCCAAAGATGTAATTAACCAAGGTGTTCTTCAGTAGAACAGAGAAAGGAAAAGGGTGTTATATTCATTAGGGAACACTGGTGCCCATGGAGGATAATGAGCTTTGAAACTACACAAGGACATGGGCTGATTCTAAATGCACACTAGTAAGCAGAGGAAACCTGTTATGAACTGTATGGTTCCATTTGTATAGCAATCTACAAAGCAGGAAAGTGTATCACAACAGATTAGCAACTGACAGGGATGTGGAAGGGATGGAGAGCTGAACAGGAGAAACAGTTATTTTTTAGGGGTAGTCCATATGATATTGCAATGTTATATTAATGCATATGGAATTTAATACAGAGTAAGTCTTGATCCACATGAATTCTAAATCAGATCTCACGCAGATACAGACACAGACACTCACAGATACACAGACAGACAGGCGCGTGCACATACACACGTGCACACACACACACACACACACACACACACAAAGGAAGCGAGAGGAGAAACATTGCCCAATGGAATGAAAAATGTAAACGTATTTTAAGCTTATGACAAGGTCTCAGCAAATGCGGTGTTACAGGAAGTTATGATGTCTGCCGTCTTGGAAATTAATGCAACCTGAAAGTTTCACGTCCCACTCTGTCCTAAATGATTTCCCATGGGGTTTTGTGTTTAACTGGTTTTGATGCAATTATATGCAAATTCTGGAATTAAACAATTTAGTAAATCGATAGTTAAGGGAAGTCAAGTTTCTCACTGTGAGAACAGGAGGTTACACACAAGTAAGCGGGAAAGTTTAGATAATCTCTAAGGTAATAGAGCAGAATTTGAGACATCACCTTTAAGTCAAATTTGATATAGATATCACTGATATGCATAGAAAAAACTTATATATGAGTTAGCATGCACACATGTATTTCCCTCTCTGTCAGCTGAGGAGGCTTTAAAACACCATGTTCCAATAGGCACACAAAACGTTGGTTTCCAATACCATTTTCCAACTAAGGGAATCGCAGTTTCTTGGAGAAATGGCTGATGCTAACTGGGGCAGAAAATATGCAAGATGTATCTGGAACAGCTTGTGGCATAAGAGCAAAGTGAAAAGAGAAGGAGGAGAGAGGTATAGGCAACAACTCAAAGAACTGAGCAGTGCTCTCCAAACTGTCTACATCCTCAAAAGCAAGACTCGAAGAAGGCAGGTTTGCATAAGCGGAATCCTGGATCAGCCAAAAAAGGCCAGTAAAAACTAGGACTACAGGTTGGAGAGTGGCTCAGCAGTTAAGGGCACTGACTCCTCTTGCAGAGGACCTGGGTTCAGTTCCTTCTCAGACCTACCACATAGTATACCTAAGTATTTCAGGGAAAATATGCACAGAAGTAGACAGACATTTAAGTGCTCTCCAATTTACATAGAACCACAACTCTGATAGGAATAATTAAATAAGATCCTGTGATGATATCCCTGAGTTTGTGCATTAATTAGTATCAGTGGCTTCGGAAACACAACTTCTCAGATGAGGGAATAATAGAGCACATATGATGGGAGCACTGGTGTTAAAGGGTTGGGCCAGGATAGAGATGAGGGGACAATGAAAAGAGGGGTGAACTGGTCACCAAACAAGGACATATGAAAACTCTTTATGGAAGATAATTCTAATATATATATTTTTTTTAAAGAACATAAGTTTGAACAGAGGTAACCGGTGTGGCTGGACAGCAATTCCCCCAGAAGCCATGGAATATTAAATGACAATCTCAGTGTCAGGCATGATATACTTCCTACCAATTATGATCAGAGAGACATCAGAGGACCCCAAACAACACAGGCTATTGCCATTGCTCTTGGTTGCCTACTAGAATTAGATGATAAAACTCTATTGCTGAAGACGCACACTTTAGTTTTCAGAAATGGGAAAAAAATCAACTGAAACTAACTAGGACGCTTTCTCCCTCTGGCACACAGGGTCATGCTGGGGGAGAAAAGTCACCAGTGGTCCTACAGGCCCTATGGGGAATCTACTACTGTTTTCTTGCTAAGTAGCCATGTTGCATAGCTGCCTTCTAAATATTCACATTTAAACACACACAGTGGTACTGCTCTCAACCTTGGCCAGAGAAGTTGCCTCTGAAGTGGTCAGCAGTTCATGTAGAGACTCTTAACTGGTCAAAGCATTAAAAATCAGTGACTATTGCTTACTCAGCCCCAAGTGGGGTCCAAACACTCCCCCACCAGCAAGGCTAAAAGAACAGAGAGAATGTAAAAGCTAGAGAATGGGAGGAGTGCTACGAAATGCTGCTTTCTAGACATGACATGACCATTGCACTCATGAACTCACTGCAGCTATGGTTACCTGCAGAATATCAAGTCAACAGTGTCAGTCAACACTGCAACAGGCAACACTAACTGGGCTTTCGTGTGTGTGTGTGTGTGTGTGTGTGTGTGTGTAGAGGGAGGGGAGGGAGGGAGAGAGAGAGAATTGAGCTGGAAAGATGACTCAGGTGAAAAGCATTTGATGCTTTTGCAGAAAACCTGAGTTCAGTTCCAAGCACACATATGATGACTCACAACCATCCTTAACTCCATTTCCAGAGGCTCCAATGCTATCTTCTGGCCTCTGCAAGCACTGCACACACATGGTACATCAAAGCACTCATATACATCAACTAATGTGCTTTTAAACAAAAAAAAAGGAAAGAGCATGAAGTGGGGAGGTGATGCCGGAGGCGCCCAGGAGAAGTGAGAGTAGAAAACTGCGGTGGACGCGATCAAGATACATTGCTTACATGTGTGGAATTGTCAAAAATCAATCAAAGATATTCTACTTGAAAAAAGAAATCTAGCCTTTTGCAGCCTTTTCCACCCAAGTCCTGTCTAACACAGCAAGATCAGCTTCAAATCTTCAGGCCAGAAGAACTGACACTATGTTTACCACAGCAAAGCTGTGAAGTCACATTTGTGTCATGATGGCAAACACAGTCACCCTTAATTTGCATCTTCAACACCTAACGTCTAAAGAAAACTCATACTGGAAATGATCCCAATCACACTGAAACTGAAAAATCCTCAATACTGATGACAAATTTTTTCCAAACAGCTTTGAGGCTACATGTCACTTACAAGCAAGCCTCCCAAGTTCAATCTGAGAGAACAATGACGCTGGGCCATTGGTGCAGGCCTTTCATCCCAACTACCTAGGATGCTATGTAGAAAGATCTGATCTATACAGTGAGTTCAAGGTCTGCCTAGGCAAGTTAGTGAGACTCTTGTCTCAAAATTCAAAGTGAAAAGGAGGCTGAGAACACAGCTTTCCTAGAATACACAATGTCTTTGGTTCAATCCTCAGTACTACAAACCAACAATCACAAATCAATGAATTAAGTAAAACACTACAGCATCACTATTCTGAGTCCCAGAACTAGACAGACAGTGTATAATGAGCACTAGAGGGATGCTAGCATGGGACTCTCAAACCCAACAGCAAAAAGGAAATCATGGAAAGAAGGATGGTGTTTGCAATCACACTGAACCCAGATTTAAAAGTACCCTGGTGGTTTGTTAACTCTGACCAAAGCACTTAACAAGGAGTCAAATTCATAAAAATCAATTCCCTGTTAAATAGACTTGAACAAAACTGACCTTCAAGGTCTACTGAAAACATTATTTTATGAATATTCAGTAATAATATGAAACACTGATGTGGTATTTGCATGTTATGTACCAGACCATAATAACTACTTTGTTTAAATTTATCAATTTTAAACTTTCTAGAGGGCCTGGAGAGATGTCTCAGCAGTTAAAAGCACTGACTGCTCTAGCAGAGGACCTGGGTTTGATTCCCAGCAACCCCATGGTAGCTAACAACCACCCATAACTCTGATTCGAGGGAATCCAACACCTTCTTCTGGCCTCTGTGGGCACTGCATGGCATGGGTGCACTTACACACATGTAGACAAAACACTAATACACATAAAATAAAAGCAACAAAAATATTTTGGTTTTCCTAGAAACTCTACAAGACAAAATGTGTAATTATTTTAGCCTCAACTTACCAGTGAAAGATCTAAGGTGCGGGTAGACAGAATAAGTCAGATAAGTAACCAAGCCCTAGTCTCTGCTTCAAATCACTATATTTTAATGGCAAATCAATTTATTCCCCCCCACATACAACTACTTTCACTCCATTTTATGTCATTAACTGTGTTTAATGTGTTTAAGAGAAAGCTAAACATATATCAAGTTAAAGTAACAAGAATGCTACAGATAGAATTTATTTACTGTGTCAATATAAATTCACCAATAAAAATGGTAAGTGAGCTGGGCATGGTGGCACATTTTTAATCCCAGCATTCAGGAGGCAGAGTCAGGTGGACCTCTATGAGATTGAGGTCAGCCTGGTCTACATAGCAAGTTCCAGGCCAGCAGGAGCTACACAGAGACCCTGTTTCAAAAAAATGTAAGTCATTCCTCTACCAACTACTTCCCTAAGACACTAAATGTGTTAAACATGTTCCAGTGTGCTAAATTACATAGCTTATTATTAATCATGTAGCAGAACTGGTCCAAGAAAACCCCCAAAGTGGTAACTTCAGTATAAGGCTAATTCATCAGTTTTATCACCAATGGAAAAGCTTCTACATGTACATTTCAAATCATAATGAAAACAAAAACATGCACACAGGTTGACATACAAATACGTGATTGTTTTAAAAGTCAATAGCATTAAAGTGTCACAGCAAATAAAGATTCTAGAGTCTAGCTGTCCATAAAAGGGCTCTGGCTTCACAGTATTTCAGGATTTCTGACACCAAGAAAACATCATGAGGAACAAGCCCTAGAGGTCACTTCTTCCATCCTCTTCACCAGCACTTTCCAAACAAAGCACTCCCAGGATAACATGAGTCTCACCCTGACTAAATGTGTTAGCTTTTGGAAGTAGATGGAATACCACTCTGACAGAGACCTTTAAAATACCAAAAATGTTAATGAAAGTCCCTTCACACTCTGTCCTTCCTGATTATTCTGAGAGAAGATACACTTAGCAAGGGCAGACTGAAGAAGGTTTACGCAGTTTGGCAAATAACGGATACTTACTGAAATAGCACATTTTACCTTGCTATAATTCAACAGTAGATGAGTTGACCTACAGCAGTCAAATCTATTTGCTCTCTGACCTACTATGGGATGTCTTTTTGGACACCAACTCCAGGATCCTAGCAACTGAAACACCCACACCCCCTTAATAGCACCAACAATTGTTTTGAAAAAACTGAAATCATCATAACTGCATTTATATTTAACTCATTATGCCAAAGAGGATGATTCAGTTTCTCATCTCTCTCCTTTTGTATTCACCCCGTCTCCCTCCTTACAACATTCCTAAATCCAAGTCACAAGATCCAGTGGTAACATTTTCACAGCAAACACAGTAAAGATCCTTATAATGCATCTTGCACCTTATCATTAAACCACTACCATTTCCAATGGAATACTAAATGTCATAGGAGTACAAACACATTTTTATCATTTAATCCACACTAAAAGTAGACATTGTATATTATGGCTTTAAAAGGCTTCTATTTATCAGACAACTGAAATCTGACTGTATCATCATACCAAAGATATTATAACTCAAGTAATGCAGTAATTTAACACTCAAAGACTCCTTCAGAGAAGGCAGTATTCCCCACTATCTTTCCTTCAACAGGGCCTCTTTAGAGGACTGAACTGTGCTATCAGAGTGATTCCCAGGGCACCAATATGAGGTGAACAGAAGGCAAAGAACACAATGTAGTCGGTATTCCTAACTGGCAAATCATGTGACATAAAGTAGACACAACTGGTTACTAACCTAACAAATGGAAAAAATTCTATCTAGAAATAGTTCTTTGCCATCACTAGAGGAGAATGAACCTCTCTCTAGTAAGCATGTGTCCAGGTCATTCAGAGCAAGAAGGAAAAGAATACATACATGAAGGCATTGTTGGTTTTCCAATATTCCATGAATTTTTACATGAGTCATAAGATTTAAGGAGGACTCCAAAAAGAATTGAAATAGGTAGAGTTCAAGAAACAAGTAAAATACAATACAATAACCTCTGTAAGAAATGAGAGCAAAGAGCTTTCCTGCTGGGTATTAGCCATATGTAGAAAGTTCTCAAACACCAAGACCTTTAGACATTTCCAGAGTCCACAGCCACTGCATAAGACCACATGATTCCATTACAACATTGCCCTTAGCTATGCTCGGAGTATTCAAAATCCATAAGATAAATACCGGTATGTGAAAGGTGTGCACTCCTCTAGGCACATGTCCATATATAGCACCCAGTAAATAGAAAATTTACTGATACAATTGTAGAAGGGAAGGTGAGCTACAAGTCTGTCATGAGTACCTGGAAAAAGAAAGTGACTTTGAGAAGAAAGAAAGGTCTTACATTTCAGGTGAAGGTAAAACCAGAACCTGACAAAAACAGGTATTGTATGACACTAATACCAATATCATGAACATCTGGAAACATTTCCCTGGAATGTAAGAATTTAGTTATAATGTTTGTGGATCTGGAAGTAAATAGCATGCTTGTCATTTCTATTCAAACATCTTTAAAGGGTGTTAAAATTAAATCACCTGAGGACAGTTCTTGGTCTCACATTGCTGTACTCTCTAAAACTCTCTTGAATGGAAAATGAAACATTTATAGCTTACTTCCCCCTTCCCCTCTTGCATTCTCTTTCAACCACGTAAGTAGATAGTTAATATACCGAGTATATTAGCAGTACACTGAAGAATTCCTGAGATATCTTCAATTTCTTCCTTGTTGGAATGGTCTGCATAGGAGCATCTGTTAGAGATATTGTGGACATTCTTTTCTGCATCCCTATAACTAAGAAGAAAATAAAATTAGCATATGGAGAATTTTCAAAAATATTTGCAGTTGCACACATCTTCACATCAAGCACACGCAGTCTATTCTTTATGGGAAATCACCCCATACATACCTGATTCTCCTTGGTTTTTCACTCCACCTCATTATCATTTTCTTCTCTTTCCTTTGTCTACCCCTGTATAGTTCTCCACCTTCCTCCCCTGCTAAAGTACTCCCCATTTCTCTCTTGATAATGCCCTCTTTCTCTCTACTATCCCCCTCTCCTTGAGTACCTTCTTCTCTTCTTCCCCATGGTTCTTTTCTACTTTCTTGGCTACTCTTGTTACTTCAAGATATAAAATCACATTTAAAGATTTAGACCTCAGATCCACAAATGAGAGAGAACATGTATCATTTGTTTTCTGAGTCTGTGTTAGTTCATTCAGTATAACAGAAGACTAGTTCTCATAGTAGCCAAAAGCACCAAGCAAGCTGCCAAGGGAGAAAACTAATGAATGGTCCTACTCTGCTATAATGCCTATGAACCACAACAATGCCTAGTCCAGAAAATTATCTCTATTGGTTCAACAGTGGCACTTTTTTATTGAGGGTAACCAATAGCTATCTAATTGGATTTAAGGCCTGCTCAATAGGAGACAATTTATGTATGGTACCATAAACACAGCCAACTACACATGGTTGGAGAGGCCATAGACTCAAGAGAAAAACCTATTACTATACTACCACTTTCCTAAATCAATACAATTTCTTACTATATTCTAAATACATAGTCTTACATTTACAGGCAAGCGTAGCTCTCAACATGCATCAAAGAAGCTTTGTTTTGCAAGAGATGGAGACTATTACAAAGTTCCAGAACTGATCAAAATGCAGAGACTGACTGTGAGGTGTCCAGCCCTAGCAATAAATCTACAAACCAAGGCTCAGAGAATATTAAGGAGGTGGGGGTGTGGGACAGAAAGACTGTGATTGTAAAAGTCAGAGAGAAAAGACACTTGCTGCTAGTTAATGCGTTCGGGACATGTCAGAGAAGCTATGTCCATGAAATACCCACAGTATGACAGCCTAACAAGATCTGCACAATGACAAAACCAGTTGACAGGTCAGTGTAGATGGGGGAAATTTCAGAGAGCCCCACTTTAAGGTGAAGAGCTATAAGCATTCAGTGGATGCTTAGAACTCCCTGACAGGTTATCTAATCCCAAGTGGGTATCCCTAAACATATATACAAACTACCACTACTAAATTTGATAGTGGTCTTATCATTTTCTTTCTGTAACCTTGTGCATGTTACCTGATCTGCCCCCCCATGGGTAACGGTGGGCCCTCCTCCAGTACAGATAAGGGACTAAGTGCACAGGGCCAGTATTAGAAGACATAGGCTGGGATGTTCCTAGCTGCCTCTGCATGAGTGGGGAAGTGAAGACAATGAGAGCCAAACCCCCATGTTCTAAGAGTAGACAAAAAGACCAACTCTCCTTCAGAATGTAAGAGGTGACCAAACAGCCAGTACCACTGTCACCTCACCACCAACTCAAAGAAGCAAAGAAAGAGAAGGAAGTCGAAGGGAAGTCTTAAGAGGAGTGAGCGTGCTCTGAGAAGGAAATGATGCTGGGCTTTTTCCTCTTCTCTGAGATGAAGAGGACAGGACTGTTCCCAGAAGAGGCTCCATAGGGAGAACATCCCATCACCCGCAGAAATGAGAGTTGGGTATCCCATTCCCCATGAGCATCTGCTGAGGGAGTGGAACACTTCACTCATGTACAAGAAGAGTAACCTGGAAAGAGCACCCTACAAGGAAAAGAAATAAAGCAAAATTGGAAGCATCGAGTAGCTTGCTGTTTGATAATGGAAACAGAGCTTTCATGTGGCCTGAGGAAATGCTACCAAAAGAAGAAAGCCTGAATGGCCACGCCATCCTGTTGCCTTCTGGTCCAGAGGCTGAGAGTAGGGGAAAGACTGTGTAGTAGAGGAGCAGAGGCATCTGCGGGAAGCCGGCACATGCATCCCACTGAAGCCATAACAATCAAGGTAGAACTGCAGTCACCTTCATAGAATGTCAATGGCTTCTCCAGTTTCCATCTCACTCACAAGAGAAAGGAACTCAGTCAGAGTGGCCTGGTGAAGAGAAGAGTATCCCCCATGGTACCCTCTGCATTACATTCCAAGCTCCTCAGACCAAGGCTTGGTCCAGCCAGAGAGGATGAGGAAAGAGGTTAGATATTAAAGATTGAAACTGGCCTGCAGTGGTATTTATAAGCCTTAAAAGTACTTAGACCCCAAACAATCTGTATACACAAGCAATCTGTCCATGCAGGTGTCAAAGGGAGTAGGTAAAATGGGTTCATGTCTGTACACTTCACAGAGACCAGATACTAACAAAAAAGTAAGCAACATGCTTATTACAGTTGCTACAATGCAGGAATGACTCTGTGAAAGGGGGCATAGAGAGCACAGATGTTAACACAAATAAATGTAACATTATTTATATACTAAGTCATAGCCATTTATCAGCATGACCTTAGATTAAAAGATATTTCCAATCCACAAAGCTTAGCTTTTATCTGACTTGATTTCTATTGCAGAAGATTTGTTTTTTTTTTTTTTCATGAGCTAGATCACTTCTTAGGTAAATTAATTTACTGCTATACAAATCTAGCCATAAAAACATCAGCAGTATATCTGAAATTTGCTTCCCTGAATAATCAGGGCTCATCTATCCTTAATTTTACTTCTAATGCTCTAGTAAGGTTTTTCTGACTTAATTTTTCCTCAGTGATCAAAACAGAAAGCAGAAGTTTGGTTGTGTAAACCAAACATAAGGTCTACACTGATACTCAGAATACCAGATGTTAACAAGAGATGATCAAGAAAAATGGTGTCCAGACTATAATGAGTCTGGTAATCATACCAAAATATAATATTAGCACAACTTTCTGGAAAAATGCATAAAATGGCCTGGTTCTGAATTCATATTTAAGCTTCATTGATTAAAATATATAATGGATCTCAGAAATGTTGATTTTCATGATCTCCATGGTAGTTTGTTGAAGAAATCTTTGTCTAACACTGTCATAGTAATTCACTTTTGTGAACTACACAACAGGAGTTCTTCAGTATAAACGGTAGTAAGAACAGTTGGGTCAAGTACTATAGAGACAAAAACTTAGGTTTAAAAAAGACCAAACCAAATTAATTCATTAGAAGAAACTATAGCTGGAGTGCGAACATGGCACACCCAACTCCCAATGCCAAACGACTGCCCCTTAACCTAAACAAGATAACAAGAGGATACAAAGAAAGAAAATAAACCAAACAGTGAGATGCCAGAGGTGACGGTGAGAGCTTGGCCGCACAATGCTGACCCTCCTGTGCCAGGCATTGCGCTGGTTACTCCCTATGTCTGCATGACTTAGCAAATTCTTCTCATTAAGATTCCAAGTACACTTCTCTCCAACTCTGTTGATGGTCTCATTTTTAAAATGATAAATCTGAGGCTCAGTGACTTTAAGGACTCTTCCCAAGACTATTCAATAGAAAAATCAGACTTTAAAGCTAGAACATCTTCCAGGTCTATATCTTAAGCAGAACTGCCTCAAAACAAAGGCATAAACAGAAGAAAAAGCACACAGCAATGGTGCAGGGCACTGCATAGGGTGCTGCCCTAAATGGGTATCTCTCAGCCCTGAGATCCTTTCAACACCTTAACTGAATCCTGCCTATCCCCTACTGACCTCACTGTTTCTCTCTATTCTTTCTACCATGATTGCTCAAAATATAATCTATTTCCTACAGTGCTTGCCTAGACATCGTGTACACCATTCCCTAGAAGCTTGAGTTAAAGGGAAACTAACATAAAGATGCACACTTTCCAACCCTTTACTCAATTTATGTTGA
Organism: Eospalax fontanierii; assembly: GCA_035773235.1. Lineage (NCBI taxonomy): Eukaryota > Metazoa > Chordata > Mammalia > Rodentia > Spalacidae > Eospalax > Eospalax fontanierii. Next base: position 12,059,024 of record CM069539.1, read on the forward strand.
GAGAATAAAAATGTTATGCAAACAAGAGAATGTCCAAAGTATAACCAAACTACGCCACAAAGTCAGTCTGGGCCACAGTGGTGGAACCATCCCCAAATGTGAGACTATGCAAGTAAATCACTGTGATTTATGCTGAAAAACATACCTGGATAGTAGAACTAAATTTTTACACCTGTAATGAACACTAATGCTAATCTCAGCCCCTCAAGTTACATACTCCAAAAAAGTTTGTGTATATAGTTCTAGGTAAGAATTTATTCATCTGTCGAGCACGGTGGTGTACACCTTTAGTCCCAGCCCTTGGGAGGCAGAGCCAGGAAGATCTTTGTGAGTTCAGAGCCAGCCTGGTCTACATAGTGAGTCCCAGGCCAGCTGTCTTTGAGAACCCTGTCTCAAAAAGATAGAGAGAGAGAAAGAAATTTATTTATCTGCTCAAGCTCTATCTACCCTCTCCAAAATATGTTAGTCTCTCCCATGTGCCAAGTACTTAGAAAAATATAGGAATGTGGAGATAAGCAAAACAAATTAGAAACTACAGTGCACCAGCTAGGAATGATCACGGTTACATCACAGAGGCCAGCAGAACAGAAACAGCTGGATGGAGACTGAGGCTGCAGATGGATAATGTCATTAGATTGGATGCTTGAGGAAGATCTTTTAAAAGTAATAACAGCCTGTCAGAAACCTGAATATACAGAAAAAACAAGCAGACAGATATCTAGGTATACAGCACACTCAAGAAAATGTCACAGTGCTACCCAAAGGCCATGAGAGTGAACCTGGGGTAACTAGAAACCAAGAAATGTTAGAGGGAAAGGAAAAGAAGGAATCACAGAAGAGAAGAGAATTATAGACAGAAGCAGAGGCCAGATGACAGAGAGAACTCGGATTTTTCTCTTTCATAATAGATCACATGTGGTTTAAAGATATTTACAAGTGGCATTAGTGTGACCTGGGAACTTGTCAGAAATACTAACCTTGATCTTCCTTAGACCTATGGAATCAGCAACTATGAGGTAGATGTGATGGTTGGTCTCAATTGTCAGCTCACTGTACTGAGAAACGCCTGCATAATTGAGGAAACCCTCCCAGGTGTGTCTATGAAGAGATGATTGGCATGTGTGTTGGAGAACTGAGAAAGGTGTGCCCTGAATGTGGGTGCCACTGTCCGAAAGGCTGGGGCCTGGGGTGGGACAAAAGTCAGAGCAGGAAGCACGTCACAGGTACACACTCAGCTCTAGGCAGGCAGGCTTCCTGCAGCTGTCAATACCCCCGAACATCAGAATCCAAGTTCCCCAGCCTTTGAACCCAGACTTGAAATAGCAACTCTACCTCATGCTGAAGACTTCCCTGGTCTCCCTTGTTCTGAAGCTTCCAGCTTCTTGGGCTGAGAATCTAGTGATTTCCCTAGCTCTCAAGTGTGCAGACAGCCATTGTGGGTAGAACTACTCAGCTTCTGGGTATATAAACTAATCTAATAAAATGACTTTTGTAAATGTTTGTGTATATATTTGTGTATACATGCACAGGTGATTTTGATGGAAATTAATACTTGAGAACCACTAGCTCAAGTAAGAAAGAGGTCTGATCTAATTTTTTAATCATTTTTGCTATGATAGAAACCCAGGACTAGGAGACAGGAATAGAAACCAGAAAACCAGACCAAAATCTCTCAGTGAGAGATGGTGATGACGACAGCAGTGAGGAAGAGATTGATCAGAGAGCATGGATAAATTATTTAGCACTCATTTCCCAACACAAATGATCTCTAAGAATGCATGAGTATCAAAACTGATAGATTAGAGCACAGAGTAGAGGTCTAAAGATAAAGTTTCTAGAGTAGGGACCGTATCTGACTCCCTAAGATCCTCAGAAATCAGGCTGGTACCAGTCTGGAAGACATCTCCGCTGGCTAGCTCTGATGATGCTGGAAGGTGCTATGCAGGCTACCAGAAGAGAAGATCAATCATTAGTCTTACCCGCCTTTGAATCCTGTGAGCTACAGTGGTGTCTGGTCTGGCAAGATGTGTGAAAGTAGCACAAATGCTATGGGAGTAGCCAGTCACCTTCTTTTGGATTTAAGGTCTGCTTCACAAGATAGAGCCTAGATATGACACTGTTATCAGCATCAAGAAAATGTGGCTGGACAGGTCACGGACCATGGGTGAGAGCCTACTATTATTATTCTGCTAAATGGACGTAGCATTAAACCAAGTCCTAATGACTCACTGTAAAACCCATAGACTAGCACAACTCTCAGCTCTCACTAGAGAAACTTCTCGCAGCAGATAGAAACTAACACAGACACCCACAGCCAGCCAAGGTACAGAGAACAAGTGACTTCAGAATTCTCAGCCCTAAATGGGACACCGACATCACACCGTCTCCTCCCAAGACTTGAAGATCACTGCTGAAGGAGGCAGAAAGGCTGCAGGAGCCAGCAGTGGCAAACGAATACAACAAAACCATCATGTCTGACCACAGGGTAGTTACACATATGAAGCCGCAGCATTTGTGACCGCATGCACAGACCTGTGCAAGCCCAGGCCAGACAGAATCCAAGCATAGGTGAGGGGGAGGTTCGAGCACCAGCTGCGGATCTAGCAGTAATCGACAGCTTCTGGAAAGAGAGTTTGTTTCCTTTAAGGGTGTGCTACCAGGCTCTAAGGGATGGACCCACACCCAAAAGCATTTGGGGAGCATAAATTAGACTTGGTAAGCCTTTTCAAAAGGCAAATAATAATAGAGGACATGAAGCTGGCAGTAACGTGGGCGTGGACAGGGGTTCTGAATACGACCAAAACACACTGTCTGAAATTCTCAGTAGCTAAAATATTTTAAGTTTCTAGGCTCCATCATCTCCCTCTCAACACTCCAATCTTGCTCCTTTGAACAGGTGCTCCCTGCACTCACCCCTAAGTCTTAGGAGACAGCAAAGAGCCTCCAGGTGTTTCCATGGGCAAGAATTATAAGAATTCAAGGAACAAAGTAGATGACCCTAGAGCTCAGATGAACAAAGCTGATCATCATCTAAGGATGGAGTTGTAAGGAAAGGAAAAGAAGGATAGGAAACTCAGTAGCTAGAGGCTATATTAAGAAATTGAGGAGTTGTTCCATACACCACATCTTCTCTCCTGTCTAAGCATCTCAATCCGGGGCAGCTAAAAGCTAAATTACCTCAAAAGAAGCCTATGGCAAGCCTGATTTCAGGAATTAGGAAAAGCACTTCCTTCTTATCTACACCTTGCCAAAAAATATGCAAAATAAGGCTTGTTGGCACAAATCCTCTTAACTAAATGAAACACATTACTACTCACAGCCTCAACTGTGTTCTGTGAAGGGGAAGAACACAGGAGTGTGATGCATTTTAGTCCCAGTGTTAGTGACATTAGCTGTTCTCCTTTCTCAATTTTGAAAAGAGAAATAAAAAAACAGAAGATGGAGCCTCAAAGAGGAGACTGGAGACAGAAGCCATGCAATGAGAGAAACAGGAAGGGAAGACAAAGTCAGGAAAGGCAAGTGCGATGAAACTAGGCAATTAGCACTTCAGTGTCCACTGGCCTGAATGTTAATGCAGGACCTGAACAAAGGTGGCCCTGGTCCTAGAAGTCCCCAGGCAAGTGTGCTCACAGCTCTATTGTAATGAGGTTGGACATCAAGACAAATCTTGTTACAGTGAAATGATCGATGATCTTTATACCATGTGGGCAAGCTACAGAACCATGAAAAGACACTGAACAAATAATCTCCACAGGCCATATCTTTGCAGACAGAGAAGAAAGTTAAGGCAGTTAGAGAAAATGAACTCCATCCCACTAATCAACAAGAGAGGGTCTGTTGACTACCGCAGGACATTAGGTTACCTATTTTGATAATGTTAGAAGGTTCCCTGCTCCCAAGTTGTCCCACGGACAATTCAGTTCACAAATGAGAATAAATCATCCATTACTTAACTCCAAAACAAAGAGAGCACTCACTCATAATTCCAAAACAATGGACTGAGGTTGATGACTGGAATTATCATAAGAACATCCAAACTACTAAGAATAGCAAATGTTTTTTGCTTACCACAAGTGACAAAGGGTTCTAAGTCTATTAACCAAGTCAATCCATACACCACACTTTCAAGATAGCAAATGCAATGACAGTGATTACGTTTTATTTTAGAATATGTGAGAAGAGATTAATTTGACATTCTTTAGCTCCATTAGGATAAACCATTTTAAATCGCTAATGGCCTCAAACTAAAAGCCATCTCATGAGTTTAAATATGTTTTTCCTAGAACTGCACTCCTGAGAATTAATGTGTCAAGGCTTCAAAGCAATTCCATTTGAAATGACAATTAACATAATCATCAGGCACTTAAAGTATATGGTGTTGTACTAGATACTGAAATCATTTTTCCAGTCTTTCTGTACACTCCCGTTTTGTTTTGTTTTTTAATCACATTATACCCTAGTAGTCAAAAACATATCTCTGATCCCATAGCAGTGACTATGAACAAAAATGTGAAATCATTCCTGATAATCTTTCAAGAAACACCAGAGCTTGAATCTTTACTCCTCACCAAAACGGACTGCTATAGCATACAGAAAAGACTAACATGGTGAATTAAAAATATTCATTGTCTCTAATGTTAATTGCTTTAATCTGAAAAGCTAGATTGTTCAAAAATGTAAATTTAGGTTTTAGAGTTTACCAAATAGCTTTCTGCTATTGCCAATCAAAGGTGTACCTTATACCTATTTTGAGTTTGGATTATATTACACTTTCATTTAATTTAAATCATCTCATTTAATCATGACATTTAATCTTTGAGTTAGTCATTAATATAACCATGACTTTTATTAAAATTCCTCTGTGTTAGTGAGGTCTTATAGTCCTACTTTTTGATATGACATATTCTTATGTCACAAATTATTAAAACAATTTGGAGAAATAGAGGTTAACAGAGAAAAATATGTGACCCTGGTTGAACCAGTCCTTCTCCTTGAAGTATGATTCCAGCTAAACTCTATATAAGGTTTCTAAAATGTCATTCAAAGCCTCCCAGTCGATGACAACAAACTTTTCATGATAATAAAGCAAAGTTACAGGATTCAGTCTTGCAATTAGCAAGTAACAGCATAAGAAGGGGAAAAAAAGAGTGAGGGAGAAACACTACCAAGGAGAGTCATGTTTTCATTTAAGAGAAATACAAATAAATGAAAGAACATCAAGCTGCTCTTCTTGGCCCCTACCCTGCACACTAAGAAATAATCACTATGAAATAAAGTCTACCTGAACAACACAATAGCCTGTAAACTCGGGCTGTGGTTGAGAAATGGCTTTTAATTTATCCCCATCAGTGACCAAAATATATTTTACTCACCCAATAACTTGATGTTCATAATACTGCAATGTCCTCTTGAGAGTCAGCTGTATCGTCTGAGGCTACAGGATAACAACAACAATAAAAACACATTATCAGCAAATCAGTGTCATTCCCAATGTAAGCATGATAGGCAGATACCGAGCTTCTGGTTTGTCTCATGAAAGATTCCACTTTGCAATATTAAGGCATTTTGCATCTGGCCATGTATTTTCCATGGAGGAACTAACTGAGGCAATCAGAAGTAGCCCAGCTTCCAGATTTCAAATACGATAGTATTTTCTGGCCACTCCCCCACCCCCAACCTCTTTTGACAACTATTTGCAGTGCACTTATTCTAGGCTGCAATGGAGAGTGTGGGTGCAATGGGAAGGGGCAGTGAGGAAACTTGAGTTACAGGCCTTCCTATTTAGTTTCTATAATCTCCATTAGAAAATGAGCAACTGAAAGTGTACATATATTCTCCATGTTTTAAGGATCCTTTCAAAAGAAGTCTAAAAAGCAAGAGTAAAGTGAGTCAACTTTATAATAAGTAACATCCATTTTTAAGCTTAGATGATATTTTCTTTTTCATTGATTCTGTATCTGAAATCAGTCATATATATGACTAATGACATGGCTAGGGTAGGGTTTGTGGTGGGTGGTCCAGAGATGCCCAGCCGTCACTTTAAGCAGCAATCACCTCGTTTTTTAGTGTCTCGAGAAATATCAAACAGAAGCTTGTTCTAGTGTCTCATGGATGGACCACAGCATTTTAGATTGCCCTCCCATGTCTGTAGCTCATAAGGGCTGTTATACATCTATATTATATAATATATAAATATATATATATAAGAAATTATATATTTATACAATTCTCTCATCCCCATGACAGATCAAGATAGTTTCAGAATCCTACAGCAAGAAATTATTCTCAGACTTATCTAGGCACCATGGTCCCAAACTTGGGCACTCCAGACATAGACGTGAATGGGACAGAAACATCCTAGAACACATAGATTTTAAATTCTCAGTAGTAAAAGAGTGGATTTTAGAATGAAATTGTCCTTAGTTATTTTTTTAACCATAGATTAGTCCCTCTCTCAACCCTTATTATTGGAGTTTCCTTTTGCTGGAAATGATGATTAATAAAGAGACACACAACTGGTCAATGTGCAGATAATAAGTTGTGGAGTGTTGAGCTCTAAATGGAACACCTATACCACATCCCTCCCCCAAGGCTTAGGGATCATAGTGGAAGACAGGGCAGAATGATTGTAAGAGTCGGAGGTTGTGGATATCTGCAGAGAAAGTGTTTTCATGACATGACAGGGCCACTGCACACATGAACACACATCTGTGACTGTATGCACAAGACCTTCACAAGATCAAGCCAGACAAAATTCCAGTATGGAGAGAGGCGTGCTGGTGAAGTCCCAGCCCTAGCTGAGGAGTCATTGGTAATTTATGCTCTTGGAGAGAAAGAGTTCATTTTCTTCAGAAATATGACCTCTAAGAGGCTCCCCATGCTCCAGTAGATGCCCCTACACGCAGATAAACAGGCAGCACTAAGTGGACTTGGTATGTTTTAATAAAAGAGCACCTGAAGTGGAAAGGAAAAAGTATTGGTGGCGATAGAGGAGGAATTGGAGAGGAGGGGACGTCGGGGTAGACTGTAAGAAAACACTTTATATGCTTATGTGAAATTATCAATTTGAGAAAGATTGTTTTAAAACCTCTAGTGAATAAAGCAAGAAAAAAAATGTCATCAAACGTTTAGCAAAACATTGATCCTTGAAACCCAAGGGCAAATGTTAGGGAGATATGACTATAGCACAGACCCCTCAAGACCCAAGCAGGGTAGTGATGGATACCTAAGAAAGAGTTAATAAATGCCAATTTCTGCTTCCATAATCCTTCAAAGAGAGAGGTCTATATTAATTCTTCTTGGACCCAGTCCACATTCATCTATGTATGAAATATCCAGCATAGAAGTGATGGTTTGCTACTTAACACACACAAATACATCCTCCTTGGTAGGCAATGGTTATTTTATTTTATTTTTTATGTGTATGAGTGTCTTGCCTGCAGGCATGTAAATGCACCCATGTCATGCACTGCCCACAAGAGGTCAGAAGTGAGCATGTAACCCCCCCTGGAACTGAAGTTACAGACAGTTGTCACTGGCCACCTGGGTGCTGGGAATTGAACCTGGGACCTCTGCAAGAACAGCCAGCGCTCTTAACTGCTGAGCCATCTCTGCAGTATCAGCAATGGTTATTTTAAAGCCAGAAGAAACAGAGCTTAAAGTATATCAGAGGTATCTTCTGAGATGGACTCTTCACTTCTAAATAAACAGCTCCTTCCACTATGCAAATCTAAACCCAAGACCTCAGAAATAGTATGGACCTTGACAAAGCCAAGCCACAAATTAATTTTAGGAAGAACTGGCTTCTGTGCATTCAAAGGAAAAGTACAGAAATCCACTTCAGCAGCTGTTTTTCATTTATATTTGGCTAAAAGATAAGGGTGATCACAGATTGCTACAGATGTTTCTACTAATCAGGAGAGAATCAAAGCAGAGTAAACGGAATGTACCTAGCACAAAAAAATCACTCCTGACCCAAGAAACAGTGAGGAAGATTTAAAAAGAATAGATAAGACGATTGCAATACACATGAAAAGTATACTCTCACAGCCCAAGCCATGGTCAGCCTGAACCAAACCGTTACCAGTCGCTGACTTAGCTCCCCTGGGATTGGGGCCTCTAGCACTGGACTGACAGCTTCTAAGCTAAGCTAACTTTCCCTTTGGCAGTGAGTAGCCACAGAGGAATTATCCTTCCAATAACCTCTGGTCACAAAACATGGACCAGAAAGCATGGACTAGAGTGCACAGGGCCAATTAAGACCAGAATAACCTCATTTGTACAAAAGGACATTTTTTTCCTATACTAGGAATTTCCCGGTCATTAAAAAGCACATGTTTATGAAAGTTAAGTTGTTTAAAGAACTGACTTTTGCTCTTGTGTGAAGCAATTACTTCCACACTCAGGACAAGTTAGGCTTAGAGTTTACAAACCCACTGAAAAGAACAGTTCTCTGGGGGGCAACCAACAAAGCTGTGCATTTGCAAGGCATATAGATTCACTTGCTCTGTCCTGCCACAATCAGTGGGTCAGTTATAGTGACCTGAACCACAAGAAGAGAGGAGAGGACTGAGCAGAATGTCCCTTGAACCAAGGTCAGCTTCAAAGAGATCCTGACTCCTCAGAATATCTTAGCACCACAGATTCTCCACGGTTTTCAGACTTTGTCCGAAGGCCTTATCAGCAAGAGACATCTCCACATGGTCTCACCATCTCTTTGTCCTGAACAAACAGCACGAAAGGAAGATCTGCAAATTCACCATAGCTCCTGCCTCATGGGGACAGTGTGGGCTTCTTCGTTAAGCCTCTCCCAGGCAGGCTGAGAAGATGGTTCAGTAGGTAAAATGCCTGCTGAGCAAGCCTGAGGACCTGAGCTTGACTCCCAGCACCCACATAAAAGTTAGGTATAGTGGTCTGTCTGTACCCTCACTGCTGAGGGGACACGGAGAGGGATTCTAGAGCTCAAAGGCCAGCTCGTCTACCTGAACTGGCAACAAACCATGTCTTGATTCAATAAAATGAAGAGTGATGGAGAAAGACAACCAACATTGGCCTCTGAGCTCCCACACACATCACACATATCACACGCACACACGAACACATGCACACACACACACACCACAAAAAGGAATCAAAACGCTTCACTAAGTTCCCATGTTCACAAGAATAAAAGTCAGCATAGTGAGGACTTGGTCTTTCCATTCTCCCCTTTTAGAACACAGCTCCTTATTGTCCTCTTCTACAGTAAACTATCCAACCCCCACAGCACAGCATCCACTTCCTCTCATGTACCCATCCTTTCCTTTAAAAACCAATCTAGAAAGATCATCAGAAAAATAGGCTTTAAAGTCAAACTGAATTCAAAATCAAGCTCTCTGATTTGCTAACTAGATCAGCTTTAACAGTTTTCTTAGCCTATATGAAGCAAGACTTCATGTGTGTACAGTATTTATGGGAAGTATCTGAAATAAAGCAAGAACTGTGGCACAAAGTGAGTAGATAATCAATAACAGTTATTACTATGCTGCACAGAAAACCATGGTTTCCACCATTAGTGATCTCAAAATGTGGTAGAGGAACATAAAGTTCACATATTTTTAAAAGCTAGATTTATAATTCCTCTTGTGTTCTAAGATAAAGTGACAAAGCTAATACTTCACACAAAAAGCAACTGAATAAGTATAATATGTTGGCCTTCGTTGATAAGTAAATAGATAGATAAATAAACAAATAAAGCTACCATGAGTTCTAACCATGAGGTCGGTACCAATTCCAGTAGGCAAAAGAAAAACAAGAAAATGACAGCCTACTTTATAAATATTTCCAATCAGTCTTTAAGTTCAGTTCAGAGAAATGGTAACACAAGCAAGCATTCTCAAAACTAAACCTCCGGTAGCTCTAAGGGCAGATATGTAAGTCGACGGGACATTAAAACAGCAGAACTAAGATCAAGACATGTGCCACAGTGCTTTACAACCAATAAGAAGCACCCATGTCCTACCTTCCTTGGACCTGAAGAATGTGTAATAGGAGAGTTCGGTGCTCTGTTTATGTTATAGCTCTAACCCAGAGGATCTAGGACACAAGTGAGAAGGGAGAGAAGAGACTGCTATTATCACTCAGAGAAATTCAGGAGGCTTCGATTTTCCTCTGCTTCCTGCTAAGATAGAGATAGTACCCTCCTATGGGCCTCAAGCAAAGGGTATCCAGACACATTCAGTGATAAAAAGTCATCTTCACCACTAGTTTCACAGGCAACACTGCTCCAACACGCCTGCAGTGGCTGACCCGCCACACCAAATGCTATGTTTATGAAAGGTCATGGGACCCAAACAGACAGCCATGAAACTGTCTCAGCAGAGCCAGAGATTCTATCCCTGAAGAGAGAGAGGAAACGCTTCCCAGCAGCTGGCCCTACAGACTCAGATGGTCCCGCTGAGGCTCCCACACAAACCCTGCTCCAGATATCCATGCCAGATGACATGGGGACTGAGCAGGAGGTAGAGAGAGTAAGAATGTTTGTGTGCACATGCATGTATGTATGAGGCACAGTTGTCATTTGCATAAACTCCAAGTTCATCTCAGTTTTACAACGATAAAGGTGAGGCTGGAGGAGGCTATGTGACATATGATACCACAGCCCATAACTCAGTAAGTCACTGCAAGAGCAGAATGACTTCAAAGTGGGTCTTCTGTCATCGAGATTTTTTTCTGTGATTCTATGCCGTTATACGATATACATAGCTCTTCATTACACAAAGAAGTATAATTTAAAAATAAACTTCTCAATTCTGTTCATTAACATATATCCACAACATGTAGGTATAATTGAAACAGTAGGTTGGATTTGAAGAAGAATCAAGAAATATCTATTTTATTTAAATATGATAAAATTATCTATGAATGTCAAAAATTAAATGAAATAGATATGTACTAAACTACTGATACTCTAAGTCAGTGTTTCAGCTGTCTGCATATCACAATCACCTAGGGAACTTTTAGAAAAGATCAGGGCCTAAATGCCACCCCAGATTTTCTAGTTCTGGTCTGGAGGGATACAGCTGTATCTAATGTGTATTCAGGGTTGAATTTTGTTTAATATATGAGTATGATGAATAAAATCAACACTCTGTAAATCTTATCCCCAAAGGTCAGCAGTGAAAAGAGCTGTTTCTTTATTCAAATATCAAGACAAGCAAGCTTCTGAGGCACACTCACTCACAGTTGCTAATTCAAACACAGACCTACTTAACTGTCACTAATAGCTTATAATCAAACCTGAATCTGCTATATAAACAAAGAACTATATTGCTTGGAGCATAAATATAGGATTTTGTTGTTTATTTATTTGTAATTCAATTCTATGCATAGCATTTGGCTTTGTGCTGGCAAGCACATAAAGCTACAATAGCTACTAAGACTGTATTCTAGGCCAGGCACTATTCTTTAAAGTCATCATATATTGTTAATTCCTCTGATCATCACATCAATATTATGAGGCATTATTATTCTCCTCATTTTACAGATGATAAAACTGAGACAACGAAAGTTTAATTTCTCCTATATTGCAAAGATTAAAAGGGACAAAACTAGGGTCAAAACACTGGAAATCCAAGCATATAGCCTTCATTCTATACTGCACATAACATTTAATATTTAGCTGAATATTTTATAGTATGTATCTTAGCACATAAGTTCCTAACTGAATCTGACAAAAATCTAGTGAAACAGACTCATTTTTTCTTATCATCATTTGATTGAAAAAGAACCCAAAATGAGAGATTGGGTGACCCTCTAACCTCATAGGAGTTATTAGTAAAGAAACCCTCTTTTACACAAAGAACATTTCCTCTCCTAGGAAACTGTCTTCAATAAGAAAGTATTTGTTGGTCTGTAAAACTGCTCAGCAATTAAGAGCACTCATTCTTGCAGAGGACCCAGGTTTGGTTCCCAGCACCCACAAGGCAACTAACAACCACTTCTTACTCCAGTTTCTGGGGATCTGAAGCCCTCTTCTGGCCTCCATGGGTATTATGCACATGTGGTACACTTACACACATTCAGGCAAAATACTCATGAAAATAAATACTCACAACACTCGTGATAATAAATAAGAAAGAAAGAAGAAAAAGAAGGAGGATGAAGAGGAGAAGGAAAGAAGGAAGGAAGGAAAGGAAGAAGGAAGGAAGGAGGATGAAGAGGAGAAGGAAAGAAGGAAGGAAGGAAAGGAAGAAGGAAGGAAAGAAGGAAGGAAGGAAGGAAGGAAGGAAGGAAGGAAGGAAGGAAGTTAGCTAGCTAGCTCTGGTTAATGTTAACATAAACTTAAAGGTTCGAACACATTCAGTTAACTGACTTTTTTTCTTGAGATTACACAACATTCTTTAAATTAAACCTGTATCAAAAAGGAAAGAGACAGGCAGAATAGTGAACCCTTCTCTTAAATGCACTTCCACATTTCCTCGCTTGGCTTTCTGGCATCCCTTAACTTGCGTCTTTCTCATCTTCTGGACACCCTGTGTCTTTTGCTGCCTCTGCTGAGTTAAAACCCACTACCATAATCCAAACTCCTGAAATTTGTACTCCTAAACTATGCATTAGGTGATTCCTTTCTTTTAATCACCAAAATTTGAATCCAGGCTGAGGGGAGCTCAGTTACTACAGTGCTTGTCATGTCAAGGACATGAATTCGAACCCCAAGCTGAGCATGGTGGTGCACCCTTGTAACCCCAGGGCTGGGAATGCAGGGACAGGTGGATTCCTGGGGTTCACTGGCCCACCAGCCTAGCCTACAAGTTTCAGGCCAGTGAGAGACCGTGTCTCAAAAAAAGATAGATTACACCTGAGGACCAACACCCGAGACTGCCTTCAACAGGCTTGTGCACACATGAACATGGGCACCCACACACGTGTACCCACACAATGAACACACACACACACACACACACACAAACTTTAAATCCCCTTAGTGCTTGATCCTCCTGAGTAGTCAGAAGTAAATCTATCTCTGTTCTATCAAAAACTCATTGCTCATTCCTTACTAAGGTGAATGGTGACATGGTAGAGCCTTTCCACGATATATAAGACAGCCTGAACCTTTAGTCACAGGATTTAGATAAACAAGCTTGTCAGTGAGACATAAAATGTGAGGAAGGGGAGCAAAATGATCACATCATTCTCCAAGTCCCAATAATCCAATGCACTTTCTCTACTACACGATGGCACTTTGCTCATTAGGACCCCCAAATCCCAAAAAATAATATCAAAGCCCTCTTTATTCCTATGCTGCAGACATCAATGAATCAAGAGATCTGATGGACATTGCTGAAACTGATCAAAACAGGCCACCTCAAACAACTCATTCGCTTCCTACATGAATGCAGCTGTAATAATCATCAGCCTTACTAAATTTACAGACATACCTTCATTTTCACAGACACATAAATGAACAAAATAGCCTAAAATTTAACATAGAATCTTGAGTCAGGATCTCTGCGCTTCAAGTCCAGCTGTGCTACTAGCCTTTTCATAAAATTAAGACAAAATCTCTTTACCTGAGAGTAAGAAACTTTGAAGAATAAAGGTCTCCATTTTCCTATCTGAGAAACACTTCTAAGAAGTCCATGGTCCCAGCATCCTTAGTGAAGGACAGGTCAACACAGTCAGAATATGCTGGCAACTTAATGCTCTTCTCTTTCTTTAGAAGGAGGGAAACCTCTCAGGAAAACAGGAATACGATATCAAGTGACCAGCACTACAATTTGCTGAATTACTGGAAGTCCAGTTGGTTAATAAATGCAAAACTGCTAAGCATATTAAAGGATAGAAAACAAGGTACGAGATATGCTACTACACAGTTGGAATGCTAACAACAGTAGCTGAACATCTACAAGATTTCACCCAACATCTACTTTATTCTCCTGTGAGCATGAGTACGTGTTTGTTTGGGTGATCTCACAAGAACACGAAATAAGGGCTCAGATAATGCTAACTGACCCATAAGGATACTCAACGTGATATCCTTTATCTTATTAGCAGCACACTCTAATGAGCAAGGCACAGTGGGTACTATCATTGTAACTATTGATTATAACTGAATATACTTAACATATAATCAATATGATAATTAAGTCTAACTATACAGGTTTTGTTTGCTTTCCAAATATTTTCCCCTTTGTTACTTCAATGCTTTCTAAAAATAGCTATTGAACTTCAATTTGATACAAGACCTAATTATAGTCATCACCAATTTAAGCTGAAGATATACCCTGAAATGAAATGAAATGAAATGCAATGGATGCAGAAGGCTGTTTATTTAGCCCTTCTCCTATCTTCACGCAACATCACGTTTAAGTCATCTAGGAGCTTCTGATGCCTGTGAAGAACTCCAGAGACTGATAACACCACCTTTGGTTTGCACAACACCTCACAGTTTATACATCACTTCCCTCCCTCTCCTCCTATTAGTTGTTCACAGCAATCTCCTGAGTCTCAGATTTAATTATCTACATTTGACAGATGTAAAAACTGGGAGTCAGAGAGGTTAAAGTGTTTTTGTTTGCTTGCTTCTGTTTTTTCCTCAGCTACAGGGCTAGAATGAAACGGAAGACAAAGATGCAATGCCGTCCGTGTGCTCAGACTGCCAGCTCACCCCAGTAATTTCTTTCACGTTGGTGACCATTAGGACATGCTTCCATCTAAATGAATTCCACATTTCTCTTTAATTCTTATCTTTAATGACTGTGAAAATGATGTCATCAGATGTGATGACAGTTCTTTAAGTAGTTCTGGTAAGACAGTTACCTTCTGAACAAGGAGATTTGAGAAGATACAAGCTTCAGCATCTCTCTCATTGGCTGTTCAGCTGAATAAGATGACTGCGAACGTCATTTCCTAGAGACACTTTCTCAGAAGAATGGATCATGCTGCAACAAATGCCATTTGGGGACATGACTATGGTTCTGAAACCCAAAACCAAAACAAACCTCACAGGTGGCACAGGCCTAACTCTGTCTACAAAATGAAATAAAGTTCGAACACCTGGACCTCACACAGTAACAGTGGCCAACAATGTGTAGAGTGTTGAATGTCAAACATGGGACCCAACATAAGGCCTGCACATACCAGTTACTTGAACCTCATGGAGATTCTCATGGAGAGGAGCCCTCGTTTCATAAATGTACAATATGAGATCCAGAGAACTTGAGAAACTTGCTCAAAGTCACTCAAGTGGAAAGTCATCTGAGCCAGAATGCAGTCTAGGCCTTTTGATCTCCAAATACCAGGAATCTTACTGTCTCTAAGCAGAATGCACTCTCCATCTTCACCACTGCAGAGAAGAGTCCTGTTGAAAGGGGTTAACATCTGCCTACACTGTGTGATTTGGGCATATTTATTTATTTTTCTGAATGTCAATGTCCTTTCTTTAAACACGGAATCCAGGATATCCATGTCCTTTGATAACTATTTCTCAGGAATGTTATTAGGTCAAAATATAGTGAGACTATAAAATAATGCCTAATATGTGCTATGTTGTAGACTGCATAAATCTCTTAATGGTAGCATTGTCAAAAATTGCTAAAGTGAACTAAACTGAACCATGTCTAAGATCTAGGACTGGTGTCGGACATGCTTCACAGCCCGAAGATGCCTATTACTAAATGTGCAAGGCTAACTGTTGCCTTTTCAGCTCGTACAGATCCTACCAGAACACAGTGGGCCTTGAATAAGAAAATAATTTCTAGCCCTCGACCTGAATATCTCCAGTGAAACCTCTATTATTTCCAGTATTGGGGAGCTACTATAAGGTGTTCCCCAAGTGTCTATGAAAAAGTACAGCTTCTGCCTATCAAATTCCAAGGTAAACACACAAACTGCAGAGGAGATACCTTTTCAGCTCTGAGTGTGCTAACTTCAAATGATGTCAGAAAATTGTTTTCAATCACTTCCCAGGGTAAAGCCTCATACAAAGTAAGTTACTAAGTAACAGCTGCAATATCTGTAAAGATGAGCAATACAGGGAACACAGAGAAAGCAGGTGAGTGACAGAAAGAAATCCATAAGGAAGGAAAGGGAGGGATACCATTTATGAAGCATGTCAAGTATTGTATAGGGTCATATGCATCCTCTGCTATATTAAGGAAGGGTATTCTTAAAGTAAAGAAAAACCTTCAAGAATCATAATGAAAGGAAACTTATGGAACACCCAGAGCATCCGATCTCAATGACAAGATCTCCCCTACAACCAGAATGTTCCTCAAACTGGAGCAAAGAATTTGGTATAATACTCCTTTTTTTGCTTTGACTCTAAATTGATTAAAGCAAATTTCTGATTATGATTTGGCTCGTCACAGAGCCTGAACAGTAAGAAATGTGCTGACCATGGAGACTCTGAGTAATGAGATTCATTTCACAGTTATCGCTCAATGGAAATAAGTAAATTATAATTCAGATGCCAACCACAGTGCCAGGGGCATTTTGTTTAGCCAGTTTAGTCAGTAGCTTAGAGTTTGATTATTTCAGGACCCTGACAAGAGCAAGCCTTTGGAGTTTGCTGAAGCACACCAGATTCATCAGAGTGCTACTGCAGAGTGGGCCCCACTCAGCTCTGCTGCCTCCCCACTACAGAAAGAAAACACTCAACAAGGCTCTGCATATGACATGACGTGGCGTGGGCCAGAATCTGATGATCCTAACAGATATGAAACATGATTACTAGGCAGATGATTGCAAAATGATGGCCATGTCACCGGTGTCTATGACACGCTGATTTATAGGGAATAATCCCACTTTTCTGGAGAAAAACAAAAACACATACAGGAAGAATCCTAACAGTTCATGGCATGGAAAGTCTTCAGAGTATTAAAGAACATTCACCTATCACTCTATTCTTTAAGTACATCGCTTCTTCATTCCTTCAAGTAGGTTATAGCAAAAAAGGCATGTTTGATTAATTATGCCAAGACATGTGAATATATAGGTATGTTTAATCAGATGTAATGAATGAAGGGAAATACACAACCTTATACATGTAACTACTGTGATGATCATGACACCCTTATACATGTAACTACTGTGATGATCATGACAGCCTTATATATGTAACTACTGTGATGATCATGACAGCCTTATACATGTAAATACTGTGATGATCATGACAGCCTATACATGTAACTACTGTGATGATCATGACAGCCTTATACATGTAACTATTGTGATGATCATGACGCCCTTATACATGTAACTACTGTGATGATCATGACAGCCTTATACATGTAACTACTGTGATGCTCATGACACCCTATACATGTAACTACTGCGATGATCATGACAGCCATATACATGTAACTATTATGATGATCATGACTTCCTTCACATTCAGAAATCAAACTTTAAATACTGTTACTGCACTCCTGGACTCCACAGTATAAGCGAGGCTGTTGGCAGCAATGATGGCTTTTGCCAGTTTGCTCACAGATGCCTCACCCATGGAAGCCCAGAGCACACAGACAAGACAGTGGACAAGCAAACTAGGTCAGCCCAGAGGCAGAGCCCCACTGAAGAAAGAGCTCATTAGCATTTCTAACACAAGCCAGACAGAACCAAACAGCTGGTAATAGTAAGGTCCAAAAAAACCCACAGGAAATTTCAAACCGCCTCTTTTGAGCAAATGTAAGACACATCAGACATAAGACAGGGCAAGAACACAGCACATTATCACCCATGGAGGGTGGAGCTACTCCTGGTGAGAGTGAGCACTGAAGCTGAAATGGGACAGCGACATTAAAAAGTAGGTGGTGATGAACGGATAAAGATGTGGTGTGTACACGCAGGGCATTGTATTTAAAGAACAAAATTCCAGCAGGAAAATGATAGAATTAGAGATCTCCATGTCAAGCAAAATGAGCCAGGCTCTGAAAGACAAATATAATGCACGCTGTCTCCTATGTGGAAAGACATGAAAGTAGAAGAGGGACAGGAAGGAGAGCAGACATCGGGGTCCGAGTTGGTAATGGAGAGCAGATACAATCAAAGCACCTTATAAACATGAATAAAAATGTTTCAAGGAAATTCACTATTTTGTACAATTAACTTACACTAATAAAATTTTAAATGTCAGTGGTTGCCAGATTCTTCAGTTGGGAACATTGCTGTTCCTTTCTGAGACTGCTTCCTCACCCGTACGTCTGGTTTAATAGGAATTTTGACTAACCCTTGCCCTGCCCGCCTGTCACACTTCCTAGGTAAATCAGAGTAGACTAGTGTATGCTTAAAGCATGCTTTATAACCTCTAAACAGATTTAAGATATTTCTAGTGGCATTTCTGTATGGAAATTATAGATCAGCACATTAAGCCCTCACAGATGTAACGGGGGGAAAAGTTGAACCAATGTCATTAGTGACTTGTGGGTGTTACAAAAAATATATAGTTGGTAAATTACCAGCATTTCAAAATTCTCCTCAAATCTGCTCACTGAAAACTAAGCCAGCCATTCACTGCAAAAGACCATTAATTTAACAAAAACAAAGAACATTTAGAAGACCTCAGGAAAAAAACGGGAAATACAAGCGTGGTAGAGGGAGGACACTGGGAACGTGCGATCATTTGATCACACGTATATGAAATTGCCTGTTTCAAACTTTTGTCTCCCAAGGTTCCAGGATCATTGCAAGAAGAAGTGGAAAGATTATCAGAGCCAGAAGAAGCAGATGACCACAAAGAAACAGAGTCTTCAGGACCACTGGTCATCTACTCACATGAACTCTCAGCAATGGTGACAGCATGCATAAGTCCTATGCAAGCTCAAAAAAGACAAAATCCCATGGGGAAGTGGGTAAGAAATCCCAACCCACCCTAAGGAACTTCTAGCAATTGATGACTGCTGGGAGGGAATAGACAGTGTCTTATTGTGATGGGACTCTTAGTGGGCTCAGTGGATGGACTCACAATGAAGGACATTTGGGGACACAAGTCAGACTCTACAGGCCCTATTATATACACATGTATATATAAGAGAACATATATATATATATATATATATATATATATATAATATAAGAGAGCACATTAAATTAGATGAGGGATAGTGTGGGAGGAACAGATAGGACAAGGGATCTAAATACCATCAAACTAAATTTACGAAAACCACAAAACTTCAATAAAAAATAATTTTTAAAAAGATACTTTTTGGATGTATATCAGATTTTAACTGCTGTGTTGTACATTCCAATATTCTGGCTTATTATTATATTATTATTTATTATTACTATATACTTACATATATTATTATATTATTTTAACTATAAGAGTTCTTAGTCCCTTAAGTCTATTAATTCTCAAAGGTCACACATTCATGTTGAACTTTTGATACCCAATATGCAACAGATTTCTCACGAACACCAGGCTCTTGGTGTTTGCTGAATAACTGAATAAATAATAAAATGTAAATGTACATTTAAAATATGGAAAAATAATATTTTAAAAGGGAAAAGAAAACAAAACAGCTTATATTAGAACAGAAATTAACTATATTATATTTCTAAACATTTGCTTATCTCATCCACTAACAGGAAGTAAGTAACTAGGTAAAGGAGAAGGTGGAGGATATTAGAAAAGGATATTGGGAACAGAGACGCACAGAAAAGGAGAAATGATTTTGACATAATAATTTTTAAAATTTCTTTCCATAACACTACACCGGTTTTAAATATTTCATTCTGCAACTTGGCTTCACAAAAATCAAACTCTGACCCATACTAGTTACATGAATAAGCATAGACATAGATTGACATGAGACAATAGGGGATTCAGTAATATGATGCTTAGAAACGAGGTACTGATTGGACATCATTTACTATTTTCCAGTTTTTAAAACATTTTAATTCCTTTGAATGCTCAGAACTCTAAACTGAAATTTCCCAAGCAAAGCCAGTGCAGCAGCGTCTGTAACTGGTAGAACATATATTAATTAGATTATTCACATAAATAACAAACTATTTGGAACCTCTGAGCATTTGTTCCTACAAGCTATATTTAAAATGGATCCTAAGGTACCAGTGATCATTCTTTAAGATAACAGAAATGATTTAAAACCTAAAATTTAAAAGTATAATGGCATGTTCTCAGAATACACACATCTTTTCTTATCTATGCTATGCTGTTCCTACAGACTGAGAACATTAAACAATCTATTGTAGCTTTGGAAATCTTAGGTATCCGCCCAACAAGCAATCAGAAGCACCATTCCAATGGAATCATTACTACACAGAATACCTGGTGCAGACAGATACTAGATGTTATTTTAAAGCACCAAGAGAGCTATGTCCAACTCACACATTTCTACTCTTCTCCCCCACATCCACTTTCTACTGCAGGTCACCGAGGGATGGGTTTTCCAGTTAATTTATCTTAATAAGGTGCTAAAAACATAAACAGTAACAACTTAGTAGAACAAACTCATAGAATACTTCTGAGGCATGAGAGTTTATTTTAGGAATCAAAAAATATGGAGATGGAGGGAAAGAAGGAGGACAGAGTAAGAAAAAGGAAAGAAGGGAGCAGAGTAGGAACTACTAAAAATAAGTTTTCTATAGTTTTTTTCTTACCCTTAATCCATAATATATCAAAAGATGAGCTAGTATAAAATACCAAGGCAGCAGCTTTCCTAGAATTGACTTTCATACATCATTTGTGCTCTATTAGTCTCTCTGGAAGAGAAAAACAGTAAGAGGTGTTCCATGGTAAAGTAAAACTATGTTAAATTAAGTTATTAAGATGTTTTCAGGCAAGAATATCTTGATTTTGTTTATATATAAAACAGTTGAGTTTCCTACCTGTCAAAAGTTATTGGTCTGATCTTTTTGTACGTTTATGTTGTACGTCCATATTTTATATTGTGATTATTTTTTGTTGACTCATATATGAAGGTATCTTGCTACTATGTATTCTTTTAAAAACTTATTATGTGAGGCTAAGTTGTAGTAAAATGCTTTTGGTAACTGCACGCTATCTAATGCAACTGTTAATTTTGTCTTTATAGCAATCAATATTAATGTGGCTGCTTATGGGGATACATTCCACTCTATAATCAAAATAACTGGATATCTGTGCCAATTCACTCTTTGATATCTAAATCACCTGGAACTTAATAGTTAAGACAGCTAGACTGATGACAGGAAATTATATTTACAACTTAATTAATATTTGATTTCCTTCACCTTCCTCCACCCTTTTGATGGTCAGTTTTGAATTGTCAACTTCATTTAGTCTAGCTTCACCTTAGAATCAAAATGAGAGATTTTCTGGATCAGGTGGGCTGGTAGGCATGTTGGAGGGGTGGTTCTTAATTAATTGATATGGAAAGGCAGCCACTGTGGGTGGCATCATTCCCTAGGCAGAGGATCCTGGACAGTAACAGAAATGAAACTAGGACAGCCCTCATCCTAAGTACAGAGTCAAAGAGGGAGAGAAGAAAATCCACAGGCAGCAGCCTTCCAAACCATGGTTTATATCCTGAGCCACTAGTGACAAGCTGAAGATGCATCTCATCCAGGAGCCCTTATCTAGAAAAGTCAGGTTTGGTCTCTGCATACACACTTTTGGAGAGAAAAATTAATTCAGAAGAAAAGGAAAGCTTGGTTTTCATTGAGATGTGTTCATCATGGCAGAAAGTGAACCCAAGAGAAAAGAAGGGAAAGTTTATAGCTTATAAACGCTGTCAGGTCCACATAGCATTTATTGATCTTTTCATCAAAAAGAAACAATAAATCTCTCTTGTCCAGTATCCACACCACAAACTCCCTCATATCTGCCTGAAGCTTCAAATGGAATTACAATAGTCTGTAGCTGAGATTTATATGTTCAGTCTCTGTTCCATCACAACCCAGAACCACCATTATCACTCTACAATAAGTGCTTTGGGAGACAGACTGCGTTGTTAAGAATTAAAAGGCATTTTCATTACTTGTGGCAAACATCAAGAAGACACAATGAGAGTAATTATGTCTACCCCGTATTTCTACTAAATGTTATTGTTGTATTTAGAATCCAATGACAGAATCACTCTTCTGCCCTGTAAAATCAATAGTACATAGATAGATATATAAGGGCAGGTATTTCAAAAATGCTATTAAAGTAAATCTAGGTTTTCATGTGTAGATACAAGACAAATTCCTTTTTGAAAAAAGAATAAGCTCCTTAATAAAAAAAACTCACAAATATTTGGTAAAAATTAAAACCCTCATAAACCAAAGGGAAAAAAAATTAAATTGAAAGAAATTAGCAGAGAAAATCTGGTAAACAGGTACCTATCTGAGATGTCTTTTGATTTGTTGAGGTCTGCAGACCCTATCCTTTCTCAAGTCTCATCCATCTGGAACTCTGCAGTCACCTTCAAACATGAGTCTCTGTTCAATAAACTTTGATTTGGTATCACAAGTCCGGTTCGGTCTCATTATCTCTCTCCCTCTCCCTTCCTCTCTGCCTCATTCCCTCTCCCACCTGTGCAGTGCCAAAAGTCTTGGATCAAGATGTATGGACATGATGGTTTTTGTTTATTCATTTTTTAATACATGTTCCCTCTTTAAATCTCACTGAAAAGCTTCTAAGATGCAGGATTGGCATTGATTTTCTGAGGCGCATTCACAGTGGGTTTGAAGAGCCCATCCTTAATGTTTTCTTAATTACTTTGTGAATATCAGTTACTGCCACACCTGTTCCCACCAACTTCCCAGTCATCACTTACTCTCACAACACAAAACCACAACACTCTGTTTCTCTTGTGTTTTGTTTTGATTTTGTGCCTTCCTCATCAATTCTCTGTTGTCACTACTTTTCTCTCTTTTACTCAGAATTTGTCAATTCTCAAGATATTAGCTGTCACCTTCAAAGTCACTATCTTCTACAATGAGCTCCATTCCAACCTGGCAATCTTAAATCTTCAATGTTCTGTTTACTGAACTGACTAAGAGGCAGAGTGCTGAGGCTGATGACTCAGTAGTGGTAACCCCTTAATGAGCTCAGTCTAGAGCTAACAGTTTTTATCCAGGATTCAAAAACCCAAATTGAAGTCTATCTGTTTATTTCATTCACATCCTACCTTTCCAGTACCGGATTTCTCACTTCTGTTGTTGAAGTGAGTACCTCAGTCACAGGTTAGGTTTGGGGGAAGCAGACTGTGAGAAGATGACAGAAAATTTATTAGAGACTGCTCTTGGCACCAACCAATGACAAAATCGAGAAGGATGTAGAACTGGACAGAGAGAGAGGTTGTACTGGGATACAGTCTCCAGAAACCTCAGTTAACACAACACTGGAGTTCTGACTTTAGAACTGCCTAAATTGGAGTAAGGAGGTCAAGACTTCATACCTGACACTGATTAGTCCAGAAAAAAAAGCACATCTGGCTTTAATCCAAACACTACATGGGAGGAAGTGACAGCTGAGACGTCTCCCTCATCAGCTCTCCTGGCATCTAAGGAAGTACGTCCTTCACCCCTCATGTGGTACCCCAGCAGTGCACCGCTGTGCCCCCACAGTCATGAGGTTTAAAATAAGGAATCGAGTGGGAGGAATGTGGAATTTAGAGTTGA
The DNA here is from genome assembly GCA_035773235.1 of Eospalax fontanierii. Taxonomy (NCBI): domain Eukaryota; kingdom Metazoa; phylum Chordata; class Mammalia; order Rodentia; family Spalacidae; genus Eospalax; species Eospalax fontanierii. The sequence continues at coordinate 12,082,610 of CM069539.1, forward strand.
ACCAAGTTTCTCACTTTATCGCCATGCATAACTAGCTGCATTCATAGGAAAGTTATTCAACTTCTCTAAATTAAATTATCTTACAAAATAATTTTGAAAAAGATCAGTGATATATGTTGAGAGAAAACAATAAATACTAGGTTAATAATAATTGCATGGTATGTGTTAATTCTCCCCCTCCAACCCACAAGATAGTTTTAGCTATTGGTTTTTAATTTTTTGTTTACTTTTTAAAGGATGTGTGTGTGTGTGCGTGTGTGTGTGTGTGTGTATGCTACATGTGTGTGGGTGTTCACAGACAGTCCATAAGAAAATGTGAGTGCTAGGGACTGAACCTAGGTCCCTTAAAAGAGCGACAAGCACTGGTAACCACTGAGCCATCTCTCCAGCTCCGAGTTATTTTCTTTCTTTTCTAAAGTTCTAAATTCCTTCAAAATGTTGCATTAGATCAATAAAGATTTATTGAAATTTTACTAGCCAGGACTATTAGGGGCTATAACAACTGCAGTGCAGGCCAGGCAAGGTCTCTATCCTTACAGATCTTAAGAGACAGAGGTGGGAGCACAGATGATATATAAGTAAACAAGCAAAAAAGAAAGGATAGCTTCAGGAGGTGAGTATTCTAGGGAAACAGGTATGTAAAGGAGAATGGTGGGTGTGAAGGATTATGAGGTGACATTGAACTTAAATAATCATGTGAACAACTAACCAGGAGGTGTGGATTGAAAACTTTTATAACATGAAGAATAGGACAAATTCCTGTTGGAGGGTGATGCGTACTTCACATATTGAAGGTGTGTATGGTAGAATCAGGTGTGCAGATTAGAGAATCACAAGGTAAGGTCAGAGAGATGCAGACTATTAATGTGTTTTACAGACTATAGGAAGTCATCACCCTGTACTCCTGTATATTTAATGAAATAAAGTACACATATCCCTTAGCATATTGTTGATAGATGGTAAGACTCAATAAGTCAGCATCTCATTAACACTACCATCACTACAGTTTCAACTGGTTTTTTCACACTTAACCATTTGCCAACAGACTCTCCAGATTTTGCCAAATTAGGATAGGACCAGAGACAGAAAGAGGAGCAGAAACATTTCTTTTAGATATTATTTGTAACTTCGAAAATGTATTTCACTCTGTTTAAATACAAAATGACAGATAAAATTTCTGAGTGACCCACCTTTTGCAGGTGTGGAAATAATTAAGAGTATATGACTTGAAGCATTAGTAAGTGTTCACATGCTAAAACATGCCTGAGATCTGAATAATGTGAAAGATAAATGAATAAATACACAAGAAAGCAATAAAATCACATGTAAGACCACCAAGAGAGAACATCATTTGTAAATACAGTAGACTTACAGAAAACCTCTGAAACGTTATACATCCAACAAAGATGAAATCATTTCTGATTTAAAGCTTAAAGCTTTCCCACAAGAGTGCTAAACAACATTATAAGGACAGATAACATCTACAAATGATGGTTTGATGAAGATTATGCCTGAAGTAAATGAAGGTGTCAGGAAGTGACATCACCTTCATTATCTAGGTAAGAAACTGAGCCTCACAGAGACTAATTTGTACAAAGATACATATGAAAATCACAGGGGTCTAAACTCCTTACCCCAAATTTGCTGTCTTACAGAATGTAGTGCATGATCGTTAGCAATAACAGACATGTCATCTTCAACTGTTCACATTTTAGCACATATTTACTCAAGTGAGAGATTAGCATTACTATGCATGACTTCAGTGATGGGAAATATAGACAGAGAACTTAGTTCCCCAAACTTGAATTAAAACAGAACTCAGGGTACATCATGTATTGAGTTCTAGGATCAGCCCTTCCTACAGCTTGGATAATAAACACAAACAGAACTAAGGGATTGTTTTCAAGTAAGAATGACAAGCACAGTAATAAATAATATGCAGAACCTAAAAATTAGCAAAACATTTTTTTGTTCAAATCCATTTATGGGCTAGAGAGATGGCTCAATGGTTAAGAGCACTGACTGATCCTTATGCAAAGGGTCTGGTTTCGGGGTCCCAGCACCCACATGGTAGCTAACTGCTCTCTATAACTCCAGGTTCAGGGAATCTGACACATGGCATTCACAGGCAGTGCATTCATGTGGCACACTTACAGCCATGCACATAAAACACTCATACACACAAAATAAAGATAAATTTTAAAAAATGTAATCCTCTCAGCACGGTTGGTGAGACGGCTCAGTGCATAATGGTGCTGGGTGCCAAATCTGACATCCTGTGTGCAGTCCCCAGGACCCACGTGATAGGTGATAAATCACTCCTGCAAGTTGTCTCTGACACATGGCACATGCTCGAACACACATACACACATACAAAATAAATTTAAAATACAATGATTTTTAAAAATCTAATCATCATGTCCCTCTCTTTGCCTCTGAGGTTTACTCACAGAATATGAAAATGCATTTTTAAAATTTTTCTTTATTTCATTTTATGTCGATGAGTGTACTGCCTACATGTATTTAAGTGTACCCATGTTGTGCAATGCCCATGGAGGTCAAAAGAGGGCATCAGATCCCCTGAAATTAGAATTGTGAGTGATTGTTAGCTGTTATGTGGGCACTAGGAATTGAACCCAGGTCCTCTGCAAGAATAGCCAGTGCTTTCAACTGCTGATCCAACTCTCCAGCCCCTGAAAATGCACTTTAGATCATTTGAACCACAAGGACGATTTAGTTTCCTGGTGCTTCAGCATACAAGAAAGTTACTGCTAATATTGATCACCTTTTCTTCCACATCCACAGCAGAATTACATGATTCACAGGATTACACACTGGGACATAGTTACACACAAGGAAACCTGGCAGATCATCTAAGATTGATTGACACATTGAAAAGCATTTAACCATGTGTATTTTATTGACTACCATATGCTCACTTCTGTGTTCGTGCTTCAGATGTGACATACCACTTAGAATGTTTGGTTCATCAGAAGTCATTCACAAGAAACTACCTTTTCTGATAAACTGTCTTCTGCACTGTCCAGTAAAGTATGAAATCATTTGATAGGCATCCATTAGTCCAAGTCCTACATAGGTGCTCCTAGAGTCAAGAAGAGAGTTCAAATTGTAGCAGTCAGAAACCATTAATCACTCACTGAATGAAGTAATGGAGTATCCTTATATTTTTCAAGGATTTCCTCTAACTTTGAAAACACAAAATAAATGCTAGTGAAGCCATCAGTTTCAAACTAATTAGTTTCCTGGTTATGCAATTCTTATTGAGAAGATAAAGGGGAATCAGTTACACTAAGTAAAGACTGAGTAATGAAATAATGAGACCTAAGCGTATATAAATAATATTGACATCATACCTATATCCAAAAAGAAAGACTAGAAATGCTTTTGAATTATTCCAGTCTACCATGTGTGACACTCACTCTCATAACTTTCCTGAGACACTGCCCTCTCTTCCAGTGCACTGCTCTAATTGCCTCAAACTCAGTCTGACATACAGGCCTTTTCATATACAGTTAATACCATTACTGATTTATACCTCTCTGATTCATATCTACTGTCTCAAACCGGGCTATAAACTTATTATCTGCAGCCTGATGTAAGCCCTCAAAAAATACATAGGTATAATCTTTTCAGTTACTAGTCTGTGTGCCCTTCCCCACTCTTTAAATTCACAATTTCTAACTCTACCATTTTCCCAAGGATCATATCCCTCCAGTGCCACTAATGGTTCATTAATGATTGCTGCAAGATATATTTGCAAATGTGCTGGCATGCTGACTTTTGTCTAGTAGAACATTTGGTAACAGGGCATCTCTTGCACATTTAATAATAAACAAAACACTGTGATTCACAGACTATGTCTATAACTAACAGAGGCACAAATCTCTTTAAGAGATAAAATATAAATACAAGTCCTTGTGAGTTACAATTACATGCTCCTCTGGAGACTTGCTGTATCTACAAGCATTTTAAGATAATCATACGAAACAAAATTAGACGCACTTTGCATAAAATTTACAGATTTCTGTAAAGTTGCTATAAAACATAAGGTATGGGAGTGTTTTGAAGTTCTCAAAGCTTCTGACAAAGTATAATTGTGTGCACTCTCATCTGTGTCTGAGATACAGCAATACACAGAGCAATTAAAATGATCAACTAAAAGACAGTAGCACAAAAACACCGCAGCCTACTCAGTGGTGCCAGGTACAAAACACCATACAGGACTGGTTCTCTTGTTTATTTGTTCCTCTAACAAACATTCAATGAATGCCTTTATCGCTCACATCTTCTGTTAGGCATAGACATATGTAAATAAAATATGATTTCTTCTCTTCAGGAGCCAGAATAAAGCCACATTACAATAGAGTGAATCCTTAGTGGAGACGTAACAATGTTTTGCAAAAAAGAAAAAAATGCAGTGACAGAAAACAGGTGTGCATATGTGTATGTATGTGTATAAAAATAGAAAAATCACCTCTGCCAATACTCAGCTGAAGGGCTCATGAATGAAGACATAAAGTAACAAACAGGAGATGATTTTTTCAGAATATTCATTCTTGCTACACACATAGCAAGTGTAGTGCCACGGATGAAAAAGAAGTCAACAGATTCCAGGGACTTACAACTAAAGTAACATCAAGGCTTCCATCTGCCTCCTTCCATGCTAGATAACTCTAGAGCTGTCCACAAACGCACGTATGGAACTGGCTTCTGACCCTCCTAATGTTTGCTTTCTGTAACAAGTCATCCCCCAAAATGATTCGTAGATGTAACATCTGAAAAAATGTGTCAACCTCATTCCAGAACTGCTGCTAATCATTTCAAATAAACCTTCACAACAACCTTTCCCCTCCTCTGTTTCCAGAATCCCCCACCACCTTTTAATATATACTCCTTTGTTTTGAGGACTGGGGTCACAAGTCACTTAAGGCAATGGCATATGGCCTACTGAACATAATCACAGAGAAGATAATAAAATGTCCTCAGGAAAAAAAGAGTGTTCACAAATAAGCTACAAACGATAAAACCTCAAAAGCCTCTACCATAAAACCAATATGATGTTGGCTTTGACCACTGAGGACATAGACATTGGATGTGGTAAAGATGGCTCCTACTCACAACCTTTATCCTTGTCTCTGTGTGGAATTAGTTGCCTGGGATATGTTCATCTCAAAAGAACAACTTCTAAGATCAGTCTTTACAAAATTCTGTGTTCAAAGATCAGTGAACTTAAATCAATGGTCTCAAAGCACTGGATTCATCATCTTTGATCATAAACATAATGTGTTTATCAACTACCTTGACTTTCATTCAAAATTCCCAGGCCCTTCTCTGGAACTTTCCAGCTAGACTGTCTCAGGGTGAGGTGCAGAAACGTGCATTCCCACAGTTTTCTTCAGCTATGTTATGTTTACTGAGGTCTGATAACCACTGACTTAAATGAACAATTTCTCACTACAAAGTCCCAAATAAAGCTTGTTGAGGAAACAATTTCTCACTATTCTATTTATAAGAATGTTCACTTTTTCTCAGCTGCCCACAAAAGTTCCCAACAAATACCAGCCTTCAGAGGTATTTCCAGCTCCTCTGCTTCCCAAAGAACTCTAAGCCTGGGACTTTCTACTCCATGAGGTATTCCGAGCCCATGGCACACAATTCTAGCTCTCCAGATCCAGTTCTGAAGTGATATTTGAAGACCAGGATGATGTCATTCCCCACCTCCTAGCAGTGCATTTTTGGCAACAATAGCCCACTTGGTGACAAACATTTCTCTCCTTTGACAGATAGTTGTGTTGAAAATGTAAGCTATCCAGACTGGAGGAGAGTAGTTACATTTACCTAAACTCTTAAAATATAAATGGACCATTCCAAAGTCTCAGAAGAGGACACCATTCCATATATCCTTTTTAATAAAACTTCATTCTGATGTTTTGCTTTAAATAGCAGCAAAATTCATACAGGTTTGTACACTTAAGCCTGGATACAAACTCTACATATTTTGATTGATATAAAGAAAGAACACCATAAAAATATCAAACATGAATGAACAAACTTAATTAGACAATTGAACAAAAACATATACTTCTGTATTTGAATATTTTACTGAGTATTAGGTACTAAATTCTATAATCAACACCAGATAAATATAAAAGTATTAAAGATATAGTCAGAATTCAAATGGAACTTTGAGTTTTAAGTTGTCTTGGATCATGTGTCACACAAGGTCTTGCAAAGAAAATTCAGTCATCAGATAGCCCTTAGCAAATATTCCCCCTGTTTATGACACTTAAATTTCATGTTCTTCCTTGATGTGTGCAAAATTCCCAAAGGGAAAATTAGACCTACTTGGTAAATCATGATGAACAATTAAGACACCTACAGGTAATGTATTTATTTTGCTATCATATTAACTGAACTATGGGAGGCCACAAAAGAACAGCCAAGGTGAATACAGAAAGCAATGAGGAAACAGAAAGGAAATGCATAATAGCTCTTAAACCCTTGCAAAATGCATCTTGGAATCCTTCAAAGTCCCTACATTATTCACTAAAACTGTGTGTGTGTGTGTGTGTGTGTGTGTGTGTGTGTGTGTGTGTGTATGTCTCATATCATATCATCTCTGTACAAACTTAGAATCACTGGTGTCAGTTCCCATTGTCCAAGTGTATCTTTAAAATGAAAGCCCACAACTGAGCTGTCAGCCAATGAACAAAGCCCTAGACACACAGCAAAGCATGCACGCTTTAAGCTGGGTCTTTATTACCTCATTTCACAGCTTCACCTTCTGAACACATGTACTGACTACTTTGAAAGCAATAAATGAGGTATCCTTGAAATCCTGAGAAAAATGAAATAAGTCATTTCCTTTTCACCTGTTTTTTCAAATTTTAATTAAATTTTTGTAAAATACATTGTACCACATAAAGCTGTCTTCACAGTATTCATAAAGGTATTTTCTGAATTGCCACATAGCAGTCAGAAGTTTGGTAGAAAATGTTGGCATCTTTAATGATTATATATGCCTGTGTGCTTATGATCCATAGCTACAGAGATCATAAAGGAACTCCATTTTACATCACATTAGAGATGAGGATTTCAGAGAGCAAAACAGATGTCCTCAAAGATATACTAGTACTTAGTTCTTCACAGAAAAGGTAGAATAAAACCTTCTGGAAAATTTTTTCACAATTTTACCAACCCTATCACTTGTAATATGGTACAATATAGAGTATAAATTTTACATCTAGCATCATGCATCTAGAAATAACTACTGAAATGTCAAAAACCCAACTTGGACTATTCCCTGAGTCAAATAACTACAGTGGTATGTGATGATATACTAGTATATATCAAATTCATTTTCCTACTTGGAAATCATTCTGAATAAAGACTGAGTCCCAACTGATTGGAGCATATACCAACCACTAAGCAAACAAAAATTCCCACAGCAGTGTATTTCTCCTCAAGTATAAAAGTTCAGGAAAGCTCACAGCACTCAGAACAACTACAGATATCCTGATAATGGTTGTTCTGGGCAGCTGCATTTTTTTAAGTTGTTTATCTCTCACGAAAGATAACAAATAACACATTCAATCTCCCCAACTATTTTCATAGTTTAGAATCTGAGCAACAGACAGAACAAACAAAAGTGGCACTTTTCAAGTTAGTGTCTTATTTGTCAAATAAAAGAAGGAGAACACACAGAAGTAAGTCACAGATTGAAATGTAACCTCTCTGCTTTGTTTGTGTCAGTACCTCAACTGTGAGGGTTTTTCTGAGGCCTTTTGAGGGTGAAGATGCTTTCTACTCTGTTCACCATATGTTCTCAGCATCTACCTGACAGGTCTTTTCAGAAGAAAGAAGAAAGCAGAAAGAAGAAAAGAAAGAGGAAGAGGAGGAGGAGGAGGAGGAGAATTATATAGCATGTAAAGTTTGTTAACACTATTAGTTTCATATATCTTATTCCGAAAACCATCATGGTTTTCACATCAGTCACTAAAATCTGACTTCAAAGTAGCTCTCTAAATGATCTCTGCCTCTTGTTCTGGCAGTAAATACTCAAGTTTTCACTTTATTTTTCCTATGCCTCAAGTGAGTTGTTGAAAACAGGCTAAGTTAAATTGCCATTATCCAAGGCACTATCTATACTTTAGAAATGTGTAGTTTCTGTTTCTCAGACCCAAAGAAAACTCCAGGATTATGAAACTAATTCCACCCAAACTGATCATCACCTTTAGATACTTGTGTCAAATCCAAACCTACTGCACTGCAGAACTGGTATACTGCCCCCAAAAAATGCTATATTAGAAGCAGGCACACGACTACTGCATTCTTCTTATAAATGGCTACATTCAACAATTTGTCATGTCAGCTGAATCTGAAGATGATCTTCCCTGGGAAAAGTATACAGGGAAAAGTGACAAACACCAGTGAAGTTCTAAATTCTCCTTCAACTCTAACAGGAAAAGCTGCAGACAGATATATTAAAAGGGGAAGGAGACAGAAAACTAGCTTCACTACTAAAAGAAACAGTAATTCACCATTAGTGCAGGTACCAGAGAGATATTTGTAATATTGCCTGGTACCAGCACCCAGACCCAACACCCAGCTCTTTCCCAGGTCTTTCCTACCGTCAGAAGAAGAGTAGTTTCAAAAGGGAAACATGAGTGGTCAAACAAGACCAGTGATCAGACTGACTGAAGGAACTTTCAAAAAGTTAGAAGATCTAGGGTGGATTTAAAAAAGATAATAGTACTGTTTAGATCGAGTTAAATTTCTCGCTTCAAAAACCCAGGCGAGGCTCAAATGTGGATGGAAATTTAACATTTAACCTCCTTTGGATCCTGTCTGTACTGGAGTGAATTCAGTCAAAAAAAAAAAAAAAAAAAGAGTTTACAGACGGAAAAGACTAAACCTGGCATTGCTACAGAAAGGTAAAAGTCAAAGGTAGATGAAACGCCTGGGCAGGAAGAGACAGGCTGCCCTGGAAGGATACCTGGAACCAGGGGGAGTCTGGGGCACTCCGGGAACTGCTGGTGCAGACACAGACATCCCGAGGCCAGGACACGTTCGGAGATGTGCAGGAGACATTTATTCATTCAACAAATCTCTTGTGAAAGGCCTAATAAAAGGAGAGAGACAGAGAAGAGAGAAAGAAACACGAACTGGAGAATCTAGGGAAGGGAAAGTGAAGGATGACGATGAGGTAAGCATAGGTAAGGCTTACCCACAAAAGAGGGTTGAGCCAATAATTCAATAAATGCACAATAAATACAGGGGGGAACAAAAAGGCCACAGGGGTGGAGAGATCATGGGATTGCGGGCTTCTACATGAGAAGACAACTCAGAAAAGTATCTGGCAGAGGGTTTCTTCAGACGTGAGAAAAGGCAGGCTAGAGAGACTGCAGAGAGCCTGTGGAATTCAGCCATGTCCCAGAAGGTCACGGCTAGGAACAAGAGGGTGTGGGAAACGAGGAGAGGAAGGGCTTCCAGGAAGAGGCTGGGATTCCTTTGGGATGCCGGATGAGAAAAGTGAAAGGCTTGGGAAAGTTTGGGGAAAGAAAACAGGTGGTGTGAAGGAGCCCAAGGGCCGTCGGGGAGGACAACGCCGAAGTTGCGGCTAAGGCTGGCCCACGCAGAAGGTCTCACACCTGGAGACCCCGGGAGGAGTCTGCTCTCTTGCTCCAGGCGTCTAAGCCGGGAGGCTCGGGTCTCACGCGGCCCCCGGGAAGCCTAGGCCAAGCCAGGTGAGGCCGGGCCGCCCCCCAGCGGCCGGGCTCTGCCCGCTCTCGCCCCGCTCCAACTTTCCCGATCCCGGTCCCCCGGGCCCCGCTCACCGAGGGCGCAGTCAGGCGGCTGATGCTCTCGCCCAGCGAGTCCAGGTTGACCCTCCGGCGGCGCTGCGCCCTCCGGGCCCCGGCGGCGGCGGCGGCGGCGGCGGCGGCGGCGGCGGCCGGGGCGGCGGCGGCGGCGGCGCTGGGCTCGGGTGGCCCGGGCGGGCTCCGGCTGCCGTTCCAGCAGAGCCTGGACAGCGGGCACTCCCCTTCCTCCTCGGGGCTGGTCTCCAGGTAGTCGGAGCCCAGGGAGCTGAAGGACTCGGATGAAATCTTCCTCCGAGACATGCTGCCAGCGGCGCTGCGGGCCGGCGCGGCGGTGGCGGCGGCGGGGACGCGGCGGCGGCGGCGGCGGCGGCGGGACCCGCGCTTCGCGGCGCAGCGTCAGGCGCGTCGGGGCCGCGGGGCGCAGCGAGCGCGCTCGGCCGGGCCGGAGTCCCCGGGGCCGCGGAGCCCCGCGAGCCGGCTGCTCATGGCGGGAACTCGGGGCGCCGCCGCACCGTGGGGCCGGGCCGCGCGGGGGACCGTCGCCGCCTGCGCGCCGGCTCGCGCGGTGCAGCCTCAGCCCCCGCCGGGGCGCCTCGCTCCCGCTCCGGGCGCGGGGCCGGGGGGCGCGGAGCTCGGCGGGCAGAGGCTCCTCCGCCCCGCGCGGGCCACCCGCTCCGCGGTCCTCCGCCCCTCTGCACTGGCCGCCCGCCTCCCTCCTGCTCCCTTTATCCCCCCGCCCCCAGCGCTCCCTCCGCCGGCATCACGTGTCGCCAGCATACTCATTGGAAGTCTCTGCCTCGCCTGCCGCCACGTTTCAGGAGCAACGGGGACACTTCGTTGCTGTCCTCTGCGCGCCCTCCCCCCGCGGAAGGAGCGTCCCGGGGCTCCCAGGGGACCAACGGTCCCCAGGCCCAAAGGTCCTGGCCCCTGGCCCCTGGAGAGGCTGGCGGACTGCGGGCAAGCCTGGCGGGTGCTGGAGGGAAGAGGGGCTCCTCGCAACGAGGGGTGGGATCTCCCTCTGGAACAACCTGACAGCGCGAGCTGGGGCGCTGGGGTCCTTCTGGTCCGGCCTCTACCACACACACTCACACTCACACACACACACACACACACACACACACACACCCCTCCCGCGTCCTCCTAGTTTATTTTGGAAGTTGGGAGGTGAAGCAGGAGGTCAGCTCCACTGTTCCCGCAGAGACGCTCACAGGGCAAGGGAAGGCTGGGGCAGCTTGTGGACTCGCCATCCCCGCTTTCCTAGAGGCTGCGTGGGCTGGGAGGACAGCGTCTGCTCATGCCACAGCCCTGTTGCTTTGCAGGAGCGCGGCTCCAGCTGCCTGGGCTCCGGTGCTGGACAGCTCCACGTGCCACCTGCAGCCGCAGTTGTGGGTGTGGAGACAAGATCCGGTCAGTTCCTGTGCAGACTCTACTCCCTAAGACCTGGCCCAAGAAGCCCCGGCGAGGATTCCTGTGTCCCCCATGGGATCCCCCACCGGGCTCCTTGCGTCAAATACAAGATCTGTGTATAGTATATTTGACTGCAAAAACTAAGGGAGTGGAAAGAAGACGTTTCAGATCCGGAACCAGCACGCTGCTGCTTTCTGCCCCACTGCAGTCAGCCAGAGCGCTGGACCACACTGCCCTTCTGTTAGCTCCCAAAAAGCTTCGGACTTATTTTGATCTTAGAGTAGGAAATGGGAAGAAGAGAAAGGGAATAGCCGTCTTCCAATGAAGGAATGCCGGGCTTAGCTTCCCAGTTCAGCAAAGCAATTGAAGAGCTTCCTCTTTCACTAGAATTAAAACTTCATGTGCTCCAGCTTCAGCTGCAAGGAGCTCAAAACCAAAGCATTTTTATTTTTCAAAAATAAAAAACCCACCTGATTCAGGTAACTCTGGATCAGCTATGGATATTTAAAAACAAAGCAAAAACTTCAAAATCTTTTTGTACCTCCATCCTTATTTACTTTTAAACAGAAATCATCCCAGTTACCTATGAGGATCCACAGAAATACATGTGAGATTTCCTCTTACACTTTGAAATAAATCAGATTTCTTATTCTCAAATCTTAAATGGGCATTAGGATAAAAAATGATGAACATTATCATTAACATGCTCCATTTAAATATATACTTATAGGATATATATACCTGTGTGTTATATGTGTACTACATAGCTACACATTTACACCTTCTCAGCCTGCTCAGTAAGTTGATAATCTTACCAGAGGAATGAGACTGTATAAAATTATTATTAATAATAACATCATTATTATTTGGATTGTGTTGTGAAACTCTAGTTGTATCCCAATTACAGCAATTAATCCTATATGCAATTGTTTACATTAGAATAGACACTTTTATGCAATTGTAAAATTATTTTACTATAGTATTTGACTAATTCTTTGAGAATTTCATGGAATGTATTTGAACATATTTACCCTCTCTCTTTCCCTTAACTCCTCCCAGATCCACCTTTCATCTCCCCAGACCCTCTCAACTTTGTGTTTTTTTTTTTTTTTAAATAGCCCTCCAAATCCATTTGTGCTGCCAATGTATTCATGATACTGGGGCCATCCATTTGACTGTGGTCCACCTACCAAGAGCCAAACTCTTCAAGAAAACGGACTCACCCTCTCCTAGAAACCATCAACTGTCAATAGCTGCTTATTTACATGTGGGAGCCAGTAAGCCCCAGCCCACTCCACATTACAGTGTTGACTGGCTTGATCCTTTACAGGTCTTGTTCAGGCAACCATAGCTGCTGAGTCCCTACGTGCAGTGGTCCCATCGTGTCCAGAAGACACTGTCTTCCCCCAGTCCTTCCCAACCTCTTGCTCTCAGACTGCACCAGAGAGGCTTCTTTGCGCAGTGGATAATGATTAATATAGAAACCCACAGCTGATCAAGCAGAAAATCAGTGTCATCAGAGTGTTCAGCCACACCTGGGATGTTTGTATCACACCCCTCCCCAAGCCTCAGGAACCATCTTGGAAGAGGGAGGAAATCAAAGCCTTTATCATAAAGAATAACTGTCTAGATGTATTTGTTGCCCCACCAGTAATCCCAATACTAAGGAAGGAAGGAGATTCAGGAATCTGAGGCCAGTTACAGAGTCACACTTTGTGCCATATTTTTTTTAGGTGTGGGTATCAGTTCTACTAAAAAGTTTCACATCTCTTGTTCTGAATTACAATGGATGATATTTTTTTAATTACATTCCTCCAGCTAATTACATTCTTAGTATCAATCACAGCTTAGCGTACTTCCTAATTCTCTCCTTTGGTAATGATGCTGTGATTTTCAAGTTCTTTAAATTACACAATTTAGAGCTATTGTTGAATATATTAAATAGCATATGCCCTTCCCATTCCTTCAATTGACCACAGCTGTCCCTCTTCTTCAAAAGAAAGTTCTCCCCTAAAGTTTTTTTTATTACTTTTTAGATTAGCTTATAAAATAACTGGTTTCATTATGGCATTTTCATAAATGTGTGTCTATCTTTTATTCACATCCATCCCCCTCCTAAGGGTTCCCAGAGTATAATATAAACTTTGGCCTTAGAACTGGAACTTTTTACTAATCATTCCAGAATGAATACCATTTGTTCCTATCAGTGGCAAGAGGCTCACAAGTCTTCCTGTTTACACTGAAAGAACCCTGAACCTATGGGACATTTTTTTTTCCTTTGTGTGAACCATTTCAATCAAAGACTCTTAGCAGAATTGAGCCAGATGAAGTAGTCTCACAATTTTCTGTATGAATTACCATGCCTTTGATCATGATTTTCCCAGTGATTTTTAAACTACAAACAAATGGAAGCCTAAATATAGACAGTACACCCATCAGCTTGGCTTTCAAGGGTTTCCTTTGTATTCCTGTTAAGGAATAGAGTTCAAAAGCTCTCAATATGAAGAGGGTTATGCTCTAGATTTGAATTAACATTTTTAAAAAGAAGCATAACCTACTCTCCATTTAAAAAATATACTTAAGCATGAGTAAGCACAGTCCAAGTACTTCAGGCAAAGAATAGCCTACTAAAAATGAATAGTCTGTGCTCTGATTTTAGGGAGAGAGAGAGTTGTGCAATTCATGCCCACAGACCTGACCCCATTGGTGTATCATGCTTTAATAAATCCAAGTATATGAGATAGTTCAGGAGGTTAAGGCCCACGCTGGGAAGATAAAAACCTGAGCTCAGCCCCTCAGACCCACGTGGTGAAAGGAGCAAAACTGATTCTGTAAGTTGTCTTCTAACCTCTACACACAGGATATGGGAAATATGTGCACACACACACACACACACAACACAAATAGATAAATAGAATGTAATTTTAAGTCTTTAAATCTTACTATTCTGCTAGAAAAGGAAAATTCAGAAATATATTTATTTGTAAAGTAGTTACCTGAAGACTTATTCTGATGGATCAAATGCTTGGAAGAACTCTCTAGAAGCAGATGTCCTACCTTAATCAAGATGGTGGCTGTACCTTGCCTGCATATACAGCACTGCTATTTATACATTCATTTAATTTGATTTTCATTCTTTCCACAGAAGCAAAGGAAAATCACACTTGTCGTATTGGAATATGAAGTACAATCAGTCCTGATTCTCAAAATTCTTTGCATTCAGAGCTCGGAACACTCCTAATTTCTTTTCATCCATCTAAGTCTCCAGCAAGAAAACCTGCAACATCTGCATAAGTGTTCCCTGAGGCAGAGTTCTTTCCTAATATCAAAAGATGTAGGAAATCTCTCCCTACAGTCAATCTTTACATAAATCTGGCAGCTCAATAGGATTATACATGTAACATTAAAGTGAGTTCTCTAATGAAAGATACTAGCTGGCAAGTTTTTAACTAGGGCAAGTTTTTCTGGATTTCTAACCTAGAAAACTACATGCACACACACATTCTTTTCCTTACCTGAAGCTTTAGTTCCACAGCCATATCACCTAAATGAAAATATAATTTGTCTACCACTCATTTTACTGAGCCCTTATCTTTATACATTGTCTTTATTATGTTAAGATATGTCCTTCTAGTTCTAGTTTTGCTGTTTATTCCCATGAATGGAAGCTTATTTACTGGAATATGGGCAACATATCAATAGCTACATCACTGAAGAAAGTGACATCACTCCTCCATCCTCCCCACCACCACCACCATTAACTGACAAGAAGTCCCTCAGGGAGCAGTGGGGCATTATGAATTTGTCTCTCCTCCATAACGAAATGCTGAAGCACCAATATGGCACAGGTCTTGAACAGGTAACCAGCCACAGTGAGATCAGGAGTGCATTGGCTGTGTCATGTCCAGAAGACAGTGCTTTACAGCAGTCCTCCCTAAGCACAAAGGGGACAGATGTACTTTTTCAGGGAAAGATTCAACAAAGAATTGAGACACTATATTTCACATTCTTGCACAATTTTAAATGAAACTAAATACTAAAAACACTATCAAAGTGAGAAGAGTCATCTGATTTGTGTGTATATAAAAGGTCAGTGAGAGACAGTCTACTCCATCATGCTATGGTTATAGTTTAGAATAAAATCCTGAAGGGTGCTCACTGCTTTTAAAAAGCAAAGGAATGGGACAAGAATCAAGTGACACACCAAAGTCAATAGTAGGATTTGTACCAGAAGTATAAAGAATGGAACAGTTACTTTGATACTAGCAATTTAAATTAAAGAGAGCAAGGAAGATGTTGACTAATCAGTATATTTGGGCACCTCTGGTAGACATAATGCATAAAATCTTAAGTGGCTTTGTAATGAACCATGTACAAAAGTGTCCATCTTCCCCTTGAGACAAGGCCCTAAAAGTCATGGCCTGGAATCTGCACCAAAGCCCGCTGCAATCCTGAGCATTTCCATCTCCAAACTTCAAGTTCAGCTCTCCATGTGCTTCATTTACTTTCAGATTCTTTTTGAGCACTAAGAGTAGTCTGCATTGAGAAATATGCCTTTCCATACATGTTCTTGTAGGCCACAGTATTGACCTTCTCTGTCTAATAATCACAGTATTTTGTAATGAATGATAATTTTAGATTAGTGTGACCTGTAGCTCTTTTCACAAATACTTATGTGTGTGTGTGTATCCACTTCCAAAACTTTTTACATTACCACTTTTTTTGATTAAAGGCAAATTAACATTTCTAAGACCAAAGGGGAGGGTAGGTTCTGTTCAGTTTCTGTTCCAATTTGTTGCTGTTGTTGTTGTTTTGTCTTTTTTGAGACAGGGTCTTCCTATAGCCCCAGCTGGCCTACAACTCATTATGGAGACCAGGCTGGCCTCCATCCCACAAAGATAAGCCTGCCTCTGCCTCCCAAGCGCGAGGATTAAAGGTGTGCACCACCACACCCAGCTATTTGCTCTTTCTTTACGATGCCCAATGTGGCACATTTTCCCAGTTACGTGGACATGAATACTCTGACACAGAGTTTTAACCAGCTCCTCAAGTCCATGGAGTTTACCAACATTATAGCTGGAATTCCAATCCTGACTCCTAAGTCCTTGCTTTTCCCACTGTAACTCAATTCCTGCTTGCCTCTTATCTTCAAAGGACCTGCAAGCACAGAGAAAAATCTACTAAATTAAATCATACTTTAAATGGGGTTCTTGGATAGGAAATAAATAGTACATACACAATGAACCTATTTGAATTACTTTCTGGAAAATAATATGATAGGAAACATTAGCATCTACAGAAGTTCCGCATCCTAGTAGCTGCTCTATTGACAACTAACTGTGTTGTCTAAAACAAGCTGTAAAATCTCTCTGAGACACACCTCTAAATTAAAAGGGCATGATAAAAATCCATAAATCTATCATCAATCCTCAGTCTTCTGTAACTTTTCTGCCTGTTGAGCTATCCATTTTATTTCCAGATATATAATCTTATGCCTAGAATTTTTTCTCCCTACACATCATGTAAGGTTAGCTTCTCTTTTTCCTCCCTATCACAGCCTTTCTGAGAGTTCAATTTCTCTGAAAATCCCATCTTTAGCTAGTTAAGGTCTCCCCGTTATATGAAATTGCCATGAGCAAGGTCCTTGGAATTAAGAGGAGAAAAAAGAAAAATTTCAACTCAATCATATTTGGTTAGATGTTCACTATCTCCTGTCTTTCCATAACCTAATTCTTTGTTTTATTATATTATAGGAAGGAATCATATCCTTTCTGCCTGAAGTTTATTAGCCTTGTCAGGTAACAATAATAAGTATGAATTATTGGCAAGAATGTCCTGATTTAACATTGTTAATGATAATAGACATTTACTTAAATATGGGCAATTTGTTACAAACATGAAATCTGTTTAGGTATTATTTTAAAGTAAGAAATCTATTTTAAAATCCAGTTTCTATAGATACTAGAATTCTTAGAAATGCTAATGTTAAAAATGAAGTATGTTGTTGCTACTACTTAGCAGAAAGTTATAAATAACAATTAAATGGCAATGCTTTTAGATTCTTAAGGTAAGAGAAACAAAGGAAAATTAAAAGTCATGTTATAATAATCTCTGGAACATGTTTTAATGTAAATACTTAAACAAGTTGCCTGAGAAATTAATGCATTAATTCAAATCTATTATCCCTATGGCAGTTTGAATGAAGGAAAAAAATGTCTCCTATAGACTGAAGTATTTGAGTACATGGTCCCAGATGGTGGCACTGTTTGGGGAGGTAATGGAATCTTTCAGAGGTAATCCGTGTTGGAGGAACTATGTCCCTTGAGGTGGAATTCAAGAATTCATAGCCTAGTCCCACTTCCAGTTCACTCTCTCTGCTTCATGTTTGTGGCTGACGATGTGAGTTCTCTGGTTCTGCTCTTGCTACCATGCCCATCACTTGCTGTCATGCCTCCCTGCAGGAACAACTCATCCCCCCAGAACCATAAGCCAAAATAAACTCTTCCTTCTGTAAGTTACCTTAGTTATTGTATCACAGCAACAGGAAACTAACTAATATCAGCATATACAGGTGTCTTAATTACTAAACCATTTTTCCACCAAAAGTAGAGAGACTTAAAAATCATTAGTAATTTCTGACAGTTTTTTCTTATAATGAGTAAACATTCATTCCCCTTCTTGTTTGACAAAAAAGAAATGTCAGTTCCAACACAGTGAACTAAAATACAAACATTCCATTTCTCTATATGCTTAGAGCCCTATTGGGATCACAAAAACAGATGAATCTTTGCTTTGGTATCAGGAGTAGGGGTATACAGTCATTGTACTCAGAACCTACTTCAGTCCTTTCTACCAAGACCCTGATAGCCTCAGTTGTCAAAGTGGCACATCAGGGAAGCCGGAAGCTCAATGGGGAATTTCCTCTATCAGATCAGTCTGTGGGTGTGTTTGTGGGGCATTTTCTTGATTGGTGAGTGATGTGGGTTTCATTTTACAGGAGCCACAGTTAAGAGACTGGATTATTTTAAAGAGACATTGAGCTTTCAAAGTATTGGCATTTTTAAGGACTCTGGTGCTTGTAAAAGTTGGACAGTGTTTTACATTGCGATATAAACATGAGAATGAGAATAAGGACTTGGGGCTAAGAAATGAAAAGGTTATGCTTTAATAATGATGTGTTTGTGTGTCAAGTTGATATGGAGTCAATTGTGCTTGATTGATTGAGTTATCAATTTGACACACCTGGGAAGAGGAAGCCTCAGTTTGCTCTATTCGGCATTTGTCTTTATTGTTGCTGATGTTAGAGAAACCAGCCCACTGTGGTGGTATCACCCCAAGAGGATGGTGTTGGGTTATATAAGAAAGTAGGCTGACCACAGGCCAAAGGAACAAGCCGGTAAGCAGCATTCCTCTGTGGTCTGCACTTCAGGTTCCTGCTTGCATTCCTTCCCTGGCTTCCCTCAAGGATGAACTATAATTGGAATATGTGAGCCAAATAAACCCTTTCCTCCCCAAGCTGGTTTTGGTTAAAGTGTTTTCTTGCAGCAAGAGAAAACTAATTAGGACAACCTCAGAGGGACTATGTCCACCTCCATGATATACAGATATAACTAGATACATCTTCACTCCATCTCTAAAAAAGTCTTTGTGTTTCTGTCTCAGAGAAGAAATTTTACACGTTTCTCGTTTTCAGATTTCCACAATATTTTTTTAATATCACCCTAGGTCCATATCACATAGGCAAGTATTTACATCATTACAACTTTGTAGTATGTACAAGCACAATACTTGTAAAGTAAAAGAATAATAGCTCTGTCTGATCTTTATGTAACCATAATAATTTAATTAGTTGCTTTGGCTTATTAATCAAGTTAACACTACATGGCTCTCAAACTCTGGGCTCAGATTGGACCCTGTGCCTCTCAGTTCTTGTTCCACACAAATTTTCCTGTGGTGCTTCCTTTAACCACAGCACCTACTAAATGTGATTGAAATGACACAGCATAATCCAATGCTAAAGCTACAAACCACCAGGAGATAATGGCTTCTTCAGTGTCAACAGATATAAATAATGTTCTTCCTTCAAAACTTTTTAAATGGCCCTAAGCTCCCTTGTGCACCTACCACAGCATCCGAGACGCAGCATACACTTTCAGAACTGTGATCTGACTTTCTCAGTTTCTGCAGAATTCCCAGCAACATTTTTCCTTTATCTTGAACACACACTCCAATAAAAATTATGCATTTGCATGACATTTTCTGTTCTGTTACAATTAGTTACAGAATCTTGCCAATGTGTGTAAGTCAGATATAGGTGTCCTATTCAGGGACAAGCATTCTGAAAGCTCTTATTCTCTGCATAGTGGCCAGTAGTGGGTCTCTGTGTTGATCACTATCTGATGGATGAGGGAGGCTTCTCTAGTGAGATTTGATAGATGCATGAATCTGTGGGCATAACAGTAAGTCGTCGGGAGTTGGTTTAATACTATGTCCATATAGCAGAAATACTGTAGGCTCTCCCCTATGACCTGTGACCTGTCTAGCCCCAGGTTCCTAGACCTGGTATGAGTATAAGATATGGGCCACATAGTTTGTTAAATAATACTTTTATTTATTCTTTGACAATTTTATACATTGTATTTTGATCATATCTACCCCATCTCCTCTCAGACCCTCCGCTACCTTCCTAGCCCACTCTCCAACTTCATGTCATCTTTCTTTTTGTTTTTGTTAGAGCCCGTTTCCTAGAGTCCAATTTGTATTGCCCAAATACTCCGGCGTAGGTCCATTCCCTAGTGCACAGTCAATCTGCAAGGGATCACACTCTTAGAGAACCCTGACTCTCCCTCTCCCAGCAGTTATCAATTACCAGTAGCTACTCCACCTGACTGGGGGCGGGGCGCTACGTGCTCACCTCTCCCCTCCATTCTGAGATTTCTGTCTGGCTTGAGCTTTTGCAATGGGGTCATGTGCACATTTGCCCTGAGGTATCTGGAAAATATGGTTTCTTTATAGCTGTCCACCAACTCTGGAGTGTAGAAAATAAGAGACCACAGAGTTGTCAGCCCTAAATGGAACATCTGTATCACATCCTGGGCTCAGGAATCATGATGGCAGAGGGAGTAGAAATTGGAAATTATTTTTCTATATTTTATTAATCACTGTAATTCTCTTATTGTGCCTAATTTATAATTAAACTTATGATGACTATGAATGGATACAAAAATATAATATGCATACCATTAAGTACCATTCAAGTTTTTGGATATCTACGAAAGCCTTCAAACATATCTGACATGGATAAGAGGGCTTACCTTTAGTAATTACAACTCATCATTGCTAAGTGAATTCATCTGTGTCCACTTCAGTAGCTGAATATTTAGTATTAAACTAAATTTAGTATTAAACTAAGTCCCCACATTTGGAGAATTTACACAGTATTAAGCACAAAGAAAAATTTATACCAGAGAAAAAAGCACCATGTCAGATTATATTTCATATATAAATTAAGTATTAGAATTTTTGTTTAAAAGAATAAGCTCTAGATATTTCTCTAAGGAAATGGAACTTGAATTAACCTTTGAAAAATATGGGAAATAACAGTAAACGGCAAGGGATGTACTGGGAAAAAGTTGTGTTTGGAATTACTGCATATCACATCCACACTGGATCAAAGTGTGCACACTGAGAAACAGATTAAGAAGATAAAGCAAGACTGGGACCAGACTGGGAAAACCTTCCAGAGGGCTTTCTCTGGCAGGCCTTGAAAGAAATCAGTTTAGCTTTTTGACCTCGGAAGTGACATAACAGTTTTGTATGGGTCAAGAAAAGTAATTTATTATTCTACATGGTACGTTATTCCCAGGGACATAAATCATCAAGGAAGACTGCCTAAGTTATCTAGAAAACCAGTTTCATGACATTAAAACTAAGGTATCTGGTGTCTTTAGAACCTTTCCTTCCTCCAGATATAGACCCATGAGCCCACACGCATGCGTACACACAAACAACCATTTTCTCAATCATTCAAATTGTGTTACACTTTTTACAAATCATCTATTGATTACATTATCCAAGAAGGTAAATCCAGTCAATAAAGTGTCTTGGCTTAACATTTGCCTTAACTTGCTAATTTTTAAACCATATTAGCTTTTGATAAGCAAATATAAACTGATCTTTGCAGAAACCTTAAAAAATACCCTTCCCCAAATCCCAATAGAGCTGTTGGGATCAATAGTGTCTTTCACCTAACAAATAGCCCCCTAAATCATTTATTTGATATCTAATTTGATATCTATTTGATATCACATAAATTTCGTGACTACAAGAAAGAAGATTCTTAAGCAGATGTTGAAGAAAAATTGTCTTATTATAGTTCCTCAAACAAAATCTAGGGTACACTTACATTAAATCACATAGTTTTTACTATCATAGACAGTGTATTTGAAGGTTCTACATGCTTCAGTAAATGAAGAGAAAATTAATCACTATGCACTGAAAGGAGTGATTCTTAGGAGTTTCTTCTCTCCCAGCAGACCGGGGAAAGCCTACAATGAAAACATCTGCATTGAGATTCAGAAAGTATTGAAGACACAGAGAAAATGAAAAAGAAGCTCAGATGTATGCATATCAAAACCTGTCAAAGTAACTGAAGACATTTGGGTGTGGGAGATAGGGCATGGCCAGATCAAACATACTCCTAGAATAGACATAAGCCAACAGTTCTGAAGATGGAGTGTGTAGAATCACCGGACAGGAATAATGAACGTTTATCAAAGGAGGACATTATGACAAAGAGTAACTGAGGGGACAAAATTTATTAATAAAATAATGAACACTTTAAGAAATCAGGTCTTTATTCAGCAACAGTATAACTGAAAGGGATACTGCTCATGTGTGAAAACATGAAACCTGACTTTGAAAGTGAGTCAAGTTTCACATTTCCCAACAACACTGTCCATGTCGACAAGGCAGGAGCCACCTCTATTAATGACTGCTCTTATTGCTGTGACAAAATACCAGATAAAAGCAGCTGAAGGGTGGAAGCACTTATTATGGCTCACAGTTCATGTGCAGACCACCATGGAAGGCCTGGAGGTGGAAGAGTGAGGAAGCTAGTCTGTGTCTGTGGACCGGAGCAGAGAGAGACAGAGGCTGGTGCCATGCTTGCTCCTTTCTCCTTTTAATCCAGACTGGGGCCCCAGCCCAAGATATGGCGCCACTCACATTCTTAGTGAAATCTCTCTGGAAACACCTTCCTTCCCATCCACACCAAGAATGTGTCATCTAGGTTTCTCCAGATCCAGTCAGTTGACAGTGAAAATTGGCTCTCTCACTACCATTTGCACTTTATTTAAAGGGGTCTCAAAAAGTGATGCAAATTCTTTCACTTGAGTATAAATCCAACCACTCCATTCAAAGATCACAGTTAATTACTTCCAAATATTTTGAACAAGATGACTAAGGTATTTTGGTGAAGAATGGAAATACCTGACTTGTTCTGTCTCACTAGTATTCCTCCTGTTCCTTCATTTCTCTCAGTTTATATGGTACAAGTATTCTCAGGGTTTGTGTAATGAGTCACAACAAAATTAATTGTCTCCAGGCTGATGAGGTCACAAATTTTTCAGGGTTCTTGAGCAGTGCTTTCATAGCTGAATTTCTTCTCCAATTGTCATCTGCTCTGTTTGGAATCATATTTGAAAATGAACACTTTTGCATTTTGAGGTTTGCTTTTTTGTTGGGCATTTTCCATCAACAAAAAAGCAATACCTTATTCCTATTCTGTGAAGTAACAGAATGTAATTTCTGTACAACTCAGCAAGATTTAAAGTAAGTCACTGTAAATCACTAATATATTCATGATCAATCAATAAAATAAATATAAAATTATGAAATTATTATCTGGAAAAAAGTGGATTTGAGCTGGTAAGGTTGCATTGTCACTCAAAGTCATCGTCATGCAGCATCAGCCATAAGAGAAGCTGATATTTGATTGTACAAAGAGCCAACATTTTAAGACAAAGATACATATTATTTTCACAAAGAACAATTTTTTTTTCTAAGCTCCTGGTCCTCTGTTTCTGAGATGCAACATAGACATATTACTGTTGGGTAAATTGACAATTAGGAAGGAATTATTGGTAGTTTCATGCTTGAATGCATATGTATATAAACAGGAAAAAACTCTATCACTAGTTATAAGAAAGTTAAATTGTATGAATAAATGTCTCTTACATTTTCTCTTTATTTTACCTTCAGCTTATTTATGCTGAACAGAGTAAAAAATAGAAAATGCCTTCCTAAGGGCAATAAAATCATTCTACTTCCTAATAAATATTAACTCTATGATTATTTTTTGTACAGAGCAATCTCTTATTAAGACAAAATCTACATCAAGGGAGAATTCATTTTCTTTTCTTAGTAATAATTGCCCACACTGTGATTATTGTCTGAAGACAGAGAAAATAGTTTCATGCAAAAAACCTAAAAACCTAATGTTCTAGTCTTACTAAAAAAAAATACTAAAAACAAATATGTATGCATGAATTCATTCTTTCATTCAAAATCATTTATGGAAAAAGATATTTTATGCCTGACAGTGTACTAGATATTATGGGAAAAGAGGAACATAAGACAGTTTTTCTCATCAAAGACTCAGCAGTAGAATGTTTTTAGAAACAACAGAGACGCATGAACATTCTTATTCCCTGTAATGGTCATGGAGCGGTGGAGGTGGTGGGATGTAGAACAGTACCTAACACAAACTCAGGAAAAAGGGAGTTTAACTGATATTGAGTTGAGTTTTAAAGGATGAGGACTTTGGAGACAGTGAAGTTAAAGAAAGGAACTGATTCACGACAGAATTAAAATCCATAGGATTTTACTTTAAGATGAAAGAGCCACAAACCAAAGAATACCGGTAGCCAATGGAAGAAGGCAAGCTCTGCATTTTCTTCTCACAGGTGGGGAACCAACTCTTCCAGCGAAGAAAAGAATAAACCTCTGCTTTACTAAACTAATTTTAGGCGTCTGACCTCTAGAAACATAAGAGCATGAAACTTGTGTTGTTTAGGCTACTAAATTTTTGTTCAGTTGTTTCAATAGCAGGAAACTAACCCACAGGTAAGGGGTAGTGAGAATTTTAAAAAGAAAAACTACTTGAGCAATACCAAGAACTAAAAGAAAGCTCTCGGGAGCTAGAGGAATAGTTACTGGTTAATAGCACAGGCTGCTCTTGCAGAGAACCTGAGTTTGGTTCCAAGAACCCACATGGTGGCTAATAACCATTTATAACTCCAGTTCCAGAGGATTTGACACCCTCTTCTGACATCCATAAATTGCATGACATGAGTGTACTTACATACATGCAGGCAATACATTCATACACATAAAATAAAAATATTTTTTAAAAAGAGAAAGTGCTTTCAGTGGTGACAGAAAGATAGTGAGGTAAGAACTAGGGAGAATCAGAAAGGAATAAACAAAGAATTTTAAGAATGTAGAACTCAGGAGTAGGACATGGCAGTCTATCAATAATTTTTATAAATGGGAAATATTCATTGGATTTAGCAATAAAGGAGTCTTTGAAAAAACTAGGGTAGCTTTCTGAAGTGGATTGAACAAAGATATGGAAGTAAATCTATCCAGTGCAAACCTTTTACATGTGGCTACTGCTTCTTAATGATGCTAATATAAATTTATGAAACATGAGAAAATATGACTCAATTATTGACAAATGATAATCATCAAACGTGTCTGTCTGGCTTCTCCAGGGAAATAGAACAAAAAATAGTTGTGTGTGTGTGTGTGTGTGTGTGTGTGCGTGTGTGTGTGTGTGTGTGTTCTATACTATTTATATATTCCAGTACTTACAAATTCTATCAATTTATTGGGGATATATATATATAAAGATTATTATATTGGCCAATGTGACTACAGAGGCTGAAACTTCCTGTGACCTGTTTTTGCAAGCTATAGACCCAGGAGTATAACATAAATGGTACAGATTTCCACATAAGTCTTAATGCCTAAGAACCAGGAGAACCAAGAGTAGAAGACCAATATCCTAGGGCAACAACCAGAAAGAGCCACCTGCTCCACCTTTTCATTCAATTCAGAGACTCAGTGAATTTGATGAAGGCCGCTCACCTTGGGGAAGGCCATACTCTTTACTCAGTTCACCAACTCAAATACTGATCTCTTCTGGAAAGATATTCACAGACACATCCAGAGATAATTGAATGTATAACCAGATATCTGACATCCCATGACCTAGGCAAGTTGGCCTTAGAAACTATTACAAGGAAAAGTCTGCATATGTAGTCAATGCTATAGGACAGCAGGTGGGCCTCAGATTGTACATGGAAGGAAAGGAGAGAAGGAAGGAGGGAGGGAGGGAGGGAGGGGGAAGGGAGAGAGGGACGGAGGGAGGCTGGGAGGGAGGGGGGAGAGGCAATCAATACTTCGTTTATGGCTTCATTCTATGGGGGTTTTTAGCAGTAGGAAAATAAACAGAATTTACTAGTCAGAAGGTATATGATGGTGAAGAACCAAGGACCTATACTGAAATGATGGAGTAAACTAGTTCAGACTGAAAAATCCCCCAGCAGATTAGGAGTAGCCGTTCTATTTTTTAATACAAATATCAAATGCTTCTCATCTGATGCTGTAGTCTGGAGCTGTACTGGTGATATGCCCAGTCCCAGCACCAGTGTCTGACAAAAGCAGCTCCTTGAGAGTCATATCTGGCCTAGGGTTGGAAATTTTCTAGGCATATTTTAACTTTCACAATACTGGTGGGTTTTTTCTGTTCTCTCGTTCTACAGTGTGGGTCCCAGGTTTGGGGCCCAGGTCATCGGGCTTGGTGGTAGGTGGCTTCACCATCTGAGCCACCTTCCTGGCCTCAGGTTCTGGTTTCTAAATTCCATGTCCAGAGGAAAGAGTTAGGATTCTGTGGAAATAACTGATCCTAGGGCTGGTACCAACAAAACACAAAGGATGCCTAGAGTATTTGCAGCAGTCAATCATATGAAAAAGAACTACCAAGGAATTTGTCAATAAATATGGGACATAAATATCAAAAGCACTCCAGAACTTGCCTACAGGAGTTTCCAATGACCAAACTAGGCCCATTCAACTGGAAAAATTACAACAAAATCGGGCTATTATTACCTGGTAACCCAAAGTAAAAATAATTATCTCAGTCCATACTAATAAACATCAATTATTGAATAAAAAGCTAGTGAAAAAATATAAATCTTTCCAGATAATACATATAATTAGTCCCTCCCCAATAAAAGAAGCCTAACCCCCAAGTTCCCCTTCCCACACCATAGACACACGCTGGGTGAGGGCGACCTTAGTGGATAACTTTCAAAGTATAAAGGGAAAGAGGGAAGTTGGTACCTTATAGTTCGGAAGCTTGGCAGGATCACCTTACCCTAGTGGTTAATATCACCAATGGTATTTATGCCATAATATCAATATTTATGCCACAATGAGGATAAAGTTAAAAGGAGCAGAAAATTCAACTGAAGGATGTCCTAAAAATATTGGAGGGGATGAACAGATGGCTAAGTAATTAAGAGTACTTACTGACCAATTCTAGGACCACAGTTCAAAGCCCAGTACCCATGTCAGATGGGGTTGACACTTTTAACTCTTGCTCCAAAAGATCCAGTGCACTCTTTTGTCCACATGTGCACACACACACACACACACACACACACACACACACACACGACTAGAACTCTTCAAAACTATCAAAAGAATGGAAAACAAGAAAAGATTAAGAAACGGCAGCAGATTAAAGACAGGATTCTAAAAATACAATACAGAGTCTTGCATGGAACCTAAAAGCAAAATATTAGTGTAAAAGCTGATGAAACCCTAGTACATTCTGAACCTTTTTGAATAATAAGGCACCAATGTTAAGTTCTTAGTGTTAAGAAGTTAACTATGGCTGGGCATGATGACACACACCTTTAATCCCAGCATTCAGGAGACAGAAGCAAGCAGATTTCTGTGAGATGGATGCCGGCTGGAGCAGCAGAGAGACCCTGTCTCAATCAATCAATTAATCAATCAATAAACAAATGATGGTGATACAACTCATAAACAAGAAAACCTGAGTAAAATATATATACAGAATGTCTGTTATCTTACTATATTTCTGTAAGTCCACAATTCTTCCAGAGTAAATTTTGTTTACTTAAAAGAAAAAGTTAACTAGAAAGAAAGACTTTGTTGTTGTTACTGGTTTTATTCCATAAAAAGATGTTTATTGTTTTGTACAATAGTTGAGGTAAAGTATTTTTATAAATGTTTGATAAATTTCATAGTATAAATGTATAGCTTTGAAAAAAGAATGCTTTTAGACTAGAAAGTTTTTAAATACAGCTTTTAACATTTGAAATAGTGAAATACAATGACAGCTGTGAGTAGTTTTTTTCATCTCTCCAGTCCTGCCTTAGCTTTTAATGATTCTTAACACTCTTATTTCAAATAACCACTCAGAAGGGAAAGCTCTGTCCATCCCCTCCCCTTGACCACATAGCCTCATCACATGATGTCATATGACTTCACTTTTACTCAGCAAATTCTCTTTTTACTTGTCCTCCCTCATAAGTTTCCTACAAGCTCTCTGTAGCTCTGGTGGGGTTATTAATAAACACTCTTATTTAGTTAAGTGTACTTCCTCACAATGAAATTCTACTTTATATCCACTGAAGTAACTAAAATTAAAACTCACTATAACAAATATTGAGTGTCTAACTTGGAACTTATATATTATTGAGACCATAAAGGTACAATAATGTAGAAAACCAATAGACAATTTCTCATAAAGCTGAAAATGCACCTATATCAGAACCCAGAAATTTCAGATAAAAATTATGAAAGTATAAGTCTTCAAAAAGACAACTTAGGCATAACTCTTTAGCACAGAGGACAAAGCTACAAGCATGAAACTTATTTCAAAATGTACTAG
The DNA here is from genome assembly GCA_035773235.1 of Eospalax fontanierii. Classification (NCBI taxonomy): domain Eukaryota; kingdom Metazoa; phylum Chordata; class Mammalia; order Rodentia; family Spalacidae; genus Eospalax; species Eospalax fontanierii. The sequence goes on from CM069539.1 coordinate 12,110,849, forward strand.
AAAGTCAGAGCATTAAAAACAGTACAGTATTAGCAGAGAACACACAAATATACATAGGAGGGAGAGAGACAGAGAGAGACAGAGAGAGAGAGAGAGAGAGAGAGAGAGAGAGAGAGAGAGAGAGATCAGCACAAAAGAATAAAGAGCACAGAAATCAACCTACACATTCATGGTCAACTGATTTTTGACAAAGGTATCAAGATCTCACAATGGGGAAAGGACTCTTCAATAAACAGCATTGGAAAAATTCAATATCCTCATACAAAATAATGAAATTGGGTCTTCATTTCATTCCTATATAAATATTCACTCTAAAAATGGCTTGAAGACTTAAAAATATGACTAAAACTATAAAACTATTAAATAAAACAGGATTAAAATCTCTAAAACCTTGTTCTGATTATTTTATGCCCAAATCACAGACATCAAAACCAAAAACAGATAAAGGTGATTGTGCCCAATTAACGCACCCCTGTGTAGAAAAGAAAAATTTTTAAAGTACAAACTTGGTGTGCAGTGGAAGAAGATAGATTTGTAAACCGCCATCTGCTAAGAAGTCAACATCCAAAATCTGTAAGGAATTTCTGTAACTCAAAATGAGAAAACAGATCACAATTTAAGATGGGCAAAGGACATAAAGAGACATTTCTAAAAGAAGACACAGATGTGGCTGAACTGGTCAGCATATGGAGAAAAAAAATGTTTGTTTGACATTTTTAATCAACAAGGAAGTATACATTAAAACCACAGTGAGAAATCACCTGGTAGAATGGTCACCAAAAAATGTCCAAAAACACTTTGACAAGTGCTGGCAAAGACATAAAGAACCCTAGAACCCTTGACATACTGTTAGGGAGGATGTAAACTTGCTAAGGTATTATGGAAAATGTAGAGTTTCCTTTAAATTTCTAAAATTAAACTAGTGGGCTACATAAGCCAGACAATCCAGGTTGGGTTCTTCAAACCCACAGTAGAAAGGGAGAACCAACTTCAGAAAGTTGTCCTTTGACCTCCACATGCATGCTATGTCATGTGTGCACACACATAGTCATAAACACACAATAGTAAACAACAAAATATTTAATTGATAAAACTAGTGTCACCCAGCAATCCTACATCTGAGTATAGCCAAAAGAATTAAAATAATACACTAAAAAGATATCTGCACTCCCATACACATTGAAATATTATTCCTAAGAGTTAAGATATGCATCAAACAAAGATGTGAAGTCAACACTGTATGAACATATAAAGAGATCACAGTATGCATATACAACAGAGAACAACACAACCCTAACAAAAGAAAATTATCAAATGGTATCACTTATCTATAAAATCTAAAATATTCATAAAAGCATAGAGTCAAATACTGGCTTCTAAGGGTCCAAAAAGGGCTGATAGCTGGGGAAATGTTAACCAAAGGTTATAAAATAGGTTTAAAAGATCTTTTGTACAACGTGGCAACTAGAGTTAGTAAAAATTTATTATATGCATGAATGTTAAGAGAGTAGATTTTAAGTGTTCTCATCACAAATAAATGGGAAGAATGTAAATCAAATATATTCATTATATATTTATTCATAACAGTTAAAGATTTCAAATCACTTAAATATTCACGAATAAGTGAATGGATATGTAAACCATGGCCTATTTATACACCATAATGATACTTTCATTTAAGTAGACTAATAATATACACATGAACAAACTTCATAGTTGTTATGTTGAATGAAATTCACACATCAAAACCAGCACATCCCATTCACATGAAGCCCAAGAAGCCAAACTAATCTATAATGACAGAATTCAGACAACCAGTGTTAGAACTTTGGAGACAGGAAGGGAGATTTAACTAGAAGTAGATGTGGTGGTTTGAATGAGAATGTCCCCCATAGGCTCCAAGTATTTGGGCATTTTGCCTCCAGTTGGCGGCCATTTGCAGGAGGGTGGGGGTCTTGGAAGGTGTGGCCATGCTTCAGGAAACAGGTCACTAAGGTCAGGCTTAGTTCTTAAGCCTTGCTGGATCTCCACACACTATGCTTCTTGCATCTACTCTAGCCATATCTGCTACCATACCTGCTGCCATACTTCCCCACCATGATGGATTCTTGCCCCTTTAGAACCATAAACTAAATCAACTCTTCCTTTTATAAGTTCCCTTGGTCAGTGTTTCTATCACAGCAACCGAAAAGTGACTAATACAGTGGACTTTGGGTGACACAAAGGAACTTTCTAATTGCTAATAACATCTCATGTCTTCACTTGAATGTGAGATACACAGATAAATTTTTCAGAATTTATCACACTGAAAACTTACCTGAGCAAAACTTGCAAAAACTTGATGAGAAAAGCACTAATTTCTGCCTTAACTGGTACATACTTGATGCTTTATATAGTACCCGAAGCTACAGCCCAGTGAGGAGCCTAGTCACAGGGAATCGACAATCCATGTTGATTTTAGTAGGCATTTGTGCATAATGGTTGGACACCAGGTTCTAAGTTCTTTAGGTACACAGTCATTCTAATCCTGTAAGATCTTTCAACTGTATATGAGCATGGCCTACTGAACCTTTCACCCATGGAAGACAAGGGTGGGGAAAGGTACCAGATGTAGAAAATTATCCTTAGCCTAATAGATATCTTATTAAAATAGAAGACATGGGGCTGGAGAGATGGATCAGTGGTTAAGGGCACTGGCTACTCTTGCAGAGGACCCAGGTTCTATTCTCAGCACCCATATGATTGATTGCTGACAACCATCTTTATCTCCAGTTCCAGGGAATCTAATGTTCTCTTCTCACCTCCTCAGGCATTGTACATATGTGGTGCACTTACATACATGTAGGCAAGACACTCCTACATATAAAATAACAATAAATAAAAACAATTTAAAAATAAAAGAGGAGGCATAAAGAAAAGGAAATAAGAGAAATGATGAGATCTTGAGGAAAGAAACCATATTCTTTGCTACACGTGCACATATACAATATCCAAACAATAATCTGGGGTACTTGTGCAACAATTGCAAAAACCCAAATATTACCTAACAACAAAAAACAATCATCCATATCTACTAAAATAGCTCATCTGGGAATAAGATAAAATCTGAGTGCTTTTCTTTAATGTTTCTGAAGCCTGTAAGCTTTGTATTGCTGCGTGTTCATTTCTTCTTTATACAGCACTGTCAGTACCAATAACAAAATTAAAATTAACTGACTGCCTGCTCTGATAGACCACACAAATAGTCATCTACTTACAATTTAGCCCCATCTTGTGGTAGGCTATGCACTGTTACTAAAGCCTCCCACTGTCCTACTGTGTTTTTGAAACTGTAGGCATAAATGATTCTGTCCCTAGTTATGCTCAGGCCAAAAGTTAAGTAGGTCAGAGGAAGACATAGCCAGTGAGGAAATGGCTTCCTTCTCCTTCACTACACAATACCGACTCTGAGAGAAGTTTGTCAAGCACTTTGGATTCCTCAAACAGCACAGTTGTTGTCTCGGAAGGCCAGTGCTAAATAAAACGAGTCTTCCTGTGTCTCTCCTCCTCTGCCCCAGCAAACCGAAAGCACGAGAGCTTATAAGCTATCTTTGGAACCTAGAGGGGAAAAGTCAAATTACTTCAAAAGAATGGGATGATGCTCTTCTACTGTCTCTACCACCAAGATAATTTTGGAGCAGATGACAGCTTGCAAAGCTATTGAGGAAGACATTTTAGCAAAGATTCATGCTGATCAGTGACATTCAGTCAAATTATGAAACTGGAATTTATCTCTTTGATTTCCTTTTTAACATTCAAAATTATGCGAGGAAATACATTTTGACTGCCTTTTGCCATCAAAGCACTACAGTTTTTGGAAGTGCCATTTAGAAAAGTCTTTAGCTTGACCTTTCAGTGCCAAACGAAAACTGTTCTAAGTTATCCAAAATCGGTATTTATTTCTGTCTAATTTAGTTACCCAGTCATAATATGATCCCAAATGCCATAATCATTCATAAAGAATGATCAGACAGAATGTCTGAGACAAGCTGAGTTTCATTAGGTTGGATGCTTCAGTAATCCACAAAAATACTTATATCAGGATTTGTATCAAAGCAGCCTGTAAATTAATCATGAAAAATAAGCATGAATCATAAACACATTTAAGTATTATTGAAAGTATTTGACTTGTCAAACCATTGGCAAATAATATTAAGACTCAGGAACACTTTTCAGATACTATAATCTTTAGAAGAAAGAATATTCAGATAAAGCAAATGCAAAATACTTACAAAAAAATAGCTGCTTCCTTTCTTGACTCAATAAAAAAGGTTCCTGAAATACCATATTTTAATGGTTAATATTTTCAATTTGAATTAAATTATATGTTTAGTCGCATATCTTCACAGATGTTGGTTTCTAATATTTTTATAATATTCTGATTCTTTGAGAATTTCATATAATGTATTTTGATCATACTCAGACCCTTTTTCCCATCTCTACCCACACCCTACTACTCTCCCCAAGACTTCATGTCTGCTACTATAATTCTTCTTTCTTAAAAAGTCTGTTGAGCGGGGTGTGGTGGTACATGCCTTTAATCCCAGCACTTGGGAGGCAGAAGCAGGTGAGCACCTGTGAGTTCCAAGACAGCAGGGGCTACAGGGAAACACTGTCTCAAAAAAGCATATTGACTCTAATTTGTGCTCCCCAAATGTTCGTGTGGTTCAATGGCTCTACCAGATACCACAGGCTAGCAAATAAACAGCCAAATGCCAAGAACAGGCTCCCTCGTTTAGAGTTGTTGGTCAGGGATGTACCATAGATCCTCAAAAAATATCAGCTATTGCCATTGCTCTTGGTTACCCTACAGATCTTGGCAGTAAGACCCAGTTGCTGAAAACACTGCATACATAAGACACAGAACAAACAAGGAGACGCCAAGCTGTTTCTTACCTCAAAGCTTCATCTCTGCTAGCTAGCTTTCAGACTCCTGGAAGGTGTCATGCAAGCTACTGGAAGAGAACAATGATCATCATCCTTACCCGGCTGTGAGCTTGCTAAGCTACAATAATGCTGGGCTGGCAAGATATGCCCACTGGTGCAATAGGGGCATGAATCTTAGAAGAGTAAGTGGCCATCTTCTGATTGGATTTAAGGCCATGCTCTCTTCACAAGACGAACTCCATTCCTGGCATTGCTATCAGGTCAAGAACCTGTGGCTAGACAGGTCACAGGCCATGCAAGAGAACCTATTATTATTCTGCTAAATAGACACATTATTGAACTGACTCCCAATCACTTGTTACTATGCCCATAGATTAGTACATCTCTCAACTCTCACCAGAGAAGCTTCTTCTTGTAGCAGATGGTGATTAACACAGAGACCTAAACGCAGAGAATGAGTGACTGTGGAATACTTAGCTCTAAATGAGACACATGTATTACAACCTCTCCTCCCAAAGCTCTGAGATTATCGTGGAAGAGGGGGAGGAAAGATGTAAAAAGCCAGAGGTGATACATGAACACAAGGAAACCAAGTTGTCTGGACACAACATGGAAGTTGCATATATGTACCCACAGCACTTGTGACAGGATGCATAAGATCTGTGTGACCCACGCCAGACAAAAACTCAGCACAGATGGGAGAAGTAGACAAAAACCCCAGTCTTAGTGGAGGATCTATTGGAAATGGATACTTGCTGGGAGAGGGAGGGTCAGTGTTCTTTGAGAGTGTGATGCCTGGTAGGTTGGTGAGACTCCAGAGGATGAACCCACACCCAATATTTTTAAAACAGTGTTTCATGTAGGCCAGATTGGCTACAAACTCCTTATGAATCTAAAGATGACCTGGAACTTCTGATCATCTAGTCACTGCATTGTGGGTGCTGGGATTAAAGATGTAATCCAGTGTATGCGGGACTAGGAATTGAACCCAGGGCTTCATGCATGCTAACCAAGCACTCTCCCAACAGAACTACATCACAGGCTTATTTCTACCTTTAAGTTAGCCTATAAATACAAACTACACAAAATTTATAAGTAGCAATTGCCTTTCATTGAATGATGTAATTAAGTTCCTTCTATGTGTGTGCTAGAGTCTTGTTGTGGACCTCCATTTAGCAAATAAGGATAATGCAAACAACTTTCACTCTCCCCACACATGTAATAAAATCCCTGTGCCCTGTGTGTTGCTTCCCTCTCTCTTTGCTCCTCTGATCTTTTCTTTCTCCTCATCTCTTTTCCCTGTTTCTCCTTCTTTTCTTTTAGTCACACGTGGTAAAGGCTCAGTACGTTATGTTTCTTTTATTTCCCTTATTCCATATCTCTGCTTCTCTTTAGGCTCCTCTGTCCCTCTTATTGGCTGCCTCGAATACAAAGTTAATACAATAAGTAAATTTTGTGTGCCTGTATAACTGATTCTGTATTAATAGTAACATAAAGAGTGGCTTCCTGTGGAAAAATGTTCCAACACAGGGTCTGTGCTTACAGAGTATCTCAAACAGCTTAAAATTCTATCTAAATATCCATATTTATTATTTTGGCAGTTATCTTCTATAAATGCTGCTCTCAATGCTGAATTTTTAAATACCGAGCTATTCTATTAAGACTAGTAAAAATACATGGATAAGTTTCTGCAAGCCCTGATCACCTTTCAACAGATCAGCTAATGTATATCTAACCCTGTGTGGTGATACTTATATTTTAAAACATCTTGTGTGTGCGTGTGTGTGTGTGTGTGTGTGTGTGTGTGTGTGTATGTTTTACAGAGTCATTACTCTTGAATTCACAGCCAAGGGTCTATATGCCTGGGGAAAATTTATCATAGATACACAAGTACATATATAAGGCATATGCAATGATCTGGTGATTTGCTGAGCGTGCTTTAGAACTACACTTGGCAGTGTTTTATATATGGAAATCACCAAAGAAAACCTGAAAAACAGGCAACACCCCCCCAAATAAGACACCTGCTTAAAGTGTGAGTGTTGAAGCAAGATGTAGAACACTGTGTGGTTTAACTGCAGCAGCAAGCACGCACCAGGCGGCTCCTGGTTCTGCGTGTGTCAGCCAGAGACCTTCAAAGTGTTATAGGTATAAGCACTTTGGAGGACACAAAGTATTAGTAGTGATGTTTGCAGAGGAAAAACCAGTGACTAAGACGGATCAGCTGCACTATCATTACATGCAGTGCTATGGCTAGTAAAACATGCTCACATATAAAAACTTTAGGATCACACTTTATAGGGAAAATGAAAATGCAAAACCAAGGAGAGAGAAGAATTATGAATCCTCTCTGCTTCTTAAAGAATACTTGGCACATGTATTTTGTAGTTGAACGATCATCCCCACATTTAAAAGACTGTTATATCAGTTATGCTCAAAACTCTGCAGGTGAAACTACAGCTGTTATAAAAATTTAAATCATTTTTATTAATTATAATATGGGGTGCTGGGGGTGTATGTCACAGAACACACAGGAGCAGAGGTCAGAGGACAACTTTTAGGAATTGGTTCTCTCCTTCCACCTGTACATTGATTGGTTCTGCAAATCAAACTCAGATCATCAGGCTTGCATTAGAAGCCCCTTTATTCTCTGAGCCATCTTGCTGGCCCTGAATACCAACTTAAAAATGAAGAAAGGGACACAAAGTTGTTGAAAACTTTTAGGTGGTCTAGCACCGAAGATGAATAATGAGCCTGACTTTGAGGTGGAAGTGTTAGAAGAGTTGCATGACATGGGACAAATCAGTTACATTCTCAATCTCCCTCTCCCTCTCTTTTCCTCTCTTAGTTTCTATATAACGTGGGAGTAAAAATTCTATCTGGAGGAATTATTCTTATAAATTAACTGACATAATAGAAGAAAATTACATATAAAAATTATATTTGAATTACAATTAATATAGTATCTGTATTCAAATGTGACTGAAATCCAGTATTAATGATTATAGAGCTGGTTTTCCTTATTAGTAAGGAATACAAGAAGTCCTTAATGACTGAAAGAAAAGGGATACTTTATAAACAAGAGTTACTGTCTAGAAGCTGCAAGTCCTGCTGGGGAGTTACCCCATCTCCCACTGCTCACTGGGCTTCTCTCCAACACATTCCTGTGAAAAATGATGTTTTGCTGGGCAAAGAGTAAACCTTCTAAAATGTAAATGAAGACAAATCTGTGGCTATTTTTAGCAAACAATAAGCTGATGGCATGTAATTAATTGTACCCAGTAATAAAGAGGTGCTTTGTAGCTTAACACATTCAAAGCCAGTCGCTTCTGCCGTCAGGGAAGACAGTCACCTATTCCCTTCTGGCACATGCAAAATCGACCTCACGTCTGCTCTGTGTCCGCATTACGCATCTAAACACCCTTGCAGACATGAGCGATCAACAATGGAATAAAGGCTGGCGACAGGCTGATCTAGCTGCCTGCCTGCAGATATGAACACTGCTCAGCCAAGAAATCCGGAGCAGTGTGGTGCATTGCAATGATGCTTCCCAGTCCCAGAACCCTGAGTGCTGCTTCGCTTTGTTCTTGCCTTTTTTCTCTGGAATCTCCTTAAACTGCACCTGTTCCCACCACAGAAATTCAGCGGTATGCTAATGATCTAGTTAAACGTAACCCTGAATGTAACTAAGGGACATAGATAACAACTATTACAAAACTAAGCAGTCTTCTGTCAGGGTGCACATGGTAGTTTATTGATGCCAGATTTGGGTTCAGTTTATTAAAGAAGCAGACCAAATAAGAGCTCTGCCCATAAATGACTCTGGACTCTGCCAGTCCCATGGTTTATGTGTAAAGAAACAAACTCAATGCTCATAGCTAATCGTGATGGATAATAACTACTGTGAAAGTGTATTCAAAATTCTGAAAATCTCATTTTCACAATATTCGTCCTATCATCTCTAGGCCTTGGTCTTTTACTGGCACATATTTGAGCATCACGTTAACCGGATATGGGTTAATTCAAAGCCTTTCTGCATGGGGTTTCAATGCTGTGTTTATTTTCCCTAAACAGATAAGGAGCTGTAGCACAAAGAGATTAGAGGGAATGTTCTAAGGTTGAATTGACTGTGATTAATAGAACCAAAACTCTGACCACTTCGGTCATCCTTCAATTTTGTTTTCTACCCGGGAGATACCCAGCCTCTTTTCCACATCATCACTACACAAAAGGCTCAAAACACAGGTGTTAAGAAAGTCAATCAAACAACCACAGAACCAGATCACACTAACTTTGCCACTGCTTCAAATATCTAAGCCACTGATATCAGGAAGTCATACTACTGCTCCTCTCTGTACAGATCAAAACCGGAAAAGGGCAACAGCAGTGAGACCATCTGTGTGCTAAGAAACAATGGTTTGTGAGTCAAAAAGCTCAGACTGAGGGAGAAGGTAGGGAGCTCCGTGCATGTTAAACAATTGCCTGGCTCCTAAATGCATCAGAAAAATTATCCTTTTCAAAATGAAAATTTTAAACTGAGCGTGGTGTCACATCTTGTAATCCCAGCACTTGGGAGTTAGACAGAGGAGGACAGCCTCTGCCACATAGCTAATCTGAGGCCAGCCTGGGCTCTATGGCACTAAGCCCCCAAAATAAATAGAGTAAGAGAAACATCTTACAAATGACAACAAAGCAGGGTGGAGCGAGCATTCGGTTTATACTTGTCTATTCTCAGGCCCACCTCCACGTCTACCTCCCTGTCAGTGGTACTGTAAGTTCTAGTCGCTGTCCCCAAAGCACCCAGAATATATCAGCCCTTTGGAAAGTGCTCGAAGTGTGTTTACACTTGAATTCCCCAAGTTCTCCAGAGAAACCACTAATGTCGCTGCCAAAACTGAGGCACAGCTTGCTCGCCCAGGTTTTACTCAGACCTTTGTGAGCATCTACCAAAAGTCTTCTCTCCTTGGAGTCTGACCATGAAGCCAAGCACAATAGGCAAAATAAGTCACTCCATTCTGGCTTCCTGCTTTGCCTGCCATAAGTGTATCCTCACAGCAGGAACTTATGACCAGATAAGTATACTCACCAAAGGATTATCTCAACATGGTGTGTTCCATGGCGCCATCTGATGCTCTCAATAAGCTCTAATCCCAGCACCTTGGTTGGTTCACTTTCAAGAACTACTCCACATACATTTATCCCATGTGAGTGTCCCATGTATAGCAAGCTCCACATCGTGAGAATAGAGCCATTCTCAGATGTAACATTATCATTATTTCCTACAGTGGAATCATGATCTTTCTGCCTAACATGCTCATAAAACAGTAGAGATTCAATAGAGATCCCAAAAGCTAACCTTATATAATTAGGAAAGAATGATAAGATTGTATATGAAGACATCTGGGATGAAGTCATTTTATCTTCAACTGTCTTAAATTGGTCTGTGCAACAGTATTTTCAACTTCTTCATTTGATGAATGCATGTTTTTCTGATGTTCATAGTGACCAGAGGAAATGAAAACTAGGTCCCTTCATTAGGGATCAGAAACAAGAATCTACATGAGAGACAGTACTGAGTCCAGGGAGGCTGTGAGGACCAGGCAGAAGCATATTTTCATGAGACAGGTTGGTGGGTATTTCCTTATGTAAGAGGAACCCTTAGAGAAAATAATAAAAAGGACCAAGATGGGGTCTGAGGCTCACTATGCCAACACTAGAAATCATAAGAAAGAACATAGCATTGAAACATAGCTTCTAGATCTGTCATATAAAGACAACGTTAATAATTAATTTACTGAATGTATACTTTGTGCCAGAACTTGTCCCAAATCTGCTATATAATTATTTACTGAATAAGCAAAATGAGTTTTGTAAACCAAGCTTTACTATCCTCAAATCAATAATTAGAAGTCAAAGTTAGAAAGTAGAATGTGATTGCCAGCTCTGGGAAGTTTGTTTTAGAGTTTGTTTGCTTATTCTGTGTTGGTTTTTTGTTTAGTTTTGGTTTTGTTTTAGTGACTATCATACACGAGTATAGCCTTTACATCATTTGCATCCCTCTTAGTCCCCCTCCAGCTCCAGTCATGACCCCCCAATTTCCTCTAAATTTCTTGTCCCCATGTTTGATAATCATTGTTACCTACACATGCATGCATTTATAGATATACACACACAATACATTAGTCCAGTTAGTGGTGCTCCTGTATTTCTGTGTTTAGGACTGCCCACTTGGAACTGGATAGCCTCTCAGGGAGATAGACTCTGAAGAAAACTATTCTTTCTCCCTTGGCATGCGTTGATGACCTGTAGTTCTTCAGGTAGGACCCCTTGAAATTTTCCCCATCCACCCTGGAACATCAAGTAGTTTTGTTATTATGTGAAGATCTTGTTAGATTATCATACTGTGGGGATTTCATTGGCGCAGCTTCCCCATCAGGCCTAGCTGGCATTAACTCACACCCGGTGTCTTGTCCCTCTGCCTCTTAAACTCTTTCCACACCCTCTTCTGTGATGTTCCCTGAGCCTTAGGTATAGAGGTTGCACTATAGATGTGTCGCTTAGGGCACAGACACTTATTCTCTGTGCTTGATCAGTTTTGGAACTTCATAAAATAGTCTCCATATGTTGCAAAAAGAAGCTTCTTTGATGAATGATTAGAGATACACTTGTCTGAAATATAAGGATATGTACTTAGAATACAGCAAGAAATTACATTGATCTAGATGAATGACAGGTTTTTCTCTAGGGTCTCCAGTCACGGGTCCTTGGCTATGTTCACAGTCCCAGCATAATTTCTCTCCCATTGAATGGGCCTTAAGTCCAATTAGACAGATGTTAACAGCATCAAAATAAAAATGCCAGTACTCCATCAATAGAGATTATTTGCTGGGCCAGTCATTGTTGTGGCTTGTAGGCTTTATAGATGGATAGGTCATTGGTTGGTATCAGAAAATACTATGCAAGATACCAAATTAGTCTTCCAGGTCAGTTCAAGCTCAGTTGCTCCAACTCCTGTGTCAAAAGTACGTCACTTCTTCAGCAAAATAGTCTTGCCTTCAAGTTCTGGGAGGCAGTCACAGACTACGGCAACAGTGTTTATGGGGAGTCTCTTGGTAAATACAAATGCTATCAAAAGTTTTCATCTTAAAACCCATTTCGGTTTCTCATTGCAGTTGGTTACAATCCAGGCTTCCCCGGACCATACCAATTCTAGTCTGCCTTCTTCACAAACACTATCCCGCACCCTCCAGCCTGTTCCCACATCTTTCATTCCAGGTCTACAATCCTGGCTTCCTGGCTGATGTCAAAACATGGAAAGTTTGCTCAAAAGCATACAGACTCATCTCTAAAACCTCCTGTGCCCGTCTCATAGGTGTTTGTGTAGCCAGCTTGCACACCTCGTCCTGATTTCTATCCAAATATATTCTTTTTAAAGAGATCTTTTGTTTCACAAAACGTAAAGGCATAAAAGCCCCTTCTTCTTTTAATGCTGAACATCACTTTAAGTTCCTTAAATTTTACGGTTGTCATCATCCCGTGAAAATGTGCCTCGAATTGTGAAAGCACGAATGTGTTTATTTTTTGCTTCTAGTTCACTGCTTCTCTCCTCAATTTTGTCTCTAGACCTAGAACAGTGCTCAGAATATACTAAGGTTTTTTTGCATTTGGTTGACTGGATAAATGAGTTTGTCCATATGTGTTTACTTTACAATCTGGTTTGGGAGGAGTCATCTGTACTCAACACTTAAGTGACTGAAAACTTTTGTCCATGTCTGGTGAAGGAAAGAGAGACTTCTGACCCCTGACTGGAGAAGACAGGAATGAATCCTGGCTCCTCCAGTTATCTGTCCTTGCAACAGCTACTTAACCTCCCATAGTCTCAGCTTCTCTTTATCAAATGTAGCCCTGAGTACTTCAATGACCTGTTTATAATGATTAAGTAAGATTATCTACATAATACCTGAAAACAGATATAGTCGTGTCCATTTCTGTCGTGTCTCACCACTCAGGGCCAGCCCGAGTGAACTTTGGGGGGCCAGCCCGAGAGACTGGGGGTGAGTAGCTGCAGAATCAAGCCACAGACTCCGGGAGTTGGACAGGAAGCAGCCCAAGCACGTGGCACTGCAAACTCACGTGGCACTGCAAACTCGCGTGGCACTGCAAACTCGCGTGGCACTGCATACTCGCGTGGCACTGCAAACTCGCGTGGCACTGCAAACTCGCGTGGCACTGCATACTCGCGTGGCACTGCAAACTCCTTTATTGAATAGGTGCACAAGCTCTTATAGGCCTGGATAGCCAATGACCTTATGGGTGGGGTCCCAAATACAGCCAATAGTAAGTTTGTCCCCAGGTAGGCAGGTTCTTTCCAGGAGCTGGTCTCACAACTATCCAGAGCAGAACACCACACCCACAAGAGCCATGTCTCTATTCCTCCTAGCAGGTGGCCTGGCTAGGCCCACCTTGCATTATGCCCAACAAACAGACATGCTCCAAAATGGGAAACTTTGACTTTCCCCTAGTCTGGATTAGTAGGTTATACCAAGTAGGTGGAAGGTCTTTTATGAATTCTTTGATGACTATTTTAAAGGTCTCACATTATTCTTGAGATGTCTGGAAAGGATAAGAACAGGGAGTTTTCTTCTTCCCCTTGATGTCAGATAGAAGAAACATTAGAATATGAAATTTCCTGAGAAAGAAAATCTGCCAAAAGTTAATTAGGTTAATTATAATATTAATTATAAAAATCCTGAGTGGGGAAGCCAGAATTTCTCATCTTTTTTCTTTCGTGGCCTTTACAATTTTCATTTTGGACATACAGAATATTTTGTTTTGTGGTTGATTAAGCAGGTATTAATGAATAGGTAATGAATGTATATTGGAACATTCACTGTGGGATTCACATTACTGTACTCTCCAATCCAAGTCTCCTATCAGTCAGATCAACACATGTTCCTTAATTTCATCTCAGCTATCTCTGTGGACTGAGTCTAAAACAAAAACGAGGCACCAAGTCACGTCTCAGTTAAGAGAATAATAAAGGAACATGAGATAGTGTTAGAATGACTATTACTAGACATTTAATACTAAACTTTTTAAACATTGTAGTCTAAGAAAATTAAACAATTTAGAAATCCTTAAAACAATGTATACATGAATAGGGGAAGGGAGTGGGGAGAACTTTTACTAATAAGTAATAATCTAATACTAAAATTAATCACTGTTTGTTTAATCACAAGGCTTATGATACTGAACACAATGTTATTTTCAATATTTTCTCTCTCTTGGATAATTTAACTGCTTTCATCCCAATTTCCTCCCTTTCATTAAAATCTGTGCTTTGCAGAAGAAAGGAGAGCTGTGCTCTTTACAGAAAGTATATAATGAGAAAGTTACAGGAAATAGGAAAATATTTAACCAAACGTACATTTAGTGTGCTCAGATGGGTGCCAAGCCCAGCTCGCTGTAATATACACAGGCCAGCTGGCTCAGCAGGCACATGAAGCTATAGCCCATGTGAGGATGGTGAAAGACAGGCTGCACCATGTGACAGATATTGGCTGCTTTGAGCAATTTCATCATTAAGTAAATACCAATTCCTTTAGAAATTACGACAGTAACACTAATATAAAATTTCAATATAACAGTTAAAACAGAGACAGCCTTACCAATATGCAGGCATGATCTTACATAAAGTATGATCCTAGTGGAATGCATTTCCTATTTTTTGTATAATATATTGTTTCAGTTTGCTTTCTGTTGTTGTGATGAAACACTGAACAAAACCAACCTGAGAGAGAAAAGGATTTATTTGGATAATAGGATTATCACAGGAGGCCAGGCAGGAACTCAAGGTAGGAACCTAGAGGCAGGAACTGAAGCAGAGACCATGGAGGAAGACTGCCTACTGGTTTGCTCCAAGGGTCATATTCAGATACCTTTCTTAAACAGCCTGGGTTCACCTTCTAGGGCTGGTACTCCACAGTGGGCTGTGCCCTCCTATAACAAGTAACATCAAGAAAATGTCAGAGACACACCCACAGGCCAGTCCAAGGGAGGAAATGCCTCAGTCGAAGTTCCCTCTTCCTAGTTGTATCAAGTCCACCCCTTGTCAGCTTTGACACATACATAGTAAACTTCTTAAATTTTTATATAATTTATTGTTATTAGCATGTATGTTTGTGTATATAAGAGAGTGAGAGAGACAGAGACAGAGACAGAGAGACAGAGAGAGAGAGAGAGAGAGAGAGAGAGAGAGAGAGAGAGAGAGAGAGAAAGAGACAAAGACTTCACATATGCCACAACACGTGTCAAGATCAGAGAACCTTTGGGAGTTGGTGCTCTGCTTGCCCCAGGGACTAAACTCTAAAGTTCTCAGGCTTTTGTATAGCAAGCTCTTTTGCCCCCTGAATATCTCACTGGCCCTAGTAAACTGTTTCCCAAGTCACATTCATCCTCTTAATACCATATAAAAATCTACTAAGCAGATAAATCACAACATAAATATTTCCATCCTAGTGGTACCGAGTTTAGGTTGATTCCATTGCATCCTTACTTTGAGAGATATAAGAAATATATAAATACAGATATTGGGAATGGAGAGATCGCTCAGAGATTAAGAGCACTGACTGTTCTTGCAGAGGATCTGGGTTTGATTCCCAGCACCCACATGGTGGCTAACAACCATCTGTAACTCCAGTTCCAGGGCATCTGACACCTTCTTCTGAGTTCCAAGGGCATTGCAAGGCACAGACGCACTTCACACATGCAAGCAATACATTCATACACATAAGATAAAAATAGCAAATTAAAAAATAAATATATACATATGAATATAACTTCAAAAATCTTTCTGTGACTTATCTTCTTTATAAATTTTTCAGTGTTAATAATGTTTAGATGATATAAAAAACCAGAGGGAAATGTACTAGTTCAAAATTCTACTGAAAAATACATATATAATAAGTGTACAAATGCATATGAATATCTAAAAGCCATATAACAAAAAACACAGTGCCAGACAAGAGAAGCCTCTCTTCAAGTTGCTGGTCAGAGTGGTCCAAGAGACTCCCAAAATAACACAGGCTATTGCCATAGCCCTTGATTGCCACCCAGAACTTGAAGGTTAAGACCCTATTGCTGAAGACAGCCCATACTTCAGACACAGGACTTGGGGCAATCAAGCTGGAACTGACCTATAAGCCTCTTCCCTGAACACTAGCTATCATGGTATGAGAAAAACATACAAGGTGCCAAGGGAAAAAAAATAATAGCAGTAGCACTTTTATCTTGTACATAATGAAGAGCTGTCTAATTGGAATTAAGGCCAATTCGGTAGGTGAGAACTCATGTGTGGTACTATAAACTTGGTTAAATTCACATAGCTGGAGAGATCACAGATCCTAGAAAACAACCTACTTTTGCCACATCCTTAGACCACTGTAATTTGTTACTTTATTTTAAGTATGCATCCTCATATCTACAGACAAGTGTACCACTTACCATTCATCAAAGAAGCTTCTTTTTGCAACAGATGGAGACTATTACAGAAATTTCAGAACTGGTCAAATGCAGAGAATAAGTGTCTGTGAGACACTTAACTCTAAGTTACATCTTCAATGCAACCTCTACACATAGGATGAAAGTATTTCTCAACTCTCACCAGAGACGTTTCCTCAGGCAGCAGATGGTAATTAGCACAAAAATCCACAACTGACCGTATGCAGAGACAAGAGGCCACAGACTGCTTATCCCTCAATAGGAGCTCTACCTCCCAATGTTCTGAGATCATTACTGAAGAAGAAATGGAAAGACTGTAAGAGCCAGGGAGAATGGGTAACCCCAAGGAAACAGTCTTCCTGACAGTTGGTCATATGAACTCACAGCAATGATGACAGAATTCACAAGTCCTATGCAAGCTCAAACCAGACAAAATCTCTTCATAGACATGGAGAAGTGGGTAAGAAATCCCAACCCAACCTAAGGAACTTTTGGTAATTGATGGTTGCTGGGATGGGAAAAGACAGTAACTTATAAGGATGAAACTCTTGGTGGGCCCAGTGGATAGACCTACACTGAAGGACATTTGGGGACACAAGGCAGACTCTATAGATAGTATTATATATATATATATGAGTATATTAAATTGGGCATGGGGCAGTGGAGGAGGTCGGGGATCTAAATCCCATCAAACTATATTGTTTGAATATTGCAACAAGTCAGTTAAAAAGTTCAATGCTGATTTAAAGCATTAATTCATTTACTTAAGAAATGCTTCATTCTGGAGAGATGGCTCAGTTGGTCAAGTGCTTGCCACATAAGTATGAGGACCTAATTTGGATTTGCCACACCCAGGTAAAAAAAAAATGCTTGGTGCAATGTCACATAGCTGCAATCCTAACACTGGAAAAGTGAGGACAGGAGAATCCCTGGTGCTTGGCCAGCAAGTCTTGCCCAGTTGGTGAGTTCTAGGTTCAGTGAGAGATTCCATCTGAAAATCTAAGCTGAAGAGGGACCGAGGAAGACACCAGCTGTCAACCTGTGGTTTCCACAGGTACACACACACTCGAGCACATACACACACAATTTCTTTGAGGAAATGTTTATACCTTTCCACTGTGATCAATGATTTGTGCAGAGACACTGGCTCACACAGGATTCCCCTGTCCTTCTTTACCACCCACTGATGGTCATTGTTGTATTGTTGTATGCAATAAAGGGCCATGAGCCATCCAATGAAGAAGAATATGTTCTTCAAACAAGAATCTCCAATATCAAGAATCCTGAAGATTAAAATTATTCTAAGTCTAATTCCTAAGTTTCTCTTTGATTTCTCTGGATGCCATTTAAAAATTAACAGAAACAAGTAAGGGAAATTTACTTCTCACAGGTCTGGAGACTGGGAAACGTGAGGTCTGAACAGATTAGATCTCTGCTGAGGACCCTCTCTGGCATCAAGTGTCTGCCTTGTGATGACCTCCTAAATTCCTTTATGCTGTGTCTGCGAAAGCTGCAGGGGATGCAGTAACACTCATCATACTCATTTTATAGGCACGGAGCCCCCACCTCATGACCTCATTTAATCTCATTCCTTCATTAAATGCCACTCCTCAAATACACACACCCTGAGGGTTGGGACCTTGACCTATAAAATAGCCAGGGAGACACTAATGTTTGCCGAAAATGTTTCACCCATGTGTGGGGAATGGTACCACACAGGTAGAATTATGACTCAGCCCAGTAGTTTTGAATCAATGACCAAGTGTGGTTTAAGAAGATGGATAGTGTTGTGAAGAAGGCAAGGCAAGGAATTCTGGTGATTAATTTTATATTTGAGTTTAACTGGGCCATTGAGTGTATTCATATTTGATCAAACATTTCTGGTTATTTCTGTGGGAGTGTTTTTAGAGGAGTTTAATATTTAAAATTCATAGACAGTATAGCAAATTGCCCTTTGAGTTGAGGGATCAATTTTTTTTCCTGTCTTCTCACTCAAACTGAAACATCATCATCTTTTGCATCTTAGATCTGAATCTTTGGACTGGACTAAAATTATAGACTCTCTTGTCTACAGCCTGCTGATCACATGCCTAGTACTTGTCAGCCTCCACTATGACAGAGGCCAATTCCTCATATATATTCTCTCTCTCCTCCTTTCTTCTCTCCTTCATTTCTCTCATGTAATATATTTCACATCTTGCTGAGTATATTTCTCTAACATGTCTTTCTTCCAGACACTTTTTTAAAACATTTAAACGGCGTCAACACTCTTAAACTTAAACTGAAATGTGCCTTATTTAAGAACCAGTTGTGGTAGTAACTCAGATCAAAGTAAAATTTCATTGCCCTAGGATCAATAAAATTCTGGTACATAAATATTAGGCTCTGAAGTAGAAGAAAAAGTAGATTTAGGCTTTCAGAGAGCTCTACTCAAGTTCAAGTTATCCACTATATTTTACCCATAAGAGAAGCCTCCAATTGTTTCACACAAAGAAGCAACTTCCTCAGTATTCTAAGATCAGCTTTATCTTTGGGGATGTACAATGCAACAGATGGGCAAAATCCTGGTGCTTGTTTATTTCAGGAACAAACTCTTAAGGATTGTCTGTTCTCCCTATCTCAATGCAACAGAGTTTTTAAAAATAATATACACCAGCATATATGCACAATATTCATACCACATACACATACACACACACACACACACACACTTAGGGAGAGAGAGGGAAAGAGAGACAGAGAGAGAAAGATGACCTACATATATATTTGTGGGGGATAAAGGAGGAGGAAGAAAGGAAGAGAAGAAAAAGGAAAAAGAGGAAGAGGAGGAGAGGGAGGCTTATAATAAAGAAACTTCTTTTTTCATTTCAATAGCAAGAAAGAGGTCAATGTTAAATTCCTTCTATATTTAAGCCTGAAATCATCAAAGTATCCTTTAAAGACAAAGAATGGGGGTTTAATACCAAAAGAAGAAGGGGTTTTAAAAAGACTTATCTTCCCTTCCAACTACTGCCTTAAAAGAAAGTCACCTTCCAGTTACTAGATATGGATCATCTGATCTCTTTCATTTGTATGTCAAGAAGACCAAAAGCTTAAAGATGTTTACAAAGAAAACTTATTTTGCCACTCAAAATAAGTCAAATAGTTGCTGTGGATTTTAGAATAAAAACTGAAGCCAAACAGTTTATCTTCTTTGAAAATGCTCTGCTTACTTCCCAAGAGACACAGCACCATGAATGCTGAACAATCCCTCCACACACGTCCTAGAATGGGTCATAAAACCATCACAATCACTGTCTCACCCACAGAATGTCTAATCACTTGTGATTTTATGGACATAAAAGCTGCTGTTTATTTGTTGAAGAAATGTTTGTTAAACATCTCCTTTTCTTCATTTCCAACATCCCAAGTCCCAGAACTTCCCCTCAACAACCCTCACCCTGACACCACCATCTAATCTCTGGTGGTTTGCAAAGCCTTCTTAGTGGTTTTTCATTTGTTTCTTTGTTGCAATCCTAGGGTCTTACATTGCTTAGGGTGGTCTCAGAAACCTGACCAAGATAATTCTTTCTCAGCCTTTCAAGTACCTGAAGCTTCAGGACTTTCAAACACAGGTTAACAATGCTCCATCCAGATTTGAGACCCCCCCAAAGCATCTTATGCTCTAAACATGAACTTGAATATCTCCTGTCAAACAAAGATACATAAATATTTGTTCATGAATGTGCATTTGTGTAAAGACACATATACACACACCATAGACACAACCTTCCTGCCCTTCAGGTGGGAGTCTATCTAATTAGAGGTAGGTACACTGAACAACAGTCAAAATTTCATCCATAGGGAGCATATAAATTCTTAAATATCAATTAATGGAACATGAGGTACTTTGGAAAAGAGATAACAGCACATGTATTCTGTTAATAAATACCACCCACTGACATGCCTACATTCTGTGTCATACACAAATAAACATACCCACATTCTTGGAAGAAAACAGATAAGAACTTTAGGCATTAACTTGTAAAAGTTTTCTACTTTTCAAATATTGCCAAACTTGTTTCTAAAATAAAACCCAGTGCCTTATCTGTAAGCAGACCGTGAAAGAAGACATAGCGTCTCCTAGAATATGTGAAAAATTTGAATATTCCATCTTAGTTAAAGGTCTAAAAAGGCAGAACAGAGTTACTTCTTCATCCCTAACTATATAGTCATCAACAACAGCAGCAGCAGCAGCACACTAAAGTGAGTAGGCGGAAGCACTGACTAGAAAAGCTAGAAACACTTTCCAGAAAAACCCAGGTTCATTTTATCACAAGTTCTCAGTGTTGGAAACAATTCATCTTCCTCCCTTTATCCTGTGATGAATTACATGTATTTGTTTAGTGGGTGAGATGCATGCATGCCATTGCACTACGCAGGGGTCAGAGGACAATCTGCAGGGGTCAGAGGACAATCTGCAGGGGTCAGAGGACAATCTGCAGGGGTCAGTGCTCTCCTTCCACCGTGTAGGATGCAGAAATCAAACTCAGGTCACCAGGCTTGGCAGCAAATACTATTTACCTACTGAGCCCTCATGCTTGGCTTTCTCCCTTTCCTGTTAATAAAGGTAGTGCTTAACCAATCCTAAAGATTAAAAGGGGGCAGTGAGTCCTCTTTTGGCTTTGTTTGCTTATATCTTTGGCTGTATATCAAAAGCACTCAAGCATTCAATTTCACCATCATAATTCTTTAATAATGTGCTTTGTAGTATTGATTTCAGTAAACATACCCTAGAGAGTCTAATTCCTTTTAGGGATGCTATGAATGATAAGTAGGCCCTTTTTGTCATGTCTTACAGAGTAATAAGCATCTGAGCCAATTTCCTTTGCCTTGGTTCCTGTAGTATCTGCTTGGCACCTAATGTAGGCATTGAAAGGAGGGGAAACAGCTGCTAAGAATTCAGACCCCAGAGCCAGAAAAGAATGAAAGCTAACAACGTAAGAGAAGACATAGGAGAAATGCCATTGGACAACCTGAAAATTTTAAATCAGACTATGGAAAAAGGTCATTCGTGGTAGCAGGGAGTGACAGAAGGTGAGGGTCACAGGGATGGAGTGGTAGGGGTAGGCAACGTGTGGTTTGGAAGCAAGGTAAGACAGCTGAGGTTCATCAGAGAAGGTGATGTCGCTTCTAGAAAGGTAGCTGTTTTAGGACTGGAAGAATGAACCTGCTTAGATAATGCAGGAAAAGTATCAAGCTGCACTGGGGAACATTGGAGGTTCCTGGAAGTAGATTTAAAAAGAGCACTATCAAGAAAGTCAAACAGTAGACAAGGGGGTGGTTATAACTCCTGACCATAAAAAAAGTGAGCTAAGAAGGAAGATAGAGAGGATAAAGGTGATGGAGCCGGTCCATGACTGAGAGGACAGGCCTGTTCAAACTGGAGAGCGGCTGGAAGCTGGAAAGGACATTGGACTGAGATGGTGGAGGGACTGCAGGTATTGCTGATGGAAGGCCTGAAGCCCACATCTCTCAGGTAGGGTTAGAGTATTAGTAGCCATGGAGGAGGGCATGTCAGGGATGAGCAGTACTGACGTTAGGAGGACAAACAAGGACTATGATCGGAGAGCTCTAGAGTTCCCGTTTGTCAGGAGCTAAAATGATGGAAAAATAAACGGGCAGGATGTGCAGTGAAAGTGGGTGGCTACATCGAAGGGCTTCAGAGACAAGGTGAAACTTTTTAGAAAAGAAAGAACAGTCTGAAAACAGCAGAGTGAGTGACAATGACACATTTAGGGTGTTGGTGTCAGTAAAGAGCATGCTCTGGGATGGGGTCAGGCTTCTGTTCCAGCAAGGAGAAAGGAGTGTCCAGTAGAATGGGTAACAGTTACAAAACTTTGCATATGGTGCACTGACTTTTCAAGGGCACATGGAAAGATTTCAGAAGTTGAGGAAGGAGAAGATAATATAAAACATCCAGTGATTATGAGAATTAGAGCAGGCACAAAAGACAGCGAGGAGGGACCTGGGTCTCCAAGGATGGAATCATGGGAATGATCAGAATGAGACTACTGCTCTGCAGCCAATGCACAGAATACCTCGATGACGCTGGAAGAGTAAGGACGATGAATAACATAGTAAATACTTGTCCATCTCCAAATTTAGTCTATCAGATCCGGCCACCACTCACAACCCCACTAAGACTTCCCTGTCGCCCCACCCCAGGAGAACTTCCCAGTGATGTGTCACTGGCTGACTCATCATCATTGAACAGAGCTGTACTCAGTGACTCAAGGGCTATCCAAGCCAAAGCTGACCACTGAATTCCAAATACATACAATCTGTTACCAGCCTTACAGGGAACAACTACCTTTGATGTCTCTTTGACTTCTCATACTTTGCATGTCTAAACTAGCCCCAGTTCTCTTCCATTTGAGTACCACTGACACCCATCGGTTTCAGAAGTAAAGCAACCTGGAGAGAGGTTTAATTCCTCCCACATAACCTGAGCACAGTGAAATTCTGTCAGCACAGTTTCAGGGCATCTGTCTACCTCCTTGGACCAAGCCCATCATCTCTTTTCCATCTACTGGATCTTCCCACACACACTCTTGCTTTCTTTGAATCCATCTATCACATAGCACCAAAAGTGAATTTCTAAAATATAAATCAAACCATAGTACTCTCTTGTTTTAAAATATTCAAAATAATAGTTCCAGATGAAAGGTGTCTGAATTTATTCATAATTTATGTATGTTGTGAGAGTGGAAAAAGCCTTTGAATCATGGCAGGAGCCTAGGTGCTGTAAAGAGCAACTGGATACATTTGATGACTTGAAATCAAAACTCTGCATAACAAAATGCCAAGCTGGGAGAACGGACTTATTACAGCATCACTTGGTGTGCTTTCAGTAATTACGCATTGATCAGTTCACAAGAAACTCAGAAAAATCAATGGCCCAGTAAAAAAATAAGTTTAAAATGTATTAACAGTCACAAAAATATAAATATAAAATGTGGTAAAGGCAGGATGGAGGGATGGATCAGCAGTTAAGAGCACATACCGCCCTTCCAGAGGACCCCAGTTCAATTCCCAGCAACCATCCTAGATAATTCACAGCTGTTTGTTAACTCCAGCTCCTGGAGGATCTGACACACCTGGCTTCCACAGGCACCAGCACTCATGTGCACAAACCCTCACACAGACACACATATACATATACACACGTAATTAAAAATAAATCAAAAAGTGAAAATGTGATAAGCACAAGAAAAGAAACTCAATCCCATCCGCAACTTATAGAAATAAATTTAAAAAAAAAAAAGAGATACCATTTCCTACGTACCAAACAGGCAAAAATAAAAACATACCCTGAGATCCAGTATTCAGGAAGGTATAGGAAAAACAGGTCCTTTCAAATACCCAGAGGGAGCAGTTCCAAGTCAAAGTCACTAAGCAAGAACAAGTCAACATTATCTTCCAGAGATAGAAAAGATATATTAGTCAAAGGTCACACTTGGGAAAACATGTCAAGATTTTCATATGAACGCAAACGCAGTAACACTGTGCCAATTAGTCAACCTGGGGAGAGAGAACCTCAACTGAGGGACCTCCATTAGATTGGCAAATGGGGCATGTCTGGGGGAGCATTTTCCTAATTGTCCGGCTCATTGTGACTCACTCCCTAGTCAGGATGAGCTGTGTAAGAAATGTACCTGGGCAAGCCAGGGGAATGAGCCTATAAGCAACATGGTCTCTGGTTCAGCTCCTGCATCTGCATTTCTTCCATGAGTCCCTGCCCTCTTGGTGATGAATAGTACCAAATAAAACTACAGAGAGCAGAGCACACCTTTGCAAAAGATCAGATACACACAAAATATTCTTTAGCTTTCAATAAGAATGAAATGTTCATGACTCACAGTTGCTTGCTAAAGTGACATGGTACCAAATTGCCTTCTAAATATTTATGCTGATGCCCATAGACAAATGCTACTTTCAGCCTTATTCAGTGAAGTTTCTCTTTGTAGTGACCAGAAGTAAATGCTGAGACTCACAATGGCTACACAAGGTGCTGAGAATAAGTGATAATTGAGTGTTCAGCCCCAAACAGGGCATTTAACCCACCCCCTCTGAGACTCAGGAAAATCCCAGAAGAGGGAGTGGAGAGCATGTACTGATGACAGGGAGAAGGGATGCACAATGCTATCTCAGGGAACTGCACAGCCTTGCGATCATGATCTCACAGAAGCTGTGGTTGCCTGCATAAGACTAGGCCTGTCAATAACCAATCACAGATCAGGGGGAGCTTCATGGGTCTCTATCCTTCCGTGCTTAACTATTGGCTACCGATAGATTCTAGAGGAGGAATTATTATTGTCTTCAAATCCAAATTCATGGCCACACAGGCAGTCCAGCTTAAAATCAGCAGGACACCAAACAAAAGAAAAGAATGAATATGGAACAGAGACGTGGTGGGTGGAGCACAGTAAGAGTGGAAAAGAAAGGAGAGGGCAGAAGTGAAAGTAAAGAGCATGCATCACGTGCACGTGTGTATTTGTCAACAGGATGTTTCATACTAGTGAGTGTGTGTGTGACACAGTATAGAACATAATACAAAGATTATCACACTGACAAATGTGCATACATAAACATTTCATATTTATGCAGAATTCTGAAAGAAACATAATAAACTGTTTAATAATGAGTTCATTTGGGAACGATTTAAGCACTAAATTAAGGAAAATAAATGAGTGTGTATATGAGTGTGTATAAAAACAACATTTTCTTTTTAATAAAAAAACCACAGTTCCTTTATCTGGGAGTCATGAATTGTCTAACATCTTTACTTCTCCATATTAAAATACTAACTGTTAAACGTTGTACAATTAATTGAATGACACAGATCCTCGCACATGCGCTATCGTGGAAAGGACACTTGGCGGGAAGAAGGCTACGAGGGAGGTTAGGACAGAAGGGCTGCGGGACGGGACTCTACTAAAATACACTGTGTTTGAAACTTTCATGATATCTAATGCCTTATATGCTAATTTTTAATTAAAGAAAAAGTGAGGGGGCTAGATCGATGTCTCAGCATGAAAGAATATTGGCGGCTCTTCCAGAGAACCCATGTTTGGTTCCCAACACCCACATGTTGGCAAAAAAACACCCAAAATTCCAGCTCCAGGGGATCCAACACTCTCTACATATGGTTCACTTAAATATATGCAGGCAAAACACTCATACACAAGAAATAAAGAGAAATAATACTGAAAAAATTGCAAGAAAATTTCCCCTCCTAGACAAGGCCTTTGTCAAGATAGAATTAAGAACCAGAGTTCAATTTTTTGTCAGTTTCTCTCTAAATCATGATAGGTAAACTAATGAGAATCAATTTTATTCCCCACTGCTAGACTGGAACAGATTATGAATCAGTAAAGTCTTAGTCACATATCTGCCATGATCAATCTTATTAATAATTCAACCTTCCACTGCAATTGGGAGTAATACTCGTTTATCAATGCCACTACATTTTCACACACACACACACACACACACACACACACACACACAATCAAAAACGGGCACGAGAGTATAAGTCTTAAAACTCCATGACATTCAAGTAAATTCAAAAGATAGCTATATCTTCCTGGGTCAATAGCACACATCAGGTGAGCACAAATTCAAATCAAGCTCCAGCAACGACTGGAGTGATTTAACCTCAGTTTCTTACCTTTTCAATGGTATCTAACTTGTGGAGGTTTGTGATCCAGGGGTAAAGAGGTAAGCAATTTTGTGACACACATAGCAGCCAGCATAGCACCAGGCATGTGTCAAACATTCAACAAATGTTCTCTTCTTCATATTTTATCTTGCCTTCCCTGTATTTTCACAGGACACATCAGCGACCTGATGTCTGTTTAATCTCCCATGGAAAGGCTTTCATGCCCTCAGCACTGCTGATGTCCCGTATACCCTGGCTCACCTGAGTAGTCACAGCTTCTAGACATGTGATGTTCTGACAAGCCAGCTGAATCTAAGAACACTTTTACCTTGTGGACTAGACCCTGAGAAATAGGTATAATACCTTTAACTTCTTCGTTTAGTGAATCATTGCAAAAATCAACTTTAGTATAGTTGTTAATAATGAAAATTATAACAGATAAATGTATTATTCATCAAAATACATAAAATAATTTTCCTAAAACAATAAATAGAGAACTTATAGTAATTTTCATGCAGACTTTCATAATATATTTGGATTCTGGAATCCCATGTTTACAGTTTATTTTAATAGCTTTTCTTTATTCTGAGAATCTCATATAGATATACAATGAATATGATCATTCTGCTTCTTACTGTCCTCTCCAACTCCTTGGATACATCGCCCTACATCCTCCTAGACATTCCCCTACCAAATTTTTTTTTCTGGCAAACCACCAAGACCAATTAAGTGATGCTGATATGTATGTGGGTATGGGGCCATACACTCAAACTTGGGAAACTTACCAATCACCATAGCTCAAAAAGGAATGACTCTCCTACCCCAGCAGCTATCAACAGCCAAAAGCACCTCAGTAAGGAGTGGAGCCTGGAGAGCACCTTCCCATCTACACAGGAATTTTGGCTGGCTTAATATTGTGAAGGTTTTGTATAGGTAAACACAACTGCTTTGAGTTCATGAATTCAATAGCCATGTCATGTGCAGAAGACAGCTGTACACAAAAAGAACATTCTCTCGCCTTTTATAGGTATGAGCGACATACTTGTGATTTGGGATAGAGTAAAAATCAAGGACAGGCCTACAGATGGCCTACAGGTCTGGATGGGATACAGACTACAAGTGTTTGTTCAAGTTGCTTGGTAACACCTTAAGTTAGAATCTGAAGGTTGCTTTTATGATCTTGAAATACCCACGGTATTAAACCGGACAGAACAAGCTTTGCTTCAGGACCCCTATGAAGATGGCAGATGCTGACCTTGCTGTTCAAGGCTCCAGGTCAACAACTTTGATCCCAAATACCAAGAAGAAGACGAAGAATTTCTTTCTTTTCAGATTTCTTTTTACAACTAGCACGTTGACTACAGAACTATCATTTAAATAACGTAATACCAGTTCTCAGGAATTGCAAATGCTTTGGAGAGGAAGCACTGATTCTTTCATCCCCAGAACAACTTCATAAGAAGACTTCAGCCCTAGTGCTCTAGGGTTTTTCTCTCAGGCAATTGTGCATATCCCCATATCAGTAGGATATTCCATCGATCCCTACATTTTTCCAGAGCTTCTAAGTCAGGTACTTGGATTAGAGTATACCTGTTGTGATTCTTACAACCCAAAGGAGCAACTACCTTTAAACTCCACAAAGAAGACAGTACCAAAAAAGTGGGTCTTGTTAAATGTCTTTGCCACACTCCCAATTTCATCTGCTGCAAGCTGTAAGTCTACTCGGTGCTGAGCCTTTGTGTCTTCCTTTTGTCTATGCTCCAGCTCAGTCTGAGCTCCAGCTCAGAGTGTTTTGGTATTTGTTCTGTCCCTCAGTGATGCCAAATGAAGCACTATAAATTCACCTTTACACCGATTTTTTTTAAAAAAGAAACACGAAAAGGATATAATTACTCTAATTCTGTTTCATAAATATTCTAATGCCTGAAAATGGAAAATAGTTACATAGATTGGAAATAATGGCCCTCAAAGAATGTGCATGTCTATTTCCAAGACAATTTTTTAATAAGTCAGGAATAGTAAGAGGCCATATGAAGTGTGTTCTCCATTTCATTTTAAAAGTGGTAGAGCTATGTCCTATCACCCGAGGAAAGAATATTGGGCTGTTTTTGCATCCTTAGTTGACTGATACGTCTTCCAGTCTGCTGTAAGTCTCTTGGAGTGCACTCATCCCTTCCAACAGACCTCTTGAGTTCCCCAAATATAAAATGTGTGCAACTCTGTCATAATTAATCACACCTCTCTGAATTCCTTCCTCTTGAATAATTACCTCATATTCAACCCACTCACCCTCAAGATTAACCTGACACCTAAAGGAATCAAACAGACCTAAATTATAATTCTATGATCACTTCAACCTGTTATTCACTAATTAAAGTATTAACATCTCTGAGTTTGCTTCCATGTCTTTAAGAGAATAATGACAAATCTTAATTCCTAGTACTCTTATGTGGGCGAAGTAGGTGAGGATATAGGAAGGAAAACTTTAGAATGTGTTGCTACCAACCTCTAAATTCTACTCTGGAGAGAAGTCACTTCCCAAGATGCACCTGACCTAGGTCCTGAATGATACTTAACAGTTCAGTTCATCCTCAAATGCTGTGAATTTAATGCTGACTGGAGCTATTATACTTAAATGTGGGGCAACAGTCTGTTGACCAAATTCATTGCCTCTGGAAGAACTGTCATCAAACAACAGGCTTCCTTTTCTAGCACAAATGATCCCAATCACGCTGTACTTGCTTTTCTATATTTTTACTCTGTTCAGGATGTAGAATGGATTTATATTTCCAAACTGTTTTGTATTAGTCACTTATTTCTGGGTAGAAGTTAAACTTTAGAAACTTAAAATACTGAACAAGAAAACCAAGTAATTCTTTTGAACTATGAATTTCAAGACAGCTTAACCCCTGTGCAAAGATCTCTCACAAAGTTGTATTCAAACAACTAGGATGACTGTGGTTTCCTCTGAGAGGGGCGGGGCTCTTCCAGTCTTCCATGGTTGATCTTCCATGAGGGCCTCTCTACAAAGCATGGCACCTGGATTACCCCACTGTGAGAGATCTAAGAGAGAGTGAGCCAGGAACCAGGACACACATTGTAGTCTCTGATACTTGAGAAGTTGAAATGGAAGGACTGCTTGAGCCCAGGACTTAACCGCCAGCCTAGGCAACACAGTGAGACTGTTGACTCAAAAATATTAATCGAAGAAATCAAATTAAATGACACAATAGGGGCCTGGAGAGGTGGCTGAGCACTTAAGAACACTGACTGCTCTTGCAGAGGACCCAGGTTCAAATCCCAGCTCCCACATGGCGGCTACTAACCATCCATAACTCCAGCTCCAGGTGGGTGACCCAACGCCCTCTTCTGACATCCTCAGGCATTGCATTACACAGCTGCACCTGCCTTTTAGGACACAGTAAAATGCTATCTACAGCCCCCAGACACATCCCAAGTTTTGAAAACAACAGGAAGTCTGCCGCCCTTGTCAGGCCAGACAATTGAACAACATGGCACAGCGGACACTCTTCCCTGTTCAGATCCCTCCCTATTCTTTCCTGTCCTACAGCAGCCCCTCCTGCAAAGACTCCCGCCCAAAAAGTTTTTCCCGCCCAAGGCCCTTTATAAACCCGCTGCCAACTCCATTTTGCTGCTGTTTGCTAGGTCCAACTCGAGCTCCCAGCCCCAACTGACCCCAATAAAGGCTTTGCAGAGTACCTCTCCTGCCTGGTTTTATCTGGGTGGTGACCTTACAACATTAACCTAACACTGCCTACATGCAAGCACTACACTCATACACACAAAATAAAATATTTAAAAATGAATAAATAAACTGCACAAGAGATTGAAAGAACGCTCAAAACCGAAGCATCATTTTATAAACTAATCTCAAATACAGTGTGCTATTCCTTCTACCACATTCTGTTCACTAGAGGTAATTTAATTCAACCTACAGAAAATTGCACATGGGTGCACAGATGTGGAGGCCTGGGGAATAACTGAGGGCTGTCTACCACCTGCTACTGACCATAATCACTTATGTCCCAAAGCAAGACCAAGTGACTGCTTCCTGATGGCAAAGTGACCGGAAGGCAGACTGTTGCTATTCTCTTCACAACTTCTTTACCAACCAAGGAGGATCCAAACAGCCATGATTTTTTGGTAGAGTCCATATGTAACAAGTACATTCTGTGTTGCAGGCCACTTTTATATCGACACCCTTAGAGCAGTTTCATGCTATGAGTTCTTGGAAAAGTTAAGTGAAGAACAGTCTAGAAGATCATTCTCATTATTTACCTGTCCTAATTCTATCGTTAGCCAAGCTAATACTGTGTAGTTAGAATGCTGTGTACTCCCCAGATTGTTCTTGTGTTACTCACAAATCTTCCAGGCCCAGCATGGATACCCTCATAAGCATTACTTCTGAATCTGGAAAGATTTCATGCCACAATGGAATACACCAGTAAATTAAATTTAAAGATGTTACCCTTGGAGTTTGCTAAATGTTTCTCTCGTGACTTGAAGGAGTTAATGTGACACACATGAACTCGTTTGTAATGAGGACAATGTATCTGCCCTGAAGATAATAAAACACTTTGTATTGGCATCCTACTGAGATCTTGTTTCATAGAAAACAATGTAGCAACACATAATGACTTTTTCTTTTGTGCCTGGAGAACTAGAAATAATATTTAAATACCATTACAACTCAAAAGATAATCAGCAAAAGAAGCACAGTGTTAATTTGAAAGCTAAGTATCTTTGCTTCAAATGGTAGAAAAGATATATTAGTTTTATTCACACAGAGACACACACAAAAAACAACCAATCACAGCCATAAGGATAAATTGTAAAACCATGATTCTCAAGTAGTGTTTAAGCCCTTAGAGTCCCCGTAGACGCACCCCAGCAACCTGCTGGTGAGAGAGAAGTCAACGAGACAGGTCTTTGAGCCTGTCTGAACTGGACCCCTGCTTCAGTTAAGGTATCTCTAGCTTACTTCATTTTACACTTTGGACTTAGTTTAAATGAAAATTAAACCTGTAGGTATCCAGGACTGGAAAGCTCATGAGAACTGAAGTCTTATGCATGGTAGGAAAAATGCTAATTACTACAACAGCTTTAGATGGCAGTCCATCCACAGATCCTATCATAATTTAATTTTCAATGTCTTCTAAAGTACTACTTCAACACCTGGGTATTATGCAGCATATACTCAGACTAATGCATTTGCTAGGAAAGTGAGTCTGGAGCGATGTATGCCCTGACTGACTAAGGGATTCTGGCTAGTCTCCCTTTTTTTGGCTCTCTAGGATGTATAGGCATTAAAATATTTGAAAGGAAGGCCACATGTAGCATAGTGCTCATCAAACAGCAATTTTTCATGCCATTTCTGAAAATGAGCTTGCATTTTCATATAGAGCAGCAGCAACCACGGTCTGAGACAAGGTGAGGACTCAAATATGTTTTCTGAGTAGATTAACAAATGTATGCTGAGTAGTATATAAATTCATAAAGAAAAAATGACAATGCGCCGTTCACTACACAGTGCAGCTGCAAATGTTTCTTTAGGAAAAAGAAATCCAAAGACAGAGGGAGATAAATTAAAGAGATTATTCCTGTGCATGGAAGGATCGTAAATTATGTACCCATGACAGTAGTGAGCTTAAAAATATTCTCCTTCTCATGAGCACAAGAATTATTCATTTGACATCTCGGAGTAACCAGGAGAAAGGTACAGTTATTCTTATAGTGTTGGTTAGATATGAGGTCACAAAAATGTAATGCTCCTCAATATTTTAAATGATAGTCTCGAAGGAAAGTGTGTCTGATCCAAACATAATTTTCCTTGACACATTATGTGTCACTCCATAAATAATCAGTGGACAAAATACATAGAGTGACTTTTTATCACATACCAGGAAAGAAATCAATACTGTCATGCCGTCTACATCGCATTCCTACCAAGAATTGAAATACAGGTTCAATACCCAAACTACTATTTCAATAAAGACACTGTTTATACCTATTTATATTTCATATAATGTATGCCAGACTCACTACACACACCCTGTTGAGTATCTCTCTCTGGCTTTTCTGTTCTACTCCCATCACTGAAAAGAAATGGATATGTATATTTGCTTTTTGTTTAAATATTTTTAGCATTTCTTATTAAAAATCAACATGATAACACTGAAAAACTCTACAGGTTGGAAAATCTGGAAGGGGAGTGAAAGTCAGGCTCATTTGACAGCAGCAGTGATAAATTTCACAGTACTGAAGCTTGGTAGGACAGCTTTCTCAGTAAATAATATCAAAAATAATGATAGTAGTCATATAAAATTGCAAATTTATATTTTAAAATACACTTACATATTTGTAGTTGGAAAAGTATGTCAGTTTAGTTATTAAAGTACTTTTTGAACTTCCCACACTGTAAATTTTTATCTGTAAAATTTCAATTCGGTGCTGTACATTTTCAGTAGTGCACAGGAGAAGGCGCACTGGGGCTGTAGAAGACTAGTAGAAAAATGATGGCGGACCTCTTGGTGCCTGGGGATGAGAAAGGTCCAGGAAGCTGAAGAGACAGGCCTCTGTTGTGGGTGCTGGGAACTGAACTTCTGATGTTTTGATTAGTTTTTGCTTTTGAACGTCAAGCTATCTCTCCAGCCCAATGACTATATTTTTAACATTTTTTCAGGCAATATTTAAATACTATAGAATTCATTTGAGAGGTAGGATTGGAATTCTTCACCAGGTGAGCTAAGTCCCTAAAATAAGTGCCACTTGCAAAGTTCCTTCTAAGCAACTTCAACCAGAGTCTCCTCCTAACTGCCTTTCTATAGTTAACCTGGCCACTTATGCATCAGCCTTCATGCATAAAGGCAGTCAGTTCCATGGGTTACAACCCCTTCGCCCTGAGGTGAGTTCAAAAGAACGTTCTGTCCATCAGGAAAGGTGGTAAATACCTGCATTGATTTTAGTCATTAGTCCTCTCTCTCTGAGTTTGAAGACCAGAAATCATCCAAAATGCAGCTGAGAGAGAGTAAGCTGAACCATATGCGAGACTACAGAACACTGCTGTGAGGGATTGTGGGGAGCACCTGCTGTCTTTGCGGGCTGGGAGAGGAGCAAGTAAATCATAACAAGCAACTGAAGCACGTGGTTTCTCTCTGTTCTGTCTCTAGCTGGTGCTGCAACTGTTCTCCAAGGCGGTTTGAGAACAGTGGATCCTAACCCTTGTTATTATTCCCTTTACCCAGCACATTTATCTCACACACTGTCCTCACACAGCTCCTTTGTTCAAGCCACAGAAGCAGCAGAAATATACGATTAGCGGTTATCCTCAGTACACACAGAGACGAAATCTAAAGAATGCCATGTAACTAGTAGCACAGCATGAGTAAATGGAACCAAGACACAAGCCAGGAAGGGCTGGCATTGTTCAGTGGAAGAGGACTTGCCATGCTCAAGGCCCTGGAATCCATCACCAACACTGCAAGCAAAAGAGCCCAGCCAGACTGCAGGTGCCAGACCCTGAGCACTGAGCCACGAAACCTAAAGAATTGAATGTATTAGCTTCAGGGCTATAAATACAGCCCTAGGATTCTTAAGGAGAATTATGGACAGGAGAATAAAGAAAAAATATGTGTGCTCTTTTAGATACTTCTGGTGCTCTCCAAGAGTATAAAGAGGGATGATGACTTAAATGGAACCTAACCCTCTCCTGACATGCTCTGAAGAAATAACCTGCTGCCACTCATCAAAGACACTACAAAGGCCAAGCCACCTACAGGGGACAAATGGGCCACACGATAGAAGCATTTAGGAGCGTCAGACCTTCTCTGATCACAGTCTACAATGATAACTACTGTTCTGTCTGCTTTCCCATCCCTCTAAGATCTACAAGACCAGAGTATCAGCTGTCTAAACACTAACCTCATGTAGCAGTCACTGGCCCCTTATTTTATCCTATGCCCTCATAACCAAATTCCCATTACCTCAAGTGGAACAAGTATGTCTTTATGCTCCTTGACATCTTAAAAGAAAACAAGCAGCCTGAAAAATCCTAACTAAAGCATATGCTGTTACAAAGAAAGGCATTCAGCTTTTGTTTCTTTCCAATAAAGCATGGATAATAGAGTTCAGAAGACAGAAAGATGGTACACATAGCAGTTATATCAGTCAGACTCCCAGCAGGAAGCAGCTGATGCATTCACACTGGAGAGTTTGAGGGGCATGTAATAAAAGACCACTTATAAAGGTTTAGGCAGACATCAGGGAAACTCCATGAATGATGATTCCACTGAGGCCCAGTCCTGAGACAGCAAGGCAAAGAAAGGTAACTGGAACACAGACGCCAAGGGAACTGTGTGTGAGGGCCCCTGGGCTTCACTATGGTCAGTGGTCAACAGATGAGGAGCCAGCAGATTCACATAGGCTCTTCAGAGGAATTTCTACATGAAGATAGCTCCCAGAAAGCAAATGTGCAGCACAGTAGGACTCAGGGGAATGGGGAAGTAAATTCTAAACTCTGACCTTCCTCTTTTGAGCCCTGCGCTCATCCATTGAAAGCAAAGGTCTAAGAAGCATGTTCTTTAGATCAGCTTTCTGAAAGACAAAGTAGACCATGGAGATGGAGGGGGAAATCGGAAGATATCTGCACAGTGGTAAAAATAAAAGGCTGGTAGGGATCCAATTTAAGAAAAAAAAATTGTTCCAAAGAGCTTTTTAAAAATCTCAGTTTGCTTAAAAAAAAAAAAAAATGCAGGATGCAAAGGAAATGGACACATGCCACCTTCATCAGAAAACACACCGAAATTCCCTTCAAGAGACTAAATGGAAATTGTTTGACGTAAATTATAGAAGTTATTTTCAATATAATCAAAGAACTAAAGGAAATCATGTGTAAAGAATTAAGGAAGCTGGGGAATGAAGACTCAGTAAACAGATGAGCAGAGATAATGAACAAAAGATAAAGAAACACGGCGCCTTAAAGACGCAGAAATGCTGGGAGGCTGGCGATGAAAACCCCACCACCAAACCTGATGACCCCACTGATCTCCCACTCCCACGTGGGAGAAGGGCAGAACTTATTCCTGAAAGTTGTCTTCTGACCTCTGACCACAGGCATATGGTGGCACACACATACATGCATACCCCACTCACTCACACACACACACACACACACACACACACACACAGAAGGACCACAAAAGAAATAAATGCAATGAAAACTAGAAATGCTGGAGCTAAAACTACCACAGCCTAAATGAAAAACTCACTAAGGAGAATATCAAACAGACCTGAATTGGCAAAAACATCTGCAAATAAAAATTATACAGCCTGAAGAACAGAAAAATTAATGAAGAAATGAAAGAATGAAGATTTAAGAGAAAAAAATGAATAAAGCACAAGAATACATGCATAATGGAGATGCAACAGAAGGAGAGGACAAGAGAGAAGAAAATCCAGTGTCCAGAAATTATCAGATTTGTAGAAAACCTTCATCTATTCAACCAAGAAGTTCAAAGAATTCCAAGTAGAATAAACTCAAATAACTAAAGATTCAAACATAAATAATTCTCAAATTCTAAAAGTTGAGAATAAAGAGAAAATCTGAAATCAACAAGTTGAACATTACCTATCTTGACCACAGGAGCCTGTGATTAATAGCTGATCTCTCAATAGATTATACACTGGGGACCATAAGATTCTTTAAAGTAGTAAATCAATAGACCAGCCATCAGAAAGTCTTCATCTAACAAAACTCAAACAAATGAAGGACGAATTTAGATAAATCTCACCTTGAATCAAATTGAAGGATTAAAACTGGGCAGGAGTTAGACACTGTCAGATATTCTAAAAACAGTTTTCTTCTCCATCCTGCCTTAAAACCCAGCATCATAAAGTAATAACTATAAAATAATGTGCATATCATGTATGAATATGTAATTTCTAATGCAATTACAGCATAAAAGAGAATATAGATATATTAAAATAAATTTTGAGTATCTTATTGAAATAAAGATGGTATTAATTCTAATTTAATTATCTTAAGATGCTGAATGTGCTCATAAAGTACTACTAGAAAACTAATTTTTTAGATGCTTAAAAATTGAAAAACTAGAATGTGAGCAAAGATGTTTGATCAGATAAGAGCTCTTACTATGTAAATTTGATAGTTCAGTTCCCAGAACGCACATAGTGGAAGGAGAGAATCAACTCCTGAAAGTTGTCCTCTGACTTCCATATGTGCAATACACACACACATGCACACGCATGTGAAAGTTTTTAAATGCCACCTATACATCAAACACATCATATATGTATACAAACAACATATACATATCATGATAAATAATTTTTAAAGGAAGATAAAATGTGATACTAAAAATATACTTACACTAAGAAGAAATAATATAGAAAAAAAGACACATAAACATGTAGGAAACATAAAGTGACAGACACCTTTTCTCATTAGTAACTATGTTAAGTGTAAATGGATTAAATACTCCAACTAAAAGGAGAGATCAACATAAAGGATTTTAAAAAGTTCTCCAAATGTATAGTATCTAGAAAATACAAAAGTTATTTTAAATCTAAAAGATGGAAAAACATCTACAGTGCAACCAGTAGTCAAATCAGGGTGGTGTGTCTATGCTAATCTCAATCAAAATTAAATTTAACACAAGAATTGTTGCTAGAGAACATTTCATAAAAGCATCAACTTCATCAAGGACATAAAAATTATAAATATCTATGCACATATAAACAGCACTCCAACATATATCAAAGTAAAAACTGACGAATCTGAAATGGGAAACAGGCAATTCAGTAGTAACAGTTTGAGATTTCAACATCTCATTTTCAAAACTAGTAAAGAATCAGTAATTAGAAGATCAACAAAGACATGTATTATATTAAAAATACTGTATGGTCCAGTGAGATGATTCAGCTGCCTAACATGACCAAATGGGTTTACTCCCCGAAACACACATGGTGTAAGAAGTGAATCAGCTCCTATGGGACATCCAATGGCCTCCCCAGTCTGTGCAGCACATCATTTTGACACAGTAAAAAAGACCACATGACCCCCTCACTTGACAGATGCAGGAAAAGTATTTGTCAAAATCCAATACCCTTTCCCCAAAAAACACTCAATAAACTTGGAACTAAAGGAAACCTCTTCAACC
This sequence comes from Eospalax fontanierii, assembly GCA_035773235.1. Taxonomy (NCBI): domain Eukaryota; kingdom Metazoa; phylum Chordata; class Mammalia; order Rodentia; family Spalacidae; genus Eospalax; species Eospalax fontanierii. The sequence continues at coordinate 12,148,175 of CM069539.1, forward strand.
TTAAAAGTGCACCAACAAAAACCCACAGCTAGCACTATGTGACTGCCCACGGCTAGCACCATATGCAAATATGAAAAACAAAAGGAGTGCTCTCCCTAATTCTGTCCAACATTCTCATGGAGTTGTAATTAAAGAAATAAAAGAAAAGGTCCAAAACATCAGAACTAGAAATAAAAAGTTAAACCATTTGTGATGAATTAAATGAGGGTCTCTCATAGGCCCCAAGAATGTAGAAACTTGGTCCCCAGTTTATGATTTGAGCAGGTATGAAACCTTCAGAAGGAGGGACCATGCTGGAGAAAGCACATCAGAGGAGGTGGGATTTGAGAGTTCTTAAGCCCTGCTGGACTTTCTGTTTCACTCGCTTCCTGGGCCTACTTGAAGATGTGAGCTCTTAGCTTTCTCCTCTGGGTATACCGTGTTGCCAAGCCTCTGCAGCCATTACGGACTCCCCCTTTGGAATTTAAAGCCAAATAAATTCTTCTTTCTGTAAATGGCCTTGGTTATGATATTTTATTACAGCAATAGAAAAGTAACTGATGTACCATCTCTGCTTTCAGATGTCATCATTATGTGCATAGAAACTTCTAAGGAATTTACTGGAGAAAATTCATTAGAGTTAGCAAGCTAGTCCAGCAATTTTTCAAGACAATGAATCAACAAACAAAATTAATTTTTGTATTCCCACACTTAAGAAAATACCTAGTACTAAATTAAAATAAAGAAGTGTAGGACTTTTTACACTGAAAAACCTCAAAATATTATTCAAACAAAATTAGCACAAAATTTCTGCTTGGTCTCTAATCTATCAGCAAATTAGCAAGCTAGTGGCTTTTCTCTGGGTCTCAGTTTCCCTGTATTCTTATTAAAGAACTGATCTCAGATTACTAGCTCTCAGATTCTACAATGCTGTGCTAATGAATACATTACTTCCTCTGACTTTTCACATAAAATGCAAAGCTATTGTTAATGGACTTCTAATGGCTTCAGTAAAGTTTTACTTTGAATATATATTGAATATATACATATTTGAATATATATTTATTTGAATATATACATATATAAAACAATGCATGAATAGCAAACTCTCTCAACGATGCCTCCTCTTCCTCCTCCTCTCTTTTTTTCTCTCCCTCCTTCCCTGCTCAAGGCAGTTTTCTCCATAAATTTTATCCATAAATAATTGACCAATGGGATATCATATAAGTGATATAAGTCAACAGAATATACCAAGATCTTTTTTACCAAAAGGATATGATTTTTAATTTATTTAAATTTACAACTTATTTAAAAGTAGACATGTTAAAGTATGTTTTAAACATAGGATCCAGGTTGCCAAAGATGTGCCTGAACATCTGGGCTCAAGAAATCCTCCTGTCACAGCTTCCCAAGTACTTGGGACTACAAGTGTGGTTCACCATGTCTGGAATTGTTCCCATTATAGAAAATATTGAGAACAGTAGATAGGCTGTGTTGAAATTTTTAATATAAGAAATTATGTGATTCAGGGCCAGAGAGACAACTCAGCAGTTAGGAGCACCCAGGTTCAAATGCCAGCACCCACATGGTAGCTAACAACCACTCATAATGCCAGTTCCAGGGAATTGGATGACCTTTTCTGACTACTGTAGGCATTGCATGACACAAATACATTTACATGCATGCAGGCAACATACTTCACACAAATAAACAAATAGTTTTTAAATTATATAACTTAATACATAAGTATATATTATATCCCACATATACAACTAATAAGTTTAAAGGAATAAAAGATCACGCATCAATTATACATTTTACATTTTTACATTTTATAGTAGATAGTTAAACTCACAGTAAAGTTGGCCTTATAAAAAGGTTTATGCATTTTGTTTAATTGGACTTAAGAAATTAACAGAAAAAATTTTAAAGAGTAAAAACAGCTTACAAAATACTGACATAAATTAACATTATATATTCATATTTTATAATCAAAGCAATTTTCATTTTTGTTTTCTTATGTTTTTCTCCATTTGATTTAAGAATTCTGCTAAAACCTTAAAGGACATTCTAAACTAAAAGGCAAAAGCAAAGACAGAAGTGTAATTCCTTTGCATTCAGTGTTTTAGGTTTTCTTTATTTGGGAGGTTGGTTTTATTGGGTTTTTTTAGCTTATTCTTGCAGTATTTTGATTTCATGGCTTGCCACTCCACCCCACTGCAGTCTCAAATTCAAAAACACTTCCAAAAACCAGATGCAATGAATATGATGTTTTCTTCTGATTTCTGGCCCAATTATCCCTCACAGTACTTATTTTAATTATTTTAATTTCTCCCTAACAGCAATAAATACAGTCGGAACGACAGTCTTATTAAGAAGGGAGCAGCCTTATATGTCCTTATTTTCCCCATCCTCCAATTCACAGGAATTTCCCACGTTATCAAAACAACCTTTGTGTAGATGTATGTGTGCTTACATATACTTTGGCATATGCAAAAATTCAGGCAAAATCTATCCTGAAGATGTCATTTTTTGGAATGATGAGACACACCATGTTGGCTGTCTGTGGATACAGAACAGTTTCTCCAGTTTCAGCTAAATATCAACTTCCATTACTGCTCTTGGTGGGGAACATCATGACCAGAAGCACACTGTGGAACAAAGTGACTCACATCATAGCAGTCAGGAAACTAAAAAGAGAAAGAAGAGGGTCCAGGCTCCCAGTGCCACATTCTATGGAGAACCCTCATGCCCTAACTTCTTTGCACTGGGGATCACTTCTTAAAGGTTCCATCAGCTCCAACAGAACCACCAGCTGGAGACCAAGCTTCTAACACTTGAGCCTTGTGCAGGGCACTTAGGATCCAAGCCATAAGTCAGCTGTCCGTTTACTTGCTCTCTGGGCTAGTGTTCAGTCATGACTGTGCCCACGCCAGCTGTTTCAGAAGAGGCAGTTTTATTAAGCAACTGAGAAGCTGCTGAAGGATTAGAAAGGCAAGCTGAGGCACAGAGGCAGGAACGAGTGAGGCAGAAAGAAGCTCATATAGAGATAAAAACAGCAAATCCAGAACAGTTAAAATCGGGAGGACAAGTCTGCATGGTCTTACACTCCTCCTACCCACAGTGGTAAGAGAAAGTCCAAGAGATACTGGGGAATATCAGCAATGGATGAGGATTCACCTTGCGCATCCTGAATTAAGTGGCCTAAGTCATAGAGTAGAAACAGAAAGGAACTGATATTTGAGACTGGAAGTGAGCAAAAGAGGATAAATAATACAGGTTGAAAGACGATTCTTAATCCCAAAATATGATTTCTGCAGTGGCCTCTGGCAGCAAATATGATCTCTACAGAAGGAATTCCTGTCTGGTTCAAAGCTGGTGTAAACTAAGAAGCTGGGGGAGTGATTATTGTTATCTCACAGCAGTTAGAGATCTTCGTGGAACAGAAACCACACACATTGCTGCCTCCCCATTCCCAAGCTCATAATTGAAACTCCAGGTCCTCATGAGGCTCTGTGTGTTATGTCCAAATACTACAGAAAAAGAATAGAAAGCTGCTTAGGGATTCAGTAAAAGACTGTGGGCAGACTTTGGAGTAGGTGTTGATCCCAGCTTAACTCAGTTACCTTGGGAAAATTTCTGTATGCTTCTGCACTTCAATTCCATTGGTTTCAAAAGAAGACTATTTAGAACCACCTTGTAGGAAGTCACTCTGATGAACTATATTTAGCAGAGTAACTGACTTTAACTTACTGGAAAATGGCTCCTGTGTACATCATTCTATAGATCAATAATATACCATAACTCATTGTGATCACCTACTCTGGAGGCAATCTGACTGCTTTCCTGTTCATGTAGTCAAACAACATGCACTTACCAAATGGATGTGTGTGTCAGTCCACAGACCCTGAAGTACCACAGAGCACCAAGTCACAGTCCTGGCTTTAAGAGAGCTAAGAGTTTAGCAGAGAAGGTGAGTGAGAAACAAAAGATCTTAGTGACCAGCGAGACAGTGGTGCTTTGTAGAAATAGCATCTCATTCACACAACTAAGCTCAAATTGCCACCTCTTATCAATGAGGACTGTAAACCTCCATGTTAAATGCAGTAAATACATAGATAAATTACCAGTCACTGATCAATATAATCTCTCATCTTGTCTTTGCAGATACTATCTAAGATTGCATTCTATTTCATATGGACTAAGAGCCTCTCAAAACTCTCTGTGGCATCCAGAGTGGTTTCTGTGAACTGGTCCATCTATCTCAGATATTTTTGTCTAGGGCCAGAATTTTTCTATGTACTTTTTCATGATGAAAAGGCCAGGGAGTGACCCTGAATATATGCAGAGATGTTGACGTCTGGCTTCTGTTAGAAAACAGCATTTGACTCTTTTCCAAAACAACCCAATCTCTGCAGAGCATCAAAGGTTAGTGGACTTATTTGTTGTGCTTAAAGTATTTCTGGCAATCTTTGTGGAGGGAAAAGAAAACATTCTCTCTCTGAGATTTACATCTCCATAGAAAGAGGCCTGTGATAGATCGTTTATATTGTGATGTGCCTGTGATTGCAGTCTAAGTTCACATAGGAAAGGATGCTAAGTATGTCCTTCTTAATAACTGCTTTTAGCTTCAGGTTTCTGATCAAAGACAGGACAGTTCTTATCACTGAACCTTGCTCTATCTAAAATTCCATCTATATCTCACTGAGGAAAATATAGTTTGTCATTATAAGTGACAATTTTGCCCCATGTCATAACATTTTAAGAATCTGATACAATAGAAAAGTCTTAACAAACCTTCACTGCTTTTCAGTTGCTGATATTTTTGTTATTATAACCTACTCTTCCTGGAGTATTTTTTCCCCGAACAGTCTGTCCCTAATGCTCTGGACAGTAAAGTATCTCTCTAGAAAGTTCTATTTTTCTTCTGCAAATGCTCCAATAGTTTCAGAAGTCCCAGACTCGTCGTTTTTCAACAGGTTTCATTGATCTAAAACTTCACATGATTGATAAGCACAACTTAACAAATTTTAATGTGTTTATGCACCTGGGAAATCATAATCATTAACAAAGACTTTCTTGAACACTTTGGTCTCTTTCTTCTGATCCTCACTCAACCTTCAAATCTCTAAGTAACTAACCTGCTTTGTTCCATTATCAAGTAGTTAACATTTCCTATGTCCCTGTGGAAACAGGGTCAGATTATTGACTCTCGGGTCACTTGCTTCTGTTTTAAAAATATTTTATTTATCATCCTTATTTTATGTTCATGAGTCTATTGCCTGCATGTAGGTGGGTGTACCTGTGTTGTGCAATAATGCAGAAGTCAGAAGACAGAGTCCAGTCCCCTGGAAATGGAATTACAAATAGTTGTCAGCTACCATGTATGCCCTGGGAATCGAATCCAGATCCTCTACAAGAGTAGCCAGGGCTCTTAACCACCGAGAAAGCTCTCCAGCCTCTCAATGGCTTCTTTTACTGAGCTAAATTTTTACATTCACCCATGCCATTATTTTTATCACTAGTTTATTTCTTTGTATTGATAAGTAGTAAAACATTGGAACACTGCATTGTCAATTCACACTTAAGCGGTTTCTGCTCCGGGGCCCTTGCAGTGCAGCTGCTGTGATCATTCCTGAACAAGTCTACTTAGACATATGCTTTCCTCTGGGCGGTGGAAATACCAGGAATATAATCCTTGGATAGTGTGAAAGGTGTAGATTTAAATTTTGAAAATTTGAAATTGTTCTCCAAGGTTTATATAATTCTGTTTTCTTTTTAAAATGTTTTATGAAGTGCACGGGTGTGTTGTCTTTGTGAACCTATGCAGGTGCTTTCTGAGGCCAGAAGATGGTGGTGGACACCCTGGAACTGGGCAGTTGTAAACTGCCCAATGAGGATGATGGGAAGCAAACTCAGGAACTCTGGAAGAGCCGCAAACACTTAACCACCAAGCCATCTCTCCAGCCTCTATCTCTGGATTCCTTTTTAAATGTTTTATTGTTTTTATTTGTGTGTATGTGTGTGTGTGTGTGTGTGTGTGTGTGTGTGTGTTGCCTGAATGTGTGTAAGTGCACCTGTGCCATGAGGTGCCGCCAGAGGTCAGAAGAAGGCATCAGATTTCCCTGGAACTGGAATTATGGACAGTTGTTAGCCACCATGTGGGTACTGGGGATCAAAACCAGTCCTGAGCAATCAGTGCTCTCAGCCATGGAGCCATCCCTCCAGCTTCTAATTTTGGATTCTTAAAAACAGTTTCTGAGAGCCCTTCACTCACTTGTCAGCACTGCCTGATTTTCACCATCCTATTGAGTGCACAGATCTCACTGCAGTTCTAACTCACACTGCCTGGTGATCAGCTGTAAATATGGAAACTTCCCTCAGACCAAGGCCAGTAACACTTTCACCAGTCCGCTCTCAGCCTCCAGTGACTCATCAAGCTTAGCACCTAACTGCAGTGGTTTCTACTCTAGATAAGCACAGCTGGGCTCCATGCCATTTGGATTTGCCTTCCTTCAGATCATAAACTTTCAAAGATGGAAACAGAACATATAAAGTAGAGTCCATTTTTGTCAACTACCGAAGAGCTGTAAATGACAGAGGTTTTCTCACTGACTCTGGCCATGAACACTCTTCCCAGCGATGTGTGAATTCCTTGCACTGTCCCCTCCACTCCCCAGGGGTCTCTCCCCTTAACATGAGACAACTGCCTCACAAGCATGCACTGATCAGCAGTTAGCTGAACATTTCAGGTGGAACCAGTGTTGATTTCTAGACTTTTCTCTCCAAACAGCTCTTGTCTTTCTGTTCCTTTACCCCACAAATTCCAGTGGCCTTCACTTCTTCAAGGGTCTAAGTCAACTCAGGGAGGAGGCAGTTCCACTCAGAATCACATTGTGGAAATGTTTTACAGAAAACAGGCTAGTACAGTCAAAGAGCTCATGTAGTTTTTCCCATCTCTAATAATCAATAATCTTAATTTGGTAATTACCAGTGTCTTGAGAGCCTTTGTTTCATATATCATAGACTGGTTTATTTTTAAAGCTTCAAGTAGGGGGATAAAAATGGCCCCACATGCTCCTTTTTGTCCACAAGAGCCTTCCTAGTGTAGCTTTACACCAATAGCTGTTTGATTTGGTTTATCTGTACCATGAATGATTGATCTGGAACCCACAACTGTACCTCTCATGAGCTCCAGGGAATGGAAGATTTCTTAAAGATGATTTTGTCTACCTTCACTAAATTCCTGAGCAGATAAATTAAAACATGCCTATACTTCAGTTCACAAGGGGATATGGAGGGGTTTTTATTTGTATGTTTTACTTGAATGATGGATATTGTTGGTGCATATGCATTATGTTCTCCGATCTGATTCACACCCTCCATTTTCTTCTGTTCCCCATCTCTCCTCTCTCAGATCTCCCTCTTCCTCCCAAATAGTTCCTTCCTGTTTTCAAGTCCTGTTTCTTAATCATGAGTCCACATGTGAGAGGAAACATATCTGTCTTTGGGAGTCTGTTTAGCTTGTTTAACATAATGATCTTCAGAGTGTTTTTCCAGTGTAATTTTCAGATATGGAACAGATCTCTGATTCTAGTCCTTATAAATAGGTGCAGGTTTAGTTGTGTGTGCTGGGTACATTCCTTTACATTGTCTGATTGTTCCCCCAAGTTTCTCAGGCAAGCCATAGCACATGTAATTCTTTCATTACATGGAGTATAACTTTTAAATGATCTGCTGCTTTGGAATGCCAGCATGAAAACCAATGAAGAAAATCTAGGTGAAGCTTTCTAACTTCAGACAATAGGGCAGCCAGGCATCATTCACAGGAAATTGATTATCATTGTTATACAATCAGTTTTACATAAATATCTTGGGCCTCTTTCAGTATTGCTAGGCTGAAAAAAATTAGAAGACTATATAATAAATCTACACAATAAGAAAAAACAGATATATCTACTTAAGTAATGATGATTTTATAAAATGACCAAAAAAAGTTTCTTATGTGAGTCTTGGTGTTCAGCTTAAGGGCTAATGCAGTTTCTCAAAGAAGTCTCTGTAGTTCTGACAGCATAGAAAAATTCAATTTGCCATATTACACTCACCACTTAAGTGCTTCAGATTTTAAAGTCACTAATTACTAACTCCTGCATTCTTCTTTTAAAAAGCATATGATGCCATTTTCAAATGGAATGGGAATAATCATAATGTTTTAAATGTGTCTCAATTCAATTTTTCTCTAAGATTAAAAGTCATTTGAATGTACAATATTACACAAAAATGCTTGGGATAAGAATAATTAATCTCCTGTAGTCAAGGCTAACCTGGAACTTGTTATGTACCTGAAGACAACCCTGAACTCCAGATCCCCCTGCTTCCACGTGCTAGGATGACTGGCATAAGCCAACATACCTGGTTGATGTAGTTCTGGGGCAGAGCCTAGGGGACTATGCACACTAGGCACGTATTCTACCACAGTCCCAGCCCTCCTCATGTTTTCTTTAATGACATATTAGAATTCGAATTTAGATACTTGCTTAAACTCCATCTCCCCAGTAACCCTGCAGTATGAAGGTTTGAACCATACTCAAACCTCAAATCAGCTGATTAATGGAACATTAATACCTCTTACTAACATCTCTGAATGCAATGGATAGTTTTCAAAGTTACCTTTGAATGAGTTCAAGAAAATAATTTTCATACCTAACAGTCACAGGGTAGTACTTTCCATCACATACAGAAACCCTTCCACTCCACGAAGTAGAGCAGCCCAACCTTTTTCCAAGGAAAGTGATAATTGACACAAGGTCAGAAAATTAAACTCAGCACTGCAACCTGCACAACATTAGGCTGTTAAAATTTCCAGAGTCTCTGCCTTGGTGTCTCACAGCTGAATGATTAGCATATCCTGGTTATAGTGAGAACTTTCAAATCTCTATTCCTCTGGTGACTATTTGGAAGACTATCAATAAAAGGCTCATAAATAAGCTTAGCTTTTCCCCACTGGCTTGATATGGAGGAAAAAGGATTGAAAAGTTTTAAATATTCACAAGCTACAGGCATGTTCCAGAGCCTGGGGACATAATAGAAAAAAAAATTGAACCATTCAAGCTTGAGTAATTTCAGCAATTATCAGAGGGATGCATATAACATTACAGGCTCTTAAAATATGCTCTGCAATCAAGGACGTGTGAGTGGAGCTGTCAGACCATCAGGGAAAAGGGCACTGCACAGTGAACTTAGGCAGGTTGCAGCGTTTTATACCCAAAGCGCTCTGGATTTAGGTCAGAGGATGTGCTTCCACCTGAACGCCAGCATTATCATCTACGACCTGAGGCGAGAGACAGAGATTTCGATTCAGTTTCTGAAGAAATTGAAAAATACTCCTAGGAAAGTTATAGGAGATAATGCATTTTAAAACAAAATAAAAGTGCCTGCAGTCTGAGTTGTTGGGATGAAGTCTTGGCTTTAACTTCTGAATTTTAACATGGCACTTAACCTCTTCAAACCTGTTTCTTCTATTACATCTAAAAAATGCTTGTACAGCCTCAGGACTTGTGTAGGGCATCAGAGGATAAACATGAACCAGAAACCTACCAGGACCAGGACTCTAATGAGAGCTACAGGTGACTGGTACCAAATAGATAAAGGACCGTGGTTCATATCTGGTTAAAGAGAGGTCTTGAAAACTGGCAAGTCAGTCACAACTGTGTGAACTGATTTGTTTCAAAAATTTGCAGTTTTATTTCTTTTGTCTGTTTAGAATCTAACAGTTCAAAGTTTACATCGTGCTTTCTATTTTATGAACTTTTCTAAAAGTAATTATAGGAAAAACAACAAAAAGCAATCAAAAAAGAAAACTCTGTGTCTGACAAAATGGGAAAGTACTAACCTACATTTATTTAAAATCTGTGAAGAATATATTCAAACAAAGATTAATTTGGACCAAACTCTGGAAACAGTTGGAAAAAAAAAGTTCCATGGAAAACTCAAGAAATACCCCAAAGTTTGTAGCAAAACTGATGTGACAAGCAAATAATCCATTGCTTCAATAACAACACCTTGAAGCCTAGAACACACATCCACACACATCCTACTAAGCCATGAGGGGAGAGAAACAGGCCTGGACTTAGAGAATTCATTCATACTCAACTTCTCAGAAAACAATATAGCCAGTAAGGCAGGAAGCAGGACAGAGAAGGAGCAAGTCGCCCCTCCATGTGTAGAGAAGTCAATGCTAGATGATCACATTAAAAGTCAGTGAGCTGCATGGCGTTGCTGTGGACCAACCGCATAGTCACATTGCCTAGAAACAGAAAAGTGGCTACAGACCCATGAAGCAGAGAAGTTGCTACCAGCTCTGGCATGATCCCCTTCCCACTTACACTGACCCTCTACAGGCACTAGGAACTGAAAAGGTGGCCTCAATTTAAAGATCAAAAGTGTCTCAAAAAAGAAAGAAAAAGGAAAAGAGACATCACATGTATACTATAAGAAAGTAAGTAAATAAACACAACAAATGATTTCTGTGTTTAGAGCGAGTTTAAGAAGTATGAGTAATAATTCTTTATTTAGTAGAATTCACCTGTGAAGATCATTGGTCCTGGGCTTTACTTTGCTGGAAGATATTTTTATGACTGGTTCAATCTTCTTGATTATTTCATCACTTTTCAGTGAGTTAAATCAAATACTGTCTCTCTGTTTCAGTTCTCTCTGAACTAAGAAATGATTGGGTAAATTTAAGACATTATAGATATAAACAATAAACTCAAGGAAAAAAGTAATTGCCAAGATAAAAAATGCTTTAAAAGACAAAAAAATGAGAGGAAAGGTGATTATATCTAAACACAATGACAGCATTATAAAATGGAAGACATCCATTAAAAACATCAGAGTTTAATTAAGGCATAAAGAATAAATTTGGAAAACATATAATTTGAGCAAAGGTATAATGGGTGTTGATGAATACAAACATGGATCAAAAGGACCAGGAAAGAAACACACATTCACTAAATACAACTAGAAATCAAAAGGAACAAAAAAAATTAAAAACAGCACAACTTTGGCACTGGGTTGAAGAAGAAATCAAACGAGGAACTGGAAAAGTTCTCAAGACAAGTTACAGCACACTAAAACTTGAGGGCTGCAGAAAAAGAGGTGTTCCTACAGACAAATGCATAAATTTAAAAAGACAGAGCCAACAGGGGTACTCAGTGTTTCTACCACACAAATGTGAACATGCTAGTTCAGTCCCTGGAACCCATGACTAAAGGAGTAAACCAACTCCTAAAAGTTGTCCTCTGGCCTCATTCACGCATCTTAACTCACTACCTACCATACACACACACAAAATAAACAGATAAATAAATGAATATTGTAAATAAGTACCTTCAAAAAACAAGGATTGTGTCTCAAAGAGGTAATGGGGGACGGGGAGATCTCTTAATCCGAATGCTAGCACAAATGGAGGACAGCAAAGATTTCAGGAAAATTAAATGAAATAGACATAGAAAAACATTAGGAAATAAATCAACAAAACTAGATGAATTTTTTAGAAAGTACAAAATTGGTAACTTCTTAATTAAACTAAGAAATAAATAACACCAGGAATGAGAGGAGAAACATTACAATTGATGCCACAGAAACAAAAAAAAAATGAATAAATAACAAGGGAATTTTACAAATTGTAGAAATAACAAATGGACAACATAGGAGGCTTTGATAATAGGTAAATAATGCCTAGAGAGTGAAGAAAAAATAGAGGGAATCATACCATTCCAAAAACCTACTGAAAAAGTATACATACAATATGAGTCCATGCACATAGCTGAAGGCTACATAACAAGAAACAGTGCAAGACAGGAGGAACCTCCCTTTGTGTTGTTCCCCAGGGTAGTCCAAAAGACTCCCCCAAATTACATGGGCTGTTACCATAGCCCTTGATTGTCTCCCAGAACTTGAAAGTAAGACCCTATTGCTGAAGATGGGACAGACTTCAAACTCAGGATTTAGAGAATGAAGCTGGAACTGACCTGGAAGCCACCACCCCTGAAGGCTAGGCCTCACAGTTTTGGAAAGTTCTATACAATCTGCTAAAAGAGAACATCAACGGATGTCTGACACCAGCTACATGACCAAATAATCACAACAATGATAGGAACAGCAAACTATACTGGGGCAGTAGTGGCACTTTTATCTTGGAAGTAATCAACAGGTACTTAATTGGACATAAAGCCCGCTTAATGGGAAGAAACTCATGTAGCACTGTAAACATAGCCAAATACACATGGCTGGATGCTGGGGTCCCTGTGCTCCGGGCCAGCCCAAGCAGGACACAGGGTCTCCGCCATGAGGTGGTGAGAGGCGCAGAGTCAACAAACAGACACCAGGAGCTGGGTGAGAAGCATGCAGAGGGCGAGCCACAGCAAACTTTTTTATCCACGGAAATACAAGGGGTTATATGAGTTTGGTTAGCCAATTGCCCTATGGGGTAGTCCCCAACTGCAGCCAATAGTAATCTGTCCCAAGGTAGATCATCTCGGTGCAAGTTCTATCCAGATGCTGGGCAAAAGTTGGTGTCATGCTGAGCCAGAGCAGAGCACCACACCCACAGGAGCCACTCCCTTATTCCTCATAGCAGGTGGCCTAGGTAAGACCCACACTGCATTGTGCCATACATATCCTCCTTTTTGTTTTTATTAATTGAGCGCCCCTGGGAGGCATGGTCCTATGCCAAGCCATTGTTGACCCCAGGTCCCTAGGGATCACCTCAGGCAACGGTGCCTATCTTAGGTTGCCCCGGTCATCAGGGTCTTACCCATCATTGACTACCCACCATCCTGGTGAAATAGCCTAAGGGGTTCATCTCTGTAGGTAGGTAGTGCCTGTCTTAGGTTGTCCCAGTCATCAGGGTCTTAACCGTCATTGGCTACCTGCCATTCTGGTGAAAGAACCCAACGGGTGAGCTTGCTGCTTAGGAGGGTTATCAAGATTGGCATGGGAAGTTCATGCAGGAAGGCTCCTGTGGCATGCATGAGGGTCCTTGTCAAAGAATGTTTTTGTGCCTTGTAGAAGACTCAGGATGAAGCAAGAATAGTTAAGTGCTGTGAAGAAGGTGGCATTATTAAGTGGCCAATTAAACAGAATTTGTGATGTATTGCTGATATCCAGGTTTGAAGGGAATATTTGGTATTTTGGGGGAGATATGAAGCCTGGATGGAGGCCTCGAGAATTTGAAGCGTCAGTGTCTGGGAAACTCTGCTTTGATGCAGTGCTTTCCAAAGGCAATGAAAGGTCAGCAGCGTTATCAAGAAGACTACAGCAAAAATGCTCCAAGTTACCAAATTGAGGGGCAAAAAAATGACTGAGATCCTATTTCATTATCATCCCTAGACAGGAAGGGGAGTGGAAGCATGAGCAATAAAAGGAGGGTGTGTGGTTACAGACTCAGCGACTCCACAGTGGTGGGGGCATCCGCTGTGCTGGCAGACACATCGTGGCAGGCTTGACATTTCTGGCAGGTATCCAGATGGGGGAAAATTAGGTTTTTGGAAAGATACAAGCATATCCTTTACCCTGTGTTAAGAGTGGGTGAGGTCCCTTCCATTCATTCGTGAGAGGGTCTCTCCAGAGGATGAGGGGCAAGGGAGTAGTGGCCGGTTGAGATCCCCAATGTTTATAGGCTGGAGAGAGTCCTGCTTCACCAAAGGTAAGAAAATTAAGGGTGAAAAGAGCTTCCACCAAAGTCAAATGGGGATTCCTGGGTGTCGTTGCAGTTTTCTGCTTCATAATGAGTTCCTTGAGGGTTCTATTAATCCTCTCCACTATGGCTTGACCCTGAGAGTTATCGGGGATGCCCATGGAGTGTTTAATCCTCCAGGATTCTATGAAAGACTTGAATTGGGCAGATGTATATGCTGGGCCATTATCTATCTTAATTGCCCAGGGTACACCCATGACCAGCATAGTGGTTTTTGTTGCCTTAATGGCATGGGAAATCTTCTCACCTGAAAAAGCATTAGCAAAAACAAATTTGGAGGTGTCCACGATGACATGGACATATTTAAGGTTGCCAAACAAAGGTACGTGGGTGACATCCATTTGCCAGGTGGTATTTGGTGTAAGGTCTCTAGGGCTAATTCCCTGAGGCTGCATTAGGGGCCCCCAAGGAGGCCAAAGGGGCACAGGCTTTACGTGTATGGATTAGGAGCTTGCATTGGCTAAGAGAAAGCTCAGGGTAGAGGACCTGCAGGTTAGACGGGGAGAGATGAAATCTTTGGTGTAAGCATCTAGCTTGTTCTAGGAGCGGCAAGGAAGTGACAGCAATAAATTTATCTACCTGTGCATTCCTGTTATCAATGATACCAGGCAGACTAGTGTGTGAGCGTACGTGCTCAATGAACCAGAGATGCTGTCTATTTTCCATTAGCATTTTTAAGTCACTAATGGCAATATCTATTGGTTTATGAGAGGGCCTGGGGTTAGCTAAGGGAAGCATCCCTGACATTTGGACAGTGTAACTACTGTCAGAGAAAATATTGACAAGTTCTTGTTGATAGAGCTTTAAGACTCTGAGAATAGCATAAAGTTCACCCTACCTTGGGACAGATTACTATTGGCTGGAGTGGCAGCCAATGAAATAAAGACTCAAAGCCACTATGATCACTACACAAATCAAAATGCCTAATATTGGGGCCAGCTGAGATATATAGACAGAATGTTGAGGGCCCAACTGTCTCATGCTTTAGTGGGGGACCTCCGTAGGTCTGGATGATTGGCCTTCTTAATAATTAGTCTGTAGTAATGCTTATTGGCATCTGTAAAAGCCAATGCTGCTAGTGGAATTGGCTGGCTGGAGGACATAGAATGGAGATTGGCCCTCAGGGGCAGGACAGCGATGGATTAAAGTAATTTGTGAGCAGGGAAGTGGTTGTCTATATCATTAGAAAATTCTGCTACCAGGATATGAAAGAGATAGTCATCCCTGAAAAGGGACTGGAGTTTCATCATGGATATGTGCAGAATTATTTTGGAGAGTTCTATGTTTTAAATTTTGTTTGTGTAATTACACATCTTGATAGCTAGGAGGAGCATTGCCTCCAGTTTGGTGGTGAGTTTAAGGGTCTGCGACCAGGAGAGGTGGACCCAGTAAAGGGATGCTTGTTTTTGCCAAATGACTCCTAGGGGGAACCCCTGGGTCCAGATGATTAAATTCAGGACCAGGAGAGTTGGGTCGTATCTTGTGAAGGAAACTGAAAAGAGCTGGTGAGATATCTCCTGTAAAATTTTCTTTACTTGTTTTGTCAAAGAGATTTTCTGAGAAGGACTGAGGTTTTAAGAAGGTCAAATAGGGAAAGGAATTTAGCTAGAGAAATGGGCAAAAACGGCTTAAGCCAATTGATTTGGCCACAGAGTTTTTGGAGGTCATTGAGAGAATACTTATCTTTTATAAGAAGGCTTGGAGTGAGGGGTTGAATATCAGTGGAAATTTTAAACCCTAAAAACCCAAAAGGGGGTACAGTTTAAATTTTTTCCTTGGCTATAGTTAAACCTAGAATTTTAAGGTCCTCAAGTATTTTGAGGAGATCCACAAGAACAACTTGTGAGGGGTGAGCAATTAAAAGGTAATCCGTGTAATGTATTATGAAGCATTTTGATCTGATTCTCTACATAGCAGTTGACACAAAAAATTGACAGATGGATGGGCTATTTTTCATGCCCTAAGGGAGGACCTTCCATTGATATCTCTTAGCTGGGACATTATGATTAGGTCCCAGACAGTAAAGACAAGACAAAGAAAGACCTGTATTTGACCACCAGGGGGATAGAGAAAAAAACAGTCCTTAATGTCTAATATGACTGTATGATATTTAATAGGAATGGCTCTGGGATGAGGGAGGCCAGTTTGAAAGGAACCCATCTTTATCATATGTTTGTTGACCTGATGAAGGTCCTGCAGTAATCTGTTTTTCTTTGAGATGATAAAGATGGGGGAATGACAGGGGTTGAGTGAGAATGGAACTCAGAGCTTTACATATGCTAGACAAGCACTCTACCACTGAACTATACCCTCAGCCCACCAAATTGAGGGGCAAAAAAAGGCTGAAATCCTATTAAGCAATTGTTGCCCAAAGCTCATAAAAGTTATTGGGTCAACTCGGGTGGAATTTATATGATCAACCTGGTAATTAAGGGACAGGGAGTAATTAAGAAAAGCCTGTGACCGTGGGCCTTGGATGTAATGGAGAGGCATGATCGAGTCTCAGTAATGTTGGGGACTCTATAGCCTGTGGGGTGAGGCCCAGCTGTGGGAGGAGGCCCGGCTACGTGAGGCGGCAGCACAGCACACCCAGCTGGCAGTGACACCTCTGCAGGGAGAGCCCTGGATCACCCACCCGCCTCTGGCCCCACCTCCAAAACCTCAGGGCCTCAAGGTGACCTGGGCTGGATGCTGCAGCCCCACCTACCCCATCCACCCGGGCGCTGCGGTAAGACTTGACGCCCAGGGCACAGGCACGGGCAGAGCCACCGCAGGCGCCAATCCCCGTGGCAGCAGCAAATTATTCAAACGCCATGTCCACAGAAATGCCCAAGGTGGGAGGGAGAAACGGTTGAAGCTCCATCCAAGGGCTAAGAAAAGCCTGAGCCTTTAACAACTGCGCTAGCTCTTCAGCCCTCATTGGAGGACGGGTGGGTGTTGTGCTATCCTTTTGTTTCACTTTCAAGCCACATTGAAGGAGAAAAGCTTTAAAAGCCTGAAATTGTGGCGCTTCCAGGTGGGGGCGGAGATTGCTCACTGTTGCGGAGTGGCAGCCAATGAAATAAAGACTCAAAACCACTATGATCACTACACAAATCAAAGGCCTAATATTGGGGCCAGCTGAGACATACAGACAGAATGTTGAGGGCCCAACTGTCTCGTGCTTTAGTGGGGGACCTCCGGGGGTCGTTACGCCAGCCCCTGCAGGAGCCCCGCGGGCAGCACCCAAGAGGCAATGAAGAAGGGGCGCGCCAACTTTTAAAAGTTCTGTATCTGTGCAGCTCTGCGAACTGGTAAAAGTTAGAGTCTGGAACCTGCCTGTCCCAGGGGAGTATTTGTAATGGACAACTCAGACCTCATCGTCCATGGGAACTTGGCTTGGCACCAGAACACGCACTGAAGTGTTAGCACCCGGAACGTAGCAGGGCGGGGCGATGAGAACTTAAGAGGTCTGAGCCTGCTTGCCAGCAGGAAGGAGTTTCTTAAATCAAAGATGGGAAAATCAGCTTCCCCACAGCCGATTACCCACACAGTGTCTCCAGAAAGGCTTGGCCAATGCCTCCGTTCCAAAATGCGGGGTGGGGAGGGGTCAGGCCCTCTTGTGATTTCGTCCGGTCGAACCAAGAAGGAAGGGGCCAGCACGGGCTTCAGGGCTGTGTGTCGAGGTGTGCTTCCTATGGGGTAGAGAAAGACGAACACAGGAAAGGGGGAAAGGAGGGGAGCTCCCACTTACCGTTGGGTGACTGTCAGCACACAGAACACAGAGGGGCCTACTCACCGGACAAGGGAGGGGGGCGTCCCTGTTCAGGAGCCAGACGTTGGGGTCCCTGTGCTGGGAGCCATCCTGAACAGGATGCAGGGTCTCCACCGTGAGAGGGTGAGAGGTGTGGGAGTCAACAAACAGACACCGGAGCTGGGTGAGAAACATGTGGAGGGCGCGCCCCAGCAAACTCATTTATTCACGGAAATACAAGGGGTTATATGAGTTTGGTTAACCAATCACCCTATACAATGGTCCCCAACTGAAGCCAATAGTAATCTGTTCCCAG
The DNA here is from genome assembly GCA_035773235.1 of Eospalax fontanierii. Lineage (NCBI taxonomy): Eukaryota > Metazoa > Chordata > Mammalia > Rodentia > Spalacidae > Eospalax > Eospalax fontanierii. The sequence goes on from CM069539.1 coordinate 12,165,962, forward strand.
GTAGATCATCTCGATGCAAGTTCTCTCCAGATGCTGGGCAGAAGCTGGCATCACACCTAGCCAGAGTAGAGTGCCACATCCACAGGAGCCACTCATTTCTCATAGCAGGTGGCCTGGCTAAGGCCTACACTACATTATGCCATACAGCTGGAAGGGTCATAGATCTTACAGAAAACCCAAGGCTGTCACATTCCTAGACAAATGTAATTTGTGCAAAATTACTATGTGTAAAATATGGATCTTTATATTTACAGACAAGTATCCAGTCACCACTCATCAAAGAAGCTTCTTTGGCAATAGACAGAGATTATTACAGAGTTCTGCAACTGGTCACATGCAGAAATTGTCTATGAATTGCCCAACCCTAAATGACACATACACAATGCAACCCCTCCACCTAAAGCTCATAGAACATAGTGAAACAAGGGGTAAAAAGAATACTGAATGCATCTCTCAACTCTCATCAAAGAAGCTCCTTCACGCAGCAGAGGGCAATGAACACAAAAGGCCACAAACGGCTAACGTGTAGAGAGTTAGAGTTTGCAGAGTGTGGGTCTTTGCACAGACTCCTATATTAAACTCCTCCTACCCAGGGCTCAGGAACCACTGCAGAGGGGAGGGCAGAAAGATTGTAAGAGCCAGGGAGGAGGTGTATGACCATATGGAAATAGAGTCCTACAGGCTCCTGAGACTTTTATGAATCTATAGCAATTATGACAGTATGCACAAGACCCATGCAAACTCCAGCAGACAAAATCTCAGCATAGAACTATGGAAATGGGCAGCAGGTCCCAAACTCAGTCAAAGATCTATTGGAAGCTCATTGTTGCTGGGATGGTCTGACTAGATCTCAGTGGATGAACTTGCAATAAGGACACTAACTTGACTTGATAGGCCTTAACACAAATGACAGAATGCATGAAATCCACCGGGAGGAGGGAGCTATGGGAAGGTGCTGATGGGGAAAGGGTGATTAAGATATTTTATGTGAATACAGAAAAACTCAATTAAAATTTATTTTTAAAAAATCTCCCATCAAAGAAAAACCTGGGTCCAAATATCTTCTCAAGTGAATACTACCAACATTTATAGAATTAATAACGAACCTTCTTAAACTCTCGCTAGAGACAGGTGGAAGAATGCTCAAAAAGTTTTTATGGGGCCAGAATCTCTCCAATACCAAAACCAAAGATGCTGCAAGAAAAGGAGGCTACTGCTGATGAACAACGAATCACCAACTTGAATCTAATAGCACATTAAAAGAATCCTATTCCACAATTACATGCAATTTATGCCTGTGTGTAAAGGATAACCTACCATATACAGATAACTTGGTGTGACAGACCACATCAATGGGATGAAGGATAAAAGATTAAGAACCACCTCAATAGATGCAGAAAAATCATTTGACAAATTCGACATCTTTTTATCATGAAAACTGTCAAAAATTAAATACGGGAAAATATCTCAGTGCAATAAAAACAATGAACAAACAAGGTCATTCTCAGAATCATGGTTAATGATGAGAAGTCAAATGTTTTTAATGCTTAAAGCAATTATACTACTAATGGGAAGTATTGTAGTAATGTGATGTTTCTGTACATGTGCAATAAATATTTGAAGCAGATCAAAATATTTTCTTATTAAATAGTTGTCATGTCTTTAGAGTGAAATTTTTTATAAAAATCGAGATTGTATTTATCTTTATTGCTTAAGAAATTTAATCCTTCTGAAGAGTTTACATTAATTCTTTAAGTTTCACTTATGGTACTGTTTTTAAATCATTTCTACCCCTCCCTCTCCCCACCCCAACCTCTCCCATGTCACCATGTCACCCTTTCTCAATTTCCTGACCTCTTCTCCAATTATGATTGTTACAACTTACTGAGTCCATTCAGCAGTGCTCCTATGTACATGTCTTTAGTGATGACCACTTGAGACCGGACAACCTGTCAGGGAGCTAGTCCCTGGAGAAAACTGAATCTCCTTCCCTCAGCAGCCATTAGTTGCGTGGAGCTCTTCTTCAAGGTGGAACCTTGTGTCATTTTCCCCATCTACATGGCATGACAACGGGAGGTGTTTTCTTCAGGTCTTCTTTGGGCAACCATATTGGTGTGATTTCAGGATGCTGAGTCCCTCTCATGTTCAGAAGATACTATCTAGCAACAGATGTGCCGGTTTTCTGGCTCTCACAGTCTTTCCAGCACCTCTCCTGAGATGTTGCTTGAGCCTTAGGTATTAAGGGTTGTATTGTAGATGTATCGTCTGGAGCTGAGCACCCCACACTCATTCTTTGTGTATTGACCACTTGTGGATCTCTGTAATAACTTCCATCTGTTGTAAAAGAAGCTTCTTTGATTAGGGGTAAAAGCTACAGTTATCTGTGAATATCAGGATGGATATTCGGAATATAATAAGAAGCTACATAATTTAGAAAAGTGGTCTCCATGGGTTCTCTGCTGGGACCTATGACCTCGGCAGCCATGGGTATTTATTTGGCTAGGGTTACAGAATTCCCTCCCCATGAGTGGCCTTAAGCCCAATTAGATGCCTGTTGGTTACCTCCAGGTAAACATGTGACTCTTATACCACTGAGGATATCTTGTCAGGCAGCTCAATGTGTGGTTCGTAGACTTTATAGCTGGGTAGAACTGCTGATTGGTTTTTCACCTTGGCAGCTGGCATAGTGCCTTCTGATACTGTGAGAGCTAGTTCTCAGAGAGAAGGCCTCCAGGTCAATTCCAGTTCTAATCCTCTAAGTCAGGTGTCTGAAGTGTGTGGTGTCTTCAGCAATAATGAAGTCTCACCTTCAGGTTCTGGGTGGCAACCAAGAGTATTGTCAGCAGCCTATGTTGTTTTGGAAGTCTCTTGTATTACCCTGACCAACAACTCACAGATAATTTTCCCCTGCCTGGCACTGGGGTTTTGGTTAGATAGTCATGGCTTTTAGGGGAAGCATTATCACCCTGTGTGTTGGTATGACTCATTTAAACTACATGCACACACAGGACATGCATATTTTATATCTATTTTAAGTAAGTTTACAAAATGTTTCCCTCCGGCTTTTGCAAGCATGCTTAGTATTAATTTTCTCTCCTAGGTTTTTGAAAGGTATTTAGTGCATCTTGGTTTTTTGGTGTTTTTTTTTTGTTGTTGTTGTTGTTGTTTTTGTTTGTTTGTTTTGGTCACTCTACTATGTAAAAGGATACCAGAACTTCCTACACTCAGCCTCTCTCCACCTTCCTCCAGGGTTTGCCCAGCCTTTTCTAGTCAGTATTCTTCTCTCTACACTGTTGAGCTCTACATATGAGTGACATCGTGTGGCACACATCTTTTTGTGCCAAGCTAATTTCACTTAACACAATGATCTCCGGTTCCATTTATTTTGGTGTAAATAATGCATTTAATTCTTTCTTATGAAAGAGAAACATTCTGTTGCTAGTAGCTCTTTATTAGAGTGAGGTTTATCATCTCATGATGGTCTTAATTTTCAGCTCCCTGTGATTTCATTTATTAAAAACCAAAATAACAGATAGCTCCAGCAAGGAGATGAGGGGGTCACTTACAAATGACCAGAGGGTGGTAAGCTTTGAGGGCAATGAATAAACTTAACTTGATTACTGTTATATCAGATATGTATTAACATGCCAATGTATCAAGTTTTACATTTTAAACACAATTCATATTACACACACACATACACTGACACACACACGACTAAGAAAGTGAATTCTAACTGTATGGCTCTCAAGGTTATGAAATATTTTATATAATTTTGTAAATTTAGTACAAAATATTTTTACTATCTCTACAGTTCAACATCTCAAATAAAGGAGAATTTCTTGCAAATTCCTAGCCTGTGGTGTCTGTGTCTGTGGTTCTCCTTGTTTATTGTGGCTTAAGCTGCATTTGACATACACTATAAAAGCTTACTGTAACTTCTGGTGGCTTAGATAGGCTTTATAATTACTGATCCCTGCCAGAACTGTTTACGACAAGCCTGAATTAAATAGAAGTACTTCTGACACTTTCTAAATCTAAAGCCAACAGAAAGTCGAATTTTTCCAATATGGAATGACAACCCTTGACCACACATATCTGTCATAATGAAAATGAGAAAAACTGACCTATTAAAGATAAAGCTCTGTCAGAATGGGTTTTTAAGTCACCCTATTAAAAAATACATGCACAGTATAGTCACTGAGAAAAGGTGGAAGTAAAATAGAATTATGCTAGTAAAATATACCTTCACCCTCCTCAGACCCCACACACAAACACACAGGAAACTAAGATAGTACCATGAGATAGGATTTTAGAAGAAAACCTTGGAAAACAGCATGGAGTAAATAACAATAAAGTGTAAGTTTTAAAAAGAAAATCTGTTGCATCAAATAGTATACTTTAAAGATTTTATTCACTTTATTTTATGAGATTTTTGCCTGCATGTATGTAAGTGTACTGCATATGTGCCTGCACCCTCTGAGGCCAGAAAAGGGCATTGGATACCCCGGAACCAGAGTTATAGATGGTTGCTAGCTGTCATGCTGGGAACCTAATCCGTGTCCTATGGAAGAGTAGCAAGCACACGGCATTACTACACCATCTTTCAACCCCTTGTCTTTTTTTTTAATTTACTCATTTTCATCTTACGTGTGTGACATTTTTGCCTGTAGGATGTGTACTGCCTGTGTGACATCATTATTTTTAAGGGAACATAATATGAAGCCACCAGAAAATTTTGAGCTATGATCTGATTTAAAATTTATGTGGGCCTCCTCTCCCTCCTCCCCTCCTCCCCCTTCGCCCCCTCCTCCTCCTGCCCTCCTCCTCCTCTCCCTCCTCCCCTTCTCCTCCCCTCCCCTTCCTCCCCTCCTCCCCTTCCCCTCCTCCTCCTTACCTCCTCCCCCTCCTCCTCTCTTCCTCCCCCTCCTCCCCTTCCCCTCCTCCTCCTTACCTCCTCTCTTCCTCCCCCTCCTCCCCTCCTCCCCCTCCTTCCCTTCTCCTCCTCCCCCTCCTCCTCCTCCCGTCCTCCCCCTCCTTCCCCTCCCCTCCTCCCCCTCCTCCTCCCCTCCTCCTCCTCCTGCCTTCCTCCCCTCCTCCTCCCTCTCCTCCCCTCCTCCTCTTCCTCCCCTCCTGCCCCTCCTCTTGTTTAGACAGATTCTCACCTGTAGGCCAAGATGACATCAAATCCATTTGGCAGCCTAGACTGACGTCATACTAGCAGCAATCATCCTACCTCAGTCACCTGAGGTCCTGGGATTACAGACATGAGCCACCAATTTTTTTCAGGATATCCTATAATATTAATTTCATTTGAATTATTTATAACTTCTGAAACTTTACTGTAATGGCTACCTTGTTGAATTTGAAGAATCTTTATCAACCTCAACTGGGGGATGGGAAACATTGCTTTTGCCGACTCCTCCTCTTCCTCCTCCTTTCTTTTTCAGTGACACATGCTGTGTTTTCTCTTTTCCTCTTTTTCTCTCCTATCCACAAAGGTTATTTTATGTTTTCTGTACCCAGACTTATGAGCCATGATTTAGACCCAAGGACTGCAGTAAGACTTTCAGGTTAATTGTCACATGACAATGTTGACACTACTATAGACTGAAGCAGAGAGCCAAGAAACACCTCTGTTTAGTTCTATTTCCTCTAAAACATTGTAGCCAGACCTTCCTGTCTCTACAAGCTTCAACCTGCAGCAACAATAGTCCTGGACACTAGTTTAGAGGAACTTTTTTCAGTCTTTCATCTTCTACTGGTGGTTGCAGAGCCCACTCCAGTTTCTTGCCTCAAACAATGACCAGGAGCTCCTCATTTCACCTGGGGTCCTCTAGGTGTCTCTTATTCTTTAAGGGCTCAAGTGTCAATGAGTTAAAACAAAAGGCTATTTAGGGGCTTGGAGAAATGGCTAGGAGTTAAGAGCACTTGCTGCTCTTGCAAAGGATGTAGGTTTGGTTCCCAGCACCCACGTGGCAGCTAACAACCATCTATAATTCCAGTTCCAGGGGATCCAATGCTTTCTTCTGGCCTTTGGGGACATTGTACACACAGATCCCCTCACAAGCACGCAGGCAAAACTCATACACATAAAAATAAATAAATAAAATCTTTTTGAAAAAACTTTTAAAAGGTTATTTAGAAAAATCAAATAAATCTGTCAAAACCCATATTTATGGTCCTCCTGAGGACAAAATGCTTAGCAATAAGTCTGCACTCCCTGAGAACATAATTTCATGCCTTCCAATTCATCCTCTTTTGCATAATACACACCTGCTGTGGGTGGGCTCTTGAAAGCCTCAAGATTCAAATCACAATCACACAATGTTCTTTTCCTCTGAACAATACAAAGCCACATGCAATGCTGTCAACTCTGTAGACAAGCATATCACCTGTAGATTTTTTTCAAGCATAAGAAAGTACTTTTTTTCCTTCCCTAGCTTTTGTGAGCCTTACTGAGGTTTTTGTATTTAAATATCTCCATCACATTCTCCATACCTATCACATTCTGATGCTTGCATGCCTAGATTTCATCTCCTATTACTTGCCATCGATCATTCAAGTGTCCATCCATTTTCATTGTTGAATTAATCTTCCTTTAGAGGATAAATGATGAGATTTTAGAAAACATTGCAAAAGGCATATAACCAATCAGGGCTTCACATTAAAATAAATTCCCTCTCTCTCTCTTTCTCTCTCTCTCTCTCTCTTGTCTCTCATCTTTGTCCCCTTCCCATCTGTGTGTGTGTGTGTTTAATAGGTAGAAAAATAATGCCATTTTCAATGCTGATTTCCAGTAAATATTTGATGCCTTAAAAGGCAAATGTAAAAAAAAGTACCTCAATTCAACATAATGCAAGGAATAAATCTAAGAACTCAACAATGGGAAGATTAATAACTTATAGCTGCTTAGGATGATGTACTAGGCAATAAATCCCTAGGTAGTGAAAGTTGTCCATGTCTGACCTCACTCAGCTCCCATAGATAATGGAATATAACTACTATCAACTTCTACAGCCAGGTTTGGTAAAACTTCAAGCCTATACACGTCACTGATCTTCACTTGAGCAAAATAAATTGTCCTTTTATGTGAGCTTCCTAGTACTGTGTGTGTTTGGCATTAAAATTATTATTTAGTATGTGATCACTCCTTAGGCTAAACTGACATCTGAAGGATTAACTCCAGCAAGCTTGTCAGCAAGAAGGCTGTTTGCTGTGGGCAGTCTCCAGTCTCCTGCGACTCTCCCAGCAACATTTAGACTCCCTGGTGTCCCCACTACTCTTGATAATAATTTTAATTAAAGTTATATCTCTGTTACAATAATTTGTTTGCACGTCTCTCCCCACGAAAGAATTGATTTTTTTCTATCAATACAAAATCTCTGATCCAGCATGTATTGTTTTCAAATTTTATTTATTTACAGCTCCAATATATCTTGATATGTGTTTCACAAAGACAAGAAACTTCTTCCTACCCTTTTCTGTATGCCCTGTGTTTGTGAATATTGCTCAACAGACAAAACATGTTCAATACATAGTAGTAGAGAAGAAGTAAAGAAAATCTATTCCACCATTCATGGGATTGCTGTTAGTAGAAAAATCTGATGAAAATGTATGTGAGGCCCAGAAAGTGCCTACACTGAAAGCGTTTATGCAGCAAAACCCTGTGTCTTTGATTTAATTTGAAGCATGATTTAGACCGTGTCTTGATTTCACATAGCTCCAAGTATGCAGACTTGGAAAGGGAACAAGCAACACTTACCGGAATGGGTATTTGTATCTAGCTCTGGAAGCAAGATTGATTCTCCTGAATCCTGCGTCTGGAAGGCTGCTCTGACCAAGGGTGAACTGATGCACTTACTCTATTGCACCGGCCATTGAGTTGGGTGGTCAACACAGAAATAACTGCTATAACCAAAACTGAACTTATGGCCTTACATAAGTCTCCAAATTTGCATAATTGGCCTTAGCCGCCCAGTTTCATAACCATGTTCTTGACTTTGTCATTCCCAGCAACTGCATCATGCAGAACATGTAGAGTGTAGGCTTCCTGGTCCCTGGTCATGCCCCCCTCCCGCCCCCGGGCATTGCGCACTTCTTTCACTATCTCTCCTTCCTTTCTATTTCTGTCTGACATCATCCCCTGAGGGAAACCCTCGTTCCTCTCTTAATTCAGCTTCACCTGAAATGGATTTTTTTCATTGTCATTATTGCATTCGTTGGACGTGAGTGGAAAGCCAGAAAATGCTTTTCTGACTGATTTCACTAGAACTTATCCTGCCATCTTCAAATGGGCCAGTACTCAGCCTCAGCTCTTCTGTTTCTCTAGCCAAAGATTCTTACACTCTCAAGACAACAATTTTATAACTTCCCTCCACAACTCCTTTTACATTCTTCTAACATTCTCGTTAATTATCGTACCACAAGTTTCACTGGAAAAAAAATAGAATCAGACTTTCCACATCTCGCCTTGAGGCGTCCATACCCACACCTTTGCTTTGTTTCTATCACCATGCGTGAGGAAGCGCTGGTACAACAAAAAGCATCCTCTCCAGCCCACTCTTGCCTTCTTAAGGACTTCAATCCTTTGATTTCTCCCCTTCCCTCCTGGACTGGTAATATTCCCAAGAAAGAAGCTAGTCAGTACTCATTATCTCACTCCTGTAGGTCTTTTCCTCCACTGGGTGCTCTGTTCTAATGAAAGAAAGGAAGCCCTCAAAGAGATTCTTCTGTTAGTACTGTTGCATACATTCTCCTCCCAAGGGAAGTGTGAGCCTTCTTTATTATCAGGTGCATCAGCAGAGCAAGCCATGCCCCACATAGGGCTGGAGAGATGGCTCAGCAATTTGGAGCACTTGTTACTCTTGCAGAGAACCCAGGTTCAGTTCCCAGCACCCACATGGCCACTAATAACCACCCAGAACTCCAGTTCCAGGGGATCTGACTCCTTCTTCTGGATGCTATCGAGATTTCAAGGCATGGGTGCATTTATATACAGTGAGGCAGAACATTCATTCATGTAAAAGAATTTTTAAAGAAGGCAGCATTGATGAAAGCATAGTACCAGCTAGGTGTGGTGCAAACATTTAATGCCAGCATTTGGGAGGCAGAGGCAGGCCTGGTCTACAGAATGACTTCTGGGCCAGCCAAGGCTACAGCCTGTCTCAACAAACAAACAGAATGGACTGGTAGAGGGTAGTGACAAATGACAGAGGTTGCTGACCGTGAACACTTCAAGGACAATTTGGTGACAGTATAACCCTCCATTTTACAGACGTCAGTATATATGAGGGAGTCGTAAAGATAAAGGTCACTTAAAGTCCTGGTTCCAGGGACAAGTGGGTTTTACAGAGCAAAGATGTATTCAGAAGCAGAAAGGAAAGTGCCATGAACATTGTTTATACGGCTTGCTACCCACTGACTGATTTCCACTGCATGTGGCCATGAGCGTGTTGAAGAGGAGCTGGTGTTGTATAGTATCAGGTTTTCAGCCATCCATTCATTTGGGATTACCCATTTAAAAATTTATACAAAGGTGCTAGACGTGCAGTTCAGTGCTGTGGAGCCTGCATGAGACCCTGATTTCAACCCCTAGCACCCAAAAACAATCCATATAGTACTATTTATTTGCTCTATTGCTACATAATAGTTCCTATAACATTATCATTATTATTGATAATCACAGGTTTGCAACAGGACAAGAAATGGAAATTGGCAAGAGAATGCTGGTCTTCAGTGGACAGTAGGGTGCTTTCTTCACATGCAAGAAACCCTGGGTTCAGTCCCCAGCAAAATATTAGGCATGGTAGCACAGCCTTGTAATCCAAATCTGGGTAGAGGCAAGAAAATATGAAATTTAAGATTATACTTGGCTATGTTTAAAATACAGGGGAAGGACTGGAGACATGGCTCAGCAGTTAAGAGCACTTAGGCTGCTCTCACAGCGGACCAGGGTTTAGCTCCCAGCACCCACATGGTTGCTAACAACCATCCTAATCCAGTTCCAGGGAATCTCTTGTCCTCTTCTGACCACTTTTGGCACTGCATGACACAGGTGTACTTACAAACATGCCAGCAATACAATCATACACATAAAATGAAAATAATAAATAAAATTTTTTAAATTAGAAAAAATAAATAAAATAGTGGGGAGAGAAATGGAGAGATGGTTGGGAAGGTAAGAGTGCTTGCATGAGGATCTGAGTTCAAATTCCCAGCACCCACTTAAAAAGCCAGGCATGGTTATGCATGCTTATAGTCCCAGGGCTGGAGTGGAAAGAAAGAGTAGAGACGAGAGGATTGCTGGGGCTCACTGGCAGCCAGCCTAGCTCCAGGTTCACCGAAGACTCTGTGTCAAGGAAACAGGGCAGAGAAAGAAAGAACAAGACATACATTAGCCTCCTATGGCTTCCTCGTGCATACACGGGCACATGTACACACAACATACACACACACTCACACACACACACTCACACACACACAGAATTCTGCTCCTCAGATCCACACACATATATACAACTAACTGTTTCTATAAATTCTTTTTGTTATCTATCGTTACAGGGATTTTCCCAATGTGCTAAGCAGAAGATATATCTCACCTAACACCAATAATATTCAGCTTTATTATCATGGACTACAAACAGTGAGACATACATATGAGCATATAACCCATGTTATTTTACCACTTTCCTGAGGTCCAGATTAGACCTCATTCAAGTTCACTGTGAAAGTGCAAAGTCGTTTGGCCATGTGCTGTCTATTGAGACTCTAAGGCTGTAACACAACAGGAATCAGCAGTAGCCTGAGCAAAGGAACAGAAATTTATTGCAAAGATAAGAATGCTTATCAATGAAATCCAGAGACATTTTCAGAAAGTCTGAGATATCACAGCCAGAATGAATGCCTTCCTAGAAATTCACCTGGCTAACATCTGTCATCACCCTTTGGCTTATAAGTTCAATGCTCTTGCTTAACATTTCCATAAAATTGTACCCAGTGGAAGAAGGTTATTTCTTGAAAATAAATTAGGGTGTTTTTAGATGAAAGACAAGGATACTTAATCATTCCAAACCAGAAAATGTCACCGGACCCATAAAGGACATAGCAAGGCTTATGTTCATGTGCACTACTGAGTCTTTCACGGGCAGTTCTATTGCTGAGTCAAAATGGGGGCGAGAAGGCTTATTTAACAATCATTTAACAGATTAGGACATTCTGAGTCTTTCTAGTGATGCATCCACTAGCTAATTAACAGCTAGCGATAATTAATGATGTTGACATTTACACTTTGAATTGTCACCAGTTCCCACATCCATACTAATTGCCATGCAGAGCCACAGGAAACATGTTTTTTAGCTGAACACTGACACCATCATGCTGTCGACGTTTTTTTGAACTCAGGGACCTACTGTCCTGTTTCCATGTTGGTATTCTTTTCTGGCTTCATTTGTTCAGAGAAATCAGAAGTCAGAAATGCAAGACAATTTAAACAGCTATGATATGCCTACTTTCACAAGTAGAAGTTATAAATGTGAATTCCTTCCCCCAAGGCAACTTCTGATATCTTTGTAAAGCTCATATATAACAAGAAAGGCCTCATGAACTTTGGCTTTAGTAGCAAAAAGATTGATGCTAAGAGTCTCTAGATTTAAGAGAGGAAAAAAAATACCTTGCTGAACAGGTACATGGCTAAGAATCTGGGCTCTTCAGCCCCAAACTGCATAGTGTGCTTCTTCTCTTTGCATAATACAATACATTTACATTTATTAACTTTAACATGGTGCACTTATTAGACAGTGTTTGAATTTCTGGAAAAAGAAAGGGTTAAAGAAAGGAATGGGGGGATTAGACAAGAGAAAGAAGAGGAGACCACTGAATGGGAATTGCTCCCTTCACCTCTATTTTCATACACGAGCAGAGTAAGCGGAGTGATAAATAATTATTCCTCAAAGTTCTGAGTTCTCGGGTGGAGAGATGGCTCAGTGGTTAAGAACATTAGCTGCTCTTGCACAGGATCCGGGTTCAGCTCCCTGCATCCATACAGCAGATAATGACCATCCCTAACTCCAGTTTAGTGGATCCAACCTCCTCTTCTGACTTCTGCAGGCATTGCCCACATGTGGTACACTTATACACATGCACATAAAACACTCACGCACACAAAAGAAAAGCACCTCCAAAATATATATTAAGAAAATCTGAGTGAATAACCTTCAGGCTTAGGTATCTCTCTACCAACACGAGTTAGATGACTCGCAGTAATGGCAAATAGCCGGAAATGCAGTGCTTCGTGGGTTTCGGGGGACGGCAATGTTTCTACTCCCAGGGCACAGCTTCACACACGTTCTAACAAACCTCAAATGTGGGTGAATATAAGAACTACCCTGATCAGGTTCATGTCTCTTTTGAGACCCAAGGCTCTGGCACCTGTTGAGAGAGAGACATACTGCCCCATGGCAGCTGTGCCCAGCTTAGGTCTAGCCTTTCTCAGGGACATTCTATCTCATCTGATCTCTCACAGTGGACATAGATAATTATTCATTCACTGCCTTTAATGCTCATTTCTACTGAACCACCTCCTTCCTGGGTCATACAGTAGTTCCTGAAGAGATACTGTCAAGTATGAAAGACAGGCCAACATCATCATTGAGGACCCCATGGGGAAGCAGGACACAGAGCTTGAATTAGAGAACTCAGGGTTGACTTAGTGAAAGAACTTCTCACAAATATATAAGGACATCTCCAAGCATGATACCCAGAGGACCAGCAACACCGTCATTTTTTATGCTCAGACTTTAGCTAGACCCACCGAATCCAAATTGTAGAGATACGGCCTAGCAAGCCCTTCAGGTGATTCTCCCATATGCTAGCACTTAAGAATCACTGTTGTAGGAAAGCACAAGACACAGTACAGTGCCCTGTGCTGGAGATGGAAGTTCTGTTAACATCCTTAGACCTAGGTATGGTGAGAAAGATGGTAGCTGTTATAACACAGTATAGAGAAGTTAATGGCAGAAGACTCATAACATTTTGAGTAGAAATATAGCTAAAATGAGAATGTCTACATTGAGGATATTTGGGCAAAAATGCTATGACCTCAACTCACCTCGTTCCTTCTGACTGCAGGTTGGGGATCACATTGGTGAAGCTATCTAGAAGGCAGAGGGCAAGAAAGCCCTGTGTGTTACATTTGGACCAATTGTCTTCTCCTAGAGACAAAGCAGAGAAAAGTGGACAGAAGCCCTGGGGTGGTAAACGGACCACCTCTAAAATGCCTATCTGGCCCATTCCACAAGCCTCACCCACAGCGCCTCACCTTGGTCAATATTTGCATAATGTATTAAGCTCATATTCCATCATACTCTGTACTCACTCTAACATACAGCTAAGGAGAGCTGTGGTGGTCTTATTGCTATCGTGGCCAGATAGTTCAAACATGAATAGACAGAAGCAATGTAAATGATCGGGAGGAAAAGCCTGCACCACTCGAAAGGGGACCCCAGAACAAGCACATCCTCTCCAATATATTTTATTATTTGTACATGATCTCCTGCCTAGGAACTCTTCAACTTCCAAAAGAATAAGTGGACAAAAGAGGCTTGGCCTAGCAGCTTCCACCTAGGGAACCACTGAGGAAACACAACTCACGCAAGGACAGAATTTTGATTTACAGCTCAGATGCCAAAACGTCCTTAACAGGCATTGAGTGAATCATTGGGTGTCTCTCATCTTTTTGTGGATGCAAAATTAATTTCTCTAAACCCTTAATCATCCCTCCTGGAACTATTCCAAAGGAGAGCCATCCTCAGAAGCACTTAGTCTAATTAACTACCTTGGGCTTTACCTATTTAAGCATTCAAATTACTCCTTTCGTAACAGATACTTTGCTAACCAACATATAATTCTTCATATCCAATGTTAAAACTGATTTGGGCCATTAGTCTCTTAATGCTTTTGTATAAAGGAGACTTTAATTTGATTCTAAAGTATGTTTTCAAATGCATCTGTGCATAAAAGGATTCTTCTCCCTTTTTAAATTTCCTTTCAACCTTCTAAAACATAAGAAAATAATAAAAGTTGATTTGAAAAATATTAGTTTCATATTCTTTAATAATAAAATGCATTCAATCAATCTATTACAATACTGGCCTACACAGAATGGCATCTATGGCTCAGACCATCAGTCAGCTGGTCATGGTACCACGGAACTCATACGAGCTAGTAGCTTTGATCACATGAAGCTCTGTTGCCTGAAATCCAGGTAGGTCTTGCCTTTGTAGTTTACATATACACATCAAATCATCCCCCAATACTGCTAAGTTTATCTTCTAGGTATTTCTCCAGACTTTGTGTTCTTATCAGTGTTAACCATATGAGCTTCCTTTGAGGTCTGTATTTGTTATCCAACACTTGAACTATGACTACTTTGTAACTAACTAACCTTTACCGTGGTCCCTTCTCTCAATACCATGCCCACTGAATTGATCTTTCTCAAGTTCGAACATAATATGTAACTTTTCAGCTTAAAATCCCTTATTGGCTCATGATCTACAGGATGAATTTCGAACTAAGTAAGTCAGACAAGATCTTTAATTCCTTTTATACCAACTCCATAGTCTTACCAAAGCCTGAATCATCCTAGCTCAATTCTCTGGATACATGAACTCCACGCTTTACTTCACTTTTCTCATGCTGTCCTTTTGTCTGTACTATCTTGTCCCTGGCCCTGACATTTAGCTGTCTTCTCTCATGCTTTGTCACTCAATTCTGGTTCCACCTCATCCCAAAATCCTGACTCACTCCCAAGGACAGCATCCTACAAGGCTCTCCTCATATCCTCTAATCTGTGTGCATTCATCTGCCCTTGCCCTCAACACAGGCTGTGGTAATCTAGAATTATATAAACTCCAGTTAGAGAAGAAATTATGACTTTAATTTCTTTGTGTACCAAGGTTAAAAATGTCATCTTTCAAGTCCTTATTGGATGAATATAGGAGCCATTGATGAGTGGAACCCTTCTCATAGCCCTAAAGTTCACTGCTACTACTCCAGCAAAGCTACCTTTGTCCATTTGGGGTTCATACGTTGGCGAAAGAATATCTGTGATCCCACTGCTCAGTTTCTCATTTTGTGAGGAGCAAATACAAATCAAATATTTCTCCCTAAAAATAGTATAAAAGTTAGAATAGTTTATGTTGAGTAATGTCTTTGATTCAGGTATGGGAGAAAAGATCACAATCATAATGAAATAACATAAACTCTACACAGGAAAGCCATCTCAACCAAGCCCTGGTTGCTAGGAAAGGGGAAACCATTTTATCTTGCACAGTCCTTCCTCTGTGGTCTCTTGTCATGGAGGCAGGAGGCAATGTACCTCCAGGGCTCCCTAGCCTTTGTGGCTGCCTCGAGGGGACAGTTCTCCCTGGCTGCTTTCACGAAAGAGCAGGTAGCAAAGATGCATGAGCCAGCGGGCCCACGTCAAGGACAAAGCAGCAGAAACTTGAGCCCCTGCATGGGCAGTGCCAGAAACATTTTCTACATTTACCCAGGAGAGCATCGTGTGTGTGTGTGTGTGTGTGTGTGTGTGTGTGTGTATGTGTGTGTGTGTGTTCTGCGTGTGTGTGTGTTCTGCAGACACCCACATAAGTGCACCACAACCAGGCAATGCCCTCAGAAGCCAGAAGCGGATTCAGATCCCCCTGGAAATGGAGTTAAGAATCATTTTTAAGCACCATGTGGGTGCTGGGAACCAAATCCAGGTCCTCTGCAAGAGCAGTCAGTGCTCTTAAATGCTGAGCCATCTCTCCAGACCCCTTAAAAACATTTCTTATTTCATCATAATTATTGATATGCCTTCAGGGATCACCTAGTTCCTGCTTGCCACACAGTGAAACAACAGGACAGTGCAGAGAAGCTTTGGGAAGTGGGAATAAGGTGAGCCACGTAGGGGAGAAGAACGTTAAAAGAAAGGAAAATTCCTTAAATGAGTTTGTTGCCAGAAGAATTCAAAGACAAAAAAGGTATTATTTTGCCAAAGTAAAGAGGTATTTCTGCCAAGGAGAGGAAGTCCCTGTAAATTCCACATACTGGTCTATTATTTTTAGGCAAGAGGTCATTCTCTCTTCAAAGATGCTAACCAAAGATGGAACTTCAGGTATTTTCTGGGTTTTCCTATTAGTCTGGTTAGTGGATTTTTGTTCCTTTCTGGTACCTATATTGTAGGTGTCACAGTTATAACACCCAAAGGAATGGGAATAGCTATGCAATAAGTGTTTGAACTTCTTCTATTTAAATATTTTAAATCTTCTTTGTTCTTGAGAATTTCAAATATGTAGAGTGACTATGTTCATACATACTCCCCACTTTCCCCCTCCAACTTACCCCAAATCCCCTGCAACATGCCCCATCCCAATTTCATGTTTATTATATAAAAATGATATGACAGACAGTAAGAAAAGACAACCCAAAATCTTCCATAATTGTACAACTCAGAAATCAGTGCAGGGGCTAGAGAGCTGGCTCAGCACTTAAGAGCCCTGGCTGCTCTTACAGAGGACCCAGGTTCAGTTCCCAGCACCCTCATGGCAACTAACAACCATCTGTGATTCCAGTTCCAGGGGATCCAATGCCCTTGTCTGTCCTATGCAGGCATTGCATGATACAGACACACACACAGGCATAACACTCATACATATAAAATAAAAATTCTAAAAAAGAAATCAATGCATGTATAATAAAAATAAAATGCTGTTACTTAGGAAATTTGCTTTTTAATGCTAACAATAAGTTTTTAACAATAAGTTTTAATGCTCATATCAATAAGTGTTCTTTTATAATGATATTTTTCCCTAGACTGGACCCTCATCCCAAAATATATTTAAGCAATTACAAATTGGTTCACACTTAGATTATCTCTAATTTTCTAATTATTAACATTTCCATAGTGAATATCTTTGTAGGTAAAATATTTACAGTCTGTGATAATTGCTGTATGAGAAATGGCTGTACATAGAATTGCTGAAGTCAAAAAATATAAAAGGACTAAAGTTCTTTTCATGTAAAGCCCAACTGCCCTGCAGAAAAGTTTGCACAAATTTATAGTCCCACTGGTGGGCTTTATGGTATCTGTTTCCCAACTTCTCACAGAGAGTTTTTGAAGGTAGAGAAATAGAACATATTCCCAAAGGACTTCTGTTTGTAAAACTCTCAGATGATCACAGTTCAATCATCCACTTGTCTTCATTTCAACCTTTATTGAATACTTTTTGTACAGATTGAACCAAAACATTTAATTAGTCTAATGATACTCTTTGGCCAAAGTCACATTGACTCACACAGAAATACCTCTACAAAACAGAAATACTTTAGTGTTAAACTTTCTCTCTGGAAACCATGCTATTATAAGTTCTGACATTCACTCAGCCTCTCCTAAGATTAATGGCAGAGAGTTCAAGACTAGACTACTGTTGTCCAAGTTGAGTCTTCATCATACTGAATCCAATAACTCCCTGTAAATTGTGCATATTGGCTTATTACTAGTCAAAGCATCAGTTTATCTTCAAATATGTTATCTATTATCCAAAGCAAATAGCCCCAATACTTTCTACATTCCCTCTAATTCCAAAGCCTGTTACTATGATCTAGAATGTTTATAAATATTAATACTTCTTTTTAATAAAACCTAATAAATCCTATTCAACCTCAAAGTCCAACACAAGTATCACCTTTCCTGACTCTGCCCCATCACTGTGTTAGAATTTCATCACTGCGGCAAATATCTGAGACCAGCTGTGACATGTGAAGTATTAATTTTGTTCATGGATTTAAAGATTTCATTCCGTGGTCACCTGGCTCTCTTACTTCTGATCACAAGCAAAGCGAGGCAGAGCATTGTGGCAGAAAGCACATGGTGGACCAGGGTGGCTCACTCCATGACAAATAGAAGGTAGAGAGGCAGACCAGAGGAAAGGGCCAGAGCAAAGCACACCCCCCAACAACCTGTCCTCAGGGACCTTCTCCAAGAAGGTGACACACTCAGAAGTTTCCACCTATTCCCAAAATTATACCACCCGCAGGGCAACAAGCATTTCACACATAAGCCCATGGGGGACTTTTCATGTTTAAGCTCCAACATCCACACACTGTCTTCACAGTTAATTAGTCTCCTTTCTCTAGTCTCATAGCATTTTGGACATATGCTTATTAAAAGCCTTATTGTTCAATATTGTAATTACTTTTTTGCACAGTTGTCTTCATGACTCATCAGTGACCACTTTCACGTACTAAGTCTAAAGCACTTGCAACAGGGGCTGGAGAGATGGCTCAGTGATTAAGAGCACGAATTGCTCTTTCAGAAGAACAGAGCTCAGTTCCCAGCACCCATGTGCTGCCTTTAACCCCAGCTATAGAAGACCTGATGCCCCCTGGCTTCCTCAGGCACTTGTGTACACACACACACACACACACACACACACACACACACACACGTATATACACACACTTAAAAATAACATAAATCTTTTTAAGAGAATTTTATAGAACCTAAAATAGTATCCATTTACTTAGCAAATATCTGAGGACATTCGTTAAATGAAATAGTAGGTGTTCACAACCTAGTACCAATCTATCATCTAATAAGAGGAGACCTGCCTGTGAACATCTATAAGATGAGTAAGAAGGTAGTAAATACACCGGGGTGTTTATGAATGGGTCCTATGGAAATGCAAAGATAAAACAGGAAGGTCAACAGTCTCAGAGTTGAGCTAAAGTGCGTGTCTTCTCATCATAGACAAAACCAACACTGTGTACATTGTGTGCAGGAGAGCTCAGAGACAGGAGCCAAGGACAAGACTAACGATGTACTAATAAAAACCATAAACCAGGCTCAATAACAGCAGAACGAGAAGGACAAATGAAGGAACTGTGCAGAGGGAAGAAGCACTAGTGTCTGGCTGCCGATGAAATGTGGGTCAGGCAAGAAAAACAAGAGAAGGAAACTTCGCCATGATACAGAGGTCAGGTAATTAGGATACTCGTCTACCAAAAGTCTTCAGATTCCTAACTGGAGAAGATGAAGTTTGAAAATGTGGGTTTATGTCTTATATGCAGGGCTGACTTTTTTATTTAAAGACCTTCATAAGTGGGATGTCATGTTCAGAATACCACAATCCTCACTGTTATCTTTTGTCTTAGATTCAGGGAATTTGAAAAATTCTAGCCCATGTATACACTGGGTTTATGATTCCTAGTAATAGTAAGAAAAATAAGTCAAGGGTAAGAAGAAACTAATTTGGGACAAATACTTATATTTTAGTGGGTTTCATTTTCAAACATACTATTCTTTGAGTAAAATGAATTATCACAATGGAATTCTATATGCAATACAAAAACATAAAGGCACTCTAATTGGTAAAGGCACTCTAATTAATAAAGGCACATAAAAGATTGGAGTCTTCATCTTCACAGCCATCAACTCTATCTCAAATTAGCACCTAACACAATCTCATGAGATTTCAGGAGTTTCAGACCATTTTAGGGAAGAGAGATACAGAGGGAAGGACAGGGAGAGAGAGACTGAAACTACATAGAGAAAATAAAAAGTTGGGAAAGTGCTGAAACACAAAGATCTGAGAGACTTCTATATAAAAAGTTCGGTAATAGAAAGAAAATGAGGGGACAGAAGCTAAAATAGGCCTTTGGGGAATACCTACCTCTGTAAGACAGGCAAAAAGGAAAGACAATCTACCAGGTAGCAGGAAAATCTAAATGTGCAAATATTAGAGATTGAGGCAGCAGCTGCAAGAGAAGAGTGTTGCACGATGTCACATCAGCCAGGAAAAAAAGGTGCACTGCAGAAAGGCAAAATCGCCAGGTCACAACAGACTGCTAAGAGAACAGCCTTCCAAGGAATCTGGAGGAAGACAGAGGCAGAGTGCTAAGAGAGGAAGAATGAACCAAGCAGCATTTACTCTCTTGAGAGTTTAGACGTCAAAGAGAAGACAGAAGCAGGTGGAGGCCTCACCAAGAATATGGAGAGATTGTTAAGGAATGTGTTAAGTGACAGACCAAAGCATCTTTTTAGAACCTAGGTGTTCACATCTCTTTAGTTCAACATAGAAGCAAGGTGAAGACACTTCCAGCAACCTATAAACGGTTCCCAAATTATCATAGGGGCACTTTGAGACCGAAAGATAACAAAGCCACCTCCAGGTTGAGCTTTTGTGGGGAAATCTCCGCTAAGACATAAGGAAGCTCTTTGCCCTGTAGTAAACAGAAGTTCTCCCCTAACAGGGCAAATGAGATGGTTTTTTCCTATGGGGAAACCGAGGAAAAACAATGCTTCAAAAAGATGAAAACTTGTGAATCAACAGCAAGCAGAGAGAGATTCCACTAAGATGTACTAGTATCTGTTGTGATCATCTGACTTCTCAAAATGTGAGGCCATGGAGGTTTCAGTCCCCATGGAACAATACCTGTCTCTTCATTTGAGTAGCGGGAATATCACATCCAGGTCCAGTGACCTCATAAATGACTTGACCGTAATTCAAATTAGGAGTAACAACGTGTTGGAACCAATTACCCTATCATGAAAAATCATCCAAAACGTTGCAAAATGCTAGAAGACATTTTGCTTCATGAGAGCCACAAGTGAAACCCTTCAACTTCCGGTGTGGTTGCATCCCAATACTCCCATACTAAGAGGAAATTATCAGAAACTGACAACATGTTTGTATGTGTTATGCTTGCATGTGTGTAAACATGTGTATGCAGACGCATATACACATGTGTGTGTGCAGGTGTGGAAACCAGATGGTGATGATGAATGTCTTCCACAGCCACCCTCCACCCCATTCTTTGAGACAGTATCTCTGACTGAACACGAAGCCGATTTGACTAGGCTTCAGCAAAAACCAAGCATCCGCCTGTTCCCTCTTCCCAGTGCTGAAATTCAGACCCATGCGGCCACCCTGGGCTTTTCTACATGGGCTCTGGAGGTATCAAATCTTCATACTGTACAGCAAGCATTTTGCTGACTGAGCGATCTCCTCAGCCTGAAATAACCTTTAATACACCTAACCTGCTTGTGATAACTTAGCAATATAGTATACTATAGAATACTCCTGTGATTGCATGACTGGCTAAGAGCTACAGTTTGCTTCTAGTACCCATTGGTCATAAGCAAATGCCCTACCAAATACCATGGGAAAGGATCAAAATTCAAAATGGGAAGCACAGTTGCTACCAAATACATATTGCATTCACACCCTCATAAAGTTGAAAAATTTTAAGTCGAACCATGATATTTCGGGGACTATCTGTACTTATTGAAGCTAAGCCCAAGGAGAAAGATGTTTATGAAATATACTTCATGCATGTCAGAATCTTGGCACCGTAATCAAAGACAACCTAGTGCCAATATCTTGATGATGAGAATGATAGCCACTATTATTTATGGATCCCATATTGTAATGCAGACTCCTGACATAAGTCATTTTATTTAATCCATACAGGAATCTTAAAAAGTCAGCACTTCTAAATCTTCACAGATGAGGGGATTCAGAAGAGTTAACTAATTTCCAAAGCTCACATGTTTAATAAGTGGCAGAGCAGGGTTGTAACTTAAATCTCCGTTATCATAAGGGTCAGATCCTCACTATGCACACTACCTGATGGTAACACCAAATAGAACACTCCACTCCCCGTGAACAGGCTGAATGAAAGAGTCATTTCTGAAGGTCAATCTCCCCCAGTAGACCAAGTATTTTTTGGCTGCTTTCCTCCTCTGCAGAACTGTCTCCATCACTGGGGTCTGACCACACTGTACATCCCAGAAAGGTCTGTATAATTAAAACATAGACACAAAACTATTCCAGGCTTAGATTCACACCAGAGAAGAAAGAATATATGGTTGGCAATCTCAGACACCCTGGGGAGGTTTGAGATCGGCAGAGTGATCTCACCAAAATGATGATAATTGAAAGCCAAGACTATTCACATAAGAATTGGATACGGATGGGGATTTTCCAAATGAGAGGCCTGAGAACTGCCTACTCAGTTTGTACCATCTATTTTTCGTACTAAAGCCTGGGCAGAAGAGGCAAGATTAGGTCTCCATCCCGCCTTCTCTGGCAAGTACCAGGGCATACTGAGAAGGTCTGCATTCAGCCTGGTGCGGGGCACAGAGGATTAATAAAGAAAGTGTGGGTAGGTAGATAGGATAGTACTCTGCCAAGTCTTACTAATCTGTTTCTACCCTGCTGGGCTAGTGTAAATCCCAGGTTTTATAACTACAATTAGAAACATGTACAAATCACATCAAAGTTTGCCTCCCAGATTTGTCTGGAGCTTCATGCCATCATGGACCACGCACAGCACAATAGATGCGTAAGGGGAAACAAGAATATCATATCTTTTCATTCCTTGATGAACTTTAGGACTTTAGAGAGTACATATTCTTTCTTTTGTGCCTTAAAGGAGACATGTGGTTTGTCGGTCCTCACTGTACTGTGAGAATGAGTACATCCTGGTTCAGGTGCAAAGCTGTGCAGTACTAAGTGCTTCTATATTCAGATCAGAAACAGACACTTTTTATGTAAAAACAAAAAAACAATTACTGGATTTCCTGGGCATTTTACCTGCAAGTGAGGGCAGTGCAGAGAGATGTAATAAACACATGAGCCAGGGGCAAGGTCATAATGCCTATTCATTCATGTGTTCTCTCATGGCTGTTATAAAGGATATCAGTGATACTTTCCAAAACCGTTATTTCATGAGACAGCCAACAGTCTCCAGGAAAAGCACGCTCTTCGGATACACCATGACCTCTTCAGGATCACTGGGTTCTAGCAACATACTTTCCTACACTGCACTAGACTTGATAATCTTTGATATATAAAAATAGACATCCACTCTGGACCCCACACCCTGCTCCTCTTCTAGCCTTGGACACAGGCCCACTTTTGCTCTTAGCACCCCAGATCTGTGAGCTACCCTCTTAGTCCACATCCCCTGCACTCAGACCAGCTCATTTTGTTCAGTCTAGCTTGTTAGATCCCTCACAGGCTGTCCCTACCCCCGCCTTGACTTTGGACTCCTGAGACCGGCCTTCTACCCTCGCTGTCCCCCCACCACCTTGTCCCAGATTTCCAAGACCAGGCTTCTTCCATGGTAAGTCTGATCCCACCCACTTGATTCCCTTATGTACTGAACAACTCCAGTTTCCTTTACCCCACACCCAGTTTCCCTTCTAGCCTTGGGAACAGGCCCACTTTTGCTCTCAGCACCCAGATCTCTGAACTACCCTCTTAGCTTTTCAGGTGATGAGCGCTCCAATTTGCACCATGCCCACCCCCTACATTAGGAGTATCTGTAGCCACTCCCACTGCTTCAGGGCTAGTCTTCTCTGCCCTTTAATAGGGACTGACGTGGTGCTCTACAGGCACTCCTGAGTAGCTCCACTAGAGCCAACTGGTCCCTTTAATATAAAGTCAAAAGAGAGAACTTGAAGCCCAGACCAACCATACCAAATAAGAACACAACCAAGGCACATAAAGTATACAAACAAACAAAGAAAACAATATAATGAATCAATGAATCTAAGAGCTGGTCCTTTGAAAAGATAAACAAGATAGATGAGCCCTTAGCCCAGTAAACCAAAAGAAAGAGCAACTCCAAATCAACAAAATCAGAGATGAAAGGGAAAACATCAAAATAGGCAACAAAAAGATCCAGAATACTATAAGGGAACACTTTAAAAACCTATACTCTATTAAATTTGAAACCCTAAAAGAAATGGACACATATCTAAAATCACGGGAATCACCAAAGCTAAACCAAGAAGAGATCAATAGCTTCAACAGACCCTCATAACATGTAAGGAAATTGAAACAGTCATACAAAAATCTCCCAACTAAAAAAAATCAGGCCCAGGTGCATTTACAGCAAAATTCCACCAGACACTTAAAGATTTACAACCAATACTAACTTAAATTATTCCAAAAGGTAGACACAGAGGAAGAACTCCTAAATTCCTTCCATGAAGCCAGCATAACTAATATCAAAACCAGGTACAACCAAAAAAGAAAATTATACACTCGTATTCTTAATGAACATAGATGAAAAAGTTTTCAACAAAATACATGCAAACCGCACACAGATACTCATCAAAAAGATCATCCACCATGATCAGGTCAGCTTTACTCCAGAGACTGGTGGAATGGTTCAATATACATAAGTCAATACATGTCAAAAAGCACATAAATGGACTCAAAGACAAAAATCACATGGTCATCTCAATAAATGCAGAAAAGGCCTTTGATAAAATTCCACATATATTTATGTTAAATGTCCTAGAGGGAACTGGATTGGAGGGAACATGCCTCAACATATTTAAAGATATATACAAAAAAACCCACAGTCAACATCATTCTAAATGGAGAAAAAAAAAATGGAAGAATTCTTATTAAAATCAGGAACCAGACAAGCATTTCTGTTATCTCCACTCATTTTTAATATAGTGAAACTCTTGCTAGAGCAAAACAGAAAGAGAAGGAAATTAGAGTTCTAATTGGAAGAGGTCAAATAATCCCTTTTTGCAGATGATATATTATGCCTTAGAGATGCCCAAAATTCCACCAGAAAACTCCTAGAAATGATTAACACTTTCAGTAAAGTAGCAGGTTATAAAATAAATCTACAACATTCAAGAGCCTTTCTATGTACCAACAACAAGCAATTGGAGAAAGAATGCATGCAAATGCTCCCATTAGCAATAGCTTCAAAAAAAATCATATATCTCAGAATAAGCCTGACCAAAGACATTAAAGATCTCTACAATGGAAATTTTAAGTCTTTAAAGAAACAGATTAAGGAAGATACAAAAAGATGGAAGTACCTCCCAAACTCGTGGATTGGAAGAAATAATATTGTGAAAATGACCATCCTACCCAAAATCCATTTAAAGACTCAATGAAATTCCAATCAAAATCCCCATAACATTCTTCACAGAATTAAGAAAAACATCCTAAAATTCATATGAAAGAACAAAAGCCCAAGCAACCTGAGCACAAAGAACAATGCTAGGAGGATTACTATACCAGATTTACAGAGCTATATTCATAAAAATAGCCCAGTACTTTCCCAAATCTAGACCTGTCGATCAATGGAACATAATTGAAGACTCAGACATGAGTACATGTAATTTCAGTCACCTGATATTTGACAAACGGACCAAGTACATTTACTGGAGGAAAAACAGCATTGTTAGCAAATACTGCTGGCAAAACTGGATTTCCACCTTAGAAGAATGAAACTAAGCCCTTATCTTTCACTTTGCACAAAAGTAAACTCTAAATGAATCAAAGACCTCAGTGTGAAATGTGAAACTCTGAAACTGTTAAAAGAAAATATTAGTAGTAACCTACAAGATATAGATATAGGAAAGGATGTTCTAAATTGACATCCTTTGCTCAAGAATTAAGGTCAACAATCAACAAGTGGGGCCTCATTAAAGTAAAATGTTTCTGTATAGCAAAAGAAACAACCAAGAAAGTGAAGAGAAAACCCACAGAGTGGGAGAAAATCTTTATCAGTAATACATCTAAAAGAGGTTTAACATCCAGAATATATAAATAACTCAAAAAAAAGAATCAAGAAATCAAGTGACCCAGTTAAAAAATGAACTAAAGATCTGAACAAAGAGTTCTTAAAAGAAATAAAGATTGAAAAGAAAAAAAAAAAAAAAAAAGAAAACCTCTTACAAAGTTTTCAACATCATTGGTAATTAGGGAAATGCAAATTTAAACCACTTTACAATTCATCTTACTCCAGTTAGACTAAGGTCAAGAGAACAAATTATACCAAATGCTGGAGAGGATGTGGGGAAAGAGGACGCTCATTCACTGCTGGTAGAAGTACAACCTCCTGCAACCACACGGAAAGCAGTGTAGAGAACTCTTAGAAAACTAAAAACATACCTACCACTTGACCCAGTTATACCACGCCTCCACATATTCCCAAATGACTCATCCTATTGCAGAGATAATTGTACACCCATGTTTGTTGCTGTTCTTTTCACAATAGCTAAGAGACAGAAGCAACCTAAGAGTCCTTCAACTGACAAGTAGATAATGAAAATGTGGTACATTTACACAATGGAGTTCTACTCAATGGTAAAGAAAGACGAAATCATGATATTTGCAGATAAATGGATGGAACTAGAAACCGTTATACTAAGTGAAGTAACACAGACTCAGAAAAACAAACAACATATATTTTCTGTAATTTGTGGATTCTAGCACCAAATCCTTCTATGTATGTATCCTGATGTAACTGCAGGAACCAGGAAAATGGAAAGTAACCAGAGAGGTAAAGGGAAAGAAGGAAGCTGAGAGAGGAGAACAATAGAAGACAGGTGTTACTAAGGGAGAAATAGATAAAATACAGTATTTAAATGGGAGGAAGAATGAGGGTTATACAAGGAACTATGGGAATAAAGAGAAAGAAGGAACTCCGAAGAGGTGGGCCATTAGGAGATTGGTATTATCAAGGCAGAAATGGGGAAAATGGGGATACTTTGAATGAGGATGGCGTGGAGGGAGGTTAGAGAAGGAGAGAAGGAGGAGAGATAAATAATACCTAGATACTGTAAAAAAAAGGTAATCATATTAGCCCAATGATCTAATGAAAAATTACATACAATATTTCTATATGATGCCATGTGTATAGCTGAAGCCTACAGAACAAAAACAAACAAACAGTGCCAGACAGAAGAAACCTCCCCTTGAGTTGTTGGCCAGGGTGGTCCAAGAGACTCCCCAAATTACACAGGCTATTGCCACAGCCCCAGAACTTGAAAGTAAGACCCTGTTCCTGACCACAGGACATACTTTGGACACAGGATCTGGAGCAATGGAGGTGGAAATAAGCATCTCTCCTGAAGGCTAGCTCTCATAGCTCTGGATTCCTCTACTCAAGCTGCTAAGGGAAAACATCAATCAATGGCCCAATCCCAGATTCAAGGCAAAATAACCACATTAATGACTGGAACAGCACACAACATTGGTGCACTAGTAGCACTCTTATCTTAGCTACCTAACTGGACCTAAAGCCCACTCAATGGGAAGAAACTCATGTGTGGTACTATAAAGGTCATAGATAACCCCAAGACTGTCACATTCCTAGACTAATCTAATTTCTTACTATGTGCAAAATATGTACATATTACAAACAAATGTCCTAGTCACCACTCATCAAAGAAGCTTCTTTTGTACCAGACAGAGACTATTACAAGAGGACCACAACTGGCCACATACAGACATTGTCTGTGAACTACCCAAGCCTAAGTGGCACATCTACAATGCAATCTCTACACCTAAGACTCACAGAACATAGAACAAACGGTAAAGAGGACACTAATGAATCTCTCCATTCTCATTAGTGAAGCTCCCTCATGCAACAGAGGGCCAGGAACACCAAAAGGTCACAAATAGCCAAAATGTAGAATAAGAGTCTGCAGAGTGTGGGTCCTTCACCCACCCAGGGCTCAGGGACCACTGCAGAAGAGGGGGTGGAAAGACTGTAAGAGTCAGGGTGGAGCTGCATGACCATATGGAAATAGAGTTCTACAAGCTTCTGGGACCCTGCTCATATGAACCTACATCAGCCCTCAGCCCTCATCAGAGAAGTTTGCTTTTACAGATACTTACAAGGGGTCAAATGACAGTAAATACATGTCGGGTTAAATGGCAGTGGAGTGCATGGCCAAACATGAGCCATTCCTCCCAAGGCTCAGGAAACGTCACCAAAGAGGAGACAGAAAGACTGTAAGGGCCAGAGGTCAGGGAAGACTGCCACAAAAGTGTCTTCTGGACCTGACAGAACTGTTGTACTCAGGAACACAGAGAAGTTATGATTTCCTACACAAGATCAAGGCAGTCAACATTCCAGCTTGGAGCAGAGGAGGAGTTCACAAGACCCCACCTTTAACTGAGGAGCCATTGGCAGTTTAGGGCAGCAAAGGGAGGGAGAATCAGTTCTCTTTAAGGGCATGACCCCTGGTATTTTTGCCCATGCTCGTGGATGACCAGATCTACATGCATGAACATACCATCAGTGCTACTTGGACTCAGTGGGTTAATATGTTCTGAAAAGCAAGAGAACATAAAGTTGGAAAGGGGATTGTTAGGGGACGTCTGTGGAGGGAGCCGTGGAAGTGGATATGGTCAAAATTCATTTATACATGTATGGAATTCTCAAAGAGCATGTTTTCAAAAAGAAGGAAAAGCCATTGTATGTCTCATTACTGGTTCTGTGTTACACTGTGCCAGTTTCTCCTTCCACGTCTGCAAGGGTCGACTCTGTGGTCAGACAGATGTGCGTTTGCATTCCATTCCAGCACTGTACCTTATGACCATCTCAGCACAGTGGTGCCCTGCTCTGCAGAGTCAGTATGAGGATGAGTGTGGCAGGACATTTGGAAACAAAGTAAGAAATGGTAGAAGCCTGCCCAGGAATAAAACCCAAGTATAAGCATGGACAGTTCTGTGACTGGCCTGGTGAGCAGGAGAATTTATTCTCAAAGTCCAGTAGCAAGGAAGGCAGGCATCAGGGTTAAAATATGCTTATACACAGAGCTGGACCGATGAGAACTTCCTTGAGGCACAAGACACGATAGCCTCCCTTCCAAGACGGAAGCGGCTAGGGCTGCTTAGCTAGACCTGAACACGAGGGGTTCCAGTTCCACAGAATGTCTAGGACAGCTTATAAAGAAGTCAACTGACAGTTTACTTATTTGGGCTGCTTAATGGAGCACATTGTATCAGGAGATATGGTAATTGTATGTTCTTTCAGAAGAATGATTGTTGCACCTTCCTCCTTTGGATGGTCACCTTGTGCTTAAAACACAGCCATGGAAAATAATAAAGTGGCTTCCAGGGCTTTTAAGGGTTAAGGCTTCAACAGTAAGTCTTCTCTTAGAGCTCCAAGTACTCATCAAAGAATGTACTCCAGAAGGCCCTGGTCCCTGTCTTCTTAGTCCATGCCATGACACTGAGCATCCTGGAGCCCTAGGCCAGGGCCACCCTGAATTCCTCATGTACAGATGCAAGAGCCAAGCTAATAGTCACACTTTGAATTACCCAAGGAATACTTAATCCTTTGTGGCAAAATGATCATTATTTTAAGCTGTGCTGATGCCCCCTTGGTGAGGTCGTCTAGGGTTGCAGGAATGTATTCTTTCTTTCCACAGACTTAAAGAATAAACAGGCAGGAAAAGCATTGTCTCAGCACTCAGCCAAGTTTTACTGAAAGCAGAAGTGCACACACAGCAAATCACACATAGAGACAGACTCCCCCAGTGGGGAAGGGAACCAGACTGGAATGCAAGCTTGTCTGACAAAGCCAAAGCTTCAGCTTTGTGAGTTGGGCGAGTTCCTTTTCTCTCCCTTGACACTGTCTCCTTTGGACTATCAAAGGGGGATTATAATTCAGACAACGGAAGGGAAACTGATTGGTTCACACTCTAGGACCCCATGCTTACCCCTATGTGGGATTTGAAAATCCCACCATACATTTCCCTCCACAGGAGAAAGCCCGCTAAGTCTTGGTTGTGGAGAGGAAGAAGCAAGTCAGCCATCTTAAACAACTAAGTGAAAAGTAATCTTAGCTACCTGAGCCTATTTTTCTTGTCTACTTTCCTGCCAAGGATCTGAGTCCTAGCCCTTCATTTTGAAAAGCACGTTTAGAATCATTTTCGGGAACTTTGTAGAATATATAACCTTTGTCAGTCTTTGTCTGACATCACAGTGGGATAATGGGACAGAATAAGGAAACTATGACTTCAAGAGCAGAGAACAACACTGAAGTTAGAGTAGAAGGTTCAAGTCCTGGTCCTGCTTGTTAGCTGGGTTGATCTTCAAGGAGGTTGCTGTGCATCTCTACATCTTAGTTTCCCTGTTTCCAGAAAAGCAGTGGGTTCTAAGACTCGGGGTAAATGACAGGTGTACAATGCCTCTGGCTACACTAGTGCATGCTCAGCACTCAACAAATAAGAAGTGCATCGCAGTAGAGGTTTCCGGCAAAGTGCGGGTGGTCCCAGAAATGGTAGGAAATTTGCTTCGTGCAGTAAGCAAAAGAGGGTGGAGAAAGGGACACTGATTAATTTGACACTGGTTGAGAAAAAAAAATGCAGTAAGATTGTGAATCATTCTATTTGGTGGCTTGGCCTTGTCCCAAGCTTAGTCATCTTGGTTTCAATTTACAAAATGGGATGTGGACTGCTTCTGAGAACAGAGGGAGTGATGTGGGGGCAGTCTGACCATGTGCATGGCCTTTACCAACAACCCATAAAGTCAACACTAGCTGGGTTCCTTCTGCCTTCCTGAAGCCTCTTGTCTAGACACTCACCCCTAAAAACAGCTACCTCATGTGTCTTGTCATGATGAAGACCACTGGGACCAGAGAGGATCATGTCTGTGACTGCTACAGTTCCACAGTTCCCCAGCAAGCCTTTGAAACACAGGCTATCCACTTTTCTTTCCCCATTCCCAAGCAAGATCAAGATAAGGACCCTGGGCTACAGAGTTCAGGACTGATTGATGGCAAATTTAATTCCCTGAGGCTCACTTGATTCTTTTATCAAGAAATTTGTTCCACTTGCCAGCTGCTTCTGTTCACAAAAGGCTAGGAAACATGAGCGCCATATGTCTTCTTGTTATCTGGTATCTAATGAAAAATGTAGTTAAAGGATTCATCAAATTCTAATAGAGAAGCAGGCAAGGGAACTAGCCTCAGCTGAGACCTGGAAGTTCCTGAAGTCACATCAGGACTTTGTATCCTGTAGCCTGAGGTCCTTCCAGATCCTCACCCTCCCTCCCATTCACATCTGGTGTTTATTGAGTAGATATAGCAGACTTAAGGGAATCACAAATGCAAGAGAAATGTTATTCTGAGTCATAGAATTAATATAAACGTAGAGGCCTGACATTAATCTTAGAGCTTCCTATGTTAAGTTCTAAAAATATACTTGTTGATGAATGATATGGTTACATAACTGGCAATATTTTGGCAATAGTTTAAAGTATACACTTAAGGTTTTTTGAAGCACGGACTTGGACGTTTGCCTCTGATTCATAAATTGGAAATGACTATCCTCATTCACCACTTGCCATGCGTGACCAATGTGATGGCTGCTGTTGACTGTCAACCTAACTTGAATGAAGAAACACTTAGGAAATTAGAAAAGCACAGCCTGGGTGTGTTCGTGAGAGTTTCCAGAGATGATTAGATCATGACAACTCTAATGAATAGACTATCACTTGAAGCATGGTGATGCTTTGGGATGATGGTAAAAGGTAGAAAGTAGATTCCAGGTGAAGGAGGGAAGTCACTAGAAACATGTCCCTGAGGATTACATCTTGCTCTGACCCCTCTTTGGTCACCTCTCTCTGCTTTGTAACCACTATGATATAACTGCTCTACTGTGCCTACCGACCATGATGGACTGGCATCTCTGAAACCACGAGCCAAAGTTCTCAGTTCTGTTGATCTAGGGAACCCAGCCTAATGTACATGTACTGGTTACTTTCCTTAGTGCTGTAAACAAATATAAGAAACAGTTTAAGAGAGGAGGGGCTCATTTAGGCTTACAATCTGAGGGGACACAGTCCGTCATGGAGGGGAAGGCAGAGTAGCAGGAACATAGCCTCTGTGGTCAAGAGACAGAAAGAAGTTATGCCCGTTCTGCTCATGAGCTCCTTTGTACTCAGTCTGGAACCCCAGCCTAGGGGATGATGCCATCCACACTGAAGGTGGCTCCTCCCTCTTCCATTAAACCTTTTTGAAAACCATCATGGACACACCCAGAGGTGTGTGGTGGTTTGTGGTGGTTCTAAATCTTGTCAACAATTAAGATCAGATATCACATTACATTACATTTTACTCAGCACCAACCACAAACCAGACCCTCTCTTCACAAAGGAAGCATCAAGCAACCCAGGTCCTGAGCAAGACCCTGTCCCCACACTTCACTTTGACACATCAGGAAGACAGGGCCGATGCCACTTCCACTGGGGGCCAGTGTCCCAGGTGGCCTCAGCTCTCTTCTTCCCAGTTCCCACAGCCTGGCAGCCCCCGTGCAGTGTTTCATAAGCTCAGGGCTCAGCACAGACACACTGATCGAGGATCAGCAGCGTATGCTACAGAGATCTGGCCCCTATTAAATGCCTTTTCCCTGCTTCTGAATGTGTGATAGCTTATCTGATGTACCAGCTGCACATGGTACAAGGATCTTGTCTGTGCTTCTCAGACAGCCTATTACCTCAGAGTCCCTGACAGAGCTTCCTTGTGCCTGTGTTGTTCCAGCCTCATCAAGGAAAGTCGCTGTTTCATACAGCCAAGCAAATGGTATATCTGGAAAGCTATGTGCTGCCTTTGGCAGCTGTGTTTTCTAATAGCAAATGCAGAGGTCATGGCTTAGGGGTTTGCCCCTGGTTTTTAAATACTTTGCAGGAAAGCATGAAAAATATTTTCAGTGACACCTTCCCCAATTAAACAGTATCTACCCCAGAGGCCAAGACAATTATAGGTTGGCAGGAACAGAATCCAGGTGGACCTAGCTGAAAATTCCTCTTAATCAGAATATGACAAGTAGAGGAAACCTACAATGACAGGTGTGTGTGTTGACTCATCTGTTCTGAATGAAAAGATTACATATATATATATATATATATATATATATATATATATATATATAAGAATTTTAAGATCTCACACTCAGGATGTTGTGAAAGTTGCAAGAATTATATTCCTGAACCCAAAATACTTGAGGGAATTTTCAATTCTATTCACTACCTGGCAGCAGAGAATTTTTTAAATGCATTCAGCTTCTATTTTTATAATATATTCCTAGAAGCAGAAAAATATCATTTATTACTTTTCAAGTTTTAGTCTATTTCATGTAGCAGGCTATGAATTCCTCCCCCCTGGTAAGTACTTGGGGGGTGGGGGACAGGCAATGGCCTTGCTGTTGACCTCCATGTTCACAGGCTCTTCCCCCTAGAGGTCAGTGGATGGCACAGAATGGCAGTGGACATCTAGGAATATAGGACATGCCACGCTTGTTCCCTCCTAGTAAGTAAGGATGCTTGAAAACATAGCACTTTCTCTCTGGTAGAGAAATAAATTTGAGGTATTCAGAGACCTCTTCATAGTGACAATAAGAATCAATTGCAATTATTTAGTATTTTACGTGTATGAGTGTATTGCCTGCATGTGTGTAAGTGCACCTGTGTCATACAATGCCCACAGGGGTCAGAAAAGTATGTCAGATCTCCTGGAACTGGAGTTAGGGATGGCTGCCATGTGGGTGCTGGGAATTGAACCCAGATCATCTGCAAGAGCAATCAGTGCTCTTAGCTGCTGAGTCATTTCTCCAGACCACAGCTGCAGTTTTAACATTTAGGGTAACAGTGTTGAGGTTTTCAAAATTAGAAACAGCTAAGGAAGCTTTGGCGATCAGTAACTGGGGAGGAGGATTTGAATAGCTTGTCTGTGTGACAAAACTCACAGTGTCAACGGGTTCCAAAATCATTACCTGGAAATTAGCCTCACATAGAACTAGTTTAAGACACTGGATATTCTTTTTAAGCTCTCCTCCATGCCTCATATTTCTTCTTTATTTAGCCTCTTACTCTCTCCTCTCTCTTCACTTAGAATACTCGAAGACCACAAGGCTAGAAAATGATAAGGTCCCTGTTAAGACCACAGAGGAATGCTGCTTACTGACTTGGTCCTGTGACCATGTCTAGTCTGCTTTCTTATACAATCCAGAACCACCTGCCCAGGGATGGTACTACCTACAACGGGCTGGGTCCTCCCACATCACTCCATTAAGAAAATGTTTGCTAAACATGCCCACAGTCCAATAAATTCCCCAACTGAGACTCCCTCTTCCCAAATATGTCAAGTCGACAGCTGCAGCTATCCAGCATAGACACTTAAAATGAAGAAAGAAAAAACCTGGGCCAGGCATGATGGTGGTGCATACCTTTAATCCCAGCACTCTGGGAGGCAAAAGCAAGTAGATCTTTAAAAGACCAAGGGCAGTCTTGTCTACATAGTGATTTCTAGGCCAGCTAGCATTACAGGGAGACCCTGCCTCAAAAAAAAAAAAGGAAAGAAAAGAAAAACACCAAATCTATAGCTTTACAAGAGTATGTAAACAAGAACAAAGTTCCCTGACCTGGGTCAACATGACCTTGATATCATCTAGTGAACTTCTGAATTATCCCACGCCTTCTTCTCCTGGCCAGTCTACAGCGGAAGTGCCACTAGTGGAAAGGATCACCTACATGTCTGATGTCTTCCTCAAAAGCTCTCTCCCCAACATCTCCTGCTGGGTTGTACCCTGGAATCTGCTTCCCTCTGTCCTGTTACCATTTCACTCCTGGTTTCCACCTGGAACTGCAGGGTCACAAACCTAGCATGGCTGGGTCTCCTTTCCTGATTTGTCCTTCCTTTGAGTGATTAACTTACCACCAAGTCCCAAAGTATGACTTCCAAACCCACACTGAAGGGCTTCCCACAGTGGGTCCTCTAAGCCACATTTAACACGGGGATGGCCTCATTTTAGAAGCTTACTTTCAGCAATTAATTCTTCGTATTCTCTAAGCTACTGAAGATTGACTCCAGAGTAGAACTCAACAGGATCTAGGGTAGCACTTGACCCTGAAAGTCATGTGAGGTATTGAATGAGGGCTCTGCCTAGGATCCTGAAATACCCATTAAGCCAAGTGGAAAGAAACATGCCAGCACACATGCATACACACATCTCTACCACTGTGCTCACTGCAACACATTTCACAACAGCCAAGACACAGAAACAACCTCAGCATCCATCATCTGATGAATGGATAGACTACCGTATATGTATACAATGGAACACTATCCAGTCCTACATATAGTGAGACAATGCCACTTGCCAAAACATGGATAAGCCTGGAGGAATTATGCTAAGCAATAAGCCAGGCACAGGAAAATATTTTATCTGAGTTACAAGTGGAACTAACTAATCAAATTCACAAAGAGAAAAAGCCATGGTTTCCCAAGGCAGGACTGGGGGTGAATGTCAAGATCAGTACTCATCAGAAGGCACGGAGTGGCAGACACTTAAGCTGAACAAGTCTAGAGATCTCATGGACAATATGAGGCAACAGGTCTATGACTGTATTACTGTAGGACTCGAGCCAAATGAGATTTTTCAACTACTCTGTCACAGGAAAACAAAATGGAATTGGCAACTATGCAAGACGATGTATTAATTTGTTTCACTGCAGTAGAGTTTTTGCAGTCTAAAGCTATCCTACAACACGATGTTAAACATGAAAAATATACACAAAACCTAAATTATATATAATTTTTAAAAATTTAAGCATACATTTCCATATC
Source organism: Eospalax fontanierii (assembly GCA_035773235.1). Taxonomy (NCBI): domain Eukaryota; kingdom Metazoa; phylum Chordata; class Mammalia; order Rodentia; family Spalacidae; genus Eospalax; species Eospalax fontanierii. The sequence goes on from CM069539.1 coordinate 12,201,407, forward strand.
GCATCACCTATATTTCTGATACATTAATAAAGACCCTTTCTTCTTCAAGAGACCAAAGTTTTCAGATGTTCAGCCATCTACTTGCCAAGAGTTCAGACAAGCAGAAACAGTCACAGGAAAGTATCTGGTACAGCAGAGGTCAACTTACACATCTTAAGAGATGTGGTATTACAAATTTGTATTTGTGTGTGTATGTGTGTATGTGGTACATGAATGTGCATTACTGTGAACTCACAGGAGCTGAAGAACAATGTTAGGTGTCTTTCTTTATTCAAATTCCACTTTATCTCCTTGACAAGAAAGGGTCCATCACTGAACCTGGAACTAGGGTGGCTGATAGCCAGCAAGCCCCGCCATCCTCCTGTCTCCACAGGAGGTATGTGCAACTACACATGGCTTTTCACTAGGGTGCTGAGATCTGAACTCAGGTCATCATGCTTGCACAGCAAGCTCTCTTACCCACTGAACCATCTCTCCAGTTGATAATACTTACAGATTATCAACATCAGTCAACCAATAGACAGCAAGAAAGAAGGAGATCAGTCTTCAAATTCTGAGGTCATAAAATGGGTCAGACCAACCACTAGTTACTCATTCAGTGTGGCTTGGGAAGCAGGGCTTTAAAACTGAACCACTTGTAAGGAGTCTTTGTACAAGTAAAACATCGGGGTGGGGGTGCAAATTGCTTTGGCATTGAGGAAAGAAAACACAATGCTTACTTCCATGCATGATCATGTGATTACCAAGAATAATTACGGTTACTTATTAGGATTGGATAATATGTCCTAAAGGAAAATATTAAACCTTAAAAGAATTTTTAAATGTATGTTTTAAAAAATGGCAGTTTCAAATTTTTAAAAAATGGAAGTGATGATGCATACCCTTAATCCCAGCTCTCAGAAGTTAGACATATATGGATCTTTGTGAGATTGAGGCCTTCCTGCTCTAAGAGCGAGCGAAGGCCAGCTGGGGCTATAGGGAGGACCTGTCCCAAAAAGATGTTTTATGACCATTTAAACAACTTAAAATCTTTTTTAAGTGTGCATAATTCATCAGTCTTTAATATATTCACATAGTTGTGCATTCATCCCCACAATCCAAGAAAATGTTCCTGATAATTTCATACATGTATATAATGTGTTTGGATCACATTCCCTCCCTTGTCATTCTCTCCCCCAAAATTCCTTCCCTATCCCCTACATCACATCTCTCCCAACATCCTGTGCTCTTTTTTAAACCCACTGCGTCTACTTAGTGCTACCTCATGTGTGTGAGTGCAGGAACACCTATTGGGTACCGCTGGGGGCCTCATCCACAAAGAAACCCGACTCTCCCTCACCTAGCAGTCATCAGTTTCCAGGCTCCTCGGCCTCCCGTCTCCACGCTGGGACGATAGCTGGACTGATCTTCTGCAGGACTTGTGAATGTAGCCACTGTTCAACTGCCCTGTCATGTCACAGGGCAGCACCATTTGTGACAGGCACTCACTGCCTCTGACTTTTATGATCTTTTCTCCCTCTTTTCCATGATGATACCTGAGTCTTCAGAGAAGAAGGTCTGATAGAGATATCCCATTTAAGGCTCAGCACTCTGTACTCTTTTTTTCTCTGCATGTTTACCAGTTGTGGATCTCTGAGGTAACCACAATCTAATGCAAGTAGGAGTTTCTCTGATGAGGGTTGATAAATAAATTAATTTATGGGTATAAAGACGATAATTGGGAAGTGGGTTACCACTACGTCCATTTAGCAGAATAATAGCAGTAGGTTTTCACCTTGGATGTATGACCTATCCTACCTAGACATGGGCTCTTGGCCAAGTTAAAGGTGCTAGACATGAGTTCCATTCTATTGAGCTGGCCTTAAATCCAATAAGAAAGTAGTGGGTTCCTCCCATAACATTCATCCCCTACTGCATCAGTGGGCATACCCTGCCAGGCCACTCGCTATTATAACTTGTAGAATTCACAACTGGCTAAGACTGGCAATTACTCCTCAAATACAGTATAGACCACCTCCAGCATTCTCAAAGCTATTGGCTAGTAGGAATGAAGCTTCCAAGTTGGTACCAACTTGACTTCTTCATGTTCTATGACTCAAACATGTGATGTCTTCAGGAACAGGGTCTTACTTTGAAGCTCTGGAGGGTAACTAAGAGCAATGGTAATAGTCTTCAATACCTAAGCATCTATCAGACCCCAGGAGCCAACCTTTAAAAAGAGGTAACTCAGAAAGAGATACTCAGTACTGGACTTTTTATTTTGATAGCCTTAGATAGGCTTTGTCCCCTGTTACAGGATATTTCTATTTAATGATATTTCATTGTGTGTATGTACCACATTTTCATTGTCCATTCATCAGTTGATGGACATCTAAGCTGTTTACACTTCCTGGCTACTGTGAACAGAGCAGCAATAAACAAGTGTGAGCAAGTATCTCTGTAGTAGAATATAGTCTTTGGGGAATAAACCCAGATGTGGAACAGCTATCCCATGTGGTAGATCTATTCCTAGCTTTTTGAGGAACCTCCAACTGATTTTCATAGTGGCTACACCAGTTTATACTCCCACAGCAGTAAACTGACCTCTTTCCCCTCATCCACGACAGAATTTATTGTCATTTGTCTTTTTTTTCTTACCTTAGCCATTCCCAAAATATACACTGTAAGAATAGTGTTGAACAAACTGAGTATCTATATACAGAAGAATGAAACTAGATCCTTCTCCCTTACCTTCCACAAAACTCAACTCCAAATGGATCAAGAACCTCAACATAAGACCTATGCCTGAGTTTTGTTAGAAAAGAAAATAGGGCATACACTTGAATGTGGCACAGGAAAGAATTTTCTAAATAGGACTCTGGTGCCATAATAAAGAGCCTCACGGTTTCAGGTCATCACCACTTGGTTCCATTGCTTTGTGTGGTACCATGAATGTCAACACAGAAGAACATCACTGCCAGAAGCGTGCAACAGAGCAAAGCGGCTCAACTCACAGTAAACGAGAGACAGGGGGGCAGAGAAAGGGTTGGAATGGAAATGCCTTCAAAGACATACTTCCACTGCCTGCTCCTAGTAATGCCAGCACACTGTGAATTCATCTCTCAATAGGTCAGAGTCCTCAGGAACCAGTCACTTCATAAAAGCCCACCAGCTGCTCAAGCCCTCAACATCTAAGCCTTGTGTTGGACACGTCACATTAAAACCAAACCACAGAAATAGGATCTTCTCGTTACCTTCTGTCACCATCTCATTCCCAGTTTTTTTCCATTTCATTGTTTGGTTTGCCCCTTTTAACCCCAACTGTTGTTTAATATTGCCAGAATATTGCCATATTAGTTACCACCCATTTTTTTAAATTCTCACACAGAGTGAACTCTAAACAACATCAAAGGAAAACAAGCCCTGGAAATGGTGCTGGACTACTAGACAGAACAGTGTCAAACTTCTCGGGAAGGAATGTTTAGGAAGCACTGTACCCATTTCACGCCACCAAAAGCTTCTGGGTTACTAACTATAATGATAAAGGTTTTCAGGACACTGAAGATCAAAGGAAGGGGAGATGATATCAGAGCAACTTGAAACACAATAAAGCTGACTATTATTATTGTAATATGGCTGGCATTTTTGAATAGTTATTAAAATGTTTCATCTTTTAGTCTCAGAGAATTTGATGTTTTGCTGATGATGCCTTGGCTTCTCTAGAGCAGATTTTTAAAAGGCCTTATTACACCACTTCAGAAGTTTTTCCATCCGAAATGCATTTTAAAGTCTTTGAAATATTTCTCTCTATTCCACACTCACAATTTTACATCTATTTAAATAAATGGCATTCATAGAAAGCATATATTATCATGGAAAATGCTTTTCCCATTTATTAATATGCTAGGGATCATTTTGTATCAATAATTGCACTGCCATTTTAAATGCAGTCTTAAGACATATTTTAATAGGTATGTTATATTTAATACATGATGCATATATTTAAATGATGGGGCATAACACAAACTCAACACTTAAAAGTGGGAAGAATTGAAGATGCTGAAGCAGACTGAAGAAATGAGATATGCTTTGCATCTGTGACTAGAAGTGAAGTGTTTAAAGAGCCCATTCTACCCAAATTAATCAACAGAAGTAACGCCATATCAGCAAGAATCCCAAGATGGCTATTGAAGAAGTTAATCAGTGTGTGACACTATTCCTGGGGAGCCATGAACAAATGTCTCATCCAGAGAAGGAACTCACGACAGACCAAAGTAAGGATACTGCCAAAATCCTACTCAGGGAACCAATGGGTTTTATTGGGGCTACTTGTAGGAATATGGGTGAGGAGTTACATACAGGAAGAGAGATGATTCAAAGACAGCTAGACCACCAAAAGCCAGCCTAGCATGAATGACTGCTCACAGGAGCCGAAGCATGAAGCACACTTCACATGCTGCAGCCAGCTCAGCGGGGGAGAGCATAGGTCAGGCTGCTCAACCTGTCTCTGCTGGCAGGCAGCTTGGTTGATCTGAGAGTCCTTTAGACAGCTCAGCTGGACTGAGGGTCTTCCGCGCAAATCTGCGTGGGTCTCTGAGCAGTCCTTCCCTCTTACATATGTTTGGGGAGGGAGAGGCCTCGGAAATCTGGTCAATTTGGGGGATTTTCTGATGCTTTTAGGTTCTTAACTTCCTTTTAGAACATCCTATTGTTTTCCAGAGCTTCCTTCCAAGATGGAAGGTTTGCTATCAGCAGAAACTAGTACACAAGCTGAGTTTAAAAGCCTCGGAAGAAATGAGAAGGCTTGTTCTACCAACTATGCAAGCCAACTGTAAATTTCAATAATATAATTTACTAAACAAGGCTATTAAACATAAAGGGAAGAATGGTAAAAGTAACATCCTTAAAATGAATAATTTCTAAAAATGTATCAAAAAGTAAATGACAAAGGAGAGTGAAAGACGACCAAATAGAGCTATCTAGTGTTCACCATCTTCTCTACAAAGAACTAGAATGGAAAATAACTGTGCTCCAGGGGCTGGAGAGACAGCTCAGTGGTTAAGAGCAATGGCAGCTCTTGCAGAGGACCCAAGTTTAATTCTAGCACCCACATGGCAGCTAACAACTGTTTGTAACTCCAATCCAGGGGATCTGGTGCCCTCTTCTGACCTCCATGGGCATTGCACAACATGGGTGCACTTACATATATGCAGGCAATACACTCATACATATAAAATAATTTATTTTTTACAAAAGGAAACCACTGCATTACAAAGTAGATGACACTGCAATCAAGCAAGGGAGAGGTGGAAATTCTGCAAGACACTTTCACTTGGAACAGTGGTACAGGCCTGTTATTAAAATTTCTCTTTGGGAGAGGCAGACCAACTTAACCTGCCTCTCTCTCCCTGCCTCCCAACCCAAAAAAGTCTCCCCAGGTCTTGCAACAAACACACTAATTTCTTCACTCACAGTCAGTCAGATTCTAGCTAGTTTACTTGGGCTTACTAACAGAGCAATGGGTGAGGGGTTACTTACAGAACACGGCGCCCACCCTCCCCTCCGCAAGTTACATTAGTAAATCCACGTGGCTGGGATCTTGCGACTTCCCGGTGAACAGATCCAAATGGCCCATGGGGGACGGGAGAAAAGGGCCAGCCTCCTGGAGCCCCAGTTTAAATACTTTTAGCCCCTCCTCTTCTCACATCCAAGGCCAATGGACAGGGTGGGTGGAGCGTAGGACTTTCCCAGCTCCCTGTCTTTCTGCTCAAGGAGGTCCTGGGTGATACCACTCTGGGAGAGGTGTTTGTCCGCCTTTTCCCTCGGAGAAGCAATCCACTCTACAAGGCCGCAGAATAAAATATGCCAAAACCCACAACCATAGTGGAAAGGAACTTCTAATGCACGGGGGGGGGGGTACGACAGGAGAATATCAGCAAATCCCTTCACTGTGGACACTGACAACCTCAATGCAGATACGGCCACCCTCGCAACAGAAAGGGTGGGCTTGGAGTCCAGTTAGGAGTTCCAGATAAATAGTCTATCTACTTTATCCCCATCCATGCTCTCTCTCTCCCTCTCCCTCTCCCTTTCCCTTTCTCTCCCTCTCTCTCCAGATCCCAGGCTACAGCATAGCTGGAATATGTGGGGTAGACTTGTGCTTCTGTCCCTGCCACTATCTAGCCACATAGCCAAGTTGCCCCCTATCTACTCAAGCTGTGTGATCATCCCAAGCAGCTACTGTCATTGCCCTGAGCCTCCTTTATTTTAATCAGCCTGTTCAGTCTGCCCTGATGAACCTACCGTTATGGCACCATGGGTGATAAACAACAACAACAACAAAAAAAAACATTCATTTTGTTCTGTGTTTGAAATGCCACTACTTTCAGTGCCAGAGTGGCCATAGCGAGTGTCCCAGCCTCACTGCTGTGTGTGCCTATATTGCTTCTAAAGACAGAATGCCTGTCTGACTATGCAGTCACGTAGATCATGCCCAAATAGGATAGCAATCAAAACATTCATAAGGAGACATACCATGGTGCTCATTAGAACTAAAGCCAACATAACTTACCGAACTGGTACTATAAGCCGTATCCCATTACCTATGAAAGTCAACATATAAAACTGGTACGGAGAGATGGGTCATTGGTAAAGAGCGCTGGTTGCTCTTGCAGAGGACCTGGGTTCATTTCCAAGCACCCACATGGCAATTAACAATCAACCATAACTCCAGTTTCTGGGGAATCCAACACTGTCTCCTGACCTCCACAGACGTTGCACAACACAAGTGTACGTACACACATATCCATAAAATAAAAACATAATAAAGTAGTTTTTAAAAACTGGTATGGACAACTGGCCCAGCAGATACGTAAATCTTCAGCTCACAGAAACATATGAAAAAAAACAAGACAAAGTAAGCCTCCAAAGAGACATTGTCTCCACCGGCAGCCCTCAAAAAGGTATGGATGAAGTAAGAAGGTGCAGAGAAGGAATAAACTGACAACAGACACTGCAACAAGAGCAACAGGAGAAAATGAAGTCAAGTTTGTGATAATGAATGTTTTAGTTTATTTCTAATCTTAAATTTCCTAATATAGGAATGCATGCTTCAATTATTCTTCAGTGTAGTAATGTTCATCATCAACTTCTGCCATATAAACATTAATTTTTAAATTTTCCTGTCTTAACATTCATATTTCAGTCAAGGTACTTCTCACGAGGTGGTGCTGATTTTTGAAAGTCAGCTTTCTTGGAAGGTTAGAGAGTCCTTTGGGTCGGTCCCCAAAAGTGACAGAGCCAGATAATGTGTTGCATCAAGTTCTGGGGATGTGAGGCCCCTCCACACTGACTTCCATATTCGTTGCCTAGTTTGCACTCTGACCAGCAGTGAAAAGATGTTTTCCTTTCTACACATCCATGCCAGCATTTGTTATCATTTTTTGGTTTGTTTTTCCCATCTTAACCATTCTGATTATGCTATGATAAAATCTCAAAGTAATTTAATTTACATTTCCTTGACAGCTAAGAGTATGAACTTTTGTTTGTCTGTTTTTCTGTCTGTTTGTTTGTGACAGAGTCTCACTGTGTCCCTGGCTGGCCTGGAATTTTCTCTATAGACCAACCTGTTCTCGAACTCAAAGAGATCTGATCGCCTCTGCCTCCTGCATGCTGGGACCATTTCTATTTCATCCGTCTTTTGAGAGCACGATTTGATTCCATGCCCCTCTTTTAATTATGTTGCTTGGTTTTTTTATGCTTCAGTTTTTTCTTCTTTGTGTATTCTAGATACGAACCTGTGGTCATTTCTATATCAGGTAAGGACTTTTTCCCATTCTGTAGATGACTTCTTCACTTAAATGACGATTTCCTTTGCTGTACAGAATTTTTTTAATTTCCTGAAGTCCCACTTATCAATTGTTGATCCTAATGCCTGATCTATCAGGGTCCTTTTCAGAAAATCTTTCCTAGGCCAATAAGTTCAAGTGTGTTTCCTACTTTCTCCTCTATCAGAGTCAGGATATCGGGTGTTATGTTGAAGTCCTTGATTCATTTGAAGTTTTGTGCAGAATGAGAACTAGGGCCGCATTTCATTCTTCTCCATGTAGAAGATATCTAGTTTGACCAGGACCTTTTCGTTGAAGATGCTGTCTTTTCTCCAATGTGTATTATTGGTCTCTTTGTAAAAACTCAGGTGGTTGGGACAGTGTGGGTTTATAAGCAGGTCCTCAATTCTATTCCTTTGATCAGTGTGTCTGGTTATATGCCAATATTGTGCTGGTTTTATAAGCATGGCTCTGTAATAATATACCCTGAAAACTGGGAGAACAATACCTCTAGAAGTTGTTTTTTATTATTAATTATTATTATTATTCAGTATTGTTTTGGCTATTCTGTGTCATTTATGTCTCCATATCAAATTTGATGCCTTTTCAGTGAAGAATGGAACTGGAATTTTAATGCTAACTGCATTGAATTTGTAGATGGTTGTTGGCAAGATGGCCATTTTCACAATGTTAATTCTACCAACTCATGAGCATCGAAGGTCTTCCCATTTTCTGGTACCACATCTGTGAGGAGGTTCCTCAAACACTAGAAATAGATCTACTCCGTCATCTAGATCTACTTCTCATAGTCATATAACTAAAGGCCTCTACATCCGCCTACAGAGATACGAGCTCAGCCTTCTTCATTGCTGGCCTAGTCACAGTAGCCAGGAAATGGAAACAGCCTAGATGTCCATCAGCTAATGATGAACAATAAAAACATGGTACATTTACACAGTGGAATCTTGTTCATCACCCAGAGGGAAATAATCCAGACCCAGAGGAGATGAAAACTACAAGCTTTTTGTCATATGTAGATTGTTAGCTTCGAATCTTGAGATAAGTATGCTTCATGTGGAATAACCAAAGAGTTTAGGAAACTAGTAACAGGCCATTGGGGAGGGAGGACCTTTCAAGGGAAGGAAGATAGAATACGACAACACAAAAAAGGAAAGGAGACGAAAGGAACAGGAAGGATTAAACGGTGTAGGGGACGGGAGGGCAGGGTAGAGGAGAGAACATGGGAATGAATGACAACACGAAAGGCCTCTGGCCCGATACTGGGGAAAGTAAGACTGTGGTTGGAAGTGATGTGGGACACTCTTGTTACCAGTTCCAAGATACTTTTTCCCAGACGCATATCTCATCTTGACTTGTAATGTTCCGGGGATCAAAATAATAACACAAAGGGCCTCTAGAAAAGCTATATGGAAACCTACTACTGTAGAATTTTTTAATATACACATATACATATATGAAAATCGTTTAAATGAAGTCACCTTATAATATGAGGGGCAATACCCCAACTATACACCTCATCCTACCAAGTAAAGCACCTGGTACCAGGAATGGGTTACCTCTTTTTGAGTTGTTAGCCAAAGGCTTCCCACAGAACCCAAGCATTATAGCTCATTGTCATTTTTCTTGGTTAATTAAGAAAGACCCACTGCTGAAGACAATGCATACTTTAGTTATAAAACTTGGAGAAATTAAACAGGTACTGACCTGGACGTTTCATCTCTACTAGATAGCTTTCTTAGTGCTACAAGGTGTTATTCACACTACTGGATGAGAAAACTGACCATCAGTCTTGCCCAGCTGTGTAACCTGGGAATTAACAATAAAGTCTAGCCTGACAAGATATGCCCACTGGTGTAAAATAGTGGTATAAATGTTGTGGGAGTAACCAAACCACCCTCTTACTAGAATTAAGGCCCATTTCACAAGATGGAAACCATACCCAGCACTATTATTAGTTCTAGAACCCACGACTAGATAGGTCATGGGCCCTAGAGGATAACTTACCACTATTCTGCTAAACAGACATAGTATTAAAATGACAAATTCATCATTAAAATACCTGCATATCCATGTCTCAACCCTAGTTAGAAAAGCTTCTTCTTTAAGTAGAAAGGCAATTAACACAGACACCTAAAACTGGTCAACATGCAAAGAATCAGTGGCTAGCAGAGTGCTCAGCCCTGAATGGGGCCTCTGTATCACACATTCTTCTCCCAAGGTTCAGGGGTATTTGAGGAAAAAGGAGATATGGAAAGATTGTAAGAGCCAGAGGTGATGGGTGACTACAAGGAAACAGTGCTTTCCAGACACAGGCAGTTATACATATGAACTCACCACAGTGTGACAATATACACGAGTCCCACAAAAGCGCATGCCAGACAGATCCCAGCACGAGGGAGGGGTTTCCAGGAAGTCCGGCCCCCAGCCAGGAGCTGCTGACATCTGCTAGATGCTGAAAGATGGAAGAGTCAGTTTTCTTTAAGGGTGTGATGCTGGATAGACTGAACAGGCTTCAGGGGATGACCCAACACTCAAGAGTATCAGGGGACCCAAACTGAACTTAATGGGGGGGAAAAGTAAGTTCTCTAGGGACTGAGGGTTAAGAGTTAGCAGCTACTAGCTGAGTGCTTACCAGCGATACTTAAGGCTCTGAGTTTGATTTCCAGTACAACTGCACCCCCCATAAAAAAAAGAAAGGAAAAGAGAGAGAGGAGAGAGGGAGGGTGGGAGCCAGAGAGAAAAAAAGGTTTCCTGTATCTTTTCAGATTCTACATTGTTTTCCTAATTTCATGTGATTATGAAATGAATGACAGCTTTACACTTTTTATATTAAACACTTGGGTTTCTGCATTAAACCAAACATATCTTGTGATTTATTATTCTTCTATACTCTATAGGCTTGTCCTGATATTCTCTTTAGAATTTTTGCATTTATATTCACAGGAGAAATTTGCCAGTAATTCTAGTTTTGCTCTCAAAGTTCTATTTAGCTGTATAAAACTTACCTGTGAATAGTCATTCTTCTCCTAGTGCCTAAAGGAATGTTTTATAAGTCTAGAATGCTATTTTCATTGAAAGCTCCATATAAACCATGTTCTCTGTGTATTTCATTTATGGAAAGAGTATGCTGAGTATGCTCATTTAGTTTTTCCAATAGTTATAAAAATTTATGGTGTATGTAACTTGCCTTTCATACATTATCAGACTAGAGCCTAGAAAGGATACGTGATGCATTTAATAGAAAAATGTTAATGACTCAACTGAAAATGAGATATTTTAAAATTATACTTTGGGCTGAAAATATATCTTTAAAAAATAAAGCTTTAATTTAAAAAGTCTCATGCTCCTAAAACCATGAACTGTGAATTTTAATTTTTAATCAAATATTTGAAATCACATATTCAATTAGCATAACATTTTGGGTGAAAGCATTTTAAAAAATATGTTTATCTCTAATCAAAGACAATATGTAAGGACACTACATAACATGTAACTATCGGGCTGGAGAAGTAACTCAGTGGTTAAGAGGATTGGCTGCTCTTACAGAGGACCCAGGTTCAGTTCCCAGTACCCACATGCCAGCTAACAACCATTATGTAGCTCTAGTTTCTGGGAATCTGACACCCTCTTCTAACATCTTTGGGTATTTTACACATGGTGTGCACTGACATTCAAGCAAAATGCTCCTATACATAATAAATTAAATAAATAAGTGAATGAATAAAATATAAACATCAGAAGCTATGGTAATATTTATAAGTTGGAAGGGTTTTATGTGCTTTTTGTCTCTGATGAAGTCAATAGAACTTTATCTTCTCAAAGTTCCAGAAATCAAATGCCTGAGATCAAATTATTTAAAGAGGGATTAATAAGATCTCAACTGCCATGCAAACTTCTATGGAGTCCCTCTGGCCAGATCAATTATCAGTAAATCTCAGTCTAGGATACCAGTCGGACAGCTGAACATAAAAGAGATCAGTTTCTGCATGTGAGCCTAGAATGGAAATTTGAAATCCCAGAATCAAATAAGAAATAACAAAAGAAGAATAAAATGGAACTCAAAAAAAAAAGTTCCAAAGATAGAATTCTAACTGCTGGCCAGGTGTAACAGTTCACATCTATAATCCCAGCACCCAGAGGCTAAAGCAGGAAGGTTTCCAAGTTCAAGACCAGCCTGGGATACACAGTGAGTCAAGATGTGCCTAGACCACAGAGTGAGGTCCTGACTCATGAACTCAACAGAGAAATGCAGATTAAAATTACAATGGGATTTTATTTCATACCAGTCAGAATCATTATCATCAAAAAATCATTAAAAAGGCCTGGCTAGGAATTAGAATTCTATTGTTGGAAATATTTTTGAGGTTAATTTTATGCCTTTTGATTCCTGACCATTATTATCATCTGGATTTCAAATTTTCCGGCTATGACCATATCCCTTTATGATTCTAGATCCCTCAGTACTGGTATAGAAAATCAGACATGGCTGGTCAAGCCAGGCTTTCTATATACTAGAGCTTCTTTGTTAAGTTTCACATGATCCATTTCTGCACATTCAAGTGTTTTGGTTGTGACTTTGGGTGGGGTAGTTATTGGTGGTGATGGTGGTGGTGGTGGTGGATTGGTTAGTGGGTTCTGTTTCGCTTTCAGTTTTATTCTGAGGATTTAGGGGTTTGGTGTGACGTAGTGTGATGTGATTCCAGTCAGTTTTGTTGTTGTTGTTGTTATTTTGAGACAGGGTCTCACGCAACCGTGAACTCTACCTCACTATGTAACCAAGTCTGGCCATGAATTCCTAATGTCCCTGTCTTCACCCCCACACCACACGCTGGGATTAGAGTTTGTGCCACCACCCTGGCTTCTGCATGACTTTGATGAGGCTGCACCCAACTCTCCACACCGTAACATTCCTCACAGTAAGAGAGATTGCCTTAAGGATAAGACTGTTTTAAAACAGACTGAGAATCCCTCCCTAGGAATAATTTTCAAGAGCTTCCTGTAGGAATTGCTAGACTTGGAGAATGTAACTCTTCATCTCAGTATTTTTTTTTCTGCCATATAGTCTTTCATCTTTCTACAAGATAAAGTCAATCAGAGAAAAATCACTCACAAATGAGAGGACAAGTCTTGGTGGCCTTCTCTAAGACTAGATTCCTACAGCTCTTCCTCTGATACTCTCCTATAGAGTTCTTCTTTCCTATCACACCAGTGAGTATATTCGTCTACTTGAGTTTCATAAAATACATTATAGACTGCATGTCTTTAAGCAGAGAAATGTATTTCTCTCAGTTCTGAAGAATGAAAGTACAAAATCAAAAAGCAGTTTCATTTGGTTTGGCTAACAGCTCTCTTTCTGGCCTGCAAAAAGCCACCTTCTTGCCATCTTTATCATTTGCCTCAGTGCACATGGAGAGAGTAGGTGCAGTCCAGTGAGCTCTGGTCTCTCTTGTTCTTTTTGTAAGGATGCTAAGTCTATTAATCAAAGTTCTACTTTTAACCACTTTAAATTTACTCTTTCCAAACACAGTGACATTGGAGTTTAAGCCTTCAACATGCAGATTTTAGGAGAACAAAAAAATCTATAGCAGTGCTGAGTTTTATGCCTAAAACTATGTTTCTGCCAACTTACAACCAAAAGAATCCCAACTTTACAGAGAAAGAGTTACTGCAGAGGTGAGAGAGTTTTCAGAGACACCTACATAAACCAGACTTTTAAATTCAGAGTAAACAGAACAACCCCAATGGAAAAGCCTTAGTGAACTTCCAAACTGAGTGTAATACTGTAAAACAGCAGCTGGTAATGTGGTATTTCATTTGCTCCTTGATGTTTTTTCAATACCTGTTACCTGCTAGGCTAACATGATATGGAAAAGAATCAAGAAAACACTCATCCCTCCCCTCCAGACCTCCCCTCTCTGTTTCATATGCACTCACACATGTATGGAAGCATTTCCATTTCAAACCTGATTCTCATCTTAGCAAGCCTGGGCTGGAAAGATGGCTCAGCAGTTAAGAATACTGGCTGTTCTTGCTGAGGACCTGGGTTTCATTCCCAGCACCCACATGGTGGGCTAACGACCACCCATAACTCCAGTTTCAGGAATTCCAACACTCTCTTCTGACCTCCACGGGCCCTTCATGACACAGGTGCACTTACACACATGTAGGCAATACACTCATACACATAAAATTAAAATAATAAAAATAAAATATTTTTTTTTAAACTCGGCAAACCCAACAGTAGCCTAGACTGAGAAGGAGAAATTTATTCCTTGCATGTCAAGTTAAATGAACAGCCATAACTCAACACTGACAGACTGTTTTGCCTGAGCAGGCTGTTTCCTTCTTGACTCTTCTGAAATATAAAGAATCCCTTTAAGAACTCAAATCCCTCTACTTGATGAGCCTCACATTGTTATAATGCAAAGGTTTTGTCTGGATAATTGTGTGTTTTTCTTGTGATGTGTTAATCTTCGAAGATACTTGCCAATTTCTTACATAGAAATTCCAAATTTCATCCAAGTTTTGCATGTCATTCAATTGAAAGAGGAAGAACTAAGTGTATGAGGTTCAAGCAGGTAAAAGACAAAGGACATTTTTCCTTTTACAGAACTGGATTGCTGAGGAAATTTTTATCTCTCCAAAGGTTCTTCTTTCAAGGTAGAAAGCCCACACCAGCTTATGGAGTTCTCTCCTAGGGCAGCACTCAGGGGTCTCTTCAGTGAGAGCTTAGCCTGAAGAGCATCTCTTCGTGAGGCTTAATCTCTGGGAGATAGGCGACCCCATCTGCATATCCTCTGCGCACCCTCTGCATATCCTCTGCCAGCACAACTATCCCCTAGACCTGCTGCCTCTTCCTCATCTTATTTACGAGGAAATGCCTTCTCTTCATATTATTTCTTCATATCTCTGAGAGGCTTCAATATTGCTCAAAATACTTATGAATTTGAAATATATCTTACAGCACTCCTGTGAGTGCATGATACATGTCAGTCATCATCATTTCTACTGGCATACTAGTTCCAGAATTTTTGCTTTCTCTCTCTTGCTAATTTCTACAGAAATATGTCCTTACCCTAGAAAAAAATCAAGAAACCATCACTTTGGGGCCGAGCGTGATGGCGCACACCTTTAGTCCTCGCACTTGGGAGACAGAGGCAGGCAGACCTCAGTGAGAGTGAGACCAGCCTGGTCTACATAGTGAGTTCTGGGTCAGGTGGGGCTACAGGGAGACCCTGTCTCATAAAAAAAAAAAAAAAAGAGGGAGGGAGGAAGAGAGGGAGGAAGGAAGAAAGAAAGAAGCAATTATTTTTAACTTCCTAATGTATGGCAGGGATATTAGCATATATTTTAACTTCACTGTTTACTTCACCCTTTTCTTATTGTTTATAATCAGCATTTTTAATGCTGAAAGCCACTCTCAAGATAAAGCTTGCATAGAGTAAAATACATAAAGCCTAAGTGTGCACGAGAGTTATGTTACCTCTGCACCCTTGCCAACAATTGGGATTGTCCATGCCTTGCATTTTAGTCATTCCTGCGTTCATGTGTGCAGTGGAGACACCACATAGTGTTTTAAGTTTCATTTTCCTGGCGCTAAGAATGCTGAGTTCTACTACACATGCATTCAGGCGTCTTCGCTTACAAGTCACCTGTTTAATCACCGTGATCACTTTATTAGGTTAGTTGTAGATCACTGATTAGTGGGAGATACTTATTATTTTGAAATGTGAACATCTTTTCCATCCTTCGCTTTCTTTCATTCATTATGAAGATGAGTTTTGTAAACAGTTTTCAATTTTATGAGAAAGAATTCATCACTTTTTATGTTTAGTGGTTTTGTGTTCTTTTTAAGAAAACTTTGCCCATTTTTTGTGTCTAAAAGTTTTATAGTTTTAATATAGAGTATGACACATCTCTGATTTATTCATGGTATAATAGACCTCAAGGTCTACTTGTTTCTGTTTGAATATCTACCTTCTTGATATATACCAATGTATACCATGTATCTTATAAATAATATATAAAAGGTTTATTATATAAAATAACATTTCAAGTCTTTATATTTTGTATACATTTTTTATTGTTGACATAATGTCCTGAGACACTGTTTAATGTACTTGGCAGAAATGGTACTTTATTGTAGATTCCTATTGGATTTTCTATGTGATAGTTATAAAAAATAGCTTTCTGTCTTCCTTTACACAATTTTAATTCTTCCAATGTAAAGTAGAAGTAAAGACAGAGGAGAACATTTTCTCACTCCCAGTTTGTAAGGGAAAAATAGTCAATCATTTATTTTAACTAGTACGCTAACTATAGGTTTTCATAGGTAACACTTGACAAAATGAAATCATGTCCCATCTATTCTGAGTTTACTGAGAAATTTTATTTTAATTTGGGTAGAATTTTGAAGTGCTTTCCCACCGCTGTTGAGATCATGGGGGTTTTCTTCTTGTTTCTTAGGCTTTCTCATACATACACATATTACATGTAAATCGTATCCTCCTCATTTCCCTCCCCCTCGCCTCCCTCCGCCCTCCATTGTCTTGCTCCTCCCCTCCTGTTAGTCTTCTTTCTCTCCCATCATTTGCCAAGTTTCACTTGAGTGATTTTCAGATGTTAAACTAACTTTACATTTCTGACATAAAACTTGTTTGATCAGAGTATATTGTAATGTGTCATATAAATGTACATGCATGAATACATATGTGTGTGCGCACAGATATAGCATAAAGGTTTTACCATCTAAGTTCATCTAAGACACTGGTCTGCTAATTGGTATCTTGTCAAGGTGCTGTAACAACACTACACTAGAACCATAAAATTAGACAAAGCATTTACTTCATCTTTTATCTAAAACATTTTGTATAAGATTGAAATAACAATATATAAACTGAGTCTCCCCTGCCCCACATCCTATTTTCCTTCTACCCTTAAGCCATGGGCACAGGCCTGTTTCTGCTCTTAGCACCCCAGATCCCAGACCTGCCCACTGAAACTCAATTCTCTGTACTCAGACAAGCTCAATTTCTCAGTCTAGATTTTTAGAGCCTTCACAGGCTGTCCCTACCTACAACTTGCCATTGCATTCCTGAGATTAGCCTTCTACCCTGGCAGTCCACACCCCAAACTTGCCTTGCACTCTAGAGACCAGCCTTCTTCCCTGGTAAATCTGATCCTGCCCGCTGTGTCTCTACTCCCCTAGCACCATAACAACTCCAAACTCCCTCCCCCACACCCTGCTCTCCATCTAGCCTTGGGCACAAGCACAGTTTTACTCTTAGTCCCCCAGAACTCTGGACTACCTCTTACCTCTAGCAGGCAGTGAGCTCTACAAATCACACCATGCCCGTCCCCTACATTGGTAACATCTACAGCTGCCCCGCCCTCCCCCCCCCCCCCATTGCTGCAAGGTTAGGCTCCTGTGCCCTTTTGTACATGCCCAGACCTCTGAACACTGCCTGAGAAAGCCTGAATTCAGTTTCTGCCTAGCCATTTCCCCACATTGTGCTGTGTCTGCTGGCTAGAGTGACCAGACATTAAGAGAGAACCCAAGAGCATCTGATCTCACCTAACCTGTGCCTCTGAGGGAACTCAGGAGTAACTGTACTAGAGCCATCTGGTCCCTCCAATATAAAATCAAAATAGAGAATCTGAAGCCTTGACCAACCAGCTTTTCCTACCCCATAAGAAAACAACCAAGTCACATCAAGTATACAAATAGGACCAGACTTCAACTGAGCAAAGGAAGGCTTGAGTCTCACATCATAATCACAAACAACAAAAGAAATCCACATGCCAAGATCACAACAGAAAAAAAAATAATATGAAAAACACAAATACTATGTCCCACCAAACATCATCAGTCCTACAGAAGAGTGCTATGATCTGAACCCTGCAGAGACAACCCAGGACACAGAGTTTAAAAACAATAATCATAAACACGGTCAAAGAATTCAATGAATATAAAGAACACAAACAAATCAAAGATCTAAAAGAAGATTGGGATAAACTTCTAACTGAATTTACAAAAGAGATATAAATACTAAAGAAGACTCAGGCTGAAATGAAGAAAGAGGTGAAAAACTCAGTAAGCCAATTTGAAATGATGGGAGAAGCCTCATCAATAGAATGAATGAAATGGAAAACAGAACATCAAGACTAGATGATAAAGGTGAAGAATTGGACCACGTAAGCAAAGATTATGAATTTTTTTTAATACAGGAATGGAATATGCAGGAAATATGCGACTCCATGAGAAGCCCAAATTTATGCATCACAGGCACAGAAGAAGGAAATGAATCTCAGAATAACAGCACTGACCAGATCTTCAACCAGACTGTGGAAGAAAATTTCTCACAATTGAGGAAAGACATTCCCATGCAAATACAAGAAGCACATAGAACACCAAATAGACAGGACCAGAAAAGAAACTCCCCACAGCATATCATAGAAAAACACTAAGCATACAGAAAAGAACAAAGAGAGACTCCTGAGAGCTGCAAAAGAAAAACAAGTTACATATAAAGGAAAACCCATCAGAACTACAGCAGACTTCTCAATGCAAACTATGAAAGCCAGAAGAGCCTGGAAGAAAGTATTCCCAGTTCTATATGACCATAGATGCCAATCTAGAATACTTTACCCAGAAAAAAGATCTATTATAGTTGAAAGGGAAAGAAAAATCTTCCACAACATGAATAGGCTGAAAGAATTTAATACCTAGGAAGTAGCCACTGACTACTTGGGCTTGGATTCCGGTTCTACCAATCATGAGCTGAGTGAATGCTGTCAGGTAGTGGAACCTTTGGAATCTTTTCCTATAAAACGGAGGTTATAGTAATTTCTAATTAATGGGCTAGTGGGCCCAGATAGGTTAAGCACATTTGGGGGGGAGGGGCTGTGTACAGGAGTCCTCATTAAGTGTTAACTGTTATCATTATGACCAGGTTGCATTCCTCCATTGCCCTTCCCCGAAGTTTCCAGTCAACTTAACCATTGTCATGCATGTGTTTGCGTCTCAGGCACGTTAGGCAGCTCCTATTATGGTCATTCAAAGAAGGTCCTGACCAGAATGCATAAGAAATGCACATAAGCCTTATCCAAATAATGGGATGGATAATGAACATCAGGTTGAACACAAAGGAGCTTATTATTTTCAAAATGTACTTGGCAATTAGAGGCAAACTGTTTTGCTAATTAGAAAATAAGAGCTAAGAACGAATGGTGAAGCTGTTCATTTAAGTTTTCATTACTGGTGTGATGCCTGGTAGGTTGATCAGACTCCAAGAGCACTTGGGAAACATTCAATTTGATAGGCCTTAAAAAAAGACAAATAATAATTGAGGACATGAAGTTGGGGGTAGTAAAGTGTTGGGGGGGTCTGATTATGACCAAGGTACACTGTGTGAAATCCTCAGATCAATATAAATATTTTAAGTAATATTAAAAGTGAATTTGCATGTGTGAATTTTTGTTATACAAGGAACTCACATCAGCCAAAGATGTTCGGCAAGTATGGATAATCGATGATTTAATAAAAATTAGCAGCAGCCATGACTGCAGTACTAGGAACATGTGCAGCATTTCACATGAATGCTTCCAGCCTCTCTTCTATGCACACACACTCTGGAAAAACACATCTACCCTTCTTGGCGTGTCCTTACTGGCTTCACATATCTTCCCACTCAAACATCTCCAGAAGCTGAAACTGCTGCTGGACCATATTTAATCAGTGGGCTAGACTACTGTGCTATAATGTAGAGACTCCAAGTTCTGCCCTTTGGCTTGCTTCTGTCCATGACCCTTGGATAAAACACCAACGATCACAAAAGGCAATGGGGGGATCCTCATCATTTCTTATCTATAACTAAGTGCATAATTTAAGTCAGAACAAACTCTGTGGGACTGGCCATCCAAGATTCAGATTCACTTAAAAACCTTTGGATTTAACTACGCTCTCGATTAACATAGAGCTCACAGCATAGATTGTTTCTTTATCCAGCTGTTCATAAATATTATCTCCTACTGCTCTTTCAGCTTTACCTCTTGATTGGTAGCACCATAAGAAAGACACATGACCAACATAATGGAATCCTAGCCTCAAATCCCTGCCTACAGCGCCATCATGAAAATACCAAGTCCTCACCTATCACCTCTAAAGGTAGACGCAAACTCATTTATCTTTATAAAAATGACACTCTGCTACACATACCATTTTATTAACTATTCATGTTAACAAATAATTAATAGTACCATTACTTCTCTTAAAGTGATAAATATATTTATATAAGCCATCTGCTTCTTCGTTTTTCTTTTACTTATTTTAATGATTTTGTTGACTCAATACTGCCATGATTTATTGAGCTAATTCTCTTTCATCGGAAGTTTGTTTTCAAGCTGTCGCTATGTCTGATTACACTCAAGGGATATATTCTTCCTTGTGGCAAATATGCACCACATCCTGCATCCTTTTTAACCAAAGTTTAATTTCCCCCAACTCTGTGTCCAGGTAGCCAGAAGAAGCTTATAAGCATTTTGCTTCAGATGAAACTGCATACAAATAGCTCAAGCAAATTCATGCTCCAAATAGGATTAATTGGTCCCTCGGGTAACGAATCTTGAATTTCTGAAGGCCCCTCTGTAACAAAGAGAACTGCAGTGCTCAGTTCAGTTATCAGAGGTAAGCATGGCTCTATGAGGCACAATCAACAAGCAGAGATTGTTGGGGAGTTAATTTAACACATCAACTGAATCTCCTACTGTCCAAGCTGCTGGTTTCAGGCAGTGGTGAGGGGTAGGTAATAATTACTGGACCTCAAGTCACACTGAGCCTGGCAAGGGTGATTTAGAGCCTATTTTGAAAAGTTTTTCAGTATGAAACTAGAGCTGATGATCAAAGGCATTTTTTTCCAACCTGCAGTGGCTCCCTTATGTGTGAAGACAGTCAGGGGTACAAAGAAATCTCCTTGGTGGACAGAACAAGAGCTTCCCATCTCACAGAAATGTCAGCATTGATGTTATAATGTGAAAGGGAAAATGAAGTCTATGTAGTAACAGGAATGTTAACATTCTTGTCTAAAATAATGATCTTGGAGCTGGAGAGATGATTCAGAAGAGTACTGGCTACTCTTATAGATGACCTGGGTTTGGTTCCCAGCATGCACATGGTGGCTAACAACTGTCCATCACTCCAGTTCCAGGGGACCTGACTCCCTTTTCTGGTCTCCAGAGGTTACATCCACTAACATAGATGCAGACCAAAAACTCATGATCATAAAATAAACATAAATAAATCCAAATAATTATAAATAAAATAACGATCTTTCAGAAACATCATGTGGGAGAAAAATTAAAAATAAAGCTAGTGAGTACAGTTTGCAGGAAGTGTGCCATGCTGTTCAGCAGCCCTGAGAATCACATATATGAGAGAAACGGAGGGAGGGACAGACGGAGGAAGGGATGGAGAGAGAGAGAGAGAGAGAGAGCTGTTTGTTGATTTTGCTTAAGCATTATTTTCAATTCTTTTTGGTTCCACACCAGCCTCATTCTCATACAAAAGAATGGTCCATCATGTGACATCATCCTGCCTCCTCGACTATAATTGAAGACATATAAGGCAGGTTGTTCAACCAAAGTGCCCCTTCTCCCTACAGACAGTGAATGGCCAAGGGACAGACTTATAACTCCACCTTAGTCAATGACATCATTCACTGAGAATCCCTAGAGAACTGAGAGTTTGTCCAGGGATGTTAAGCCCATGAACCATGTAAAGCATAGACCTACCCAACAGCATCTCAGTCATTTCCAAGTACAGTAGTCCCTTTACACCACTGTAAACACTTGACAGAAGCAACTTGAAGGGACTGTTTTGGAGGGTCATAGTTTCAGGGGGCTCAGTCCATCAGAATGGGGGAAAGTATGCAAAGCAGCTTACAGCAAGGTGGGCAGGAAAGAGAGAGGCAGATAAACAAAAAGAGACCCAAGATACTCACAGACCCACTCCCAGTTACCTACCTACTTCCTGCAGCTAAGCTATGTCTCCCCAAGGTTTCACAACCTCCCAAAACAGCTAGAGCAGCTGAGGACCAAGTAACTGAAACATGAACCTGTGGGGTACATTTCATGTTTCAATCATAAAAATGAACATGCTTCCTTGAGATGCTGATGTTAGCTTGAAAATTTTTCTCTTAATTTTTTGGGCTTTTGTACTTTTCATACAACAGTTCTTAACTAAATTTACACACACATACACCCCCATTCACAGGCCTCATGCATTCCACACTCTATGTGGTAGGTCCTATTTAGTCAAGCATCTGTACCCAGCTGTCCTTGTGGGCAAATTCATCCACCGGAGTCTAGTCAACCTATCTGGAGATGGTAAGGTCTACCCTCTCTCATACAGTAGTCATCAGTCTCCAACAGTCCCCGGCTAGAGCCGGCCAGAAAGCCGTTCCCCTCGCTCCACTCTGGGCCTGTTTGAGTCTGATGGGACTTGTGCTCAGTGCTACCACTGCTGCAGGCTCACACGCACAAATTTCCAGTGGCCTGAAAGCCTCTGTTTCCGTATGTTCATAGGCTAACCCTGGCTCTTACAATCTTTCTGGCCCCTCTTCCTTAAGCAGGGGGTGGGTGAGGTTTAATATAGGAGTTCTACCCAGGAGATACACACTCTGCAGTCATTTGCTCTCTAAAACTTGGCCTTCTGTGTGCATCACACTGCTGAACAGGGAAGCTTCACGGTGAGAGCTGAGGGATGCATTCGTTTTCTTACTACCCCTCATCCTGCTGTGTAAAGTGTAGAGGCTCCTCTGTAGATGTGTCACCTAGACTGGGCATCTCTCAGGCACATAGTCTCCATGTTTGACCAGTTGTGGAACTCTACAGTAGCCTCCGTCTGTTGCAAAAAGAAGGTTCTTTGATGAGTGGCATACAGCATACTTATCTCCCAGATAACGGCATCACTACTGCAGCAACAGAGGTAGCTTGCTATGCCAATTGTTATGGTTATTAGGCTTCAGGGTTGGGTTGAACCATTGGTCTATTTTTCTCTTTTAGTCACTTGCATAGTATCCTCTAGAATTATGAGAGCCAAACTAGGTAGAAGGCTTCCAAGTCAGTTTCTGATCCATTGCTCTAAGTCCTGTGTCCAAAGTATGTGCTGTCTTCAGGCATAGGAGTTTATCTTTGATTTATGCAAACTTTGGGAGCATATTTGACCTCAGTCCCATTTCTTCTTGGGTACAGCACTTACCCAATGAGATTCTTCCTTCAGTGTTCCCTTGTTTAGTATTCAAATTGCTACACAACTTTTTCCCCTTCTTTCAACTTCTTTAACATCACCTGCTCAGTCACATCATCTTTATTCAAATAGGAACTTTAAATATTTTAAAATATTTTATTGACTCAGAATTATATGTCATCTGTTCAGAACCCTTCCCTATCTCCTTTCAGATGCACCCACCTTCCTAGTCCCTACTCCATGCCTTCTATTATTTTTAAGGCCTATAAAGTCTAATCTGTCTTTCCCAAATGCTCTTAGGTGTGGGTCCATCCCCCCTAAGCCTGGCCAACCTACCGGGTATCACACTCTTAAAGAAAATTGAACTCTCCCTCTCCTAGCAGTTATAAATTGCCTCAGCTAGGTTGGTGGCTTCTTGCCATACTCTCAGCCTCCATGCTGAGATTTTTGTCTGCTGTGGGCTTCCAACCGGACTTGTGCATGTGATTCATATGTGGCACTTCCCTGTGTCCAGAAGATACCGTTTCCTTGTATTCATCTACCACCTCTGGCTCTTACAGTGTTTCTGCCCCATGGGTTCCCTATTTAGGGCTAATCACTCTACAGTCTCTTGGTCTCTGCATGTTGATCAGTTGTGGGTCTCTTTGTTAACTGCCATCTGCTTCGAGAAGTTTCTCCGGTGGGAACTGAAAGAGGTACTAATCTTATGAGTATAACAATAAATCATCAGGAGTCCATTTAATATTGTGTCCCATTAACAGAATAATAGTAAATTCTCCCCTATGGCCTGTAAGCTGTCTAGTCGTGGGTTTTTAGCCTTGGTAACAGTGCCAGATACGGCTCCATCTTGTAAAATGGTCTTTAAATTCAATCAGAAGGTGGTTGGTAACTCCTATAACACTTGTTCCACCAGTGGGCGGACCTTGCCAAGCCAGTCATTATTGTCCTTTCCAGGATTCACAACTGGGTAAGGTTGGTCTTCTACTGACATATTTTCAAAATAACTACAGTGCAAAGCTTGGGGTGATGAGGTATAATTGAATGGCTACAGAGTAAAAACGCCTACAAGATGGAAATTTTCCAGAGATATTTCACAATGATGAATATATTAAAAAAAACTCGACAGAACTGTACATTTTCAAATAATTAAGATGTTAAACTTTTCATTTATTTATTTTAATTTTATGTATATGAGTATTTTGCTTGCAGGTAAGTGTATCGTTTGCATGCCATGCCCACAGAAACCAGAAGAGGTCATCAGATCCCCTGGAATTGGAGTGACAGATGGTTGTTGGCCACCATGTGGGTGCTGGAAACTGAATCCCGTTCCTCCGCAAAAGGAGCCAGTGCTCTTAACCATTGAGCCATCTCTCCAGCCCCAAGATGGTAAAGTTTATATTACGTACTTTTGTGGTAAATTTGTAACCATATTAGACCACAAGATGCTGTTAATGCTTTATAATGTTATGGGCTGAATTCTTCTGAGGAAGAAAGACATGTTGGAAAACCTTTCTGAAAAGCACTTGCAAAGGAAGCTGAGCCCCTAGGGCCTTCCTGCTGGCTTGTCACCAAAGTTAGACAAGAATTTAAAAAGCGTTTGTGCAATACATGGCAAAGGAGTTGAGTTTCCAGACGAAGTGCAGTGAAACAGTGGGAGGCTGATGCGGATAGATTTGGCTCCTCCTCGTGACCACATGAAATGCTTCCTACTGGCTGGTGGGAGGAAGCAAAAGATCTTTAGGGAGAAATTGACAGACTTTTATTATGCTTCAGTGCACATCTGGGTCAACGCTGCAGTCAGTGGTGCACTTGAGGAGCTACAGAGAAGCAAGGTAGAAAAGGTTCCAAGTGATGTGTGGATTAAAATGCTTTACAAGGCACCTTTCCTGTTCCCAATCCAATTAGCCTCTTCAGCAGTTCATAAGAACGGGAGTGTACATCAGTTGTTTTACATTCAAGGAAGCTAACGGCTCAAAAAAAACCTAAGTCCATGGTCCAAAGTGAAGCTTTCAGTAAATAAATAGCTTAGTCCTCTGAATGAAGGTCTCATACATTTCCCACACACGTTTCTACATGGTCATCCACTGATACTGTGCAGGTCCAAAGGCCTGTCCTCTCTACCTGAGCCTGTCTCCCTGATGTCAGCTCAAACCTAAACTTCAGTGGACAAAATTTGAAAACCAGTTCAGGTATATATCTGGTACAGATTTTCACTAAAGGGACTAGACCATGGTTCTAATCATCTTTAAATCCTCAGTGCCAGGCTCCTAGAAGGTATTTTAATGTGCTTATTGAATAGATTTCATTTATGTGAACATTTATGTTTATGTGAACACTTGTTCCCACCTTGTAGGATATGAAATCAATCATTTCTTGACAGAACTGAATTCCAATCTACTAGAACATCTCCTGATGTTATTAGGGCTTTGCAGTCGAGTAGCTTATTCCATGTTACATCCTCCCTTCTACAAGAGTGACATGAAGCCAATGAATGTGGTTAAATTCTCATCTCTAGAAATTTTTCATCTGACCCAACTGAAACTCTATGGCCATTAAACCACAAGTGCCCTCCTTTCCTTCCCCATTTAACTCTTTTCAAAATATTTCCTAAGAACAATATTTTGGGGATTGCTGTTTGAGTGTGGTGAGACAATTGAGTAGGTTTGGTGAAATAAGTAGGTGCAGTAGAGTTCTCTGAAAATCCACATCTTCACACATCTTCCGGGTTATTCCCGCCATCCTGAACTTAAAATCTTCTACATGTAATGTCACTTGAAAACCAACTTCAAATAGCCATTTTATTCTCTTTTTATCATTTCATATAATCATTGAAACTCGGTGTCATTTTGAAAACTTTTGGTTTGGTAATTCACTGCCACCAAACCACTGAAAGCCTTTCTGACACCTGTGGATAGTTGCATTTATCGTCTCTTACTTTGAATATGACAGAGAACGCTTTATTTTCTCTGCTGTGTCATTGCCAGAAGTAGTCATAATTGTTCAGACATTAAAAAGAGAGAGAGAGAAGAGGTGCCTTTGTGTCTCACTGAGGCAGAGTAAAGAATCAAGTTTTTCAATTTGATATTTGTGATCTTGGACCACTCACCTCTCTTACACAATGAACACCAGGGTAGGATCATGTGAAGCTATCTGCAGCCTTAGAGAGGTACCAAAGCGGATCACCAAAGCTGGTAATGATGTGGTCCCTTCATTCACTTCTAACCTAAGAACATCAACTTGACATACTGTGTTACTGAGCGAACTTAAGAGAAGATATTTAACCAGAAATGTACTCCATGTCTAAGAAGACTCCTGAGTCACCCATCTACCAGCATTTCCTAATGCATCATTCTTTGCCTTTTATGTCACATACTTTTCTAGTTGCTGGAATGAAATATCTGACAGAAGCAACTTAAGAAGGATTTAGTCTGGATCACTCTTTGAGAGCGTGGTTGGAAGTGGCAGGGACGGCATGGCAGCAAGAGCCTGTGATGGCCAGTTCCATCGTCCCCCGAGTCAGGAAGCGGCAGAGGTGAATGCTGGCACTCAGCTTGCTTCCTCCTTTCACTCAGTCTGTAACCTCCATCAGCAGAATGCTGCTGCCCACATTGAGGGTGGGCCTTCCCACCTCCCTGCGACCTCTCTGCAAACACCCTCACAGACACTCCTAGGGACAGGGATGTTTTCTAGGTGATTCCTAATCCCGTCAGGTTGAACATTAACCATTACATCGCTGATCTCGTTCTAAAAACTACTTGTCTAAATTTTCACATTGTGCTGTTGGTCACGGAAAGAGGCACACCTTACCGGGCAGATTCCTTATATGTGTGTGGCTTTCCCTTTCAGCGGCCTTCCCCTCCGGCATTCTTAATGTAGCTAAGTGGACACGTTAAGCACTGCACCTGGTACTCTCACATTCACCACCTCATTAATCAACCCCTGTCATCGCTGAGCTTTCTGTTGTGGGAGGTTCAAACAGAAGGCAAGTTTATGTCACAAATCTCAAGAAGCCCAATTTAGTCAGTAAAGACAGCTCAGGCTCCAGAACAAGAGAAGTGCTTGTCCATGCTGAGTCTGCCATAGGTAAATGTCAGACTAGGCGATTTCTTTAACCAGTCAGGCTCAGCTTTAACCCCTAAAAGATGGAGAAAATCTTTTAAACCAGTAGTATTTTAGGGGAGGAGAGGTCTTTTAACTTTTTTGAGACAGGGTCTCCCAGTAGCCCCAGCTGGCCTGGAACTCACTAGGTATATCTGGCTGGCCTTGAACGCACAGAGATCCACCTGCCCCTGCCTCCTGAGTGCTGGGATTAAAGGCATGAGCCACCACACCCAGTTTAAACTAGTAGTAATATTTAACATGTTATGAGGTATTACAATCCACCAAGTGCCCTAAGTCTTTAATAACTGAACTGTCATATTAACCAAACAGTTTATTTTTACCCCGGGGTACATGAGAAATAATATCTAGAGCACAAAAAAAATTTGTCTGGACAACACAGTAGCACACAGGGAAGTTAGACTATAAACCAAGAAGAATCAAACTCCAGAATCTATCACCTTAACCAGGGTACATGAGGTCATGCCCAGGCAAGCTCCCACAGTGGCTAGCACTGCAGACACACGGGGCGATGATGAACTCACTCACGCACCACTGTGTGGGTGGTCATATTTTCATAAATACCAACACAATATGCTACCAGTCACAAATAAGGGTTTAAGCACCTACATATATTAGCCATTGCATAAGAGAAACAAATAAAAATAAAATGTCTATGTCTGAGCAGAGAAACACAGGAAAGGAAGAGACTCTCAGCTGGACTCTAGGGGGAAGACTGGAGAGGAAACACTGAAGAGGTAAGTCAGCCTTCAAATATAGCAGAAGACATGAAACTGAGGACGGGAAGTTAAGTTCACATGTATAATTGCGAGGACGTATGTGACTGCTCAATTTCATCTTCACAGGAACATGCAACTTATAAGAGACTTTTTTTAATTTTCAGGGATAATTAGTCATTGGAATTACACTCACAAAAGTTTTCAGCCTCACTGGGCTTGGTGGTGCAGGCCTTTAATCCCAGCATGCAGGAGGCAGAGGCAGGTGGATCTCTGCAAGATCCAGGCCAGCCTGATCTACATGGTGAGTTCCAGGCCACCTGGGGCTGCAGAGAGACACTATCTCAAAAAGATGAAGAAAAAAAAAGTTTTCTGCTTCTCGGAAGAATAAACTGAAAGAGTTATCTTGAAATAATTAGCTTCTAGAATTTGAAGCCATTCAATTTTCAGAAACTAATTCACATGCTTTTTTGAAACATGTGATCATCCTTTTAAAGCAACAGGACACATACCTGTTTCAAGAACAGAGTTTTTTTCCTTCAAGTCAAATACTTTAGGAAATCTCAATATATAAAATAGACATAAGAGAACTTCTCTGACTGAAGTTAAGAATAAAATTCTGTTAACCCTGTGAAACCTAAATCAGTAAGTGGCAACTCTCCAAGATGGAAGAACTCCCCGAATCAATGACTGTGCTAATTCTCTCTGATCTCAAGATGAATCATATACAACCAGCCTTCCTGGCAGATGTGGGTTGTATAACATAAACTTTGGCCTGATTGATCTCAAGCAGCAATCACAGATGGCTGACGGGCAACAATGTTTTCTGCCAACCGAAGATAATGTAGCATGACCCTATGTGGAATGTTGTCTGGTCATATTTGACTGATTTATTCCATTTCTACTTTTTTGGTGTGTGCTGTGTAACCTTCCACATCATTTATTCCAAGTCAAAAAAAATGAATGAATGAATGATACTCAGATAGAGTGGGCATCATGCTAAGTTTCTGCACGAGTGTGAGTCAAAGCTACACAGGTATTTTTCTGCCCTTCAACGGACACACATGATTTTCTGTTCTTTTTTTGATAAATATGTCCCACCTAGGTTTTCTTCATAACTTTCATTTCATGTAGAATAAGAAACCACATCAATAGAATAGAAGATTAACATCTTCAATTTATAACAAAATCAGTCACTGGAGAAATTCAGGTCTAGCCAAATTCTGGGTTATTAATTGATAAAAGAAGCAATTTCCTTCCCCTAAAAGCAAATTCAAAACAGTCTTACAGAAGTGCCTCACTAATAATAAGTCATGTAGCCAGCCCTCTGGGATACCTGCAGAAAGTAAGACATACAGCCTCATCTCCCTCCGGGAAAGGCACATAGGGACATTCACATCTGTTCTTTTTATAAATTATTTTTCAGAGACAGGTATAGTTTATAAGCAAAAATTAAATAATATAAAGTGTATAGCATATGTATTATATATACATATATGATGACACATAGGGAGTGATTATAATCACTTTACACAATTACCTTGGCATACATGTATGTGGTGGGAGTACCGTGTTTGTGTGTATGTGTTCATATGTATGTGTGCGTGCACATATGGAAGCCAGAGGTCACTGTCTAGTGTCTTCCTTAATTGCATCTACCTTACTTTTTGAGCAAGGTCTCTCACTGAACCTGGAGTGCACCGATTGGCTAGGCTGGCAGGCCAGTTGAGTTCCTGGAAACCACCCATCTCCAGCCTACCATTGCCTGGGTATAGTGGCATATGGCCATGCTCAGCTTTATGTGGGTGCTAGGGATCAAAACCCAGGCCCTTGTGCTTCTGCAGCAGACACGTCACTGCCTGAATTCTGTGAATTCTGTCTCTCTCTCTCTTTCTGCCTCTCTCTCTCTCTCTGTCTCTCTCTCTCTCTCTCTCTCTCTCTCTCTCTCTCCCTCCCCCTCTGGTCCCTGGTGAGAAAACTTAAAATCTACTCTATTAGCAAATTTCAAGTAAACTTTACAGGATTGTTTTCTGTGGTTGCCACTGTACACATTACTCAGACTGCTGGACCCTGCACTACGGAAAACATGTGCTTTGACAAACACCTCCCCACTCCCCACACACCCCAGCTTCTGGCAGCCAGCATCCTACTCTGTGCTTCTACGAATTCAGCTACTCCAGAGTCCCCAGAAGTGAGATCATGTGGAGCTTGTCTTTCTGTGCTTGTTTTATTTCACTTTTTAAAATTACTGAGTTTTTGCGATTTTCACACAACATAATCCGATGATACTGGGATCCCCTTCCCCTATCTGCACGTCCCATTACGGCCTCTGCAAAGGAATGTACTCTATTATACACAGCATTCTCTCTATATATAATGTACTCTCTCTAGAATATATAATATACTCTATTATATATTTATATGATACAGCTTATAAAGTCTTATTGTATCATCAAATTTCCTTCCATGTGGATCCATGCACTGGAACCTGTTTAACCTACCAAGAGTCCCAACACTGATAGACTGTCTCTCCCACGCCCAGCAGTCATTAGTTGCCAACAGTTCCTTAGGCTGGGTTGAAATTTCTTACCCACTTCCCCATGTCTATGTTGGTATTTTCTGGTTTGAGCTTGCAAGGGACTTGTGCATGCTGTCACCACTGTTGTGAGGTCATACGTGTAACAGCAGCTGTCTGGAAGAATCTGTTTCCTTCTGGTTATCCACCCCTCTGGCTCTTATGATATTTCCACTCCTTCTTCCACAGTGGACCCTGAGCCATGGGTAGGCAATATTTTATATAGGGGTCCTATCCAGGGACACTTACTCTGAAGTCTCTTATTCTCTATACTTTGGCCAACTGTGGCCTTCTGTGTACATCATCATCTATGGCATGAAGAAGCTTTTGCTAGTGAGAGTTGAGAGATGCATTAATCATATGTGTAGAGGTTGTACTGAAGATGTGTCACTTAGTGTTAAGCAGCTCACAGACACTTATTCTCTGCATTTGGCCAGTTATAGAACTCTATATTGGTCTCTATCTGTTGCAAAAACAAAGTTTCTTTGATGAGTGGTAGAGGTACAGTTAGCTCTCTGTGAATATCAGGATTTATATTTAGAACACAGTAAATTTGTCTAGGGATGTGGTAAAGTAGCTTCTCTAGGATCTATGATTTCTCCCACCATATATATTTGGCTACTGAGTTGTTGGCTAGGGTAGTCCAAGAGACTCCCAAAACAAGACAGGCTATTGCCACAGCCCTTGATTGCCTCCCAGAATTTGAAGACCCTATTGCTGGAGACAGGACATACTTCGGACACAGGACTTGGAGCAATTGAGCTGTAACTAACCTGTAGGCCTCCTCCCTGAAAACTAGCTCTTATAGCTCTAGAGGTTATGTATATATCTGTACCATCTATCTACCTACCTACCTGTCAGTCATCAGTCTATCTGATGACTATCATCCATCTATCTTCCAATTCTCATTCTCTCTCTCTCTCTCTCTCTCTCTCTCTCTCTGCCTGTCAGTCATCATCAGTCTATCATCAGTCTATTTGTCTGTCAGTTGTGAGTCTATCTACCTATCATCATTTACCTATTATCTACCAATCATCAATCTAAATATATATCTATCTTGTACCATTCAGACATTAAAGAGATGAAGTAGTATCATGTGGGACAGTATAAGTGAATCTATAGAACAGTACACATAGTGAAGCAAGCCAGGCAGAGAAAGACAAATTTAATGTGTAGAAACTATGACGGTTTCCACGGTTGGGTGCAGTAGTGAATAACTGAGGATGTGTTTGACTTTTAAAAAATACATTTTCAGTTACATGAAAAAAATAGGTTTAAGATATCCGAATTGTATAATATGGTGACTATAGTTAATAACAGATTCTTGATACATATATTAGCATAAACAACAATGTGTACTAAGGGAATAGATCTGTACTCCTGCCACAAAATAAATGTGTAAAGTAATTCATAATGTTAGCTTGATTTAGCCATTACACAATATATATCTCAAAGTAGCATTTATACCATAAATATAAGTAATTTTGTCAATTAAAATTGTTAAATATATTGCCATATTTAACAATGTATATGTGTATAACAAATATATAATTAAATATATATATGTACATACATGCACACAAACACATTTACATATGTACATGTTCATGTATAATACTAAATATATAAATAACTTTGTAGTATGAGGGATTGCACCCAGGGCCTTACACTTATTAGGCAAGCAGTTTACCACTGAGTTATACCTCCAGACAGTTTTTTTTTAAAGGAAATATCATTTATAACCCTGGATGAAACTAAGGAATATTATAAAAACTGAAGTAAGACCACACATCAGTTCCCTCCCATTGAGCAGAACTTAATTCCAATTAGACAGCTGTGGGTTACTCCCAAGATAAAAGTGCCACTACTGCAACAACAGCAATTGTTCCCTGAGCCAGTCATTGTTTGATCGGCTTTACAGCTAGGTAAGACCACCGGCTGGTCTCCCTTGGCAGGTAACAGACCCTACTTCATGGTGGTTTGCGTTTGCTTTCCCTGGTCATTAGTGATGCTGTCCACCTTTGACATACTTTTAGTGTGACATGATTGCCTTCATCTGTTTTCTGTGCTTTCCATCTGGGTCATATTTTAAAACTTACTGTCCAAAATCAAGAAGCATTTCTCTTATGTTTTCTTCTAGGAGTTTTAAACTCTAAGATCTTAAAGTTAGGTCTTTAATCCATGTTGAGCTGGAGATACAATTCACAGAATAGAAGAAAATATTTGAAAACTCATCCATTTGATAACAAGTTGTCTACAATACAAAAGGAACTCGTAGTAGCTGCCTTTCCTTTGTTGCTTTCGAAGTTCTTTGTGTTCGACTTTTCTTAATGTGATTATAACATGCTTCAGTGAAGATCTATGTTTTATCTTTCTGAGGTTCTTTGGGACTCGTGGATCTGGATACTCACTTCTCTCTCTAAATTGTGCAAGTTTTTATTTCTTTAAAGAAGCTCTTTGTGCTCTCTCCTTCCAACACTCCATTTAGAATCCCCCGTGATGTTGACTTGCTTGGTGCATACAAGGGGTCTTGTGGGCTTTCTTTGCTCTGATCAGATTATTTCAAATGATCTGTCTTCACGCTTATGGCTTCTTTCCGTTGATATACTGAGTCTGCGCCTGAAGCTTTCTCTAGATCTTTCCAGTTCCGCTATTCTGTTCTTTAGTCCCAAAATTTGTCTGACCCCTTATTCTTTCATCTCTTTGTTTCCTGTTCCTCCATGTGTTCTTTTTCTGATTATGTTCTGTTGACTTCTCTAAAAGTTTGAACTTAGACTCTTTTTACAGTAATCCAGAGACCTCCGCTGCTCTGGTGTGCTCACAGGAGCTTTAATTTTACTCCCTTGGTGACGTCATGTTTCTGTGTTTACCCATCATCCCTATAGCTTTGTGTTCATGTCCATGCATGAGAAGCAAACACCTCTCCCAGTCTTTATGGTCAGGCTATCCTGGTGAGGACACTGGGGAGATGACTGGTGAGGCCCACAGCTGGGCTCGTTCCTACAGTCCATCTTCATACTGCCCTGGTACTTAGGTCCAGTGGGATGAGACTAAAGCTCTGACCCGTATCAATAAGCCTTGTGCCTTATCTACCTCCAAAAGGAGGAATATAAGTTTGTCTACATAAGAGTTTTTACAATATTCAGAAATACCAGACAGCTATTTTAAGAACTCCTAAGAATATGAAATTGAAGTGTTTAGACAAATATTATAATCCTTACCAAATGAAAGAATGAGAAAAACCCCAAGTGGGGGGAAAGTAGAGAATTACTTCAATGCTAGATACATTTCATTAACAGATTCCTCTAAGAACTTCTTAAAGTGTGTGCCATCACTAACTAAAAGGCATGACTGGAAAAATCTCTATTCCTCTTGACTTAATGAAGTACAAAGTAAGGTTTGAATAGTTCAGCTAGTGCATCAGCCAAAAGTGAAAACAAAGACAATTCAAGAAGATGCAGAGGTGGGTTCGCAGAAAACCCACGTTCCATCCACTGTACATTTCATTTTCTCCTCCTGTGCCAATCCAAGCGCTCCCAGCCTGCAGTTTAGCAGCAAATCCACAGAAAGACACTTGAATATGTATCTCAGGTCTAAGCTCTTACCCATCCGTCCTTCATGGTAAAATAGGCATTGTTGGCCTCAGTTTCTCATTTCTAAGAAAGTTTAAAGTGATTTTCCAAAGTACCTACAGAAAATGGTTAGGCTAGATTTAAAATAAGAACTGTTTTTCCACTATCAAAAGGATCTCTGGACATTAAGTTTCTTAAGGATATTTGCATTCACCTTATGGCTTAAAGAAGAAACCGATTATCCTCTTGAGACAGTGATTAAAAAAAAAAAAATGAAAGGTTCTACCCAAACATGAGATCTGTATCCTATAGGGTAAAGATTTCCATGGAAAATATTAATTGTGAATATGATTTGAAAGACTAAATTTCAGCGAACTGGGTTATGCAATATTGAAATTAAAGGTTTTATCTGCGGAAGGCTAGGGAATGTGGCAGCATTGCCCAGGAAATCACCATGGCTCCTGTATCTCCAGTGCCAGAAGCTCAGTCTCTGAGCTGAAAGATCTCTGAAGCATTTAAAAATCACCCTTCCTGTAACTACACCATGAATTAAGATGAAAAAAAAAAAAAAATTGGCAACCCATGAAAAAGCCACAGTGCACACAAGTGATAGATCAGAGCTGTAAGATCCAGACTTAACACAGCCATTTCCAGCACTGTATTACACAGAAAGCTAACATTCTGCAGACTACCCTGAGGAAGAGGAAGAGCGGTACTGTGGAAGCCAGTCCTTAAAGATGGCATTTGGAACTCTACCTCCCTAGTGTCATTCCTGACAGTTTAATTCAGTGAATGTGGACATCAACTCCACCATTCTAAAGAAGCTTTTAGAAAAAGCTTTGGGTTTGCCCACACCCAAAATCAGGAAGTGACAAAGACCAGCACTCCCTTTAATGAAACAATGTTGCCAACAGTAACCCAAACAAGCAAAAGTGAAACCAGCATAAAGGCTCCGGCAGTCCACAGGGACTCACCTACCAAAGACAGCTGGAGATATGAATTACATTTCTTAATTGGGAAACAGCTTCTCTTTATCGCCTTGTTTCAAAATTGACATTTTTTATGAAGCTAGACTACTCAGAATGAAATAATCTAATAATAATAGAGATGGCTTATTGCAAAACCAGGCTCCATGGTATTTGTACAGACGTCAACACATTAATCTTAAGAATAGTTTGTGTCCCTGGTCCTAGTACTAGGAAATACATCTTAGTTTGGCCATTAAAAGCACTAGAAGGACTGGAGAGATGGCTCAGTGGTTAAGAGCACTGGCTGCGCTTGCTGAGGAACTGGATTTAATTCCCAGCACCCACACGGCGGCTAACAACTGTCCGAAATTCCAGTTTCAGGGGATCCAACACCCTCTTCTGACCTCCATGGGCACTGCATGACACAACATGGGTGTTCTTACACATGCAGACAATACCCTCACACACAAAAATAATAATAAAATTTTAAAGTTCTAGAAAGCCATTGTGAAGGCTGTAAGATAGGCCCATCCCAGTGGAAGCTGGGAAGAAAGGAATGAACCTAAATGTGACATTTGCTTACTGTAATCTGCACTGTGATGGGCAGATTATCACTGAGCCCTCAGAGTGCCCTTTCATAGGCAGTGTCCTATTGTGTTGTTCCCGTCCCCCTGGGTAATTTTCACTATGGTCTTACCAGACTTTTCCTTCCTTCCCTCATCCAAGGCCTTCTCTTTCAAGGTCTTACAAGGTGGCAGCTAATTTCATTAAGGATGTGATGGGATTTTAAAGCATTGTTGTCTTCCCCTTGTCAAATTATATCTGCTGACCCTTGGCCTGTCAGGGGTGTTCAAGGGCTTTACTTCTGAAGGAATTTTTAGGCCAGTGATAAATCAAGAGACAGCATAAACCTGTTAAAATCATTTTAAGTTGTCTACATTCAAAATCTTGAGTTATGGGAGGCCTTGAGATTTTTTTTTAACATGATAGAAAAGGCCATTAAACATGTTAGCCCCACCTGACACTAGACTCCCAGTCCATCCAGAAATGCTCTGCCCTCCTCTCCCCAGCCCTCCCCGCAATCCTCTCCCCTTCCGCCTTTGCTGATGCTGTCATGCATGATGATGTCATGCATGATGATGTCATGCACTGGTCTCCACCATGGTGACTTGATTTTTGTTTTGGTTTTACCCATAAAATTTGCAAAGTAAAAATAGGCACTATGACAAAACTTACAGGAACATTCTTGTTTTACTAAATTTACCCTCACATGAGAGAGCAAAAGTGTCAAGCATATATCGAAAAGGAGATCATATAGAAATCTGTCCTTTGGCAGGTAGAAGTGTCGCTTAGAATTTTGATGGGTATCACAGTACTATACTATGCTGTGCTTATTGAAAGTATTACACACAAGGATTAAAGGAGACTGTAACTAGTGATCTATCTAGATTTCTGTCCATACCAGAGACCTAAGATGCCTTTGGAGAAATGAAAAAGACGATAGAAGGGCCACAAAGTGAAGCTTAAACTGGCTTTTTTTTTTTTTTTGAATCATAAAGGTTTCTAAAATGTACTTTAGCCAAATTAAGACTAAAGTTATGAAATCACTAGCTAAGAATCAGGTTTCAAAGCCCAAATAGGAGCTAACCTGGTAAGTAACAGCAAAACAAGCTTACATTTAGTTTGCCTTCCAAGATCACACATGAGAAGGTCATATATGATAAGCCACCTCTGGATTCATCATAGATCACTCACCTTCTCCACATTCTAATCCATATAATCCCCTTAAGTCCTCTGAGACAGTGGGAGAGGAGATGAAAGTTCTAAGAATCAGGAAGCTGATTCCCAGTGATCTCCTGCATTTGTAAGCAGGAGAAAGCAGAATATGGTGTTTTGTTTTTACTTTAGCATGATTTGCACAATGGGAGGGTGTGACTTTCTTCTTATCTGATATTATCTAATTACCACTGTCAAATTATTGTCCTCAAAAAAATTCCTGGGTTGGTCCACACACCTGTATCTTAGTTACTTAATAGGCTGAGACATAAGAGTCAAGTTGAGCCCTGGAGGTTCAAAACTAACCTGGGCAACATAGTAAGACCCTGTCTTTTAAAAATAAAATTCTAGAATTCATTCTTGGTACTGTAAACTTGATCCCAAGTCCATGACTTCAGAGGCCAGAGGCCCTAAATGAGAACCTACTACTGTGGTTTTGATAAATGGTCATGTCATGCTTCCTTTTAAATATTATGTGTAATCTGATTTGACCTGTATTAGATCCTAGAACAGAGGTGACCTCAATACATGGGGAAGGATTGGTTTTTAATAACTAAGTTTTCATTTCCATAACGATTTCTACCTGTTTCCCAATCAACCTAAACTTTTGAGATATGTTAGGTTTCTAAAATTAACATTCTTCATATATTCCTGTACTCATTCATTCTCCTTGATTTTACTGGACACCTCTTACAACTCATCATTCTTCAAATCAATGAACATTGATGGCATGACCTCCACCCTCAGGAAGTTCATATTCACATTTAGGAGTCAGACATGAGAAATAACTATAATGCATACAATGCTTTAATAATGCAGGTATATATCAAGTTCAGTATTAATAGAAGATATCCTGAGGTAAAGTTTTACAATCAGGCTGCCAGACTCAGATCTTAGTAATATTTTATTACATCATGACCTCACAAAAGTCAGTTGACTTTTCTGTGCCTCATTTTCATCAGCTGTGAAATGGAAATAATACTACCACCAAGAACCAAACTAGCAGTGCACAGCTATAATACCAGTCCCTGGGAGGTGAAGAGAACCAGGAGTTCAAGACCAGCCTCAGCCACACAATGAGTTCAAGGCCAGGTTAGGTTGCATGAGACCCTGACTTAATTAAAAAAAAAAAAGAGATACTTCTAATAATTTTATCTACTTCACAGGATCATTTTTAGAATTAAAGGATATAACATATGGGATACATTTAGATTTTACTCAGGTGGCCACTGTTATGATTGTTGTTACAATGGATTCAAAAAGAACTTTGTTTTAATACACTGGAAGATAGTAAAATACTTTCTAGGTAACGAGATTTTTTTCCTTATTGGTCTAATTATTTATAAGTATCCCAAAATTATTTTTCTTCCTCCTAATCCCTTTGACAGTTACCAAGTATTCTAGACAAAATTCAAAACTCCATTGAAGATAATAAATAGCATTAGCTGTCAATAAGATATGTATTAAGTTAGAGATTTTTTATTGTTTCCCACTGAGCCTTCAGGGCCAACACCAGACCAATATCTAGTAATGACTCAATAATTAGTTATTAAATGAGTGAACTAGATCAATAAAACATCTGTTCAGCCATCAAAAATAGGTATCTGGGGCTGATGAGTGGGATCAGTGAGTAAATAAATATACTTGCCACCAAGACTGAGAACCTGAGTTCAATCTCTAGGACCCACAGAGTAAAAGAAGAGCAGAAGAGCATTGAATCCAGTGGCTATTCTCTGACCTCCACACAGTAGGACCATGGCATATGCACCACAGACACACACAAACAAACACACACATACACACACACACACACACACACACACACTGATAAATTTAATAAAAACTAAAACCTCTGCTTATGTAAAAACCCATCTGATATTAATTTAAAAATAATGACAATGTCAGGCATGATGCCATATGCCTTTAATCCCAGTCCTTGGGAGGCAGAAGCAGGCAGATCTCTGAGACTGAGGCCAACCTGGTCCGTATAGTGTCTTCCAGGTGGACTGGGACTAGGGAGACCCTGTCAAAAGTAAATTTAAAAAATGGTAAGATAGAAAATTACGACACCTATTTTTGTCTGACAGTTAATCTACTTACTTGAATATATGCACGAACATGAGCAACTATACACAGGAATGTTATATTATCTCTTAATAATGGAATTATAGTTGACCTTTGGGTCAATTCAATTGGCTGAATCTCACTATATGTCTGCAATTAGTATCTGCCACTTTTATGAAGGGAAAAAAAAGGAATGATAATCCATTTAATGGAACATAAACAAGCAACTAAACTGTTGAAGGTAAGAAAAAATAGAAATGAGGAGGAAAAACTCATTCACGGGCAGGACTGCACTCCTATTCCAAAACTGGCTATTACACAAACAAACTTTGGAAATGATACTGACATTACCAATTTTTAACCTTGATGTCTTCACGGTTGCTAATTATCTCAATACTTGTCTTCTCCATCCGCTGTGGTTGCTGTGAGAGTTGTCATCTCACCATCATTTGAGCATGAAGACGTTCTTATTGTTAGTCTATGGTTATGGATCATTTCTAATTAGCCACTGCATTTTAGTTCTAAAATAGAATACTGAAACTGGACTTTTTTATCCTTTGCAGTGAATTTTCTGTGTACTTCTCCTTTGTAATGTGGGCCAATCATCATCTTTATCCTTATTTACAATGAATCACCTGAATCCAAGCATCTTCTGGCACTGGGATTGTTAAAATTCTCAGAGGTTTTTTGGCCCTTTCCCAAAGAGAACTGCAGTCAACTACCTAGCATATCTGGTGAGGATGACATAAAGCTGCCACCAAAAGGGCACGCCAACAAGAGATTTCAGAGGTGAATTTTGCACTTGAAGAACTTTTCTATTAAAGGTTCCCTGCGGAGTATATACAAGAGGGCTGGCCTTCATTCTTGGTTGCTGATCTGCTGACGAACACTGCAGTGAGGAAGTAACTTAGAACATTCGAGGAAGATGCATTTTTCTCCATAGAAATTAGAATCCTAACTAAAATTTCCAGAGCCTCGTGCCACACCAGGACAGCCTGACAGAGCAACAAATGCTGCCTTTCGTACGTCAGCAGAAGTAGTGTTTTGACAGTTCATGGCATATTTTGCAGGTCTACTGAGACCTCCAGGATTGTATTAAAGGAAGGATTTTTTTCGTCTTGTTTCTATGGAGACCGTAACTATTCTGTAAGCCTGTGAAACAAGACAGTTCACAATATGGTATCTTACTCAAGACGAACAGTCTTTGCAATACATCACTGATAAGTTTTTCTATCTGAATATCAACATTTACCTGAGAAAATTCCAAATCTGTCATGACTCTGCAGTGACAGGACCAACAAGATACAAGGCAAAGCAATCACCATTGTACAGCAATGCTTGTCCTGGAGATCAGAATGACTTTTGCCTTCAGGAGAAAGGATTCTGCCCAGCAACAGGAATGATAATCCCACTTTAAACTAATGAGACATTAGCATTTCCTTAAGTAGCTTCCAACTGTATGTCTTTTCATTTTTTACCTTAGTCCACTGCAAAGACAGTAAGTCAATTAGAATTAAATTGTTTAACCACACTAGCAACATAAAATCTGTTGTGTCTTTTACCTGCTATCTGTGAGTATTTGTACACGTATACTAGACTCTGTCATTTATTACAGCCATCTATCACAACACCCAACATAGGCTGAAAAGCCACAGTGTTAACATAACAGCATGAATATTTTCTTTTATTTAGCAACAGAATGTCATAAACATTGTCTTCAGTACTTTACATGAATGATCTCATTTAATCCCAAGATGGCCCATGATACTTTGATTAGCCCCAGTGTACAGATAAAGAAACTTAAATTAGGTGAGGCTAAGAAATATGGCCAATTTCATAGAGCTAGTAAAATATTAGAATTGGAATTAAAAGTTTGGTTGAGGGTTGGCAAGATAGTTTAGTCAGCCAAATAAAAACATGAGGGCCTAAACTCAATCCCCAGGACCCATGGAAAAACGTTGGGCATAAAGAGCTTGAGGGATGGCTTAGCAGTTAAGACTGCACACTGCTCTTGCAGAGGACCTAAGTTCAGTTCCTAGCACCCATGTTGGGCAGTTCATAACCTTCTGGAACTCCAGCTGCAAGAACTTGAAGCAGAAACCCAGGAGGAACACTGCTTGCTGGCTTGCTTCTCCTGCCTCTGGTTCAATCCAGACCCACCTGCCTAGGGATAACACTGCCCACTGTGGGCTGGGCCCTGCTATATCAGTTAGCAGTTTAAAAATTGCCTCACACATTGACCCCACA
Organism: Eospalax fontanierii; assembly: GCA_035773235.1. NCBI lineage: Eukaryota > Metazoa > Chordata > Mammalia > Rodentia > Spalacidae > Eospalax > Eospalax fontanierii. Next base: position 12,242,514 of record CM069539.1, read on the forward strand.
GGTCAGTGATGCAGGGGAGTCTTCAGGTGAGGTTCCCTCTGCCCAAGTGTGTCAAGTTGACAACTAAGATTAGCCATCACAATTGGTAAGACAGAATATGAACTCCTTCCCAAAATCCAATCACAGAGCAGATGATGACACATCATCTTGCATACACAGGTACTTCTTGCCAGTGTCTGGCCTTTCTCTCTGGTCACAGTTGGCTGTTGCAGGAGTTGTCACTCTTTGCCATCCATTGTGCTGTGATAGATACTCAGGTAGGAAACCAAAGACCTCGAGGAATATGACCAGCAGATATGCACAGAGGACCGGGACCCAGGATGCCACAGCAGGCAGAGCAGAGATTCAGATACAAGTCCAAGCCCCACTATTGACTAGTTGTATGGCTCTGAGAAAGCTGTTCAGCCTTTGGACACTTCAGCTCTCTGCTCTATAGTGTAGAAACAATAGTGATACTGTGGTTATATGCGTGTACATGTTTGTATGTGTGTGCATGCAAGTGTGCATATGGGTAGGGGCCAGAGACAAAGCTGCTTTCTTCTGTCACTCTCCACACTACTTTTGAGGCTTGGCCTTTTGCTGAACCTAGAGCTCACCGTGTCAGCTAGACTAACTGGCCACGAGCCCCAGGGACCGCCTGCCACTACCCTCAGTCCTAGGATCCCAAACACATACCATTGTGCCCAAATTTTCATGCGGGCACTGGAGATCCAAATTTACATCCTCATTAATGTGGGGCAGGCCCTTTACCAACCAAGCAATCTCACAAAACCCATGATATCTTTTTTGTATACTCTACCAGCAACTTTTAATAGAAGAGCCCTTCAGCTCCAAAGTTTATCTCCATGGCTTCTTCATAGTTGCTTTGCCATTTCACAGTAATTGGTTTTACCCTCAGTCTACAAGCTAGATCATCCAACATAGTTTTTATTTGCTGCAAAGGGGCACTACTCTCCAGGAGTGGCATGGAGAAAGAACCCACTGAATGCCAGCTGTCACTATCGAATACATTAGCATATATTAAAACCTTAAATGGAAAAAGGTAAGAAAGAGAAAGGGGCCTGGAGGGGAGGGGCTCAGTGCACAACATATTCTTATACATGGTAAATATACAGAATGAAAATTTTGAAGAAGAAATAATTCCAATGAACATCTTTATGCCTCCAAAATGGCCTTCTGTCTACCTTTGCATATCGAACACATTCTGGGTTGGGAGGACAGTCATATACATTAATCGATAAAATATTTTAAACAGTTTGAAAATAGCATTTGATTTTCCTACTTCGGTGTTTATCCATTCTCTCTTTCTCTACACATGAGAAAACAATGAGAAATGACTGTCTTTACAGATGTTCAGAAGAACACAGCAGACAGTATGTGCTTGATAATGCCTACTGCATTTATAAATTAACTTAAAATGTCATTAAATTTTTGATTCTTTGAGTCAGCATAATAAAAATATATTATTTCAAGACCCAAAAAAATATTTTAAGTATTTTATTATTTACTGTCACGGTTTCATTTCTGTTGCTGTGACAAATACCCTAATTAAAAAGCAACTCAGGGGTGAAAAAAAGGGTTTCTTTGGCTACAGTTCCACATGATAGTCCATGATTTGGGGGAAGCCATGGCAGGAACTCAAGCAAATAATTACATCAAATCAAGTCAGAAGCAAGAGAGAATAAAGTCATCTGTCCTTGCTGGCTCCCCGGCTAGGGAATGGTGCGGCCCACAATGGGCTGAGTCTTCCTACATTAATGGCAAGACAATGCCCCACAGACACCCCAGCTGGCCAACCTGATCTACATAAATCCACATTAAGGTTCCCTTCCCAGGCAATTCCAGGTTATGTAAAGTTGACAAAACAATCAGCACAGGGGCTGGAGAGATGGCTCAGTGGTTAAGAATATTGGCTGCTCTTCCAGAAGACCCAGATTCAGTCCCAGCACCCACTTGGCAGCTGACAACTGCCCTTAACTCTAGTTCCAGGAGATCTGACATACTCTTTGACCTCTTCAGGCATTAGACACAGGGTGCACTTACATAAATGCAGGCATGACACATATATACATAGAATACAAATAACTTTTAAACTAATCAGCACATTCACTAATGAAAAATAAATATCTCTCTCTGGCAAGGAGTTACTTACCCATTTTCAGTCCATTTGTGGACAAAGTTTTTTATCCATAGCAAAAAGAAAGACCTAGGGTCAGATAGAACCACAGAGCAAAGTAGAACCTGGATTATTAAACAATTAAATCCACAGGACAGTAGTTCACAGCTGCTTCCTTCTATGCTTGTTCAGGACACAAAAGTGTTAGAAGAGGCTCATCACCAAGAAGCCGGAGTTCAAGCAATTAGGCCATAATCTTTGGAAAACCGTCGCTGTCGATATATCCCACATCCTGCTACTAAATCACTAAATCTTACAGTTGAAGGCATCTTAAGGATTGATTTTTATCTAACAGTCTTAGCTGTTAGATGTGTGCTCTCAAGTCCAAAAAGCTTAGAGACTTTCTGGAATCACAGCTAGCCTAGGAGCAGCAAGGGCCAGAATCTAAGAGAAAAATAACAACTACCATGCCACTATGGTTCACTATGCCAACCACAGCTACCAGGCACAGCCCTTCCTGCCATGAGACTCCGCAAAAGGGAACAGATTCAAGGAAAGATTTTGCCTGTATTGTGGGAAATTCTGAAATAAGAAAATACCATGAATTTTTAATATAAAATTTTCTTATTTTACCAAGACATAACTGACCATAAAAATTACTTATATTCAAGGTATACTATATATATATATACTATATATATATAGGAGAGAGAGAGAGAGAGAGAGAGAGAGAGAGAGAGAGAGAAATGATTACTACAATCAAATGAACACATCTATAATCACACGTGGCTATCATGTTGAAAGAAGAACGTGTAAGAACATGTAAGATCTACTCAGCAAATCTGATGTAGACAATACAGAGTTATTAACTATAGTTATCATGCTATCTATACACAGAATAGTATCAATTTAGTTCTTAGTTATTCGCTGATTTGAGGTCTTAACATACTGAAAACTGTGGCATACAAATATTTAAGAAGAACAAACTAGAGAATCCAGAAGAATTATCGTGTGACATGTTACAGATACAGGGGGAAAGAGCGCCCCCTAGTGGGTTTTCAGTCTCATTAATAAAAGAATTTAAAAATGGACTCAAATGGAAGCTCTAGGACAATTTTATTAGAATTTTAAAGAAAAATTCTCAAGGCAGGCAAGCAGAGAATGTTGGCAACTGTCTTGAGGAGGAGAATGGAGGGAAGAAGGAAAAAGGCCATGAAGCCACTTGGGTTTAAAGCCTGCATGGAAATCAGACACATAGCAGACTGGCAGTCACACTCGGTGAGAAGAAAGCTTTAGAGAAAAAGTAAAGAAATACAAGATACTAGGGCAGCCCAAAGCAGTAAGGAAAGCTTGTTTAGATAAGGAACATGAAGAATAAAAGGAGACAGATTCTGCTTTTGTGAAGATTCCAGAAAAACGAGTAGACTTACAGAGAGCTACGTGTCTGTGGCCAGATCCTGAAGCACTGTACTAGGAGGCGGGATTCTGGGCAGGAAAAGTTCGCTATCTCATTAAGACACTAGGTATTTCGCCCATCTATATAGCATGACTTAATGTGATCCTGCCTTCCTACGGGTGGTCCTATGACCTCGCGATTGGCCAGTGAAACTGGAAAGGTGGGTCTTCCAAAAGATAGACTAGAGATTTTACAGACTTGGCCACTTAATCTTACGACATTTTGCTGCTCTAACATTACCTTAAAGGGAATGCAGTTTTAAAGAGATTTTTCCAATATTTTTAAAGTAGGGAAGAGCTTGGCCCAGCAACACAGACTTGCAATTCTAGCTTCCTCGGAAAGCTGAGACAATGAGGATTGAAAGGTCACAGCCAGTGTGTGCAAAGGGCTGGGGCTATAACTCTGTGGAAGAGCACTTGATGCCTTAGGTTCGATCCTCAGTACATCAAAATAAAATTGGGAAGGACAACCCAGACTGTGGTGCATGATCCAATGGCATTCAAGTAAACAGGATGAGACTGTCACATGAAGCCACTCAAGTCTTCTCCTGCCCTCACAGCTGTCTAGGCTCCTGAACCTTCTAAAGACATCAAAAGATGATGTGTCTGGAAAAATACAGCTTCAAATCTAAGAAAACTGTAGTGAGTTTCTGTCTCAGCTATCCTTCCTTTTTTTGAACACTGCAAGATGTTCAAACGCACTAAACCAGTTCAAATTGTATAGCCCTCAGTGCAGAGCATCCAGGAGAGCTAGTCCTCCATTGCAAAGCTAGTGACACTTCAGGGAACTAAACTCCCCCGGGAAGGATTGTACAGCCTCGTGCACCCTGGGATATGGCAGATGCCTTGAACTGTCAGTGTTGAACTAATTCTACTCTACATTCACTGGTTTACAGCACCGAGGAATGATGTGAATTAGAGGGTCAATACATTTGGGGATTTATTCAAATGTGCTTTATCATCTTATTCAAGGACATCATGCTGACTCATGATTTTTCCACTCCATTGCCAATGACAACCGCATGAACACACTTCTTCACACGGGAATTGTGAGAATGGTTTTTCTAGGAATGCCTTCTTTTGCAATATGGACACATTTCTTCATTTCTAAAACAAAGAATGGGGAACTGCAGGAACGACTTTTACAATATGAACACAACCCAAACTAAAGACTTTTACCTAACCTTGCAACCAAAAAGTTACTGATTGTAATGTAAACAAGCTCACTGAGCCCTGTGCTTTTCTTGTGAGCTGGGCACTTGCCCTTAATCCCTAGGGATCCCGCCTTGCTCTCCACCCACTAGTGAATGAACGTATGCATGCTTTACTATCAAAGTGCTGAAAGCAGTGTGCCTTTCTCGTTGCAAACAATGAAAGAAATCTGTGATTGTATGTGTGGTATTCTAGGCCTAAGGATCAAAGGGTGAGGGTCTCTGAAAAGAAACCAGTTCTCAGCATGCCTTAGTTCCAATTCCTTTAAGTAAATTATTTGCCATGTATATGCACAAGATTCAAGAGATAAGGAGATCCCCATAGCTAAAGCAGAAAGTTGAAAAATTACTTTTGTCTCCAAACTACAGGTTATCTCTGGTTTAGAGTCTAACCTCGCCACTCACTCTGTCCTATCAAAGTACAGGTTATCTCTGGTTTAGAGTGTGCCCAGTCTAACCTCGCCACTCACTCTGTCCTATCTCTCCCCTAACAAGGTACTTTCTATTTCCCCCAAGAAGCCATTTTGGAAATTTTTCCACTCTCTGAACACACCTGCATTCTTTTTTATCCAAGTAACACGATGCACAGTTACACACTCCCATAGGCCACCACGGACATGAAGACCAGAATCCTACCTGCATTCTACCTGGTCTCTTCTCAGAAGCAGGCCCTTCACCTCTTAGCTATTTATAAACTGTAACTACCTCCTTATTCCTAAATAGCTGGTACATTGCTGCTACCTGTTGATATCTGTTGACTTGTTCTTACAGCACAAAGAACCTCAGTTCTCTTACTGTGTCTCCACTGTCTTCTAAATGTATGTGCGTGTTGTTCGGGTATGCAGTTACACGTGAAGGCCGGGAGACATTCCTACATGTTGTACTGTTTTTTCCCCCTTGCTTACCTTCAGGAGTCATTAATTTTCATGGCAGCAGCTAGACTAATCTGGCCTTGTGATGTCATCTCCTCTTACTACTGCCCATAAATTTTCTCATGTTTAATATCCTTTCTATACCAGACATGGTGGCACACACCTGTAATCCCAGCACTAATGCTAAGGCGTCATGAGTTCAAGGCCAGCCTGGACGATGTGACAAGAACCCTATCTCAAAATAAATCAATAAAACAGAGAAGCAGAAATGAAGTCAAATACATGAATTCACCGAAGTAGATTCAGAAATGGTTCGCGCTATCACTGTTGCAGTCTTTCCTCCCTCCACTCACTGAATACGGAGCTTGAAACCTTACGGCACCATTGATGTGGGCGCCGTGGCATTACCACAGTAGAAATCACACTCGTGAGGGTACCAGGTCTGTGGGAGGGAGGCTGAAGAAACAGAAAACTGCCTGAGTCATTTATGGCATCTCTGCACTGCTGAACGGTCAACCTTAAACCCACCCTGCCTCTGTGATGTGATTATTGTGTTATTACCTAAGACCATCCGAGAAACTTCCTCTAGCCTCCAGATAAGAGTATTGGACTACTTGAGGTGGAAAAGTACCTCATTCCTTTCTCATGCCAAATCCCCCAAGTATGTCAATAACTTACCTGATCAAATCAGAAAAATCAAAATCCCTGCTTTTTGCTATTCTTGTGCATCAATGTGGTCGATTAAGCATGTGCAACCTTTTAGAGATCTTAATCCCTCCTCACTCCAACTCCATGCCGTACTTCCCCAAGTCCCACACAAACACTTGAACTGTGTCTCATACCCTTACAGTGATATTTTAGGGTCCCTTATGGATTGATGATCTGCCAGTGCTTTGACCTGTTCCTTAAACTGGCCCAGCTTAAAGGGCTTTAAATAAGGTTAGTTAGTAACCACAACTATTTACCAAATAAGTGAATGAACAAGACAAGCCCTACTTATCCTGATCTAGCTGTACTACTGTCTTGGTATGTTTAAAAGGTACCTTGAAGTTATGCAGACTGTTAATTAATGAACAAGCTATTGTGAGCAATTAAACCAACATGATGCACAGCAAGAGAGAGGAGACAAGTGGGGAAGATTCTGCAAATCTTACGTAAATACCTTGTTCTGATTAGAGAGGTAAAATGGGGATTCAAAAGCAGTGGAAAGTTATTTTTGCTTCCGGTAAGAGAACCAGATTGAGTGATGTGGGGTCGCTTCACTAAAGCCCTGTCATTCGTTAAGTTTCTCTCCGTCTGTGCCACTGTTCTGTGACTGAAACCTCCGCCATCGTTCCCCAGAATGACTGCATTGTCCTCCTGATGCTCAGCCTCTCGACAGCATCCGTTCCTACCGCATCAAGTCACTCTTCCAAACTGTAACCCGGATCATGCTATTTGCCTGTTCAAATGCTTAAGCAGCATCTCTTCTCTTTAGAATAAAATCTCAAATCCCTATCAAATCACACAAGTCCATCTTGATGTCAGCCCTGCACCGCCTACATCTGTGGTCGATTTGCCATTGCTTTCATTTCCGCTTCAGCCATTCTCAAATCTGTTTAGGGAAGTGCCATGTTTTTACTAACCTGTAGATATTATAAAGATTCTTTTATTGCCTATGACTTAGTGAGAATTAAGTTCTGCTGTGAGTGACTATGGCTTCAGTAGGTCACATAGTCCCTGCTTATCTATATAAAGTTGCTATAAGGCTACTGTGGAAACTCTGCTGCAAAGAGTCACAGTCAAGACCTAGCTAATTTGCTGTTCTGTGGGCGTGGCCTACACGCATAAGTTTACCATAGGGTCTACTTTGGCTGCTCCTGCAGGACCCATTACAACTGCGTTGCACTGGGAAGGAAAGGAAAATGGGCACTGGAAAAACATCTCTTTTCTCTGAGAACAAATCACGGAAACGGCACCTGCCATTTTGCTTGTATCTCATTGGCCAGTACAAACACAAAGGCGAGGCCTAACTATAGATGAGGCTGAGAAATGTTTACACAGTTTTGGGGAGCTAAAATTCTACAGTTCCATAACTGAAGAAAGGGAGTCTGAAGGACAACCAGCAGACTAGAACAACCTCCTCTGTCTTTACGACCACTCAGCCTGGACTCCTCACAGTGCCCTCCCTGCCACAGAGAGCTTTCCAGAACCCTCCTCACAAGTCTAAGAAGCTAGGTGGCTTGTCTTCCTTTTATGCTGTCACTGTCCTGCCCCTTCTCCCCTGGTCAAGCCCTCACCTTCACACAGACTGACTTGTCCAGGTTCGAGATAGAAGAAATTTGTTATTTGAACCAGAAGGCCAGCACAAGAGTCCAGTCAACTCCCTGACCACTCACTAAGTCTCCGCTTACTGTTCCTCTCGGATCTTTACCCAGGTAGTATTTACCCCAACATTCTCATTGCCTAATTCAAAGCTTAATAATGACTAAGTTCCAAAGCAGCTACTTGTTTAGTTGCTGAAAGAGCGAACAGCGGAGCCTCTCACTGCAGTCTCCACTTGCTGGGTTATCCTCAGGACCTCGACAAGCTATATAAAGCAAAGAATGACAACCCTCTGACTTTTAACATAAGTTCCACTTCCTCATAGAACGTAACGAGTAAGAAAAAGAGAAGATTACATTCAAATCCCGTTGGTGTGAATAGCACTAAAGCCTGACTCTTCTGGGTCATGTCCAAGGCACCATACGGGCTCACAGACAAGAAGCACAGCTCTGAACTTCCAGGATAATAAACCAATCTAAGAATACTTCCTTGAAACAGAATTACTCACAGGAAGGTACGGAGAGGAAGCAGGCACCTGAATCGGCTCTCCCAGGTGCCTTTTGATCTTTTTGTTAATATGAATTTGGAGCTTGGCATCACGACAACAAACATTTCTTAAATAAACCTTTTCAGACTACAGCTCTGGGTTTCACTGCTCTGCTTCCCAACACGAAGCTTGCTTACTTTCTGCTAGAAAGCCACAATGCTCTTGTGTGTATTTACATTCTGCAAACTGAGAAGCCAGGGTTGTAAGGTAACCTGTGGGAATAAGTAGCAGGTCATCTCATTTTCAACCCAGTGGAGATTTCATTGCTTTTGGTCAAAGATTACTGTGAGAGTCACATCACTTATATGATCATTTTTAAAACCCCAGCACATTTTCCCAGATGTGTAAATGTGAATACATATTTGATGGGGTCTTACATTATTCAGAGCAAGGAAGAAGCATTCAAGTGTGATTTAATATTGGCCTCTAAGGCAGCGAATCATGGTGCTGGAAATGGGCTGGAGGCTGGGTATGATTAGAACTGGACCGGGAAGAATTTAGACAAGCTGAAAACTATGCCTTTGCTTCACCATCACTCTTTGCCCATGTCTACTCACAAGCCTAGGTAACAGGCCAGGTACTTAATATATAGCTTGGAATTTTTCCAAGTAGCCACATATCCTAAAAGGCCAAAGAATGTGTAAGAAGATCCACTAGACAATGCCCTCTGTACATTAAAATTTCACATAACCTTCCTTTATCTCAATGTTTACACACACTTTTCATCCAGTGTTTACCAAGATTCACCTATAGGTGAACAAGATGGATTTATTACACCATTGCAGCAAGGGAACGCATACACTGCAAAGACCTATGGGGCATTTCAGCAAGGGGGTAAGCGAGAGAAACTATGAGGAGCCTGGGATTTGCACAGAGTGAGCTGGCATTGCAGAGAGGTCTAAGAAAGCCATGATCTGCTCTGGTTTTTGCTGTTAGAAAACAGAGGCAAGCTTCCTCCCCGAGGTCTGTGAACAGAAGAACGCAAAGAATCGCTTCTCTTGCAGGTGCAGACTTTGCTGGGAAAGCGGCCAGAGATTGGCCCATGGAGGAGGGGGAGGGGAGAGAGGGAAGAGAATGAAGAGAGGAAGGAAGGGGGCACAGGAGGGGGGAGGAAGAGAAAAAATGAAATTCGGTTATTAGGCAGCTCAGGAAGCCTTATATTTGAAAGGGGCACAAGATAGAAGAATCGAGATTTCTAAAGAACAAGGTTTTTTAGTTAGTGTTTTGTGAATGGCACGCTGATCTTGTTTCTACACTTTACAAATTGTCTTGCTTTGTCTCGCTTTATCAGAGTTAACCTTGACCTCATTTATCTCTGGTTGACCTTGTCTTCAGTTGGTATTCTGAGACTGTATCTTGCAGGATAATAGCCTAGACTAGGATGCCAAGCCACTTTAGGAATGTCATAAGCTTTCTGTATTTTTCTTTCTCATTTCCAACTTTTGGAAGTCTTTTCCTTACTATCATAAATGCACAAATGGATGAATGACTAGCCAGAAAACTTCTTTCAAAATAATGTGATATTTCTCATACCTGGGGACTATGATGGAGAAGTCCGCTCTTACCAAGAATAGCTCCTTCTCAAGCTGGAGGGATGGCTCAGCACTTAAAAGCACTGGCTGCTCTTGCAGAGGACCCAGGTTCAGTTCCCAGCACCCACATGGTGGCTGACTACCATCCATAATTCCAGTTCCAGGGGATCTGACGCCCTCTTCTGACTTCCATGGGTATTGCATGATGAATGCACCTACCTACATGCAGGCATAACACTCATACACATAAAGATAAACAAAATCCTTTAAAAAGAATAGCTCCTTCTCATCCTACCAGTGCAGGAAAAACCCTCCCTTAAGCAGCAATGACAACACACAGTGAAGATGGGGCGGGGCGGCTCAACCTCCTTGAAGCTCTAGCCAACAGACAGGACGTGTCTGTACGTGGCAATGCCCACAACTGGAACAGACAAGATTGTGTAGGATGCTACGTTCATTCACATCAGTTTAGTCTCCATTAGTAAATGGACATTCTCAGTGCAGGATGTGCCCAGGTGCTCAGTCTTATCTCTCTTATTCACCATCATATTGGAACCCTGAGGAGGGTGTTCACTGTTTAGAACTTTCCAAACTCCTGGCCACTTCCCTCTCCAAATAGTTTTCTGCACACCCTATCGCTCCTCTCACACTTGAGGCTGTCTTCATTCAAATGCTTTCTCATGGCAATGGCACTGAGATGGGGAGGGCATTTGGGAACAGCTCATGGATGGAGCACAGTTTGGCATCTTGGAGACCACCCACGAATGAAAACGTTTTTACTTTTCTATTCAAATCTATCGAGGTAGAAAAGGGATGCTTGTGAGTCAGATACAAGTTGGAATCCAGACTCTGCTGTGTTGTCTGTGTGATCTCGGGTCTGTTTTGAAAGCTCAGGAAGCTAAGGAAGAAGTTGTCTAGTTGAGGATGAGAAAATTAAAATGATGCCATACATCAAGCGGTTAGTTGGAATCCAGCCAACTACAACTCCCAGAGTTGGTGTCTTGATTCCACGCCTACTCATCCCCTCACTCTATGGCGGGGAACCCTTCCGCCCACCTCAGGCTGGCCTGAGTGCTGGGACCCCCAACAGAGAATATCCACTAACTGTTTAAATTATTTCATGTGGTTCTTACTGGATTCATTTATCACTGTTCAGTCCAGAATGGGCCTCAACGATTCCTGCTGGTCCATGCATCATCATCAAATATTTATAAGCAAGAAATGACTTTGTGGTTCCCAAGACCCTTAGCCCCCACGCTTGAGAACTCTTTATTTAACAAACCATCTGGCTGCAGCTCCTTTTAGAAAAATTACTCCAGGCTTTCTCACTGGAAAGGCTGTATGGCTCTAAGGAAATTCTGCCACATGGAGAATGTTGCTGTGTAAGGCCAAACATAGTTACTAGGAAGATAAGACCCATGAGGCAGACTGTGGAAGCATAGTTTAATGCAAGTTTACCTACCTTTCTTCTGATAGTCCCGAGAGTTCTCAGGAAGAAGCTATGCACTGTTGTCCATTCTACAGAGAGTCATCAGTTCATCCTCCTATGAAAGTCCTTAACTGTCTGGCCTTTCTAGTGAGTGATGCACACTGGCTCTGGTGTCAGTGACTGAGAGGTACTACTGTCACAGGCCACTTCCCCTCCACTTGCCATGGTCCCTCAGAGTCCACGGAATGTGCTTTGAATTTTACCAGTCATGTCCTTTGGAACAATAAAAATGTACTAGAGTCAATTCCTTATTGATGTCTTAATCAGAACTCTGGTTAATATTTAAGAATAATGAGAGGAGGAAGAGGTACTTCCCAGGAAGTAATGGGTAGATGTAGATCCAAGAGAAAACTGGGGCAGAGCCGTGACCCCTGCCAGCCTCTATGCAGCTCTCAGATCTGCCAGTTCTTTTCACCTTCAGTGAAGTCTCTGCAATTGCAAACCTGGACACTAACAATGGACTTATATCCTTTCTCCCTCAAAAGTCAGGACAGAAACCACTGTGTCCCTGAGAGCCAAAATACAGGAGAAGACTGTAGTTGTTCATTCTAGACTAGGGACCAGGTGTTTATCTGCAAATCAATCACTGTGGACAGGGAACAGCATCATAAAGAGACAAAAAAAAAAAAAAAAGAAAGAAAGAAAGAAAGAAAGAAAGAAAACACCAAACATCTAATTCTACCTAATTCCTCATCTAGATCCCATCTAATCTGTGTGTCACATGTCTGCAGAGAGCTAGGATGTCAATAAAATGGAAAAGGTAAGACTTCAAAATGAAGGAAGTGGTCCAGAACACACACATAATCAGTTATCCATGTCCGGGATTATGAACATGGGACACGTCGTGTTATTTTATCCAGTCCATTTCTAGTCCAGACTAGCAGACTGAGGCAGAATATGTCTCCCTCTATGTTGCATAGTTTCTGTATATACTTTCTGAAGTCTCCAAGAAGACAGCTGATGACAGAGCAGTGACTATCAGGCTCAGGCTAAGGTACCAGGATGCACCAAGGGTGGGCTGGAGTTGGGGTAGTCGGGAATAGAAATTCAGATATGTAAAGTGAGAGACACGCCAAGAATTAACTTCAGACTCATCAGAGTTTTTCATTCAGTGAGCAGACAATGGTTTCAATTTTGGAATCTGCATGTTTTTTCCACTCAGCGGCATGATTTTTTTTCTCCAAGACTCCAGAAGGAATCACCATGTCCACTACGTGGCTGGATTTGCAAACTGACTGCCACCTATTTCCATGGTCAATATGAAACCAGTGTGTATCTGGCACAAATCCAGGTGCCTGTAAGCATCAATGGCTGACAAGCTACCTAATGAAGTGGATGCATTTTCTTCTGTGACTTCTACAGAAAAGTTTCTTGAATGAGAGTGATTGGGACTGTAAGAATGCCACATTTTCAGGGTTATATTTTGCCAAATGTAATTTTTTTTTCAAACTTCTCCTAAAACTCTTAGCCTACTCTATAAGGTAAGGCCATGTAAACCCCAACATTTGACTCTAGAATGGAGAGCTAACTCTATTCTTATTCTTTGCAGAGAGCTTTGATGTTCACTTGCACAATAAGAAGCCATGCCTTTTGCTGTGTTTTGAATGAGAAATGTCCTCCATGGGCTCAGGTATCTGAACACTTGGTTCCTGTTGGTGGTGCTGTTTGGGAAAATTACAGAACCTTAGGAAATGGAGCTTTGCTGGAGGAAGAACACCACCAAGGGCAGGCTTTGAGCTTTCCTAGCTTGGCCTCTCTCTTTCTCTTTCTCTCTCTCCCTCTGCACCCCCTTGCTTTCTGTTCGTGGATAAAATATGATCAGCCATCTTCCCAACTGCCAGACCAGTCCCATGGTCCTGCTGGCATGCCTTCCTGCCATAATGGACGATGGACTGGAACTGGAACTTCTAGAACTGGAAGCCAAAATAAACCCATTCTTCCCTAAGCTGCTTTCTGTCAAGATATCTTAACACGCAACAGAAAAGTAATGCAGGCTCCAATCTACTCTAGCTGTGTGAGAAGATTAGCAGTAATAGTAGCACGTCGTAAGAGCAGGTCCAAGGGCCCTGGGTCGGCCGCAGAGGAGATGCCCATTCACTGGTAGGTGGTAATTACTCCTGTTACAGAAAAAGACTAAATCTGGTCTTTTTCCAAAACATTTCCCCACTTGTTACATCACTGGCAAATTGGCCACGTCAAAGCCTCCCTTCTTAGCTTATCACCTCAGCTTTGGAAGAAAACAAGTGGCCTCTCCCTGTGTGAAGGTCAGGTCCACCCGTAGCCTGGACGCCACCTCTTCGGCTCTCATCCCTGCATTTCCTCTCCCCCGACTCCCTTCAGGTCTTCTGTCCACCCGTACCTCCGTACCTGCTTTCTACTCGCTCAGTCTCTCCCTTGTAGCCATCTACTCTCTTCCCAAGTGTCTTCTCTCAGGAGAAGTTGTGTCCCTCTGAGAAGGAACAATGCCTCCTGCTGAGTGGAGCAAACATTTAAGGGGTAATTGGGGAAGGTGCTGGAAGGTGAGAAGGTGAGGAAGAGGAAAAAGAGGACAGAGCGAGATGGGGGCATGGACAGCTGTGTTTTGTTCAAGGCAGAATGCTGCTTTAGTGCATTCTCCAGACTTTCTGTGTGATCTTCCTCTTGATCAGGACAATGCTGGCATAGAATGTGTAATGCAAGACGTTAAGACAGTGACCACTCAGACGAGGCTAACGTGAAAGAACACACAGGCAGAGCTGCAGAGGTCAAGAGTGCTTGCTGCTCTTGCAGAGGACCTGAATTCTATTCCCAGTGCACACACACCCGTGTGGGGTGGCTCACAGCCACTTGTAACTCCAAGGGTGGTTTTGATGCCCTCTTCTGGCCTCTGAAGGCACTCACACACACGTAGCATATACACAAAGATACACATAAATAAAAAATAATTAAAGTATTTTCAAATAAGAGAACTTGTGGGTAAAAACCTATGACATTGACAAGAGTCAGACTGTAATACTGACAAGTTCAATAACAAAAACAAACAAGAATTCTTAGGTTTTGGTTTTCTGTAGTCGTCTTGTTTTGACTGCTGTATAACTACATTCTTTCCAGGGTAATCCCAGCACAATCTTAGGTATGAAGTTGTGATTAGAAGGTTAGTTGAGGAGATGGTACCACATTCTTAAACTATCATATGAGAAAATTTTCCTACATGCTGTTATGGAAAGGTCACCTTCCCGCCACTCTGCAACAGATGACTTTGAATTAATAACTTTGCACATGGAATTCTATTTTCCCCACAAATCACAATTACCAGGAAGCTCTGTTTCTTTTATGATTGATCTCCAATTGACTGTGCATCCTATGTGCTTTGATTTTTAGTTTTTCTCCCAATCTGTCTTGTCAAATAGCTAATGATCCGTAAGTAACCCCTACTAAAAGTGAGGAGCTGATTTTGTGCTGCCAAAAACTATTTTCTAATTCAAACTCTCAACTCTCTTTTCCTTTATCCCTAATATAGTCTGACCTTTTCTTTGTGAAAAGGGTTTTCTTAAGAAAAAGCAAAAACAACAACGATATCTGGAAAGGATTTCTTCCCTCATCTGGTTTCTAAATCCCATAAAAAGTGTTTCTTTCTCTTTCCAAAGCCTTGGGATAAAGAAAAGCCAAATTCTGCCTTAATCTTGGCATTCACCGTGATCAAGCAGCTGACCTAGTTCTTTCGTGTAGTGTCACAAAGTCCTCTGAGCATGTGCAGGGACAAAAAGACAGGCTCACCACCCATTTGCTTGGACACTCTCCATCAGAAATGAGTAAACATTCAGATTGTACGGTGGATATCATATAGACTGAATTTTAATACAGTCATGGTCTCAGATGTGCAAGACTATACTTACTTTTCTTAGAAGTGACTGGCTTTCACTTGTGGCAGAAAACCAATTATTGCAATTCAAAGTAAATAATTATTTGTACTTTAAAACTCAAAATGACTTTTTTCAGCATGACTTTTTTCAGCATGAATCTTCAGTTCATTTAAGATCCTCAAACTCCTCCTTAGTATCACCTTCCCTCTACCAATGATTGGATTAGATTATGGGAAGAGTCAAGAGACTTCTTAGCATCCTGGAACCCTGGAAGAGCGACTGGTGTACAGAAAGTCATTGACAGCAGCCTCTGCTCACACAGCCTGGTTCCTCATTGCTGTCCCACCAGTGCTCAGCTGCCCTTCCTGCAAGGACTCCGAATGTCCCTGCCTATCCCATGCTCACCACAAGTATGTGAGAGCTAGCTCACACCCTTTCTCTTCCCATTCCTCCCTTCTGCTACTTTGCCCAGGCCTCCCTCGGTCCTCACTAGCCCCCAAACCCACCCAGGACCTTCTATAGCACCCGCCCCATTACACAGGTTCCTCCCACCTTTCTAGCTTCTCTCTCCCTCCCTTAGTTGGTCATTTTTGTCTCCCAGCTGGTCAAGGAGCAAAAGATTAGATTTTACCCAAAGTGTGTGTTTTTATGAATGTTATTTTCAGTAAGTGTTCCATGTTTTCTTTCCTTAGGGCTTTGACTTTTAATATACAAAGCCAAGTTTGGGAGATTCAAAAACCCTTTATTTCTTTGTTACCTTGCATTTAAGGTTCTTCTGTACTAAGAATGTTAAAATGTCAGTTCAGCCATTTGGCCTTTTCTCTTGGCTGCCCCTGTCTCTTAGAAAATAGACATAGCATGTTATCACCAACAATCATAGAAACGTACGGTGAAAACCTACATTTATGTCTCTATCATTTCCAGTATCTCTATATTAAACCTTGTAACTATTTACATCAACAACTATTTGTGAGGATACACTTTTCAGGTTTGGGGAGTTTCCTACATTTATGGACTTTATAACAAGTAAAGGAATATTATTGTAAGTTTTTGTTTGTTTGTTACCTTCTTGAGGCAGGGTCTGCCTGCAGCCCCAGCTGGCTTGGAACTCACTATGTAGACCAGGCTGGCCTTGAACTCAGAGATCTGTCTGCCTCTGCCTCCTGAATGTTGACATTAAATGTGTGTGCCACCATGCCCAGTCTACACCACTGTAAGTTAGTAAATATGATTATTATTATTTAGGTGATATTGCAGGAGAAATTGAAGAAAGCATAAAGAAGTTTCCAGTAAATCAGTGAAATTTGGAGGATAAAAAGACAGAAATGTGAACACAATATATCTTTCTAGGAAGGGAAAGCAGCCAGTTCAAATGCCCGGGGGCGGGGGATGGAGGAGCACAGCATATTCTGGGAACAGAAAAGAAAACAATGAAACTAGAGTGACAGACAGGGGCAGAAATCAGAAAGGAGTCAAAATCAAAGCCTGTGGATCCCAGTAGGCACGACTAACAGTTCCTACATTTTCCAAATACAATAGAAAGCCATTGGTGAGTTTTGATCTGTGAAATAACATGTATTTATGCTTTTCAGTAGAGTGCTTTGGGGGCTCAAGAGATGGCTCAATTGGTAAAGTGCTTCCCTTGTAAGCATGAGGACATCTGTTTGATCCCCAGAAGTATGTGAAAAAGTCAGGTGTAGTGATGTATGCTTATAATCCCAGTGCTGGGGGACCAAGACAAGAGGATCCCTGGGGCATGCGAGCCAGCCAGCCAAGACTCATGGCAAGTTCCCATCCAGTGAGAGAACCTGTCTCAAAAAGGTGAGTGGAGCTGAGAAGTGACACCTGAGGCTGTCTTCTGGGCTCCACAGACACACAGACACACACACACACACACACACACACACACACACACACCCCACACATACACTCACATACTTTGCTTTGGTCGGAGAATAGCAAATCAGAGAGTAAAAGTAAAATATGGGTAAAAAGTGAAAGCTGATTTCACAAATGTATCATGAAGACTTAAAGAAGTAGATGGATTAAATATACATACGTATGTATGTATCTTGTATGTATATAGTATGTGTGTACACGTGAGTGCGCATGTGTGTAAGCCAGAGGTTGATGCTCGACATCTTCCGCTTTCGTTCTCCACCTCCTCTTTTGAAGCAGGATCTCTCACTGAACCTAGAACTCACCAGCTGGTTGGACTCGCAGAGCAGCAAGCTCCAGGAATCTGTTTCCACCATCCTTCCTCCCCCAGCACTAGAATTAGACGCAGGAACTCACAGCAGCCATCTTCTCAGCCCTCAAGGCATGTTTTAAAGGGACTGAAGAAATGGATCAATCAGTAAAGTCCTCACCAAGCACACATTATAACCTGAGTTCAGTCCCCAGCATCTATATCTCTAGTTCCAAGGGATTTAACAGCTTCTTCTAGCCTCCATGGACTTTGCATAACATGGGTGCACTTGAATGCACACAGGAAAAACAATCATGGATGCACGTAAAATAAAAAGAAATAATTTCTCTTTTAGAAAGAATGTGTGCTCTAAAACTTTTTTCCAAAACCAACTTGATGGTTATTATGCCCAGCTTAATCATAAACATTAGGACTTTATTTTTAGTGAAATCTGATCTGATGCTCCACTTTAGCTTTGGCTAGGCAGGTGAATCACTCATTTAGTTTCAGACTAATAAATGCTTGATGCAGGTCTATTCATAGCAGGAAATTCCCCACCTGAACTAGCAGCTACAGTGAGAAGACACAGCAGTCAAAACACCTTTAAGATCAAGTCACACAGTGATTAATATCTGAGCTGTACATTTCTAAAACACGCAGGGGAAAGAGGGGCTGAAGAGATGCCTCCGCAGTTAAGAGCACTGGCTGCTCTTTCAGAGGACTCAGGTTTAATTCCCAGCATCCATATGGTAGTTTTTTACTACTGAGGCAATTGCAGGACATAGGTGCACTTACATACATGCAGGCAATACACTCATCATCGTCGTCATCATCATCATCACAATGATAATAATAAAAGTTTTAAAAAATAAAACATGGAAGGGTTAGGAATGCTACTAGGGGAGTTAGGGATCTCCTGTTGGTAATTAGAATAGAGTCCACTACCCTCCAGCCCATTGGTAAATTAGAATAGCCCAAGGAGGTCAGAAGAAGGCATTGGATCTCCTGGAACTGGAGATGTAGACAGTTGCTACCCGCCATGTGGATGCTGGAAATTAAACTTTGGTCTTCTGCAAAAGCAGTAAGTGCTCTTAAACACTGAGCCATCTCTCCAACCCTGAATCAGTAACATTTTGAATCTGGCATATTAACAAGAAACAATTTCTCCCACTTTGCATATAATCCAAACTTCATTAGAATTTGGCCTAGGAGACAGAGAAGAGTTCTGGGAGAAAAGAAGTATTGGTCACAGCCTTATCTCTCCTCTCCAACAAAGCTCGGAGTTTGTCCTGGGTTCCCTGCGCCTCATTTTTCCCACACTCCTCTTAAAGCAGCCCAGGCTCTGCAGATTCCCACTTTTAAGTTGGTATCTTTCAACTCTGGGTCACCAGCCCTACCCAGTGTGCGCACGTCTGATTCATTCATCCAACTACCCTCTAGGCGTGGCTGTGGGAAGTCCTGTAAGCATTTCAAAATTAATGTAAGCCAAATTGAATCTCAGAGACTAAACTCCCCTGCCTGTTCCCAGCCCACATTTTTCCTCTACCTCCTCTACGTCCAGTTACTGTTATGGCATGGCTACCACTTACCTGACCACCAACCCACCAAGCAGAGTGATTCTACACAACTCCCCATTACAAATGCCATCAGCCACCATGTGTGGTCGATTTCATATGTTCTGAGTCTGATCTGGCATTCCTCCATTTTTCATTAAAGCCATCGCCTAGCAAATCTCTGTACTCCTAGATTTGGTCCTTTAAGTCTATCTTCCACATGCCATCGTCTTAAGTGAACCCGAGACCCCTCTGCTTCAGCTCCTCATTGCCTACTGGTAAAACACAAGCTCCTCAGCATGGAGCATAAGACTGTCAATGCCAGTTACCCGCCCACCTTTAACCCACATCTGTCTACCCCAGCTTTTTAAGTTTAGTCATCAAGGTACTTCCCTCCACATTCCACAATCATTCAAGTCTCTGTGACTTTATAAATGTTATTGCTTTACCCACAATACCTTTTCTACCTCTTTTCTCCCACTTTTTACCAGCTAATATGATTCAGCCCTTGTCGTTTTCTGCTAGGAACTTCTCCTGCATATCTAGTTTCTGCCAAGTGTCCTTCCTAGCCCGTGTTCCTCAAATACCTGCATCTATCTCTCACTAAATTCACAATGTTGTAACCAAATAATCTTTGTATATTTCTTAGGCTTAGGAGGAGTCAGTGAATACCAGCCACTTTTTTCTAACCCAAGCTACAAAAAAAATGAAAATATTGATAAAATTGGCAGATGGGAATTAAAACTGCATTTTTAATCACGGATAAAATTAATCTTGGGGATTATACCAAATTCTGTGAGCCAAAAAGGCCATGAGTTAGTCTGAGCTTCTACAAGCTTCCCACACATTCCCCCACATGATATGCTGCCTTTCCCTACAAATTAGCATGGAGAAGTCAGGAAAATGCATACTTTTTACAGGTAAGCATAACCCAAAGAAAAGGACCAGGTAGTCACTCAAACGTGGCTCTTCCATAAAGAGAAATGAGCTTCTTCAACCTAGGGGTGAGACAGGAACCAGGCAAGAATTCAGTGGAACTTAAAACAAACCCTTCTCCAGAAAAATCAATCAACATATCTGGAATAAAAGTCGCTACCACATTGTCTCTTCTCACTCATCATCATTTTCCTTCCGGGGCACATGAGAACAACTGCCCAGGTCCTGTGGACCAATATTAAACCATCATGACCAGACATCATTGCCCTCCTTCTAGTTGTTTTTGGAAGTCCTTAGGTACCTTCAATACTCGGGTAAAAATCTAGCCAGCCAGAAAATAGCCTCTCTCCCTTCTCCCTCTGCCACTTAGGCTACATTCTGGCTCAGTCCTTAACTACAAAGAAATCGGAGCCTCAACTTAGAATGACACTATCCAAGCCCCCTTAAGAATCTGAGTAGGGTGACCATGACCCTTCTCGGACTGAGAAGGACCTATCCCTTTCTTTGTTTCACAACTGAAGAGCCTGGTTCTTCCAAATGATGTCTGCTTGTGCCCAGTTAGAAATGCAAAGAATGTTTTGGTGCTGGGCATGTTTCTATCTTTCTAGGTAATGACATAAAAATTCATTAGCATGAACTCCTTCCCATTTGTTTTGCTTCATTCATTAATCAAAAGGTGAAGTAGGTCAGGTGAGGTGGCACACACCTTTAATCCCAACACTCGGGAGGCAGAGGCAGGAGGGTCTCTGTGAGTTCAAGGCCAGCCTGGTCTACATAGTGAGTTCCAGGCCAGCAGGGGCTACGGGGAGACCCGTCTCATACAAAGTGAAGTAGAAATATATTGAAAAGTCCATGTTTATGTATTTCCCTATTTGGTAAAGCACTATCATTATGGCTGGGATGTTCCTTCCGTGAATACAAGTTGCATGGGGTTTGTGGTGAAGTCATGGAACAGGCTTCTCGTCGATATATATGCTCTTTAAGGTTTATTTACTTTTATTTATGTGACTGACTACATGTACGTGTGTGTACCACATGTGTGCCTGATAACCACAAAGGCCAGAAGAGGGCATCAGATCCTCTAGAACTGGAGCTACAGATGGTTGTAACCACCACATTGGTGGTGCTGGCAGCCAAACTCAGGTCCTCAGCAAGAGCAGCAATTGCTCTTAATTGCTGAGCTACCCCTCTAACACAATATATATAATTCTTAATGGAAATGAGCAACTTTTCCTCACAGCCCCAGTTTTTCTGAACACCGGCATTAATGTGGGACTGGACCTCACACTAAAGATCAAAGGCACCAGGAAGAACTCATAGTCATTCTCCATCAGAAGAAATGGAAATGTCTGTTGTAAGTCAGCCTTGCCATTCCTGAGCCTCTCACACATCACTGAGTATGTCAGGTCTTTGCAGTAGACACAGACTTATGCCCTGAAAACTCTGCAAGGTGCCTCCTGAGAGCAAAGCACCCAAGCCCACGAGGTTTTCTACCAAAGGTTCTACCATGAGGTTCTCTATGCAAAGAGCTCAGAGGCATTCTCTACAACACCTCAGCAACAGTTCCATCCAGTGGAACCTTCTAAAATTATGTACATGCTTACTCTCCACACTGTCCATTAACCACTAGCATTAACCACTAGCCATGCTAGAATAATTGCACACAAGGTGATTAGTGACAGAGTAAAATAGTAGTTCAGAAGGTGGGTGGCAGAGGTGAGGAAGATATTGTAAGAAACATTAAATGTCAGTCTTTTCTGTCAAACACTGTAAAACTTTGGTTTAGGAAAGAGAATAAAGTCTCTCTTAACCCATCCTCCCCCCACCACCACACACACACACACACACACTCTAAAATTTTTGTTTATGCAAAAGCCTTGCTGTATTTCAAGAACCTGATAACCTGGGGGCTGGGAGGTTGAGCCCTTTCATCCACCTCCTTTCCCTGTTCTTCATTTCCTTTGCAGAAAATTCTTTTAAAACTAGCCAACTGCAAAGGACCATGACATCAGGACCCAGCCAATGGGGAAAAAGACACAGTATTCTTGCACTGGGGATAAAAACCTATCAAATGTCCAAGTCAGGTATGCTTGCTCAAACTGAACGAGGCAAAACGCCCTTTTACCCAAGCGAAAACTGCCTTGCCAAGTTACTTTCATTTTGTCCAAGTGTTCTTGTGTGGTGCCCAATGTACTCTAATGAAAGGATACAAACATGTATCTATTTTATACAGGAGAAAACTTCAAGAGCTCTTTTAGACAGTATGGTGACTATAGTTAATAATTTATCATATACCTAAAAATTATTGGTATTGATTACAAGTGTTCACGCCACAAAATAAAGTGTGGGAGATATCGCATGAGAAACAGTTTGATTTAGTCATTCCTCAGAGTATACATATAGAAACATCATGCTATATATCATAAATATTCATAATTTTGTCTATTTTTTAAAAGTGGACAAAGTTTCCAAAATAGGTAACTAGAAATCAAAAAGAATAATTAAAGGTCCTGGAAAGATGACCCAGCAGTTAAGAGCACTGGCTGCTCTTGTAGAGGAACCAGGTTCAATTCCCAGCATCCACATGGCAGCTAACAATCATCTGTAACTCCAGTTCCAAAGGAATCTAATGCCATCCTCTGACCTCTGCAGGCATTGCATGACACAGGTCTACTTGCATACATGCAACCAACACACCCATACACATAAAATTAAAATATTTTAAAAGGACTAGAAATTAATCTTAAAAGGACTAAACTAATATTATTTAAAGTTCCTTCAATATATCCTTTAATATATGAACAAAAGCAAAATTAACTTGTCAAACTAGAGCACAGGAGACTATGAAATTTCTTAGTAGGTAGGACAGGGATTTTCTAGCATATCCATAACTTTTAATCAAATCCATATTTTATCTGGTTTTGATTAAAAGCTGTTCAAAATAAATAATTGCTTTTCAAGTAAACTGCTGCTTGAAGACGCTTCCTGTAACCCCAGCGTTCCACTGCATACCAGGTATACACAGTCCATCTCAAAGACACCCAGAATTCAATGACGGGTCAGAGGTAACAACAGAATGGATTATAGGAAACAGGTTTTCTGACCCAATTAACACCCCTGCTTGCTAGGTTAAACCCCAAAGCTTACTCCCTTCCCTGCTCTGATGAAGGGCAATAGAGGTAAATTGAATGCTAAATCCCAGATAAACTTAGAGAAATTCTTACAGTGTCTGCAATGGTGAGCTTTTCTGCCCTGTTGTTAGTAAAGAGATTAAACCATGAACACAGGGGGATGGGATGGCTCAGCAGGGAGTATGCTCAGCGTACACACATGAGGAACTGAGTTTAGGTATTCAACATCCAAACAGAAAGCTGGGCATGGTACCTGTAGTCCCAGAACTATAGAAGTAGAGACAAGAGGATCACTGGAGCTTCCTGGACAGCCAGTCTGACCAATCAAGCTCAGCAAGCATGAGAGACCCTTCCTCAAAAACCATAAAGTAGAGAAGCCATTGAGGAAGACACATTGCCTTTATCTCTGACCTCCAAAAACATCCACACATACATACACACAAGAACATGTGCACCGGGGCTGAGAGGTAGCTCAGCAGTTTAAAGCACTGGCTGCTCCCACAAAAGACCTGGGTTTGAGTCCCAGCACCAACACGGTAGCTGACAACTTTCTGTAACTTCAGTTCCGGGGGATCTGATAGGTTCTTCAGACCTCCACAGGCACTGCACAACACAGGTGCCCTACCTACATGCAGGTAATACACTCATACACATAAAATAAAAATAAAAATTTTTTTAAAGAACATGTATGTACACACACTTAAAAGAAAAGCCCGAGTAAACCCAAGAAGAGCCATCCCAGATAGGATCGTGAAAATGGGTCTGTGTTCTCTAGGATAAAGAAATTCATGTGGAAGCCTGCAAGATGGCTCAGTGGATAAAGCTGTTTGCTGCCAAGGCCTGAGTTTGATCCCAAGAACCCACATGGTAGAAGAAGAGCATCGACTGCCACCAGGATACTCTGACCTACACACACGAACTGTGGCATGCACATACACACACACAATCAATTAATCAAACCAGGGTTTGAGTCCCAGCACCAACACGGTAGCTGACAACTTGACAATCAAGTGTAAAAACAATTTTTAAAAATAATAACTGAATCCTTTTCTCCCTATTCTTCTCAGTGGCCTTTTCATCAAGATACCCAGGACTTTTGTGCTACTGGGCATCTCTGGATCATATGAATGATTTTGGCTCAAAGTATTTAGAATAAGGTACAATTGCAAATTAGCTCTTCCCTTGAATATGTCCTTTACAGATGATGTATCCTTGCTGAAGCAGCAAATAAGATATGATTTGCAAAACAGGAAACTGAGAGTCCTTGAAGAATAAACTACATCTTGTCTGAAGGGTTCAGGAGAAACCCCCTCTTGTCTTACACTGAAGCTGATGTTTGAATGGGAGGTGTTGGGCATAAGGCAAGGTGGACCTAGCCTAAGGCCACCTGCTAGGAGGAATAGAAGAATGGCTCCTGTGGGTGTGGCATTCTGCTCTGGCCAATTGTGAGACCAGCACCTGGAAAGAACCTGCCTACCTGGGGACAAACTTACTATTGGCTGTATTTGAGACCCCAACCCATAAGGCCATTGGCTATCCATACCTATAAGAGCTTGTGTACCTATTTAATAAACGAGTTTGCAATGTCACACACTTGGGTGGCTTCCCATCCAACTCCTGGAGTCTGTGGCTTGACTTTGGGTCTACTCACTCCCAACCCCTTGGACTGGCCCCGAGTGGTGAGACACGACAGAAATGGAAATGACTGTAGGGAGGTAAGATTTGGTGATGAAAAGAAGGGAAGAGAAACACATTCCAGGGCAGAGTAACAACAATTATAGTGACACTAATATCAGGAAAGAACTAAAGTTACCAGAGAGTGGGTACATGGTATGTTCGAGTAGCTAAAAGAAAGCCTGTAAGGTAAGATGCGAAGGGAAAAGAGGTCGGTTACCAGAGAAGCCCGTTCATGCAGGCCCCGGGTATTTGGGAAACCTTTTGGCATATAGCAACCCCAGCTACTCAGGCTGGTTCTGCACTCACTCCAATGTATTTAGGTGATTGTGCAGGTCTCTGCTTCGGATAAGACCCCATTCATTTGCCTGAATCACAATCCCCGGGCAGATAACAGGTCTCCTTTTCTCGTCTTTCATGTAACCAGTGATTCTCCAGAATGCCTGTCCCATATCTAGCTGTTCTTGTGGGTTTCTGTGCTTTTAAAATACAGAACAATCTCAAATCCAATTGCTTTTTGAAACCACTAAGGAGTCCCATTCAGAATCAGACAATGGAGAGTCAAGATGTATGACCCCTGCATCAGATTGCTCCTGCTGGATTAAATAGGAGACATCTCTGGGCTTTACCAGAATACTAACAGGCCAAAAGCCAGGTTACTTACTGCATCCTACTGCCTGAAATCTAACACAGTGCAACAAGCCCCTGCCTGTAACATTCTCCTTCGTTTCCACAAATGCTTTCCAATTGTGTGAAAGGGAATTTGTTCTCCCTGGGAGTGGTGTGCGTAAAACCCTGGGCAAGTGGTGTGCATAAAACCCTGGGCAAACTCGCTCTAGACCCCAAGAAAGATGACACTGCTACAGCCTCGCCCTGGATGACCAGGCTGGAAGCCTTTTCCACTTTCCACCTGTAACATCAGCACTTCCCTGTCATGGAGACATTGTGTCACTTTGTCAAGGTTGCAAAAGTATTCCCCAGCATTTCTAGGCAAAGAAATGATCTATGTTGTGGTTACTGCTCAAGCCAGATTGTTAATTCCTATGCCGGTTACTTAGCATGGTAGGATTATGAGCAGGGTTGTGTATTTTCCAGTGTTTCTCACCAAATAACTATTATTTTTATTAATCAAAAACCGCTCTAATTGAAAATTCTAGGCTACAGAGCTATCGCAGCTGGTAAAATGCTTACTTTGCAAGCATGAGGTCCTGAAACAAATCCTCAGAACTCACCAAGTGTGGTGGTACAAACTTGTAAACCCATGGGGAGGCAGAGACAGGCAGATCCCTGGAACTTGCTGGCCAGCAGGCCCAGCCTACTTGATGAGTTCTAAATTAGTGAGAGACATTCTCAAAAAACAAGGTGAATGACACCTAAGGAACTACACTCACAGTTGACCTGTCATCACATACACCTGTACACATCTGTACACATACATCAAAAAAGAAAGAATAAACACTGACCCTGGAAGACTTCTGCTATTTTTACATCTGGGGCTAAAGCTGATCCCACCTGATAACAATAATTAGCTTCAATAAGATTCTTTTTTTTAATCTATTATTCTTCCTTTTACAGCTGATGAAACTAAGGCTGAGGAAGGATAAATAACTTGTCCAAGGTCATATGTCAGTCACAGAGCAAGGACTCAAACCCAAACACTTCTGAGTTTGAGGTTTGTGCTTCTATTAAGCTACACTATTAGATCGAGGTTTGTGGGGATCAGAAATGAAAATCGAGTCAGCAAGGCTGAGGCCAACTGTAAATTCCGTATGTGCCCCAGAGTTCTTTCAGCTGCTAACAACCCAAATGAGAAAATAAGGAATTTCACTGACTCACCTCACCAGAAGCCCCCCAAACAGAATGGGCTTTAGGTACTACTTGGGGATCTGATTTAATTTCTACTATGTCAGCCTTCCACCCCTTGACCCAATCATTCAAGCTAGAATCAACTTTTCAGGTTACCCAAGTGTAACCAAATGAGCAGAGTGTTGGAGAAGCATCCACTGTGAACCCTAGATCACCTAATGAATGTTTGGTTAAAATTAAAAGTGATATTTTGAAGGCATATTTATATTTCTGGACTATCTAACAATTTAATGCTAATTTGTTAAAGTGGGATAAACTTTATAGTACTATGATCCTAATATTTTTGCATTTCTGTATGTGCGTGTTACATTAGTGCGCTAACAAACATGTATAGAAGCCAGGTTTGGTGTCACAGGCCTGTAATAGCAGAATTTAGGAGGTATACACAGAAGGATCAGCAATTTAAGGCCAGCCCAGGCTGCAAAGAAGTTTGAGGCCAGCTTGGGCTACATGAGATGGTCTCAAAAAAAATACACACACACACACTAATGGTCAATGTTTTAAATATCTTATTTTTTATTATTCTTATTTTATGTGGATGAGTGTACTATTTGCATGTACGTAAGTGCACCCGTATCATGCAATGCCTGCAGAGGTCAGAAGAGGGTGTTGGATCCCCTGGAACTGGAGTTACAGAAAGTTGTTAGCTATCATGTGGGTTCTGAGAACTGAATCCCAGTCTTCTCCAAGAGCAGCCAGTGCTCTTAACTGGCTCTCTCCAGCCCCCAAATGGTTAATCTTGATTGTCTACTTCGTGCAGTTTGGAATCACTTAAGAGACTGCTGGGCATGTCTATGAGAACATTTCCAGAGAGTTTAACAAAAGGATGAAGACCCACCCTCAAAGTTGGCAGCCCCTTCCAAAAGTAGTAAAGATGTAAGGAAGTCTGAGGAAAAAGCAGAGGTTCCTGCCGGCCTTCACTTCTTCTGAGTGCGTCTATCACTGCTGGGGCCGCCATGCGCCACCGACATCAGACTGGAACCTCACTGGCTTTCCAACACGGTCTCCATCATTATGACTCTCTGGGGAACTTCCAGGCCTCCAGGACTGACTGCCACTGCTGAGGCATCTAGTTTTGTGGACTGGGCAGCTACCAGGTTCTCTGTCTCTCCAAAGTGTGGACACCCATTGTCAGACCACCCAGCCCCTATCATGGAAATTAACCTCATAAATCCTTTATTAGCTGCATTCCATTAGTTTTGGTCTGCTAGAAAACTCTGCCCAGTGCCTGTATAGGAAGGAATATGTCAAGATTTTGGCAACACTTATCTTTAGAGCAAAGAACAGAGAGACTGAGAGAAAGGGCTTATTCTGTAAGTTTTCTGCAGTGAAAATTTACTCATTAATTAAATTATTACTCATTTACTTCTTCCAAGCTAAGAAGAGCCATCATATCAGAGAACCCTCTCTCAACATGAGGGCATTAACTCCCAAAAAGGGAAGAGCTGTCCATCTCAATAAAGTCTTTCTTGCAAGCTTTTTATGCCTCCCTTCTCAGGCAAAGAATCCAAGTTCTCTCTAGGACAACTCCCAAGCCCTTGCCCATAGTCTCTGTTCAAAGCCAGCAGAACTATCATTTCCTCTGCCAGTCCACACTGAAACGTGTCACCAAGCCCAGCCAAATGGCTATGAGGAGGTAGGGACAGACTCTGACATGGCACTAACTATGCTGATATGAGAAGCTGCATTCTGCAGGCCCAAAGTTTCCAAGAAACCAGACTTGTCAGTTCTGAGGTCTCTGTTTCTACAAGAACCCAGCCTTGACCCCAGATTCACCTTGCTACTTGAACCCTGATTTGAGGGTGGGTAATCTGTAAGACCAAAAAATTGTTTTCTATGGAGTCTTGACAAGTTCCTAAGTTTGTGGTCTGTGGTCTCAGCACTATGGGGCTCATCTGCAGCAGATGGGGGAAACGTTTTAAACCTGACGAGGAGGACCCTCCCTTTCATTATGAATCTTCAGTTGGGAACAACCAACCTGAGCTTGTTTTCTCTCTTTGATGCAACCAATTTCTAGAAAATCTAACAAAACAGAAACTACATAATGTACCATATGATGGAACTACATATTATTTGAAGAATTCTGGATCTATATCACTGGAACATCTGTGAAGCAATTCAGTAAGAACCTGTATTAGTTGCTTTTCTGTTGCTATGATAGGCTACCCCAATTAAAAAAAAAAAACAATTTAGAGGAGAAAGGATTTTGGTTTGTTTGGCAATGGGCAGGGAAAGGTTAGACACAGAAGCAGGTCAGCAGATCAGAAGCTGATCATGTTTCAGCTACCCAGAGAGAGAGAGAGAGAGAGAGAAAGAGAGAGAGAGAGAGAGAACAGGAAGTAGAGTCATGTTGTACAACCTCCAAGTCAGCCCCAGTGACATATTTTGTCCAGCAAGATTCTACCTCCTAAAGGTTCCATAACCTTCTCAAACAGCACCACCCACCACCCACCGAGGACCAAGCCTTCAGATACTTGAGCCTACAAAGACCATTTCTCATTCAACTCTCCATAGAGCCCTATCTCACCATCCTACCAGAGTACATTCCAGGCATGTTTCTGGTTTTGTTGTTGTTTTAACTTCAACATTAAGTAAAAAGCATACTTAAATAACTAATCTTAAGCAAAGCAAAATCTAAACTAGATGGACTGATTCCCACCTACAGATTATATACTCTGAAGGCCAAGACCAACCGGCCTAGAGTCTCATCAAAACAACAAACAGAAGAAAAGCAGTCTCAGTATTTCACAAAAGGAAAAATAAAATTTAAAATTGAAAGCTTTAATCTTAAAATATTTCAATGTGGGTTCTTCTTTTAAAATTGTTCAAAGTGCAAGTGACAATATTTGTAACATAGGCATGCAGCTACCTCTGTGTATTTATGCCTATGTAATGCCTATATTAGAGCATAAATCTTAGAAATCAGTTGGTAAAATAAACATATAAATATGGTAAATGAGAAAATGATAAGAGTTTTTTAAATGACCAAAACACAGGAGAATCCCTCCAGTTTCCCTGCTTCCAAGTCAACTAGCATGCCACCACTTGTTTATCCTATTGAAAAATGCTTTTTAATAATTATTCTCAGTATTTAGATGGAAATTCAAAACAGCCTAAATGTTTGATGGTATCAAGTTGTTTATATTCCTAAAAAATGGAATGATCTCATTTTAACTAAAACTGTTATGCTTCAAAATAACATTTATCAGCGTGGATGTGTCATCATAGTCTATTATGTGATTCAACAGGTTCCAAAAAGCACATAGACACTATTATAGATACTATTATGTCATCTTATGGAAATTACCAATTTATGTATACATAGAAGACCTAAAAAAATAGTAATGTTTTCTGATTGATAGAACAATTTCATTACATTCAAATTTTTTCCTTTCTGATTATCTGTATCAACTAAATATCCTACAATGAACAGGTTATTTGTGTGTGTGTGTGTGTGTGTTTGTGTGTGTGCAGGTACCCATATGCATGTATGAGCATATGTGCACAATCAGAGAATAACCTTGGATATCATTCCTCAGGTACATCTACCTTTCTTTTAAGACAGCATCTTTCACTGGGACCCAGGGGCTCACCAATTAGGCTAGACTGGCTGTCCAACAAATTAGGACTCCATTTGTCTCTGTCTCACTAGAACTGGGGTTACAAGTGCTCACCACCACACCTAGCTTTTTTGCGCTGGTTCTAGGAATAACTCAGATCCTCATGCTTGCAAGCTAAGCACTTTATCAACTGAACCATCTCCCTAGCCCAACACAGATTATTTTTCTAATATTTCTTTTCCCCAGATCAACACAAAGAAAAAATTAAAGTTATCATTTAACTTTTAAAGGAACAATTTTCCAAACTTCCCATAATGAAATGTTTGTAACCAATTTTCTGATGATCAAGGAAACACTGGAGATTTTGTGCCCAAACATATAGCAGATGATTTGTGAATCTGAGTGAGTTGTTCTGAAGTCCTATCACCTTATTTCTAGATTTCTCCTCCTCCTTCCTCTGAGACCTGTTTCAGTACACCACATGCCTGGCCTCACCTTGGGTTAACGGTGGTCTTTGTGCTTGCTAGAGTCAATGTGAGCCTGACCCATTCCCAATCTCTCCATCAGAACCCTAGTCCCATTACAATGACAGCAATAGCCAAGGTGGAAACTGCTTTCCTGATGATGACAGATATATTGCATTTGAAGGCACAGGTTTTATAAACTTCAATTAGGGCCAGACAGAACTCTACCAAAAAGCTTTAGGCCAGAATATGAGTCATTCAAACTCAGCACTGTGGCGGTTTCATTAGAGAGTTCTTTCTTTTCTAAATGACAAGTATAATAAAGGCCTATAAAATAAATGACAGCAATCTACAGAGCTTTCTTTCTCCTTGACTAATAGAATTGGTCAGGTTGTCCTCATGGAACTTGAGGTACGTGCCAAGCAGACTGCATCTCAAGGACAGTGATGCTTTAGGTTTACATTCACTGTCATCATGTGAGGAGAACCAGGGCATTTTCTAGCCAGCATCACCAGGGCCAGTTCAAGGAAGCCACTACCATTGGCTCAAAGCATCTCCTCCACCACAGCTTCCCTTTAGGAGGCCTTCCAGCTAGTAGATAAAAGCCTTAAAGCAGAAACTTGGTTCTAAGCCTGTGCCAGCCACTTCCTAGAGTGAAAATCTGATGATATTAGTCACAGAACCTCACCATCTCAGTCCTTGTAATGTGAAATAACATTGGCCTCATGGAGTGTTTTGAATATTCTGTCAATCCACATGTATATACTGAATATCTCCTATTATAGACCAGAACTATTCTGTACACTACAGGCAATAGACTGAGCCAAAGCTCAGCCCTGGCCTTCATCATTCTCTCAGGCTAGTGGGAGAAGCAGATATCAGATCCATGAGAGTTATTCATCCTACATTAATCCATTCAAGGAATCCCTTCCTGAACTCTCCCCCTAATTTTCCATTGGCTTTAAAGATGCTAAAAGTCTTTGTTGAAAGCAGACCATGTCCCGTTCTAAGTGATTCCACGTTGTATAAAGCTGTGCTTTGCCAGGTGTGGTGGCACATACTTTTGGGAAGTAGAGGCAGGCAGATCTGTGAGATCAAGGTTAACCTGGTCTACATAGCGAGTTCCTTATCAGCTGGCACTACAGGGAGACCATGTCTCAAAAAGATCGCCCCCCCCTCAGAAAAAAACAATGCTTCTTTAGGCTGTGCCTTAACCTTGGGAGACTGTGTTTTACAAGCAGCACTGAACCCCATCCTGAGTACAGATGCGAGAGTAGGATGAGTTTGCATTGAAAGACACATAAACAATGAACTCTGCCCAGAACCATCCAGTGTTGAGTAATTCAGGCATCAACTGATAAATAGCTTATTCCTAAAAGTAAAAAGACACCATCCTACAATTTTATCAAAGTATACTGGACCCCTATGAGTACACGAGTGCATTAAAATAGTTTCAGGAAAACTAGGCCTGAGAACTTATCAAACACACCAAACCACGGAACCAGTATAACACGCTCACTTGGACCCCATAAAAAGGACAATGAACATTGCAATGCTGACAGTTCCCACTGACCTGTCACCTCATCACCAAGTGTCAATGGGCCACCAGGCAGAATTCCCAGCTGTCTCAGTGGCTTCTGTTCAGCTCGGTCCTCGTTGCTGACAGAGCTAGACGTGCCACCAGCCATCTGGACCTGGTCCTGCCCTCTGCCTCTATGAACTTCCTGGTCCCACACTTCAACTCAACTTTGAGAATCAATTTAACTCTTGGCTCTGTAACTAAAGATTGTCCAACAACAGATTTGTGGCAGGGTTCCTCATCTAATCCCCCCACAGACGCTCTAAATCTTTTATCACCTTTCCTCCTCCACCTACAAGAAGGCCTCTTCAGAACTCCTTGAACACGGCTGTAGCCTCTGACCCTTTTGTAACTGCTCTGTAACCTACACATATAGATTGAGAGAGCCATTTACTGTGGGATGTATAATATATGATCTGAGAATTAAAGTTAGAATAAAAGAACCTGTGTTTGCCAACAGCCAGCTAGCATAGGAAATTGGGCCTACTTGACACATTTCAGCCAATGAAACTGATAAACTGTGAGTTTATCATAATTTTCGAACATTGTACAATAATGCAAATGTGACTTTGACACTGCACGTCCACGAAAGCATTTTTTTCAAGACTGTGTCTCCACTTTAACACACAGATTTATTCACCTATAGCTAGGTGAAAACTGGGTAAAGAAGTTCTAAGAAGGGTATGTTCTAGTGATGTGTGATGTTGTTGGAATAAGAAAGAATTGGGACTTTTTAAAGACTTAGAAATCTGATATTGTTAGGTAGCTAGTAAGATCTTACCAAGCTTGAAGGTCACTGAGGATGGACCTCCTCCCTCAGAATCAGCAACCTGTAAAACCAAGAACTGAAATTACAGTCAAAGACATAGGAACTGAACTGTGGTTTTGGCCCTGGTTGGAGACATGATATTCTAAACTTCCAAAAAACAAAACTACAAAATTACTATCTAGCAGGAGGCTTTATAGTAAAAAACAAGAATATACCAATGTCCTCTCCCTTAATAGTTCATCAAAATAGGTCTGTCAATAATCTGGACAGGAAAATGGTCCTCAAGAAAGCTTTCAAGTTTGGAAACAGTATGAAACCAAAAAATAAAGATTGGCACAGTGATTATTGTTAATTCCATTCTGGTTAGAGTATTTTTTCCTACAATGGTCCCTTTGACCAGTACCTACTCTCACCCTCGACAGTGCCCATTTCACCTTGTAATAAACTTCATCTGTCCTCTACACTACACTCTGTCTCTTCTGATTTCTTTGGACAACTCACAGGGACCAGAGAGCTTAACAGAGACCACAGTGAGATCTGGAGTCCAGGGGTATGGATGGAGAACGGGGGAGGGAAAAGGAGGACTCAAATATGTTCAGGAAACAGTCATTTGTCAAATCATGCAGGATCTCCTAAGCCAAGATTAAGAACGTTTTTGTTTCACATTCATTGACCCTAGGAAGCCACTGGCAGTTTTCAGCCTTCCAAAGGCTCCAATGACAATGAAGAACAATACAGTTTTCTCGTTAGTATTTATTGCTTCCCCTGAAATCAAGGTGAGAAGGGCCTATTCTGGAAGATCCATGATCTCATTAAGCATGTGACTTAAGTTAGTCAAATCAGAGTGGACTCAAGTTAGAGGGAACAAAAGTTCCCATTATTGCTGAAGGAAGCATGCAGCTCCCAAACTTGCTGGTCTTTGTTACACAAGGGAAGCCTGTGTCTGGATGAAAGCACGGGGCAGAGGAGAGGCAGAGGCAGGGACAGGGGAGCGAGGGGCGCAGAGTAAGATCTGGCCATCCTACTTTCATTGGAAACCTGCACTAAGGGCTACCCTATCTGCAGACTTGCAAGATACCCAAGACAAGAAACGCCATTTGTGATTTAAAAACACACAAATTACAGGAATGGCCAAAATAGCAACTTAATAGAGAGCTCTTTAATAAGGAACTGAGAAGCTGGCTTCTAGCCAGGTGTCTAAGATGACCAAGTAGGCCTCAGGTGGAGGTGCCATGCTGAGCCACAGGGCTTCATTAAGCCTGTCAGTACAAGACAAACAAGGACATGTTGATTCTTCCAGTCTTCATGAATCCTCACACTAGCATCCCATCCCTAGGACAATCCAACTCTTCATGAGTCTTTTCATCTACTTCCATACCTATATATTTTTTTCTACCTATTACTCTTGTTTACAATTTTGACTTAAGACGGGTCATGATCCTCGGGTAGAGAGCATCAGCTTCAGATTCCACTACTAATTCCTAATTAGCTCCATCTCCTCCACACACACTCATGTTCCAAATAATAAAAACCTAAACAGCCTATCTCTTTCCTCTTTGAACAGAGTTCACATATTGGGCTGTTTATGCTGCTGTAACAAAATGCTGTGGACTAGGGCTAAGGAGATGGCTCAGTCAATGAAGTGCTGCCCATGAAAATGAGCCTCTGAGTTCAATCCCCAGCACCCACATAGAAAGACCTCCATATAGTGGCATGGAGTTGTATTCCCAGAACTAAAGAGACAGAGAAATGAGATCCCTGGAGCTTGCTGGTCAGGCAGCCTAATCTAATTGGCCTCAAAAACCAAGGTGGACAGCTCCTGAGGAAGAGCAACAAAAGTTGACCTCTGGTCTCTCCATGAATGTGCACACGTACACACACACACACACACACACACAAATACCATAGATGGGGCATTTCATAAAGAGGACAGATTTAGATCTCAGTTCCAGAGACTGGGCAGTCTAAGCTCAAAGGCAGTAGTTTACGTGTCTGGTGAAGGGCGTACGCTTTCTGACATTCTCCCTCTGGAAGGGAAGAAAGCTGTCTTCATACCGAAGAATGACACACAGACCTGAAAGCCAAGGTTGCACAAAACCTCTTTCATAAGAACTATAATCCTCACAAGGAAGATGTCCTCAGGCTCTAAACAGAAGATTTACTTCTTTGGCCTCTCTAAAGGCTTCACTTCTTATCTCTTGGCCATTCAGTCTAAACACCTGCATTCTGGAGGGCACACCCCAAACCGCAGCAACTCAGCATGCCAGACTGCCTGACCACATGGGTTACCAGCTAGGGGAAATGTGACCAAAGAAGTAGATCTTCTGGTTGCCCCATCCATTTTCCGGAGAATGCCAGGGGCAGAGTAGAGGCATCGTTGGCCTTTCTATGCAACAGAGTGGTGGGAAAGGACAAGCAGGAAGTGCTGATTTTACTTCTCTAAGCAAAAGGTTTTCGTTTTTTAAACAATTAGAATGCTGTCGCCTCTGGTGTCCTTGAAAAGTCTTTCTGTGAACCAAGAAATAATCATTTCCTTCACTGGGAAACAAAATGAACCATGCAAATGGAAATCGTGAATTACTCATTTGTAGGCTAATTGGGGGAGAAAACAGTCTACAGCCGAGTATGCATCTGCTTATAAGCAGAGTGGCTGCAGCCAAGCCAAGTGTGGTTTCTTTCTTTTGTGTTTTGTTTTGTTGCTGCTGTTGTATTCAGACAGGTCTTCTTGCAGTCCCAGCTGGCCTGGAACTGGCTATGTAAACCAGGCTGGGCTTGATCTCACAGAGATCCGCCTGCCCCACCTCCTGAGTGCTGGAATTAAACGTGTGCACCATCATGACTAGTTTCTTGCTTTCTTTTACTCTTTTCTCTTTTGACATTCCTCCCCTGGCTTTTTAGGTGGCTGAGATACAGTTGTAAATCCAAGAGCAACCTCTTGATGGCTACTGAAATCCAATGGAACCGAAGCATCTAATCTTAAAGAAAATGTAACAGAGCCGAGTAATGGGGCCTGTTTTTAATCCCAGCACTCGGGAGGCAGAGGTAGGTGGATCTCTGTGAGACTGAGGCCAGCCATATCTACATAGTGAGTTCTAGGCCAGCTGGAGCTGCAAGGAGACCCTGGCTCAAGAAAGGACAAAACCATTGTAAGGGTTATGTGGATCGTGCCACAGCGGCTGCACATTCTGAGTCAGCATCTGTGTTGTCGCACTGTCTTGGAGTCCATGCCTTCAAAAGAAGAAGGTACTTTCACTCAACATCACAAATCATCCTGCTTCTGTCCTTCTCTAGCCTCCCCAACTGACTCATCCTCTCCTCAGCAGTCAAGCAAACCATCAGAGGAGCGCACTGTGGAGAGCCCACTGTTCTGTGCCTTGTCACCCATCACACTTCAAACAAGGAACGTGAGGAGTAGACAAGGGAAATGAGGACGGACCATTCGAGAATAAGGAAACGGCCAACACCTAGTCCCCGCTGTGAAAGAGGCCAGTGATCGTACTTGTTCTCCTAAGCCGTGAGGCCCAGCTTGGGAATGGAGCTCTGCAATGAGGGCAGATGAAATCAGACTGGAAGCAGAGCATACTGGGGAATGGTCCACTCCTGGCCACTGTGGAAGGCACAGCCCTCCCTCCTCTCCGCTCAGCTCACCCTCAGCAGTCAGATTACAGGAATTCAGCTTGTCATTAGGAGGACTGTGGTGAACAGGGAAACCTAACAGAGGAACCTGCAAGAGGTCACCAGTCTCACTCCTGCTCCACCAGCTAGTATCGTTGAACATGACCAGAAAACTCACATCCTCCAGACACTTGTCTCTGAGCCTCTGACACTGACAAATTAGCAATCACATATTCTTGCCAAACATTTGCTTTTGCAGTGTTCCTTAAAATCAAAGACGTCTGTCATTCCAACATCCCATAAAGGTAGACCTGTCACTATTTCCAAAGTGACAGGCTGTTTTTCAATTAGCTACATTCTAAATTGATGCTTTGCTTTTGGGGAGAGCACCTCCCACCCCTAGCTGGGAGCCCGGAAGCTCCCTAATCCTATCAAGAACACTCATCGAATCATTTCCACCTGAAAACATCTCCACCGATGGGCAATCGCCTTCATTTGTGATCCTTCTAGCAATTTTCATTTTAAACTTGTCATTTCCTTACTTTGTCATCAAATCGCTGGAATGGACACGTTCTGAATCTGCAGGTAAATTTAACCATTGTCAGCATCCTGTGTGTACATACTGAGCTGAACACAAAACACGGAGATTGGTTTATAAAAATAGAGGATAGTAATAAAGCTTTGCCTTAAAACTCTACTCCGTACATACAAAGCATTTCCAGAACAAGGATAGCAATGTGAATGCTATGCAGCACGTCAAAGGAAGGGTGAAGGGTTAAGTTACTCTGCAGTCAGGATGAGTCTCATGAACTTTGTACTGTTCAGCCCTAGAAGAGACTGAATGATGCTCCCACTGAAAGACATGTCTATGCCTCAGCTCCCCAAACCTATAAATTTCACCTTATTTGAGGGATGTCTTAGTTTGCTTTTTCAATTGCTGTGACTAAACATTCTGACCAATACCAGCTTGGGGAGGAAAGGGTTGATTTGGCTCACATCTCCAGGTCACAGGGAAGCCAAGGTAGGAACTCAGGGCAGGAACCTGGAGGCAGGAGCTGAAGCACAGGCTGTGGAGGAACACTTCTTACTGGCTTGACCCTTGACCTGTGCTCAGTTTTCTTTCTTACACAATATAAGACCACCTGCCCAGGGGTGGTACCACCCACAGTTCGGTAGACCGTCCCACATCACTCAACAATCAAGAAAATGCGCCACAGACATAAGCACAGGCCAATCCAATGGAGTCAATTTCCCAGTAGAGGCTCCCTCCACCCAGGTGTGTCAAGTTGACAACTAAAGCTGTCCAGCACACCGAGAGAAAACAAAATCTGTGCACATGTACTTAAGGATCTTAAAATGAGATCATCCTGGATGCCCTGAATAGCTATAATCAGTGGTAAACATTCTCTCAGAAAACAAGAAAAGGCATTGTGAAGACAGAGGCAGATGGAATCCATGTGACCAGAAGCCAAATAACCCATGACACCAGCAAAACCTGGAAAAGAAAATGGCAGATTCCTCTCTGGGGCTTTTGGAGGCAGCTCAGCTTTGCCTGCACTGTGGCTCCAGACTTTTGGCCTCTAAACCAATGAGAGTAAGTTTCTTTGGCTTTAAGCCAACAAGTTTGTGGCAGTTTGTTATAGTAACTAAAGAAATGAATGCAAGTCTAATAGCCTATAATGTTCTATATTCCCTCAAGTCCTCCAGTCTCAATTTCAAAGTCATTTTGTTGGAGAAGCATTCTCTGATGTCCTATTCACACCCAAAAGTTAAATTAAGACTCCATCTACTCTTACAGCCCGTCCCGTGAGCCTTCCTTTCTAGCACTTTGCTACAACAGCTATTTAAGACAAGGCGATTTATGAAATATTAATTTATGTGTTTCTGTCTTAAAATTTCCTCTTGTGTTCCTCTAAAAGACCCAGGTCTTCCTGATCTTTTCCCCCTTGAAGGCTGGAAGTATAGCAGACCTAGAGCAAGAGCTGAGAAGCTTCCAGAACAGGGAGAGGACCTGGCACTCATTCCCCATGCTGCCAGCACCCTGGGGGAAGGAAAAATCTCTGATGGGACACCTGGACCTCAGACACCTGGAACACATCTCCCACCCTGAACACAGAGCACCAGCCACCAGGGCCCTGGGCAGCAGTGGCTTGACCTAGATAACCAGGTGGCATTAATGCAAATGTACTTTTCTGATGTAGTTGGTGACAAAGTCTGCATTCTTTGGTGTAAGAACAGATTAACTGCTCAGATTTCATTTCTGTGTGGATCAAGACAGCAGCCCTAATTTAAATCTGAGCTGACTGTAGTTTTGAATTCTTAAATGCCCAACTCAAGAGACGGATAGCACCTGCTATGTATTTATTCCTGCGATTATGTCTGATGATGGCTGTTTTCCCGCCAGACGGTAAGCGTCTTTGCGGGCTGCTGCGGCCCCGGGGCCGGGCACATGCGCTGCTACTGTGAGGACTTTGAGTGGCGCTGCACGGCCGGTGTCACAACCATTAACTCCTCCTCCTCCCAGACTTTGCCTCTCTTTTCATCACAGAAGAACTTCCAACATGTCAACACTCCTACAAGCCAAAGCAAGAAGTAAATGTGTAATAACAGATGACAGTTCCACTGAAACACCTGTTGATAACTTCCAG
The DNA here is from genome assembly GCA_035773235.1 of Eospalax fontanierii. Taxonomy (NCBI): domain Eukaryota; kingdom Metazoa; phylum Chordata; class Mammalia; order Rodentia; family Spalacidae; genus Eospalax; species Eospalax fontanierii. Next base: position 12,281,865 of record CM069539.1, read on the forward strand.
AAAGCACATGCAATTGGCAGCTCCTCTCAGGAGTTCTAAATGCCCACAGAAACAGTAAGATACAAGTGTCAATTATCCCACAATGATAGCTGTTCTGGGAGCCGCAGAGGCCATGTGAGCTATTTTCACAGTTTGGGACACAGACATGCTCACACAATATTTCAACTGATGTATTCTATTATCATCTGATTTCAGAGTCTCAGAACCCAAAGATGCATTCCACTCAAAGAGAGGTGCAGCTCTCTTCTAGGTCCAGGGGCAGAGAGAACTGCAGAATTGGATCCGTTCACTTCAAACTCTGCCAACACATCTACGTGCAAAAGGATCTTAACATAGATATTTCCTGGTTTCTGTTGTGACTAAACACTCATGAAAATGCATTAATATTTTTCAAGGAAAAATTACAATGTTTGTTAGAATCACCCCTAAAATTCGAATCGGCTGATCTTACCTAGCCCATCACCTGAGTGGAAGACACAACTTGTCTTGAGTTCTTTTCTGTTGCTGTGATAAAACACTCTGACAAAAGTGTTCCTCTAACTGAGGAAGGGATTATTTTGACTCACAGTTCCAGAACAGTCCATCGTGGCAAAGTCATGGCAGGAGGAACTGGAGGGAGCTGGTCACATTTCATCCATCACCAGGACCGGAGAGCAATGAATGTACGCTTCTTAGTACATGGCTGCTTTCTCCATTTTATACAGCCCAGGAGCCTGCCCAGGGAATGGTCCCACCCACAATTAAGACAGGTCTTCCCACATCAGTTGAGGTAATCAAGACAATTCCCACAGGCCGACCCACAGGCCCGTGTTGCAAGTGATTCAAGGTTCTTGCAAATTGACCGTTCACGCTCACCAATGTAAGACTGCTACCAGAAGTTATAAGAATTTCTCTAGAATGGAAGTTGTCCTCCAACTGCCTACTTTAGTTCTCTTAAGTTTATCAGTTTTGAGATTGCTAAATCTTTACCATAGTGAGATAGAATGAACAGGCAGCAACTACTGCCTGGAACCCAACTTTGGCCACAGTTTTCTAATGCCTTCTCTAGAAAGCTAAAGCATCACAGCTGTGTGTGATCTCTCCTACAGGAATTGTGCAGAAACAGCAGGCGTGTGATGCTTCATTACAGCTTTCCAGGGTTCATTACATAAAAATAGCTCTAAATAAACTTACATTAGAAAAGCATTCACATCACATATCAACTGCTAATGAGCACCTTTTTAAAGCCATTCCTGAGAAGCAGAATTTGTCAGACATTAGCAATTGTTTTAAACATCAGTAAGGAAAAGACTGACTCCCACTCCCTGAGGATGAGAATGGCTCCCCCACCAGCCCCAGATGAGCTTCAGATGGTGCAAACCAGATCAAGGAAGAGTCTCAACTGTTAGGATAAAAAAGGAAACCATTTTGCCTAACAACGACCACCAAATGTGCTTGCCAACTTTCCTCTTGACAAGGTTCCATAATATCAGTCACTTCTGGTTTTCACAAATGTCTTAGAAGTTTCTAAACTCTCCAAGAATCAACCCTGCTCCTTTTTAAACTTTATTATCATATATGACACACAGTTCTTCCAAGTGCCAGCTCAGGCTCACCTTGTGGTTCTGACAGCTTGGGATGGCGATGAGGTGTGCCTGGCTCTCACACACCACCTTCCACTTCCGGTCGGATTCAGAAGAGAGAGACAACTTGCCCAGCTGAGGGAGGTCTCATTCTCGTTTCCCTCACAGTGTGTCCAAGGCATAGTCCTGTGGACAGGTATTCATTCCCACATGTCCAGCCTGCTCCTCACCTCTGCAGCTAACTGTGAGATGTGGTGACATTTGGAGACTCATGAGCCCCTGTGAGGTCCTTCCTCTCCACCCCCATGTAGAGAAGTGCTATTGGAAAGTTCGAGGAGTCTCTTCAGGATTGCCAGATGATACTGTGGAAATCAGGTTCCACTCTTGGGGTCTCGTTAATAAAAGAATTTAAGAATGGACACAAATGGAAGCTCAAAGCCAGTTTTATTATCATTTAAAAGAAAACCCCCAGGGCAGGCAAACCAATTTCAGTGGCTGCCAGGAGAGAAGAAAGCCATGCCATTTGAGTCGAGCTGCATGGAACGGAGCAGCAGGCATCCAGATGGTTAGGAGGGGGCTTTAGGGAATGAGCAAGGACGCCCAAAGCATCAGAAGAATAAGAAGAAAGTTAGCTTCCGGCCAACATCCAAAAGAAAGAGACAGAAAAAAGGAAAAGTTTTATCAGTGGACAGACCCAACATAACCTTACAGTCACCTGCAGGGACTGTGCTATTGGGTGGGAAATCCAGGACCAAAAAGACATTATCTCATGAAAGGAATAATTCTTTTTCCAATCTCCTTAACATAGTTTAAGGTGGACCCACCTTCCTGAGGGGTGGTCCCTTGGCAGAAGACTAACCTGACCAACTAGATTAACTCTTAAGGGAGGAGACAGGGACAAGTCTCAGCCTAGGGGTAGATTCCAATCTTTAATACAACAAAAGATTAGCCCCTGACTAGCGTTCTTTATATGAGATACCACTTTCTCTTTTTCCTCTGTTATAGCTAATGCATTAACAGATTAGCAGGTTAACAGGACCAGTGTTAATTCAACTGAGGGACCCTTCTTCCTTCCTTCCAGATAGTTCCTCTAAGACCAGTTCTCTTCACTGATGGAAAGACTGTACCCCATCACCTCTTTCCATAAGATTCTGAGAGCAGAAAATGTAATCTTATTACACTTCTCAAAGTCAGCCTGCCTCTCCTGGGTTTTTCTTACATTAATCATGAGGAGAAGGTAGAAAAGAGCAAAGGCATCGGAACAGAGGTTGGGGTCAATTCTAGGAATTAAGGGGTTTTTCCTCTGACTTTCAGTAAGCTATATAGACTTATGACTGCCGCCAATTTTGACAATTCTCTGGATCTAGACTATTGCTGTATGTTGGATCTTTTAGCTCTTAACTTAGGGATGTGGGGACTATCTATAACAGCCTTCAAGATAATTGTTGGATGGATCCTTTGGGAAAAGCTACATGTTCACAAACCATGCTGTCTTTGCATATGTTATATTCTCAAATTTCTTCCAACAAATCGCAATTTTCATTGTAAAAAAAAAGTTAGAAGAAATCAGAGGACAACAGAAACATTCTCCATGACATCATAGCAGAGAAGTTTCCTTGATGCACGTGGACCCATATTCATATAGAATGGTTTTCAGCAATTCCACAGGCACTATGAGTGTTGAGGGTATTAAGCTCCAGTAGCCTTCCTTTTTTTGACTGAAAAGTTTGCTAAAAGAGAAAGAAGTGGTCTGGGGGCCACAGTATGCAGGAAATGAAGTGCAACAAACATAGAAGATCCATACATGCATACATACATTCGCAAAGGTGCACTTGTGTCTGCATGTCAGATGGAAACACTGGGGAATATATCAGACCGATCTGAAAGATTCACAGTCATCTTTTCTGTCTTGCAAAATTGAAATTGGGAGAATCCCTTTGTGGTTGTCAGATGATCCTGGGGGAATCAGAGTCCCCTCTTGGGGTTCTTATTCTCATTAATTAAAGAATTTAAGATAGACTCAAACAAAAGCTTGAGAAAATTTTTATTAGAAATTAAAAGAAAAACCCCAGGGCAGGCAAACTCTAAATCCCAGCAGTTTCCCAGAGAAGGAGATTGGAGAAGAGGAAAAAAGCCACGCACTGTGAGATAAGCTGATGCGGACAGTCAGCCACTGAGGAACAAGCCGTCACATGGCAAGGAGGGGAGCTTCAGAAAAAGAGCGCGAAGCTCAGTGTTAGGGAAAGCATGCTTAGAACAGAGATAGAAAGAAGAAAATCCTATATTTTTCCGAGAGATTCAGAAGCATGAGCAGACAAATAAAGTCCAGTATCTATGGTCCTGTAAGTTACTGCACTAGGGACAGGAATTCTGGGAAGGAAAAGCACATCTCATTAAATGGATGATTATTCCATCTAAACAGAGATTCCCACAAACTCCAAACTACAAAAAAATTCTTGCTCTACAAACAAGTCCATCAGAATCCATATGCCCCATTATAAAGCAACTTCTACTATGCAAACAAGTCCTGCTTTGCAGACAAGCTCTTCTTAGACTCTTATTAGGGGACGAGGGAAGCAGACCCTAAATCCTTTATGAATGTCCCTACCCAACTCCTATGACTCTATTTACAAACACAAATGTATTTAAGTTCCTCTGCTTTTGGTTGCTGCAATAATCACTCCTTGTTAACTAATAAAGGTCAGTTTGGTTTTATTAATATTTATTATTTTTATTTGATGTGTATGAGTGCATGTCTGTTCAGCACCCATGTTGTTCAATGTCCATGGAGGTCAGAAAAGGGCATTGGATCTCCTGGAACCGCCATTATGGATGGTTGTTGGCCACCATGTGGGTGCTATGAACCAAAACCCAGGTCCTCTGCAAGAGCAGTCAGTACTTTGAACCACTGAGCCATCTCTACAGCCCCATAAAGGTCAGTTTGGACTGTTGAGGTTGGTTGCTTTTCCTTTCACCTTCAACTCCTTCAACTCCCAATCCTAATAGCAAACCCAGGAGAGAGTTCTCAGCTTAAACTCCTTAAATCCCCAACATCAGCACCCTTTTAGTACCACTTAAAACGAGCCTGCCTTCCTAGGGATAGTCCTACCTTTCTGAGGGGTGATCGCTTAGGCAAGTTATTGACCTGCCCAACTGGAGTTTTAGGTTTCTACTCAGCCCGGAGTGTTCATCCTCATGACTGGAGGGAAACAGTTTTCCCTTAACCGGCCTTTACTGTTACTGTGTCATTAACAGGGTCCCAGAGGTGTGGCGTCCATGTCCTCCACTGGGAATCTCCTTCTGTGATTTGTGTGGTCCTGTTTCCTTTGGTATTATTCTACTCTGTGCTTTATATTATTCTTTTTCTTCTCATCCATTTATCCTACATTTATAACATCTCAAGAGGTCTGTGACATTCCCCAGGCTTCTACACACACTGGCACTGAGTGATATTCAGCTATCTTTCTGTAGGCCCTGTGTAGAGACTCTAGCACCTCTTTAGAAAGCCTCCTTATCAAGGCTTTAGCTGGAAGTTGAAAGCAACAACCTATGTCCTATTTAACAACCTATTATCATATTTGAAAAAGATAATGGTTCATTGCAAGAGTACAGAATTGTTTTGTCTGATTTTCATTTGATCTTACCTACCAGGTGTCCAGAAGTCACAATTTTTCTTGAAAAATGGAAAAGAATGGTGCTGGAGATATGGCTCAGTGGTTTAGAGCACTAGCTGCTCTTGCAGAGGACCAGGGCTCAATTCCTATCACCAATATGTTGGCTAACAACTCCAGTTGTTAGGGGATCCAGTTGTTAGGCCCTCTTCTGACCACCACAGGCATTGTGCAAGATGGGTGCACTTACATACATGCAGGCAATATACTCATAAAATAAAAATAACTTTTTTTTTTAGAAATGGAGACTTGGTATTAGAGATTCCGTTCTATCTTTGTTATGTGCTGGTCACCAGCATGGAATTCTCTATAAGCTAATTATAGGAACTGAAAAAGTAAATTGCAAGAAGGGTTGGAGCAGGGAGGAAATGCAGTGAGCAAGGCAAAGTCTCCGCTGTTCAGCTGGCAAATATTTACCAAGCACCTGTTTGGTCAGGTACAATGCTATGCCTGTGCCCCATTGACCAAAGAAAGACTTGAATATTGTCTGATCCATTCATTTAAATAGCAGTATCTTTCACTTTTACAGATGATAAATTTTGGATTGTTTGATGCAGTTTTCCTACATTTCCTAACAATGAATGGTAATTAGATTCAAGACACATTGCCCAATAAGATCTGTGAATGTTTGGTCGATTAGTATTTCTAGCGTGGTGTAGGTTTTATCAGATTCTCAGCATTGCTTTAATAACAGCTGTGAAGTTAAGAACTCTGAGCTGTTTACCTCATGAGCAACCAAACCACCTCCACTATAATTTCAAATCTTGCTCTATTAGCCATTCGAATTCAAGTTCTCTTTGTTCAGCCAGAGGAGGCTGGCTGATGGCACTGTACAAAGGAATGATTTTACAAAGCTCCAACTTGGGAAAATTTATGTTCACCAAAAAAGAACTGTGGTAAGAGGGTTTGGGGGGCACGTGCCGCAAAACCTGCCGACTCAAGCTAGATCCCCAGATGCCACAATGAAAGAAAAGAACCAACTCCCACAAGTTATCCTCTGACCTCCACACGTGTGCCATGGCACACACATGTACACACACATTCAAGTTATAAATAAATAAATGTAAAAAACATGGCAACCTCTCTTGGGATCCACTTGGGTCTTTCAAATATTAGATTTACTTCCTCCTGAGACAGAGGGATGGAAGACTGGGAAGGCACCTGCTGTCCATCCAGGTAAGGACTAGGCAAGGACTGAACTTCACAAGTCAAAAAGATAGAAGAAAAACTTGCCACCAGATTTTCGTTTCATAAAGGGATTTCATAATTGAACCAAAACAACAGCTACAAAGCTCGCAGAGATCCACCTTGCTTGCACCTGTGCCTCTCCCTGTGATCAGACACAACCAGACAGTAAATCCAACCGGCGGGGCAAAAACACCAAGTGAAGATTTTGAAGGAAACGCCAGTGTTCCGCTGCACTTTTCACATTCACGTTGCTCTTCAGTCAAAGGTCCTGAAGGCGACTTTCTTAGAAATTTGTCCGTACAGCTCTTTTGATCGAGTAAGCACTAATTCAACTTTAAAATTGAGTTAATTTACTAAACAATGTGAATGGTATTAAAGTCAATCAGCAACTACTTACTAGACATGAGAATATATTAAATACATAAAAGTATTAACTCATAAATTAATTGATGGGATTATAAGCATTACATATAACTATATAACTTTTAATTGCTTTATAACAGTTTACTAACTTTAGTAATTACAAAACTATGTTACAAAATTCCTACACTTAAAAAGTTTAGCATCTGGGCTAGAGATGCCGGGAGCCATTTTGTGAACCACAGCCATTTCATATGAGAATTGCGCCCCGTAAGCCTGGCTGATATGAGCACGTGTACTTTACAGATGCAATACCATGGCATTCTTGCATCAGCTTCCTGCCGTTTCCCCACCCCTTCCTGCTGAGCCCACCGTTTCTATATATATCCCTGGTGTGCTTAATAAAGACGGGGCTTGATCAGCCATGTTGTCTTGCCCTCATTTCTCTGTGTCTCCCGTCCTCCACTCCATTGTTCCAGTCCAGGGCGGCCCACATCGATAGTGTTCCCGCAGGCCGGGGCATAGAGAGATGGTTCAACAATTAAGAGTACTGGCTGCTCTTGAAGAAGACCTAGGTTCAATTCCCAGCACCCACATGCCAGCTAGCAACCATCTGTAACTCCAGTTCCATAGGATCTGGTGCCCACTTCTAACCTCTGCAGGCATTACACAACATAGGTTTGCCTAGCTACATGCAGGAAATATACTCATACACATATAAATTTTTTAAAGTTTAGCATTCCAAAAACTATCATTTTTAACTTTTATGTGTATGTGTGCTTGCCTACATGTATGTTTATATACTATGTACATGCCTGCTGTCTTTGGAGACCAGAAGAGAGCACTGGATAACCTGGAACTGTTATGAGTTGCCATGTGGGTGCTAGGAACCAAACCCAGATCCTTTACAAGAGCAACCAGTGCTCTTAACTGCTGAGCCATCTCTCCAGCCCCAAGAAGCATCATCTTCATTAGCCACATTAGTTATGCAGCTTAAATACTTCATTGTGATATTTTCAGACTCATCTAATATGCCTTGATCACTATTGCCCCCCACAGTCATCCTCTCCCCTGGCTTTTGGTCCTCTTCCTCCTCTCTAACAGTCTCCCTTCTACTTTCATGACATTAAAAAATGAGAGAGAAAACATGTATTATTGTCTTTCTGAGTCTGGCATAAGACAATGAATCCACTTAATGCGATGCTTTCCAGTTTCATCTACTTTTCTGCAAACAGTAAGATTCTATTCTTCATGGCTAAATAACTCAAGAAAGTTTAACTAGCTACTTGTTGTAGAAGGAGGTAAATCTGCACCGAGGAATGGCTCTTTGGGTCTGGATAATCATGACAAAATGTTTACTCCCAGTCCAGGGTCATACCCAAGTGCTGATGTACTCACTCCCCTGGCTTCGTTCTTCTTAATATCTTTCCAGGTGAACTGTCTTTGAGCCTTGCAAGACACAGCAGGCATCATGATCCTATTTCTAGAGCCCAGGTCACAGTGAGGAGCACTGACAGTGCTGACTTACGTTCACAGCACTGGAATTAGGAGCAGGAACTGGTTTCCTTACCTCTGGATGTGAATTTGATCTTCTCGTGAGAACAGGGATGTTTACACGGGCCGTGTTAGCACAGATGGCTGTCCTGCGCGGCACTGCGAGAGCAGTTGCTTTAATCTCTAGAGAAAACACCAAATAAAATGCATGTCTTTACTCAAAGAAATATGGTTCTATGGATGCGCACTGTCCAAATGACAGCGTATTTCAGGCAGCTAAGTAATTAGCCTATGACAGGAATGCTAGGAATGCAATTTACTTCTTATCATCCTTGGTCTGGCCATGAATTGAAATTGCAGTGGAAGCACAAGGCATTCAAGCCCCCGGCAAAGGAGAAAAACAGGAGTTGGCTGCTGGGAATATTCACGCCCTGCCAAGAAAACAAGCCTTAAAATGAAATTTCCTTGTTCACACTTCATGGGTTCAGTCCAAGTGGGAAAACAATTCTTCCTTTTCCTAATTACCATCTCTGTCATCATACATTAGCCATCGGATGAAATACATAACGAAACATAATATCTGATTGTGACCACGTCCCCTACACTGGGTGACCAAATAAGTAAACATAGTTGTGCTCTATTAGAGAGCTACCACGAACTGCTTTCGTCATCTGTTAAATGGCCTGTCTCGTCCATTTATTGCATGATTTCAGTTAAGTCTCTTCATAGCTGAGCTTCCAGGAAGACTGAGTGGTCACCAGCTCGACTTGCTTTTCATGTCTCATTTATTCTCCAACCCAAAACTGACCCTCCAACTGAAAAACATCCTAAGATCACTGCTGTCCAGCCTAGCTGGTGCTCCTCTACACTCTCTCCTGCTCTAAATGCTGATAATGGGGCTGGAGAGATGTCTCGGTGGTTAATAGTGCTTGCTGGTGCCTGCAGAGTCCCAGTATCCGCATGGGGTAGCTACAACTGCTGGTAACTCCAGTTCAGGGCATCTGAGGTCCTCTGCTGGCCTCTGCAGGCACCAGCACTCACAAGTACACATACATACAGACACACATACACATCATTTAAAATAAGATAAAGGGACTGGAGAGACGGCTCTGGGACTCATTCATCACCTATTCTGTTTCTAAATCTTTCTCAAATAATATATTTTTGCCAACATATTGGTCCAAACCCTTTGTATATTGTAAGTAGATACACTGAAAATGGTCTAAATTAATCCATTTTCTCTTGTGTCAGCTCATTCTGAGGAAGTCTTCATGTGATTTGTGATACCAACAACAAATCTCCTATCAGCAAATCCAGCCATCTCTTGGCCCTACCTGACCTGTAGTGACTCCCACTGGTTACTAATAAGCCAAATACTTATGTACATAACAGATGTGCCTTATGTTCAGACCCCTTCCCACCTCCTGCCTGTTCTCACCAATTCTTGGATTTTCTCTATTTACACCTTGGCTGCAGCCATTTCACACACCTTGTCGCTTCCATTTACTACATGAAACTTGGTGAATCTTCACCAGCTTGTCTTTTTCTAGAATGTTCTCTCTACTGTGTCTCTAACTATTATCCTTCCTTCAAGACTGGGTTCCCGAGTCTCCTTCCCTACTAAATGGTCCCCTACGTTTCATTTGCTCCCATCTACCTCAAGTGCTTTAACTCTTTTCTGATATTCCCTGCAGACCTTTATCTAGCTATTTTTCCACATGTCGTCTTGACGGCCGAGCTTTGCTGAAAGGAGGAACATATCAGCCTGAGCGTTGTCTGACGCTATCATAGCTCACCTCCATAATTCTGGAACACGACCTCCACCATTCACTCCACACACTCTAGTACTCACCTGGTTTCCTTGTTTTCTTCTGCCAATCACTCCCTAGACCCTCCCTTTTTGCCTAGCCCTCTTGAATCAGTAATTTGATCAGATAATATGTCCAGGTTTGGTGCAGGTTCACCCAAAGCAGCAGCCTATGAACCCCTCTCTTCAAGTTCACACTCTGAGAGGGAAGGTCACCTGGTCTCTGGCTCATGAACGCCCACTTTCGGGACTAGAGATGGCTCAGTGGTTAAGAGTACTCACCGGCTGCTCCTGCAGAGGACTCAGGCTTGATTCCCAGCACCTACAGGACAGCTAACAACTGTCTGTAATTCCAGTTCCAGGGGATTTAACACCCTCTTCTGACCTCCTCAGGCACTGTTCAACATGGGTGCACTTACCTACACACAAGCAATACACTCATACACATAAAATAAAAATAATAAACTATTTTTTAAAAGACTGCCCACTTTACAGGTGTGACAAAGAAGGAAGAGAGAGGGAGAGTTTGGGAACTTGAATTCATCTTATTGACTCATTTTCTACTAGAAACATTAGAGAGAACAGCTGAAAAGGTACTCTGCTACACTGCGCTGCTAAAGGCCCAGAACATACATTAGGGCTCAGGAGCAGCACGAGGAAGACGGCCTGTGGGGCGGGAGAAAGAATTCCTCTCACTCTGCATTCCTGCCATGGCCGATGTAAGGCAACTGAAGGGTGTGGATATCTGAAGTCAGATCAAACCCTCATCTATTATTCAGCCTTGCTAGATTGGTACTGAACTGCGCGAAGACAAGTATCTAATTAAAATGCCAGACTTCTGTTGTCTATTCTTAGCTTTGAAAGACAGTGAATGCTGTTGAGTCTTTGTATAAACCTCTGTTTAATGTGAAAGTCAAAAGGCTAAAAATTTAGATAACTATCCAGAAAATGGAATGGAATAAATTATAAGAACACAGACCATGTTTCCAACTAACTCAAGATTCAGAATCTCATATCAAACAGGCTGAAGTCATATGCATAAATTTAAAGTGATGGCATTTTTGGTATGTGTCGGAAAAAAAAAATGCAGGAGCCTTACCCAGCTTGCTGCCATCTCCCCACTCTCAGGCCTGGCTCAGGCCACAACTCATAGTCCAACCCAGCCTGGTAAGGCCCGCATATCCTACCCCTATGGAGCTAATTTCACCTTAACCAAGGGCCCAGTAAGCTTCCCAGATCCTAGTCTCCTCTCTCCTTACCATCCGACACCCCCAGGCCTAGCTGGAGCCGAGCAGCCCCCCAGGAGCCTGGTGAGTCTCCCAGCTCCTAGTCTCCTCTCTCCCTCTCTATCTCTCACTCCCAGGTCTAGTTCGCGTTTCCCAGATCCTGGTATTCTTTCTGTTTCCCCATCATCCCACACTACAGGTAGGGACACCCCCTCCCTCCAGACCACCAGACCAGTCCACCCGCCATCTACATTAGCAGACACCTTAACTCTGCACTGCTCTAGGACTTCATGGAGTCCAAAACAGAACAGCAGGCTCAGAAATCACATACAACATCAACACAAAATAACTCCAAGACTAAACACCAAGCACCATACACCTGGTCAGTCCACAATCAACAAGATGGAGTAACAGAGAACAAAGATCCAAACACCCTCTCAGCAAAGATGAGACTAGAGATCCATACCAAAGAAACACCACCAACGACATAACTTCAGATGCCTAAGTCCTACTGCAAAAACACAAACAACATGAATAACTAAAACAGTATGTCCTCTCCAGAAATTAATACCTCCATTTGTAATGTTTCCTGAAGAAAACAACTTAGTGGATGCACAAGACAATGACTTCAAAAATAACAATTAGAAATCTGTTCAAGGAACTCAAAGAGGCTATGAATAAAAGACTGAATGAAGACTGTGAAAACACAAGCAGTTGAATGAAATAACTAAAACAATTTAAGACATGAAATTAGAATTCAATAAAAAGAATCTCTGAAGAAAAGCCAAAATGAAAAACTCAGGAAGTCAGACAAAAAGCTCAGAGGAAAGCCTCACTAAGTGACTGGATCAAGTAAAAGAGAGAATGTCAGATCGAGAAGACAAAGCCAAGGAAATGAATGAGTCAGTCAAAGAAAATGTTATCTAAAATAACCCAGAAACAGGACATGAAGGATCTCAGAGACATTCTAAAAAGACCTAAGAAGCATAGTTATGGAAGAAGAAAAAAAAGCCAGGTCAAAGGCACAGAAAAAATTCTTAACAAAACCATAGAAGAAAATGTCCCAAATCTAAGGAAAGAGATACTTATCAAGGTGCAAGAGCATACAGAACACCAAGTAGACAGGACCAGAAAAGAAACTCCCGTGTCATACAAAACACCAAATATACAGAACAAAGAAAAGATATTCAAAGCACAAGAGAAAAAGATTAAGTCACATACAAAGGCAAATCCATCAGAAAAAAAATGGCCGATTTTTCAATGGAGACTATGAAAGCCAGAAGAGCTTACACAACTATGGTACAAGTCATGAAAAAAACAAGTTACCAGCCCAGACTACTATATCCAGTAAAGCTATCAGCTGCAATCAAAGAAGAAAGAAAAGCTTTCCACAATAAAAACAGATTGTGGAATGTATGTCCACTAAGCTAGCTCTACAGAGGATGCTAGAAGAAATATTTCCCTCTGGAGAGAAGATTATACACACCCAAGACAAGGAATAAGTAGCTCCAAAAAAATTAACCAAAAGAAGTCTAAGAAAACAAAGACCACCACAGCAAAATAACAGGAGCTGTCAAATGTTGGTGAATAATGACTCAATATTAATGGTCTTAATTACTAATAAAAAGACACAGACTAAGACTGGATTAAAAAAATAGGATCCATCTTTTTGCTGCCTCCAAGAAATACAACTCACCATAAAATTTAGGCACTGCCTTAGGGTAAAAAGATAGAAAAATGTACTCCAAATAAATGGAACCAGGAAACAGGCAGGCATAGCTATTCTATTATCTGAACAAATAGACTTCAAACTAAAACTAATCAGAAGAAACAATGAAGTACACTCCGTGCTCATTAAAGGGAAAATCCACCAAGACGGTATTATAATTGTAAACATTTACATACCAAACACAGAGCACCCAACCTCATAAAAGAAACACTAGGAGACCTAAAACCACAGATTGATCCCAGCACGGTGGGTGACTGGATCACCCTACTCTCACCAATAGGCAGGTCACACAGACAGAGCTAAACAAAGAAGTGCTGGAATTAAATGGCATCATAAATCCAATGGATCTAACAGACATTTACAGAACAACCCCACCAAATTCAAGAATACATTTCCTCTCAACAGCCCTGGAACTCTCTAAAATTGACCACATACTAGGATATTAAGCAAGTCTAAACAAATATAGGAAAATAGAACTAACTCCTTGCATTCTATCTGAACACAAAAGAATAAAGCTGAGTATGCCAGCAACAGAAGCTACAGAAAGTACACAAACTCATGGAAACTAAACAATGTACTATAAATGAAGATCGAGTCAAGAGGAAATCAAAAAGGAGATTTAACAGTTCACAGGATTCAGGGTTGGAGGAATGGTTTGGCAGTTAAGAGCACTGGCTGCACTTCCAGAGGACCCTGGTTTGAAACACTGTACCCACCTGGCAGTTAGCAACCATCCATAACTCCAGTTCCAGGAAATCCAACACCCTCTTCTGACCTCCTCAGGAACTGCACACATATGGTGCATTTACATCCATGAAGGCAAAGCACTTATATACATCAATAAAAATAAACCAAAAATAATTTAATTACTAGAATTGAATGAAAGTGAAAACACAACATACTAAAACCTATGCAACACAATGAAGGCAGTCTTAAGAGGGAAGTTTATAGCACTAAGTACCTATATCAAAAAGCTGGAGAGACCTCATATTAATAATTAAATATGCTTGACAGCCTTAGAAAAACAAGAGCAAATAGTACTTAAAAATACTGGACAGGAAAAGATCATCAAAATCAAAGCTGGAATTAATGAAATAGAAATGAAAGAACAACACAAAGAATCAGTGAAATGAAGAAATGGTTCTTTGAAAAAATTAATTAAGATTGACAAACCATTAGCTAAATTAACCAAAAGAAAGAAAGGACCCAAATTAATAAAATCAGAAATGAAAAGGAAAACACTATAACCCATACTGAAGGGGCTGGAGAGATGGCTCCGTGGTTAAGAGTACTGGCTGTACTTGCAGGGGACCCAGGTTCAGCTCCCAGCACCTACATGACAGCTAACAACCATCTGTAACTCCAGTTCCACAGGATTCAACACCCTTTTCTGACCTCCACAGGCATTGCATGACCCTGGCGCACTTACATACATGCAGGCAATATACTTGTTCACATAAATTTTTTAAAAAACAATAATAAATAAAATATTATTGAGAAATAACACATACTGAACAAACCCAGAGATCCCTAAGGACATATTTAAAAATTTATAGTCCATAAAACTGGAAAACTAATAGAAATGAATTAATTTCTAGATATGTAGGAACCTACCAAAATTAAATCAAGATGAAATAAACAATTTAAATATTCCCATAGCAACTAATTAGACAGAAGTAGTAATTAAAACTCTCCCAATTAAAAAACCCTAAGACCAAATGGATACAGCACATAATTCTACCAGACTTTCCAAGAAGAACCAATGCCCAAACTCTCAAATTCTTTTTATGAATCAAGTATTACTCTGACAACCAAATCAGACAAAGACCCCCATCAAAAAGAAAATTATAGGCCAATCTCTCTCACAAAAAACATTCTTTCATGATAAAAGTCATGAAGAATCAAGGGATACAGGAGACACATCTCAACATAATAACAGCAATATACAACAAACTCACAGTCCATGCTCACTGGAGAAAATCTCAAAGCATCTCACTCCACTAAAATCAGGAATAAGAAAAAGATGACCACTCTCTCCATTCCTGTTCAATATAATGCTTGAAGTCTCAGCTAGAGCAATATATTCTTATTTGTAGATGATGAGATTCTATACAGAAAAGACCCTAGAGATTCCACCAGAAAACTTTTACAAGCTGATAAACACATTCAGCAAAGTATCAGGCTACAAAATTAACACACAAAACCCAGTAGCCTTCCTACATACTGACAACAAACATACTGAGAAAGACACCAGAGAAACAAGTCCATCCACGATAGCCTAAAAAAATAAAACATCTTAGAATAACCCTAACAAAAGAGTGAAAGATAAGCATAATAAAAATTTTAAGACACCGAAGAAGAAATTGAAGAAGATACCAGAAAAAGGAAATGTTGAAGGATCGGTAGGATCAACATTGTGAAAATGCCATCCTTCCAAAACCAATCTACAGATTCAGTATAATGCACACAAAATTACAACTCAATGTTTTACCGAAATTGAATCTCATATGGAAACACACACAAAACAAGATAGCCAAAACAATTCTGAACAATGCAAATTATACTACAAAGCTATAGTAATAAAAACAGCGTGGTACTGTCATAAAAATAGACACATTGGTCAACGGAATATAACTGAGGACCCAGATATACGTCCACACACCTATGGCCACCTGAGTTTTCATAAGGAAGATAAAAATATACATTGGAGAAGATCTAGCATCTTCAACGAATGGTGCTAGTCAAAATGGAGAGCCACATGGAGAACAATAAAACTATATCCATATGTCTCACCCTGCACACAACTTACCTCCAAATGGATCAAGGACCTCAGCATTAGACCTGACACCCTGAATGTGATACAGGAGAGAGCAGGGAATACACTGGAAAGTAAAAACACAGGAAAGGACTTTCTGAACAAGACCCTGATTGTGCAGGCATTAATGACTGTCAAATTGGAACATGAAACTGAAAACCGTCTTATATAGTAAAAGACACCATCATCTGAGTGAAGAGGCAGCCTACAGAATGTGCTAAAAAATGACCGGCTGTACATGTGACAGAAGGTTAAAGTCTAGAATATACGAAACACTCATAAAATTAAACATCAAGAAAACAACGAACCCATAAAAATGGGGCATGGAACCAAAGAGGTCTTAAAATAAGAAATACAAATGGCTAAGAACACTTTAAAATATTTAATCAACCAGATTAATAGAAATTAAGATATTAATCAATTTTAGCAATCAGAAAAAATTAAAACTATTTTGAGATTCCATCTTACTCAAGTCAGGTGACGAATGCCGGCGAGGGTGTAGAGAGAGGGAAACACTCTCTACGGCTAGTGCGAGTGCAAACTGATGCAATAATGATGGGAATCGGTGTGGACATTCCTCAAAATAGCTAGCAATAGATCTACCGCATGATCCAGCCACACCACTCTCGGGCATATAGCCAAAGGACATGATATCCTACTACAGAGATACTTGCTCACCCATGCTCATTGAGGCCCTTTTCACAATAGCCAAGAAATGGCAACAGCCTAAATGTCTGCAATCCCAGCAGTCTGCAGGCAGAGACTAGTGGATCTCTATGAGTTCAGGGTCAGCCTAGTCTATATAGTAAGTCCGAGGCCATCCAGGGGCTACTTAGTGAGACCCTCTCTGCACCCCTCAAAAAAAAAGAAAGGAAGGAAGGAAGAAAGAAGATGAAATTATAAAATTTGCAAGAAAATGTATGGATCTAGAAACAATCATCCTGAATAGGGTTACCGAGATCCAGAAAGATAAATGTTTCATACATGTTTCTCTCATACATGAATGTTAGTTTTGAATATTTAGATATGCCTGGATCATCTGCAATGCCCTTAGGTTTAGGAAACTAGTAAGTGGTCAAGGGAGAAGGGAGATCTCTCAAGGGAAGAAAGATGGAATACACTGACATAAAGGGGAGACAAACGGCGTGGAGGGGAGTGCGCAGAGGACGGAATGGGTGAAGGGGTAACCTTGCCGCCTTTGAGAAACGATATGGATCCCAGTGGGGGGCTGTGGGAGCATGGGGGGGAGCGTGCCACTGGGGGAGGGAGCTTGTGGGGGGGCGTGCCACTGGGGGAGGGAGCTTGTGGGGGGGCGTGCCACTGGGGGAAGGGGGATAACATGTAGGAGGTTCTGTGTGAAATATACAAAAATTCAGTAAAAAACATGGAAAAAAATCAAACACACACAAAAAGATTATGGTTAACTTGGGAAGCAGGAAGAGAGGAGGGGGGGTTTGTACCTCATACAGGGCGAGTTTGTTTGGTTTATTATTTTTATAAGTAAATATGATTTTTTTCTAATTGAAAAATAAAAGCATTCCGGAAAAATATAAACATAAGAAAGCATTTATAAAATCATGTAGATAAAAAAGAAAGAAAAACTTTATGGAAACCTGCTGTTGAAACTCTCTAAAACATATACATTTTCATATGTACGAAGAGTTTAAATAGAATCACTCCATACCAGGGAACATTTTCCCAACTAAACACTTCATATTAGCAAGTAGAAACCACCTGTACCAGGAATGGTTATCTTGGGAGTTGTTGGCCATCGGGATACCATAGAGCCCCGAACATTACAGCTTACTGCCATTGCTCTTGGTTACCCCTCCAAAAGTTAAGTCTTAAGACCCCATTGCTGAAGACAATGAAACTTGAGACATAAAACAGAGATAAAATCAAGAAGGTACTGACCTGGAAACTTCATTCCAACTGGCTACACTTCACAGTGCATGCAGGTGGTATGCACAAAACCAGAGGAGAAAAGGAATCATTAATCTTACCCAGCCGTGAACTCTACAACCTGTAACAACCCCTGGCCTGGCAAGATAGTCCCACGGGCGCAATAGCAGCATGAATGCTATGAACGTAACCAAACACTTTCTGACTGGATTTCTGGCCTGCTTCATGAGATGGACCAATATCTGGCACTGTTATCAGGGCTAAGAACCCGGGGCTAGGCAGGTCATGGGCCCTAGAGGACAACATGTTTCTAACGTTCTATTAAGTAGATGTAGCATTACAATGACTCCTAGTAGAAGGCAATAATCACAGAGAACTACAACTGGTCCTAATGCAGAGAATAAGAGGTCCTAAACTGGACATCTACATCACACACTCTCCTCACCGACAAGGCTCAGAGATACTCACAGAAGGGGAGGCAGAGAGGTTGTAAGATCCAGAGATGGAGGGCAACTTCAAGTTGCACATACACACTCACAGCAGTTGTCGCAGCACGTGCCAAACCGGCTCAAGCTCAAGCCCGTCCGACTTCCAGCATGGAGGAGGGAGGTGGGCATGCTGTCCCACCCCTACCAGGAGCCAAAGGCATCTGACAGCTGCTGGGAGAGGAAGCATCAGTTCTCTTTAAGAACAAAACCCTCAGTGGGCGGACCACGCTCCAGGACTGGTTCCACACTGAAGAGTACTTGAGCAACACTAACTGGACTCCATGAGAAGGGAAAAAAGCAAGAGTTGTCAGGTTTTGAGAAGGGATAGATCTGAGAAGGCTTCTAGGACTGGGGAATATGATTACAATTCACTGTGTGAAACTCTCAAAAGAATTTAATAAAAAATATTTTTAAATAAATAAATAAGGAGCTGGAGAGATGACTCAGTAGTTAAAAGCACTGGGTTCAGTTCCCAGCACCACATGGCAGCTAATAACCTGTCCATAACTCCAGTTCCAGGGGGTCTGACACCCTCTTCTGACCTCTGTGGGCATTGAACAACACAGGTGTAATTACATACATGCAAACAATACACTCAAACACATAAAATAATAAAAAATAAAGTATCAAAAAAAGAAAGAAATGTGGGAGCTCCTCTAAAGATTGTCCTTAATAATACAGAATTAAGCATAACTTGGTTTGTCATGGACTCAAAGGGAATTTATTAAAGGAGCTCATTACAGTAATTATATCTAGGTTACAGTCCTTCTGTTGGATTACAGCTTTGAAGGCTGCTGAAAAATAAATGCTTACCTGCAAGCTACATCAGAGGAAAAGGCTGTGATCATTCTTTCTTCCAAATGAGAAGACTCTCAAAAACTACAAGTTCTCCACAGATTGCAGGCTAAAGGCTGGTAGTATGTCTTGGGTTTCTAAACTCTGTTAGGAGTCAGCTATCCCTCTTAGCTGGGCCCATTGGATGGTTAGTGCTGTCAACACTTGAGCATTGGTACTGAGTTGCTTGAATTGCTTATCTTTTCAAAGCCTCCACTTGTAGTTCAAGGGTAGCAATGATAACAGGCGTGTACAGAATATCAATATATTAAACAGTTTCGAAAATCACATGAGATAATGTACAAAATATGCCAAGGACAGCACCAGACAGGCATGGCTTCACACACTCGTACTTCCCCCATTCCGGGGGCTGAGGCAGAGCAATCCCAAGTTTCATGACAGCCTGAGCTCCAATCAGGGTGTCCAACCTTTGGACGTTGTGACATGACATTGTCATCTACGAATGTCTTAGGCCACACTTGTAGATATCATAGGACCCACACAGCCCACAGGCCTCAGGTTGGCCATAGTTCCAGGCAAGCCTGGGCTACAGGACATGGTGCTGAGGACATGCTCAATGCAGGTGAGCAATTATGGGAGTGACTGTGCCTCTGGTTTCAGTGGGGTTAGTCTCAGACCTAGTCTTCTAAATCAAAACCCACCACCACAGCTTTTGTAGTTCTGCTATCCACTCTAGTATTTATGAGACCCAAGCACAGACATTTAAACCAGCTTTGTAGGAATCTTTTGTTATATAGTCGTTAATAAATCTCAATGATGAAGACAAGAAATGTATAGGAATCATTATTATGAGGCGGGCAAAAGCATGTGAGAAAAGAGAAGAGGAGGAATCAAAGATGTCTAGCAGGGTAAAATATGTTTCTTTCAGAAGCCTAAGACTAGGCTCATCGTAACATGCTTTCATTGGATCGCTGCTTTTGACTATTTTTTATATAATGCACATGGTTTCCTGTGCCATGTGGAGTTTGATGTGGAGCTGGTGAGGACTCACTTAAAAGTTAAAATTAAGAGACTGTTTATCTTTCTAAGGACGAATATGGGCAGAAGTGAAGACTTCACACTAGACAAATGAGTTAATGCTTCAACTGGACTTCATGGGCACTGCCCTGTTCTGCAACAAGTTCTTTTTCTCTTCTTCTGTGAGACCAGGCCCATTGCCCAAGGCTAAACAGATGGGATTAGCATACCCCGGACTTTCAGCCTCTAAATATATAAACTAAATCAGCCTCTTTCTTTATAGGTACCCAAATTCAGGTATTTTGTTACAGTAACAGAAAAAGGACTAATACACCAGACGCGGGAAAGTCAGATGCAGAGACAGTGGGAGCTGGAAGACAGACTGCCAAGAACACAACCAGGGAGATGAGCAGAATCCTACAGTGTGGGTTTCAGTCTGCTACTTAATCTTCTCTGTAGTGTGAAGATGATCCTCCCCCGGCTCTCTGGCTTCTAGACATATCACCCCTCTACACCAGAAAATATCCGTTTTCTTAACACAGCTTAAAGTTTACACTTCCACGTCTTTAAGTGGTCAAAACCATTCCTGACTTACATCTGTACTATTCACCTACTTTCTCAATTTCCTCAAAAACTATTACCATCCATCAATATTCCTACATAAGGAAAATAAAGTAATTATTAGTCTATAAACTCTCCCTTATAGTATTCAGTGTCAGAAAATACAATATTTCTGAAAACATGAAATACAGCAATAACACCATTGAATTGTCTCTCACTAAACACTTTATTTCTGATGTACATTATACATAATGACATATGTCCACATCTTTGTTGATCACCTGTAAGATGGGCATTATACCCACTTCACAGAAGAGGAAAACAAAGCTCAGAGAGATCTTCCCACACCTCACGGCCAATCAACATTTAAGTACTAC
This sequence comes from Eospalax fontanierii, assembly GCA_035773235.1. NCBI lineage: Eukaryota > Metazoa > Chordata > Mammalia > Rodentia > Spalacidae > Eospalax > Eospalax fontanierii. The sequence goes on from CM069539.1 coordinate 12,302,857, forward strand.
ACAAAATGGGTGGTTACATCTTCAGAGCCATTTCTGTTAGAACTGCTTAGAATGCTTAGAACAACTGTAATCTAGATGTAATTACTGCAGTTAGTTCCTTTCATAAATTCCCTTTGAGTCCATGACAAACCCAAGCTATGCTTAATTCTACATTATTGTTAAGGAAAAACTTTAGAAGATCTCCCATTTTCTTTAAATTTCATACAATGTATTTTGATCATATTCCTTACTTCCTGAAATCTTACAATTTAATATTGCCATTTCTGTCAACATATATTAAATAGGAACATGGATGGAGGAAACTGCACAAAGTCCCACCCTAGATAAAGAGCATGCCCATAACCCCAGCATCCAGAAGGCCAGAGTAGGAGGACCATGAGTTTGAGGCAAGCCCAGGTACACAGACAGACACTACGTCAAAAACAAACAAGCCTTGGGAGTAGGAGACAGACCCCTACAGCCCCATTCACACACTGTGCTCCTGTGCCTGCTGGCACTTCTCAGTAATTTGGGAGCTTGCTGACTCTGACACTTTATCCCTAAACCCTTCAGAGTATATCCACCAAAAAAGACTTTTCTATGCAACCACAAAACAACAACGTCATTCGGGAAATTTAGTATTGATTAAGAAAAAAAATCCTGGTATTTAATGGAATCTATGTTCAAGTTTTTCCAGTCATTTTAGTCTCGATAATCTAATCAATGCACTAGCCCCTTGGTCTTTAATGTCACTGTCATTTTTCAAGGGAGCGGGTGTTGTGGAAACTCTTTCCCTGGGAAGACACAAACAAAAATCTGGCCCCTCATTAATGGGCACCAACGACAAAGTACAAATCCAACAATGCGCAACTTGGGGGAACCAATGAGTTTATTTTGCTTACTCACAGAGTATGGTGAAAGGTTACTTACAAGAGTGTGGGCACCCCAAAGCAGCTATATCACCTCCACATGGATGACAACTTCCCCGTAATTGCACAGAGTACCCCTTCTGTTAACCTTGAGTCTAGATATCTTAGCACCCCCCAAGACCACAAAACCATATGCAATTAGAGCAGAATTTCAGAGCTACTGGGAGACAGCAGGGAGCAGCTGGAATACCAAGTAAAGGTCCAATGACAGGCTCCACATCCTCCTCCAAAGAGCAAATGTCAATAGTCAACAAGCCCATTTTTTAGTGTCCCTGGCAAAGAATCACAGCTGCCCTGATGAAAACAATGGCTGCTATGTTCAAATGCAGTGTTCCATATCAGCTGGATACTTTTAAAATAATACTTACTACAATTGTTTTCTGATAAGTAAATTGAGGTCAAAATGATTTGGAGCAGAATACTGTAAAGATGGTTCCAAAATTCTCAGTAGATCAGATGAAGATGTACAGAAAGACATTTCCCCCCCTGCTGTTTGCTCGTTTGGTTATGAAAATACGTATCAGATATTGTCCCTTGAAAAGCTACTTGCTTGTGTCAAAACAGTTATGTTTTTTAACTGAGTAGCTGTAGGTGTAGCTCAGTGATAGAGTACACACATGCTTAGGATGAATAAGACCTGAGTTGAGTTCAACCCCCAGCAACACACACACACACACACACACACACACACACACACACAATTTTGAATCCTAGTGATACAGTTTTAAAGAGGAAAAACAAATGTTAGCACAAAAGCGCAGGCAATCTTGTTCTTACCTAATTTGTAGTTGTTCTTACAAATTCCAGGGATCAACCCTTACATATGGCTAGTAAGTTACCTTAACAATACCCCACAATTATCATGCTTTAAAAGGCAGAAGACTGGTTCCAAAAGGGTAACAAATAAGCATGAATGTGTACTTTTATAAGTCTTCTAATATGTTGATAAAAATGAACTCCATTGTCTTTCACAAACTGTATTTTTACTGTTCATTTATATAGGTATGGCTATATTTGTATTTAATGAATGTCTAGCTCCTTCTGAGATCAGGCACACCCTAAATCTAAAATAAGTGACTATGTGGACTATTCAAAGATTATGTCATATTCAGAGTAGTCTTTGAATTTTAGAGATATTAAGCACCTCAAAAGAAAGTGTTTGTCTTTTAATAGCACATTATGGGCTGCCACGAGCATTCCTATTCCTTGATTACTGATGTGCAGATGGCCATCTTGATTCTCACTTAGATGAAAATTAACAGACCATAATGGTTTGAAATATTTAAGTAAAATCTTAGAAATGAGCAGTTTATTTCCTACTTACTAGAAAATTAATATCCTTTGAGTGTTGTGAACACCATGTATAGTTGTACATTCTCAACAATTATGCCAACTAATAATTTAACACACCTCAGTAATGCCTTGGTCCTCATTCCCTTGAGTTATATACAAAAGAAAAGTGGTGATAAATTTGGTAAATTCTATTAAGCAGGAAATTCTGTAAGGTATTTTCAAACCTCAAGTAGGGGATGTGCACAAAGTGCTTGCCTCACAGGCATGAAGCCCAGAGTTTGATCCCAGCTCCACATAGAATGGGGCTTGCTGGCACATACCTATAATCCCAGTACTCAGGAGATAGAAGCAAGAGAGTCAGAAGTTCAAGGTCATCCTTGGCTACAGACTTTAAGGCTAGCTTGGGCTACATGAGACTCCCCTCTCCCCCCGAAAAAAAAGTATTTAAAAAGTTGCTGCTCTATGGTAAAACCCAGGATACATAGTAAAGAAAATGCTTAGGCAGAACAATTCAGCCTCAAATTTTTGATCCAAATCAAGGTTCATGCTCAGAAGAGTCCGCTCCCACAACAAATTATAATTATGTCAAATTATCACTGTATGGCTACAGGTCTTCCTGAACAAAAACCAAATAGGGAACATTTGAAAGGGAGAACATACATCACTTGTTTTGTGAATGTGTAATCTCCATACATGTAACTAAGTTGTTTCCAGTAATTCTCTGAGATGCTATTCACCATGTCTCCATTGTCTCTGGATTCTAAATACCTTCAATCCAGATTCTTTCCTCTTTTGTTTTGGGTTTCTAAAGCCTCATACTCCACCAGGGAAGTACTCCAGGACACATGAAAAGTGTGTACACAGCCATCTGACTATTACCATATAACCGCCACTCCAAAGTCAATGCTTTTCACAGCATACCATGATGCTTCCAAATGGAGCTCCACAGATTTCGTGGAAATTTCTAAGCAACTTAAGCGGATTGCATTCATCCAGCTACTTCTATTCAAAAGCCTAAAATACACAGAACTATAGTCATTTGTCAATTTGTATATGACATATAATGTATAATCTGGAATCAAACTGCAGTAAATAATAGTAATTATAATAAAGTATAATCATCCTGTAAATGATGATCAACTTAATAGTCAACATAGTTAAGACAGTAACAGAAGACTGGCACATCTTACTGTATTTCATAAATCATGTCTTACTGGAAACTACCTATTTGAAAGTTAAGTGATTGAAAGCATTCACTACATAAAACAAACTTCTGTTACTGCATGTTTCATACCAATAAATCTTGATAAAGATTCTATATCTAAGAAATCCAATAAATCATGAAGAAAAATAGTTCAGTTTAGTAGTACAGATTATGGTATGTGGAAATTACTGCTGAAAGATTCTGAAGTTTTCAAATTTTTATCAAGATGTTTAAAAAGGGCTAGAGATATGGCTCTGTGTGTAAGAGTGCTTGCTTTGCAAGCTCGCGGACTTCAGTTTGAGTTTCCACTACCCATGCCTATAACTGAGGTGTTACCATGCCAACATTATAGTTATGTCTGAATAAAACAGTCTGTCTCTTAACTTTGGTTTTTAAGACTGGGCCTGAACCTGGGCCACCGGTTCTCCCAGAAGTTTCTTGGAACTGTGCCATGAAGTCAAGCCTCACCCATATTTTTATCCAAAAATCATTTCTCCAGCATCAGTTTGAGGGAATTACAAACTTAGATCCAGACAATCTTGCCCTTTTTATCCCTAGGCCTAGAACATCTCATACCACAGTATCAAGCAGTTCCTCTCAATCTTCATTGTTTACAATGGAGATATGTGCTGCCTTTCAGTGCTTTGATATGTTAATTCTCAAACATACCCACATCAGTCATTATCTTTGGGTGGAACAGCAAATGGAAATTCCAGGGAATCAAGGTTGGGTGTCCAGGCCACAAGAGCTCATGGTTCAATGACTTCGTAGGTTTTTGGTAACAAGGTTAGAAGTCATTAGTCCAGATTCTGTCCATTCTATAAGTCATTCCTACATACAACCCCAGTGCTGGGCAGGGGAGAAGGTTGATCCCAAGAGCTCACTGGCCTGTCAGGCTTGCTGAAATGGTGAGCTTGCGGTTCAGTGAGACACTGTCTCAAGGCAATAAGGTAGAAAAGCACAGAGGAAGACATATGACTTTCTGATCTGTCCTCCACACACGTGCCCTGACCTACACCCCCATGCGCATATTTATGCATCATACACCTCTCTCTTTCTCTGTCTCTCTGTATGTGTCTCTGTGTCTATCTGCCCTCCACCCCTCCCTACCCCTAACCGCCCCCCCACACACACAATGTTTAAGAGGCCAAGAGCTTCTGGGACTATTTAAGTCAGACAGGAAAACAACCTTCCCTACCCAAAAGCTGACTCTACGGTTACATTGTGGTCAGTGCTTTATGGACTCTACATCTAGTGTTATAAGCTAATGCATTCTGTAGAAATAACAGTGAGTTGTTCTTGTACCAAGCATGGAGGTGCCAACCTGTAGTCACAACACTTAGGAGATGGAGACAAAGGGAAAGTGAATTCGAGGGCAACCTGAATTACACAGCAACACCCTGTCTCAAAAATAAAAAATAGTCGGGCATGGTGGAACACGACTTTAGTCCCAGTACTTGGCAGGCAGAGGCAGGCGAATCTCTATGGGATGGAGGCTAGCCTGGTCTACATAGTGAGTTCTAGGCCAGCTGAGGCTACAGGGAGACCCTGTCTCAAAAAGACCAAAAATAAATAAGAATAAAAGTAAAAACCATGAGACAATCCTGTTCCAATCCCACCTTACCTAAGAAGAGAAGATACTGCCTGTATCAGATGTGTACGTACCTCTGAAAGAGTCCCAAAAGTATCTGCCTGTTTGGGAGTTTCATAGCATTGCCTCTTCATTTGGAATGCTTGATCAAAGCAACATAAACGCCACCCCCTGCTTAATTATAACAGGGACTTGCAAAACCCTTCAATGACCAGTCTTCGTCTCTCTTCCTATTGCTGTGATAAAAGACGCTGAAAAATAAGATAAAAATGTGACAGCTCACAGTTTGAGGATGCAATCCATCACAGGAGCTTGAGGCCGCTGCTTACACTGCATCCAGTCAAGAAGCAGAGCAGGGAAGCTGGCACTCAGCTAGCTTTCTCCTTCTCACACAGACCAGGCTCTAAGCCCAGCGGACCGGGCCACTCCCTTTCAGTGCGGGGCTCCCTTCCCGGTCCTGTAATTAGCATCACTCCTCAGAGATCTGCCTCGAAGTTTGTAGTTTGTCTCCTAGGTGATTCCAGATCTTCTCAAACTGACAGTTAACCCTAACCACCACAACCACCCTGAAATTTTCATCTACCCTTTTAGGTTAATCTCCTTAAACATACACTGAACAGGATTATTAGCCAGAGTTTTATTTTGTTGGCAAAAAGACATCAAATTTCTCATGCTGAATCTGTGATGGACTCTCCTTATTTGGCACTGGCAACAACCCAAAACCCTCCAAATGATATTGTGGAAATCACAAGATTGAAATCCACATTATACATGCTTCCTGTATGTGATAATGGTAAAAAAAAAAAAATCAAGGAATAACCAGATGCCAATGTGAATATAACACAGAGTGAGAAAACAAATGGAAAGACACAGAGTCTGTGAATAATTTTTTTTTCACAAATGAAGCTCATGGCAGGAGGTCAGAGCAGACACGGAAGCATATGCATGATTATTATCGGCAAAACTGAGATCCAAACTTCAATCATGGTTCTGCAGAATGAGAATATTTATACCAATTGTGTCAGCATAAGGAAGTTGGAAAAGAAGATTTTTGCTACTTTTCTCAAGCTATAGAACAAAGATGTCTTCATCTTTCAGAGTACCCTGTCAAACACATAAAAATTTACTATGCCTAAAGTACATACTGCGCTGAAATGTACTTGTTATTTTTAATGAGTAAGATAAAAATGACACCTATAATTTTTATTGTCTGTATGGGTGGAAAGTAAAGCACCATTTTCTTATCCATTTACAGAGAGCTGAGAAGCAACAGAAAGAAAATGCTCAGATCACAAGCAATCGTTCAGGAACTGCCTTGCTGGGCCAATCCAATGACGTGCTTTATCTAAAAACATACTTTTCTTCTCAGCAAAGGCTGATGGAACTGCAAAGTATACCCTGAAAAAGCAGATACACGATACTGACTGTAGTCCCCCTCACCAACCGAAACTCGCCAGCTCTTTTGACCAACTTGGGTAGATGTCTCTCCCTAATAAAGCCCCCAGGCCTATTCCTGGGCTCTCTAGACAATCGGAAACCCTCACAGGACTACACATGTGTATGCAATTCTTTTTTCCCAAATAAAAGTTCCTTTACTGGAGATTCTATTTTATGTGTGACCTATGTGTACATAGTTGTGGATATACATACACATGTGCCTCTGTGTGTATGTATGTATTATGTATGTATATATGTGTACATGTATATGTGTGCGTGTGTATGTGTGTATGTGTAGGCCAGAGGTTAATGTCAAAGTCTTCCTCAATTGATCTCCACATCACCTTTTGAGACAGGACTTCACACTGAACTGATTTAGCTAGAGTAGTCAACCAGAAAGCAGTAGGGACCCTCTTGTCACAACCTCTCTAGCACTAGGATTAAAAGTGCACTAGGATGAAAACCTACTTTTATCAAGTTCCAACTTCTTTAATGACCTCTTTTCTGGTTTTCCAGATCTAAGCAGCTTGTGTTTGTGGGGGAATGTCTACATCTGAATGTTCCATGTATACTCAGCTCATTTGTTTCATTTAATTTTCATTATAATTGCATATTACAGTTACTATGGTTGTTTTCTAGATGATAAAAACACACAGAAAAGAAGTTTCTGGATGACTGAGTTTATGTCGAGTATGTTAACTCCTCAGATATACACTTTGCTGTATTATAGATGTTTTTTAATTTGCTTGTGAAATATGTACAGTCCTTTCTATATGTTTACACAATAGAATCTAATAACTAATGAATAATTTAAAATATAAAGAAAGCTATGACTTAACTAAAATGTACTTTAAGAAAATTTAAAATCTGTAAATAGATTTATAGATTAAAATAAAAAGCTATAGCCTATAATTCTCCATATAGAGGGAAAGTGTTAAAAATTGATTTTCTTTCTTTCTTTTCTTTCTCACTGTGTAATCCAGGTTGGTTGCAAACTCACAACCCTGTTTCAGTCTTCTACATGCTAGGATTGCAGGCAGGCAGCACCAGACCTTGGTCTCAAGATTAGTTTTTAATGGCTGCATGTTTGAAATTATGAGAGTACTGAGTTAACCTCATCAATTTCTTATTGTTACACAATTTTTTCACAGTGTATTTAATAGTGAACATTAAAGATTTTGAATACCAAATTTTACTATATATCTGTTTAAGACTTAGAATAAGTTTTTATACCTGGACCAGCTTGGTCCACATAGCAAGTTCCAGGCCAGCTGGTACCACAGGGAGACCATGTCCAAAAAGTACCAAAAAACAAAACAAAAAAACAACTTTTTAAAATTCAATGGCAATTCACTGGAGCACTTAGGCAATCAACAATGCCTAATAAGAATTTTTTTTTAAGAGTTTCTTTGTACAGACAGCAACATTAATAGAATCTGGAGATTTAGACTGTTTCTCCAAAGAAAATATTCCGAAAATGAGAAAATTAAAGTTAAGTACATATTTAAAAATCGAATTATGAAGACTAACACTGTGCCTCATCTACCGGCCAGCCATCTTTGATAACGAGTGAGGCGGGGTGTGCTTCCTGCAGGCAGAACAGGAAAGGGCCACGCGGCAAGCTGCAAGCTGCTCACAGGTGGCAGGGAAGATAGACACTGGCGTTTAAAAGGTGCCATTAGGAGAGCCAATCAGAAACATGAGCGATTGAGAAACATGATTCCATTGAGATGGAAGTAACTTGTGGTTGGGTATGAGAAAGACAGGCGAACCTGACAAGAGATGGAGAGACAGGCTCTGAGAAACACCATCTGCTAGCTTCCAGGAGACACCCCCACCCACCAAATATATGCTAGGCACTATTGCTCCTTTCCACAGCTAATAGTAACAGACTAAGTAAGGATAGCTTCTAAGTCACCACTTATTTCAGGAAAGAGACTCCATAGACAAAGAGTTCATTAGGATTAACTAACAACTACAGCTACTTTTCAATAGCTATTAGAACAAAGAAAGCTTAGTATAATTAAAAGCACTTGAGACACCCATCAAGTCATAGGACAACAATGCTGGCCAAGTGACTAACAGTTAACGTCTGTCACGGTCAATAACTAATAAATTAAAAGGCAGAGTTGGACAGAGGAGGGCTTCAAACACCCTTACCTGGGTGGACAGTTCATTAACATCACATGATCACCTTCCTGGTTGGGTCAGGGGGCCATGCATAGCGTGTGTGGGCCTTCTACTGGCTCAGCCCATGACAACCCAGAGAGAGCTAACCAGCCTCCCAGAGGTGACATCAGCCTTGTCTGGGTCCTGTCATAGCCCTACAAATAGTCCAATTAAGGAAGTGTGATGGGAGCTTCTCTCCATTGTCCTTAATTTCTGACTTCTGAGATTCTGCCTTCACTCTGCATGCTCCCATCAGAGTCCTTGTCTCTGCTCTTCACTGATCTGGGGACAAAGAACTCAGGAGCTACTGCCCCAGGTCAATCTTTGGAGATCATGAATGTCCAACACACTAGGCCCTTGAGTCAAGCACAACTAAGCAGAGTAAGGCCCCGTTACCCCAAGCACACCGCGCATCGGGACCGATGTGCGGCAAATCTTGTTTCATATAACCCCGCCTACTTCTCCGCCGTCAGCTCAAATTCTAGTCAAGATGATTTCATTTGTCAAACAGCAGTATATCATTCTACAGGGAAGAACTGATTTTAGGCATAGCCATACTACTTTTCAAATAATACCCATAATTCAAAACTTCATAGTGTCAGTTCTCATTTCTCTGTCATCAACTTTGCAGTAGTTGTGAATCAGGATCCAGATAGTGTCCACACACTGTGCTAGTGGACACGTGACACTGTGCTAGTGGATACGTGACACTGTGCTAGTGGACACGTGACACTGTGCTAGTGGACACGTGACACTGTGCTAGTGGACACGTGACACTGTGCTAGTGGACACGTGACTTTCTTCTATACACCGCCTGTACCTTTTACTGACTTCATTTGTTCTGTGAAATCTACTCAGATTTACTTTATGGCATCTCCTTGGTGTGAGCTCAATGTTCCTCTAGCCCTTGTAGTTCGTTTTAAATTTTTCATCATTGTGTTTGTGTGCACATGTACGATGTGTGCGAGTCAGTTCTGTCCTTCAACCTTTACTCAGGTCATCAGGCATCTTTAACCACTGAGCCATCTTGCCAGCCCCTATCTCTTGTATTTCTTACGATTTGATAGAATCCACTTGATCAGACTCAGGGCTTTCTTTTGTTTTCGCAGGACTACCTCATAAGGTCATTTTCACTATTCTCTCACTTATTCCAGTTTTCCTGCCTTTAATCACTGATCTTTGTTGAAACCCATGAATTCATGAGGGGATGGAAAAGGATATCATTCTATTATGGCTCCATTCGGTCTCATTTTATTAGCTACCTGTTTCTGTAAATAAGAGCTTCTTCAATTATCTGACCAGTGTGAAACACAATTCATAGATAAAATACCTGTTGCATTTATTTACCAGCTTTCTAAAGATTCCATAGTAGCATTCTCCAGAGACGGCCAACGGCATTCTCACGTTTTACAATCTTTATGGATTGTGGACTTGAACCCATTCGAGGTACTTAGCCCCATAGCAGTTAGAATTACTGAGCTCGGGTTTTCCAGTGTTTCAAGGCATGTTAGGTCAGAGTCTGAGCTCTTCTGATCCAACTCTGAGGGCTGCTGGTAGCTCTCTGCTTCTCACTGCTCCTATGTAGCCACAGTTATCTCTAGGCTTTTTCAGGGAACAAACCAGAAAGCATTGCTGTGCCGGTCATTGCTGTAGTTAGAGGCCTTGAAGCTGGGGTTGGACCACAGATTAATGTTCTCCCTTGCAGCTTGCATAGTGTTCTCCAAATCCATGAGAGCGATCCTTCAGGGAGGTGGCTTCCAGGTCAGGTCCAGTTCCGTTGCTCCAAATCCTCTGTCTCAAGTATATCCTGTCTTCAGCAATAGGGTCTTACCTTCAAGTTCTCAGAGGGAATCAGGGCTGTGGTGATAGCCTGTCATTTTGGAGTCTCTTGGTCTACTCTGGCCAAAAACTCAAAGGGAGCTTTCTCCTATCTGGCATGCTTCTTGTTACATAGCCTTTGGCTATACGTATGGACCCATAAAAAGAGACATTGTATGTGTAATTTTTCAGTAGGGGTTTGAACTACTGAATACAATTCTTTGTGTTTTTTTACACCAGCCAGGCATTATCTCTCCTCTCTCCTACCTCCCCAGTAAAAGTACCTCCGTTTTCTCAATTTCACCCTTGACAGCAATGTGACAATATGCACAAGACCCATGCAAACTCAAGCAGACAAAAACCCAGCACAAAACTGTGGAAATGGGCAGCAGGCCCCGATCTTAGCAGAAGAATTATTGGGCTGGGTGAGGAAAAGCTCTTTTTCTTTCAGGGAATTACTCTGGATAGGCTGGCTAGACCCTAATGGATGAATTTGCACTCAGAGACATCTGATGAGAGAAACTTGACTCAAAAGGGCTTAACATAGACGACAGAATGTATGAAATCCTGTGGGGTGGGGGCTATGGGAGGATGGATATGGACGGGGTATAAAGATGACTAAGGTGCTGTGTATGAAATACACAGAAATTCAATAAAATAGACGCAAATAAATTTCAAAAAATTTAAAACAGAGTATTGTACTCATGTATGTTCATAGACATGTATGTCTATGTGTATACAGTTGGTGCTCATTATGTGCAGTAGTGACATTCTATAGTTACCCAGAACACTAAATTGAGGAACTCCAAACTATTTCTCAGAGGGGAAATTCAGAGTTAGGGTCTTTGGAACCACCGGTCACAGTACTTTTTGTTAAGCCATTGAAACATAACCAGTTGCATGGGTATTTCTGTTGAAAGACTTTACTCAATATATGTTTATTCATTAATATTGAATTTACTATGGACCCATAATTCATGCCTGAACCAATCACAGACTATTGTGTACAAAGGATGCTTGTTTACGGTATAAGAATTCAGACAAAAGGGAAAGCACTACCTAGAGTTTGACTTTGGCCTGCCTCACATGTCTGGAATATTTTGTTATTCTGAATATGTCCAGAAATGGTCACAAAAGCATCACAAATTTTAATTGTGGAGTTACAAATAAATATTAGCAAGTATGAGAATTGGTAGATTTCATAAATTTGGGGGACCAACTGTATATATAGATATAAATATATACATATATAGTACTTATAATTACACAGCTTTAGTTAGAGTAGCTGTGTTTTGTTGAACCAGAATCTGTGTAGCCCTGGCTGGCCTCAAACTCACTACATAGATCAGGCTTGCCTGAAACTCAAGAGATTCCTCTGCCTCTGCCTTCCAAGTGCTGGGAATAAAGGTATGTTCAAGTTTTAAGTTAACATATATCTACGCTGTATTTAAATTAAGGACTATAGGGCTTTAACTAAATATTATGAATCACCTGTCCCGATCTTTCTTGATATACTGACACAATTCCAAGGCCAGGATCCAGGACGTACAAATCTGAAACTACAGTAGAGTCTGAATTGTCCCCTTTGCCTCAACTCCACAAGGACTCTGCAGGCCACTGGCATTGTTTACACCTTCATCTAAAAATTGGGGAGGAGTTAGTATCAATATTTTTTAAATATTGCATTAAAATATTCTTTATCTACCAGGGCTGGAGAGATGGTTCACCCGTTAAGAGCACTGACCACTGCTCCAAAGGACTGGGGTTCAGTTCCAGCACCCACATAGTGGCTAAAAATCATTCATAACTCCAGTACCAGGGAATCCAACGCCCTCTTCTGACCTCTGCAGGCAGTGCACAACACGGTGCACTTATGCACATGCAGACAATACATTCATACACATAAAATAAAAATAATAAATATTTTAAAATATTTTTATCTTGATTACTGGTTTTATAAGTCTGCTTACATTTGGTACTTGGGGAAAATGCCTTCCTAAGGCTTCTATCATGTCCTGGTACTGCATAATTTCTCATATATTCCACAAAAACACTCACTGATGTAAGAAAACAAATACAAGAAACTCTAAACTACTGATAATTACAGGAAATGATTTAAGGTCTTCTTGTGGTTACCTCATTCCTTAGGATAGAACCTAGTGGTATATATAAATTACTAGGTTTAAAAATATCTTAAGATAGACTGCTTAGCTTACAGAGGATGCAGGCAGAGGAACTAGGGGGTCATAGAGTCACTTACCTCAGAACCTAAAGTTCAAGAAAAGAGGAAGTAAAACAAAGAAATGTAGGGGCTGAAGAGAGGGTTCAGCATTTAAGAGTACTGGCTGCTCTTGCAGAGGACTGGGGTACGATTCGATTCCCAGTACCCACATGACGGCTAACAACTGTCTGCAACTCCAGTTCCAGGGGATCTGACGCCCTTTCCTGACCTCTGTGGGCATTGCACAACACAAGTGAACTTACATACATGCAGGCAATATACTCACACATAAAGATCATAGATAAAATACTTTTTAAAAAGAAAGGTAATAAGTAGATAAATTAGTTCTATAATAAATGCCATGTGATGAAAAAGTTAATTTGCTTTTCATTTAACTTTTGATTTCCAGAAGAAAAATTAAACTTAAAAGAACAGATATTATGTGAAGCTGCTAGGATTCTTGCTGGAGGTGGGGTGTACAATGTTCTAGCTCTAGTGTGGATACAGCAGCATAATCTCTAAATCTATCTGTTATTGGTGCTGATGAAGATTACTGGGTTCATCAATGGTCAGTGCAGCATCAGATGTCCACAGCAGGTGCAAGATCTACTGAAGACTCAGTTGTATATTAGGATCCTCCTCTTTTTCTCCCATTTAAAGAACTTATGGCTAAGGGACCTGGAGAGATGGCTCAGTGGTTAAGAGCACCAGAGGTTCTTGCAAAAGACCCGGGTTCAAATCGTAGCACCCACATGGAGGCTAACAACCATCTGTAACTCCAGTTCCAGGGAATCCAACACCCTCTTCTGTCCTCCATGGGCACTGCATGACACAGGTGCATTTACACATAGGCAGGCATTACACTCATATACATAAAAGAAAAGTAAGTATTTTTTTTAAAAAAGAGAGAAATTGTGGCTAAGGGAATTCTTAGAACTGGGCTTGGCCTGGGTTTGCTCTTGGGAGCAGGAACACAGATGGGGGACTACATCTGGGTGCAGGTCCCCTCACATTGTGTTGGGAACAGTCCACACAGTGTGGATGCCTGTGCAAAGTCAGGGAGCTAGGGAGCATGGGACGGTCAGAGGCATGCAGAGGCTTGGTGACTCCTGGGTTAGAGCACAAGCTCCCTTTGGCAGTTAAGTTGCTGTCCTAAGTACAGACGTGTAGACGACGTGGCCCTCCAGGGTCTTGGATGCTCTGTCATTCGGCTGAGCAGTGACTCTGCTGCATCAGGCACAGGTAGGCACACCCTCACAAGAGCTGAGCTGCCACAACTTGGAGGTCAGGAGACTGAAGGGGCGGGGGGGGGGGGGGAGCTCCTGAGCTGGAGCCAGTGTGCCTGCATTTCCTTCTCTGGTGTTTTCAGGTAGGACAGCTGTTAGTCACCCCAGTGTCCTCCATGGGGCAGACCTCTAAAGAGCACTGCGGCTCCCGCTGAATGCTAATACAGATGCCCTCTACATTTCTTCTGTATTTCTAGATCTTACCAGTGATCTGTGTGGATATTCTCCATTCATGTTCTGTCGCCCTGCTGATGTAGATTTTAACTGGGTCCTTGAGCCCTACCGGAAATTTTCGTTTTGCCTACTGGGTTTTCAGAGGGATTATGGGTATGTCTTCACCTCCAGGCATTTCTTAAATACTGACAGACTTAAGGCAGTCTCCATCCCATTCTGATGCTGGTTTTCCCATCTTCCCACTCTTCAGTGACTTGCCTCCATCCAATAACACATCGTAATGCTGACAGCGCTTATGTGGTTTGTTCATTGTGTGATTACCTGCATGAGCCTTTGGTGGCCACCTTGAGAGATTCTCCTGCTATCTTGTTGGCTATGAAGAAGGAAGTGGTCATGATGGGAAACGTTATGTAGTAAGAAACTGTTTGCTGATGCCCTATAGAAGCTAAGGACTGCTCTGACCAACAGTCTGGAAAAAAAAATGCTTTTGCTCCTGGTAGAAAGGATCTGAATGCAGCAAACCACGATGTATGAGGGAGTAGATTTTTCCTCAGTTCAGGTGACAACCCTGTCCTGTCTGACCCTTTGATTACAGCCTTGAGAGACCCTAAGTAAAGGGTCCAGCTAAACTCTGCCTGAAGTCTTCTTAAAAAATTTTTATTGAATTTCTGCAATTTTCAAACAATATAGTTTGATGGTATTTAGATCCCCTCCCCTATCTGCAGCCCCCCCAACGCCCCCACCCAACTTAATGTATTGTCAATCATCTACACTTATATATACATATACAATATAACCTATAGAGTCTGATTTGTGTCCCCAAATGTCCTTCAGTGTGGGTCCATCCAATGGGTCACTAAGAGTCCCATCCATGTAGGACACTGTCTCTCCTTTCCCAGCAGCCATCCATTGCCACAAACTCCTTCGGTGGGGTTAGGACTCTTAACCACTTCTCCATGTCCATGCTAGGGTTTTGTCTGGTCTGAGCTGCGTAGTACTTGGGCATACTAGACTCCTGGCATGCAGAAGCCTCGAGATCACAAACATGTGGTGCTTCAAGTTGACAGCCTTATGGAAATTTGCTATGCGACAACAGAAAGGTATTATTGGTGTGTTTAGGTTTTTGTCATTTTGCTAATTTGTTTTCTATCTGTTCCACTTTTCTGTTCCTCTTTCTAACATTATTTGGATTAAGAATCTTGATCTAGGCCAGTTATGATGATACATACCTTTGACCCTAGATCTCCAGGCAGAGGCAGGAGGATCTTCGCGAATCCCAGGTTGGCCTGGTCCACATAGTGAGTTCGAAGCCTGGACTACACAGTGAGTTCCACGCTGGCCAGAGCTTTATAATGAGACCCTGTCTCAAAATAAATAAAATTTTAAAAAGAAGAATCTTGATCCCATCTTCTTTGTTGGCTTCTTTAACTTTGAATATTTTTCTTTTAATCTTATAAAGTCTTCAGAATTTCTATTTGTGTATTTTAACTTATCCAAGTCTGTAAGTTATATTACTTCAAGAATAGTATAATGTTTGGTCTTAATGGCAACTTGTCACAAATTAGAGCACCTGAATAGGGAGCCTCACCTTAGAATTGCCTGATTGTTTAATAGATATGGGAAAACCCACCCCAAATGTGGCGGCACCTTCTGGTGTCAGCCCAGACAAAAAGGGGAGGGGCAGAGAGAGGGTTACTCACCTCTTGCTTCTTGGGCTTCACTCTCATCGCCGAGTTCATCTATCCCCGTCTATCCCGTAGCTCTGCTGCTTCCTTTGCTGACTGGGGAGCCAGTGTTTCAGGGCTTCTGTCGCCGACTGAGGACTAGCACCTCTTCAGGAACCCTCCAGGTTTCTGGTGCCTTATTAGGCCTGCTGAGGCACCCGGCCCTGTGGACTGGGCACTCGGCCCTGTGGACTGGGCAGCTATTGTGTTCTCGGCCTTTCCAGAGTGAGAAACCACTGTGGAGCTGCTCCAGCTGCTGAGGCCTACGAGCCTCAGGGAAGAGCGACCACCAGGGTCTCAGCCTCTCAGGTGTGATTCCACTGTCCCGACTACTTTGAAGTAAGCTAAGACATCGTGTGAGTGTGTGTGGATGTGTGTGTGTGTGAGTGTGTGTGTGTTTCTTTCCTTGAGAGAACCCTGAGTAGTACAGAGTAACAATCTTACAACAGTATAAACTTCCATTTCTCCCCTTTATGCATCTGTTCTAGTTGTGATTTGACTTTAGATGCTAGACATGCTGCCCTTTTGTTTAAGCGGTACACTATCTTCTAAATACATTTAGAGAACAAGACAAAGAGTCTACATTTACTAAGCGGCCACCATTTCAGTGCTTCTTTGAATATCTGGGTTCTGATTAGACATCAGACATCTCAACATGTTCTGACTACTGAAAATATTTTCATCCCTCCAAATATTTGAGTTTTGTACTAGAGTGCAATTAAGTTGCTTGGAAACAGCTTGATTCCTTTGCCTCTTACTTTTAAGGTTGTTTCTCAGATCTAGATCTGCCTTAAGAGAATGACTCCAAACTACTGCGGCAATTACTCTTTACTACAGATTCCCATTCTGTCTGCCCAAGTCCCAGACAATCATGAAATTTCTCATGTGATCTGCAGAGACACACTTCTAACTCTCAGGTAGGTCAAACATTAGCTGAATGATGTACACGTGAAGAGACATGTACTCTCAAAGATGCCCCTCCACAGATCTCTCTCCTGGTAGAATGGATGGGGACAAAAGACCAAAGCAACAGACTCAGAAATAAGTTCTTCTGTCAACTGGAGAAACAGCTAGAGGAGCATGTGACACCAGAGGCAGTTAATACACAACAGAATGCCTTGTGTGCTAGTCATCTTGGAAAGAGCATAAAAATTGATAGAATAAGAGTAATCTGGTAGTTGATAAGCTGAATCCAGTTTATAAATGAGTGGACTAGTTCTAGATAAGAAAAAGGGATGCATCGACAGTAAGAACGAAGCAGGGCCGGTGGCCACGAACGCAGGTATAGACAGATGTCGTGCCACGTCCTTTCTGTTTGCCCTGGTTTGTTTGGTGGGTAGTTTGGTTTTGTTTGACACAGGATCTCACTCTGAAACCAAGACTGGCCAGAAACTCACTATTAGCCAATGTGGGTTTGGAATGCAAGGTAATCCTCCTGTTTCAGCCTCCCAAGTGTTGGGTTTATAGATGTGAGCTATCATGGACAGCTTTTCTGTCGGTTTTTAAATCTCTTAGTAAAACAGGAAAGTCATCATCTGAGAAAGAGAAGGGATATACAAAATAATTCCTTAGCACTCTGCTCACATATATTTTTAAATTATCACTTTATGCTATAATTAACAATAGAGAGAGTATTTTTCATTTTTGAACTACCAGCATAAAACACAGCACTCTACCACCAAGTATGTTCGCTCAATGATTATGGAAATGAATGGCACAGATTCTTTGAAGATGTCAAGACAAAGCCAGTAGTTGAAAGCGCTTGTCAAGTGTTTGATATATGCACATGCATATGCATAAACAGACTCATATATACTCAAATGCAATTTGCAAACACTAAAGACTAAACTTCAACTTATTTATGAAATTTAAAAAGAACAAAAACACTTGCCTTATTAACGCACAAGAAAGAGTGAGGTGCTGAAACTGAAGTAAGCCTGTAACAAAGTGACTTTAGAGCACGCCTCACCCTGATTCCAGGCAGTCAGCATTTTATGACAAAATGTCAAAGCTCCGTTTTCATAAAAACATGTTTAAAAAAGATTTACTACATATATATCTTACAAACATAGTTCTCTCAAGATCAGGAGTTAAGAACAATAAAAATAAAATACTCAGATCAAATAGGAACAAGACACTATCCCCTTGGTACTTAGAATACACTTGCTGTTGAACATTTATGACAATTATTATCACCTCAAAACAATGATTTAGCTACAAATTTTAACTTTATACAAACCCCAAACAACTAAGAATTGTGTTAATTTCAGAAAAATTAATTTTAAGATCACCAAAATTAATTCAGATTATTTAAAAGTCTAGAAATAAAGGCTTGAATTTATACATTTTCATAATCATTTAATTCTTTAACAAATGAAAACACAGTGACACTATAGATTACCAGTAAAAAAAAAAAAAGAGCTTTTCCATCAAAGTCTATGAAAATTAATTTCAACTGCTGCTAAGTACATCAGGTCTTGTTCTAAAACACAGGAAAGCAGCCCAGCAAGAGACTCCAGAAGTAGCCCACTGTCCTCCCAAGCCTTGCAGGCCTCCTTAGCTACTGTCCGAGACACATCCTTCTCTAGTCGAGCCGAATAATGGGGAACAGCCAGTAGTGGGTACAGAAAGGAATGTGGGCCGATCACCCCATGTATCTGCTCCCACTCCCCAGCAATCATAGGGGAGAAAACAACAGGATCCAGCAGAACACGGTGTCAGAGACCCAGAGCAGTCAGCTGCTTTTGCCTTCCCCTCTGACAGGGGCTCAGTTGTCTGGCCGGATGCAACAGACAGAAGAGGAAATTAAACATGAGGTACACTTCAACAGCTTTTACTTTTGGTGATGTCATACGGTTTCCACCACTGAGCAAACTGCAGAGCTTTCTTCCTCTGGTCCTCAAAGCTTTCTCGGATCCCTTTCCTCCAAAGTCGGGGTTCTAGATCCAGCATACCACCAATGATTTCCTTTTAGAGAGTAAGGAAAATATGAATACATGCATCGGTAACAGTAATTTAATCAGGAATGGAACTACTATTTATTCTGTTATTAAATATCATATTAAACAGGCCTTTGTCATGATGTACAAATATTGCATTAGTTTCAAGTAAAATAAATCTTTTTTTTCAATTTTCACTATGAAAATCTTGTGTTGTGTAGAATCCTAGCTGTGTCTCCTGTCATACAATTTGACTACTTGGTTGTTCATTATATGTCTGACAGTAACAAAGGGGAAGTGAAAGTTGATTCATTCGGTCCATATTAACCACTCTACCAAACAGTTTAGACCAAAGTTAACTAACTTGTTACAATTAACTTCCTTTTCAACTAAAGGTGAACATAAAATTCATATATTTTCCGTCATCAGTACAATTATAAACCAGTGTTTTCCACTATTAACTAAAGATCTTTTTTCAGAAAAACGAAGTCATATTTTAATTAGTCTAACTAAACCTAGAATTAAAAATTATAAATCTGGGGCTAGATGGCTTAGGGATTAAGAGCATTGGCTGCTCTTGCAGAGAACCTGGGTTCAGTTCCCAGTACCCACATGGTAGCTAACGCTAACAACTATCTGTTAATCCAGTTCTATGGGATCCAATGTCCTCTTCTGGACTCCATGAGCATTGCACCACACAGGTGTAATTATATACACGTGGGCAATACACTCATACACATAAAATGAGAATTATAAATAAAATATTTGAAGAATAAAAATAAGAATTAGAAATCACTTTCATTTTAAAAGTCGTATTACACTAGATTATTTCCTTCATGATTCTCTCTTGGTGCTGTTTGCTCTAGAAATGAATTAAATGTACGTATATGAATATTCATGCTCAGAAAAGGAGAGGGGCTTATAACACTTAGAGGAAAGGCAGCACGGCGCCTCACCGACAGGAGAGCACTGCAGCCGAGCGGCCAGTGGGGCAGAGCTCTGGGACTGATGGCAAGGGCTCACAGACTAAGACAGGTTCTTCATCTTAAAAAATGTGTTGTGAAGACCTACTGTGCCACACACTTGCTGTCTGTTGCAGGAAACACAAAGATAACTCGTGTATAGCTGTCTGTTACCACAGAGCCCACAGGGGACTATGGAGATGTGATGACAGCCAGACCATTTCATTACTTAGCTAGACAGAGGGAAAAGGTAGCTGGCAAAGCCAGCCACTCAGAGAGTCAAAAAGAAGAAAAATTTCTATTTGTGGGTTAAATCAGGAAACGCTGCAAGGAAAGGGGAACTTCCTGTCATGGGGAAAGCACTTTGTCTAAGGCCTCAAGAGAAACTGGACACATTTAGATTAGTACTGGAGTTTCCTGGCACCACTACAACTAATCAGTGTGGCTTGGGAAAGGCTGGTTTATACATTTGCCTGAAACTGTGGAAAACATGGAACACTTGTACCAGGTAAGACAGACTGTCTTGCTGAAGCGGCTATCACTGCAAGGGACCACCCCCCAGATCGCTTGTCCTCTGAAGGACCACTTGGGTAGTGGACAGGAGGGAGACCCTGGGCCCTCTAAGCAGTCCTTCAAAAGCATGTTTTGAGGGCAGTGCTGCACGGGGAAACCGCCCTTTTAATCTTGAAACAGCAACACACAAACCACAGTACATGAGCAGTATCTGAAGGGGATTCTCCCAGTGATGTACATATAATCAAGTAAACAGTGGATTATCAACCTCCTTTCCACCAGAGCCAAGTTGTTAAAACTTATGAACTCCGAGTCACAGAGCTTTTAGTTATAAAACTCTGAGGAATAACAAAAGGATTTTTCAGAGCAACGGAAACAAATTTCTTTTCAGTTAATGCTGTAAAGAAGTCCTAACAGCTCCTCAAACAGGGCTCGGCACACAGCTCAGCTGGTAGAGTACTGCCTGACACACACAAAGCTTTGGGACTGATCCACAGGGCTGCATAAACACAGTGTGGAGGTGCACTCCTGTACACTTAGCACCTGGGATGTACAGGCAGGAGGACCAAGGGTTCAAGGTCATCCTCAGCTGTGTAGCAAATCTAAGGTCAGCTACATGAGACCCTATCA
Source organism: Eospalax fontanierii (assembly GCA_035773235.1). Classification (NCBI taxonomy): domain Eukaryota; kingdom Metazoa; phylum Chordata; class Mammalia; order Rodentia; family Spalacidae; genus Eospalax; species Eospalax fontanierii. The sequence continues at coordinate 12,323,726 of CM069539.1, forward strand.
ACTTTTATACTATATTGCAACAGTTCAAAGACACAAGGAATCTGGAATCTGGCTACTCATCATGGACAACAGCACAGTCAAGCTCAGCATTCAAACTGCTGGAGCTCCGTTTCCTCTTGGCACGTCCCTACTTATTATAGAACATGGTCTTCTGCATATGAGAGTGGGAGGAAGTGGGCAGGGTGGGAAAGCATGATCTCTAACAGAGTTCAAGGGCTCTTGAGACCTCAGGCATTGCTATAGTGATGATAAGAGCAAATGGCCTAAGGTAGGCCCAGATGCTGCATTAATTTCATTCTAGTTTCTGACATAAATTTGTAGATAATCAGGAGACCTTTAATTTAAGGAATGTACTCATAAGAAGGCAACTGTTTATTTCTGAAAGTATTAGCAATCAAAAGATCAAGTCTCTAACATGTCCCCAGAAACTGTGTGAAAGGACTGTTTATTCTTTGTGGGTTACACTAACTTTACACGGACAGGTGGAATCATGTGTTCTCTGCATTGACCACCACTTATATGGCCAATTCTCTCACCTGGCATATAAGCCTGGACAAGTTACACAATCTCTCTGCAGTTCGGTTTCTTCATGTCTGTATAATGAAAGCTCTAACAACAACCGCACAACAGTCACTGTGCGCACTTGGGTGAGTGCCAAGCATGGTAACTAGACACCATATACCTTTATAAAGCAGCAATTTTCACAGTCTCCAAGACAAGATGAACTAACTTCAAATAACAATGACAGACTACACTGTCAAAAATATCTGGTTACAAAGTGACATCCCTGACTGTTATGAAGATTCTGGGATAGTTTTACTGATACTTTTGAGTTCCTCTCATCAAAAGTTATCAAATTAATTATACGGTGTGTCCAAACCTTTGATTTCCTTTCACTAGGAAATTAGTAACCAAACTGCTGGCCTCTTGGATTTTATCAAATCTGTGAGAATACCTTTCCAAAGTAGTGAGGGAATTTGTGTTGATCTTCAATGACATGGGCGAATCCTCCCTGAAGACCAAAGTCCACAGAGAAGTAAGGCAGGCCTCTGGGTACCTGAGAGAACAAACAAATCGCATATGAGAGACAGCATGAAATTAGAAGGCGAGCCTTGATCTCTCCTCCTGATTCTCTGCCATGATAGCAACGGGCTGTTGCACAGAAAAGTGGTTTTCTCTCTGCTGCGAGGGATGGGCTTCCAAATGTGATTGACAGCCAACTAACCAATGACTTAAGAGGGGACGTTTAGTGAAAACCCAGGGAAGGCTGTGAAGGAGAGAGGTGGGCGCAGCGCCAGAGCGCCATTCTTGCGTGCCTGTACAACACCTCCATCTCCCTTCTCCCGGGGATAAATCCATTGTAAGTAACCTGCAATAAATCAACTTCTCTAAAGGAGCATTCTCTGTCTGCCTAATCGGTTCAAACCTGGGGGTAAGGTGAGGCTGAATGCCGAGTTTCACCATGAGAAATTCATGATACACAGGCCATCCCTCAGTACACAATGAACTTGCAATGCTAGAGACACCTTAAGCAATGACCTAAGTTTCTAAGTAAAAGATTTCATTTTGACAGCCTTTCAGCCAGAAAGATTGAAATCAACTCTAGCAGTTTACAAGCAAAATCTATTACTTTCCTGTCCTTGTAGGTAACAGAAAAAAGCACTGAGCATTTTTATGTAGCCACAGAATAATTTTCCTATAACTACACAAATAAAAATCAAGGATATGTTTCTCCATATTTTGCTTACAATACAGATTAGGAAGAGGGGCTTGGCTATATACATGGAGATTTGCTTACAAATGCTGCAAATCTTCACTATGATATATTTATCAAACACAGACATTTTTTAACTAACTGACAAGATGAGTATAGCAATATTATCAACCTAATTTCAAAATATCTATCTCTACGATTAAGTCTATTTTTGTCTTACACACAGCATTTAAAGTTATATATTGGGTGAACACCTGTAGCCCCAGTTGGCCTGGAACTTGCTACATAGACTAGGTTGGCCTGGATCTCACAGAGACCTGTCTTCCTCTGCCTCCTGAGTCCTGGGATTAAAGACATATGCCACCAAATTAGGGCCAATAAAGAGTTGTTCATCTTTTAGGAAAAGCAAGAATTTTAAAAAGCTTACAAAATAGCGTAAAATAAAATGCAGAAAAATGAGTTGCTACTTTATGTATTTATATGTTTCTGTATCTCCACATTTTTAAGATAATAATCATGTATGAACTTGACAATTCAGAAAAAATGTAAAGTTAGGAAAAGGAAGACGAGGGTGGACAGAGGGACGCTGAGTGCCCTCCTGCCCCTCCTAAGGATGGGGCACCAGGCAGATTATTCCACACCTGAGTCTCCTAAGCAGCACGGAGAGCTTGCAGGTTTGCTGGGACGATTGACTTATGCAAATGTCCAGCTCAAACTGTAGTATACAAGAGATTCTGTATACAAACCCATCTAGTGACAAGGAAAGAAGGCTCCATCAGAACACCTTACCCCCTGAGCTAGTCATCAGGAAGGCAGCACGAATCCGGATGGTAACTCGGACTGAAGGATGTACTCGGACTGAAGGGTGGTACTCGGACTTAAGGGTATACTCGGACTGAAGGGTGTACACGGACTGAAGGGTGGTGCTCGGACTGAAGGGTGTACACGGACTGAAGGGTGGTACTCAGACTGAAGGGTGTACACAGACTGAAGGGTGTATTCGGACTGAAGGGTGGACTCGGGATACAGCCTCCGTGTGTCAATACCCCAATCCCACATTTGCCACAAAGATGTTAACTCACATGGCAAAAGAGACCTTAAAGGTGTGGATAAGCTAAGAGTCTAGAAACAAAATGGTGACCCTGGGTTAGTCACAAGACCTAATATATATGCACTAGCTATTCAAAAGAGACAGCAGGCTCTGAGTCACAGAAAGACTAGAAGACACTCCACTCTTCATTTTGAAGATGAAGGAAGGGCAACAAGACATGGGATACAGATAGCTTCCAGCAACCAGAGCAACCCTAAAGCTCGGTCTGGTGGCCCAGGCCTAAAATTACAGCTACTCTGGAGGCCAAGGCAGAAAGACTTTAAGTTCAAGACCTGCCTGGGCAACAGAGAGTTCAAAGTCAGCTTGAAAAATTTAATGAGCCTGTATTTGAAAATGAAGCAAGGGAGTTGAGAATATAGCTCAATGGTACATACGTGAACCTGTGGGTTCAGTGCCTATACAGCAAAAAATAGAATAGAAAAATAAAAATCTTGCTGAATGCGGGGATGCCTGTCTTTAATTCCAGCACCTGGGAGACAAAGGCAGGTGGATCTCTATGACATTGAGGCCAGCCTGACCTACACAGGAAGTTCTCCAGAAGGAAAAGTGGCCTGAAGACATCCAGATTTTAACCCAACAAAGCCCACATCATACTTGTGATCTCCAGAAGTGTAATAATATAACTGTGTGGCATTCAAAGTCATTTCTCACCACAGCACAGGAAACTAATACACATAACCAACACTGAGTCCCTTAGGGCATTTGCTGAGATGGTAAGATGGATTCACAGCTACATTTACACAGACGACAGCTGTTGCCACAGCTTCTCCTTCATTCTTTCTAGGAGCTCCAACACGAAGACCTGTAGTCTCACTAGACCACAGGCTGGCAGACACTGAAGAAGGTCTACGTCAGAGTGCACGCATTCACTTTTAGCACTCTCTCTTCCTGCCTTCGCCACCACAGTGAAAACTGCTGGGACTCTGGTACCACTCTTTAAAGGTACCAGCAGAACTACAGCAAAACAATATAAAATCTTCAGATATTTTGTTTATTTTATTTTCTATTTTATGTGTACAAGGGTACTGACTGCATGTATGTAATTGCACCCATCTCATGCAATGCCTACAGAGGTCAGAAGAGGACATTGGACGGTTGTTAGCTGTCATGTGGATGCTGGAACTGAATCTGGGTCCTTTGCAAGAGCAACCAGTGCTCTTAACTGCTGAGTCATCTCTTCAGCCCCCAAACCTCAGTTTTATACATGAATTTCTCCCCTTTATTTCAGGAGTAATTTCTAACTTTCTGTAAGTTTCTATTTATCTGGTAAACTCAAATTTCCCTTGCAAATATTTTCTTTAAAAAAAAAAAAAAAAGCCCCTAAATGTTGATTGCTATAGTTCCCACAAAATTCACCTTAAGTACTTTTAAAAGTCGAGCAAGAATTTTCCTGAACTCTCAGAATAACAGTTCTGTGGAAAATGACCATTTTTCTTGACAAGTTATTTATTTTCATACATTTCTTCACTGAATATTCAGATCTGTTTCCTTCATCTATTTCCTTGGGCTTCATATCACACTGCACAATGGGCAGAAAGGGGACACCTACATTCACATGGCAAAGAAAAATAGAAATCCAAAGAAATCAGACTAAATCACAAATACATGAATCTCTATAAAAACCTAAGAACACACTTGATGAAAAAGTCAATGAGACAGGTAAAAAATTTTCAGTCATTTAGGACATAAAGCTCTTAGAAGAACATGAATAAGTCTTTTCAGACATAAAAATGCTAAAGTATTTGCTCCCTTCATGCTCTGAAATGCTTACCACTTTAAAAAGACACTGGCAAGTTCATTAACCTGAAAAGTAGCCTCATTTGGAACTATCCTGACACGTTTTCTTCACTGTCCACCCATATCACTAACTACAGAACCCTAAAACTAAGAAGCACCAAGAGAAGCCATGTGTGTTCTTCCCCATCTGCTGCAGCTTTCCAAGGACCTCCGACAAAAAACATGATCAAACCGCATGCAGTGGAACAGGCCTTTAATCCCATCACTAGAGAGGCAAAAGAAGAGGGTGTCTTTGGAATCAAGGCCAGTCTAGTCTACAAAGCAAGTTCTAGGCCAACTGAGGCTATAGGGAGACCCTATCTCAAAAGAGCCAAAACCAAAAACAAAACACACACACACACACACACACACACACAGTCTTCTTTGGAATGCTTTAAAACTGAAAACAAGACAGCCATTCTTAAGCAGCTCTGCTTCTTGTTGTCCATATTGGTTAAGTTACTAAGAATATCCCAGCTACTTAATTCAATGGAAGTACTAGATGGTCCACCAGTTGCATTTACAGGATAGCAAATGAAGAAAAATATATTTCTTTTAAAATACCCGTTTGAAGAGCTGCCCATGGTGCACATGTCTTTGGTCCCACTCAGCTCAGGAGGCAAAGGAAGGAGGATCTCTGTGAGTTTGAGGTCAGCCTGGTTTCCACAGGGAGTTCCAAGCCTGCCAGATCTACAGAGGGACCCTGTCTCAAAAAAATAAATAAGTAAAATATCTGTTTTAGGGTTGGAAAGATGGTTCAGCAGTTAAGAGCTCTGGCAGCTCTTGCAGAGAACCTGGGTTCAGACCCCAGCACCCACATGAGGGCTAACAACTGTCCCTAACTCCAGAAGCAGGGAATCCAATGCCTTCTTCCAGTCACCTCAGGAATTCACAACATGGGTACACTTATGTACATGCTGGCAAAACATTCATACACATTAAATAAAATACTTATTTAAAATATACTTGACTGCCATTAAAATTTTCTGAAAGAATTTTGTAGTATGAAATTATGATTTAAGAAGTAAAATCTTGATACAAAAACTGTACATTAAACACCTTTTTCTACAGGCTGAAAGGGAGGCGTGAACATGCTCATGACTGTATCTGTTTTGTTTCCTTAAAATCTGGCCCAAGTCACCAGCAAGGGGACAAAGAGTGCAGATAGCACTCTATCTCTGAAATAAACAATGCAGCTTCAACAGCGCATGCATGTGAACCTCTGGCTGGGCTGTAAGGAGTGTTATCTGGCGTGTGTATCAGATGCCCAGCTTTCCAAAAGCAGACAAGGAGGAGAAATATTCCAGTGATGTCTACTAGGACACGGACTGTCGAACATCTTCTGTAAAGGGACCTCATGCTACAATGCTTGGGGCTTTGCAGGGCATCTGGTCTCTACCAGGACTATTTAACCCTAACACATGAAAGTCACCAGACGCAATACATAAATGGGCATGACTGCGTTCTAGAAAATCTCTACACATGAACGGGGAAGATGAGTTTAGTACACAGGCTAAGTAGCCATGCCCACTCTACAATGTACAAAAGCAAGCATTCTGTTTTGACCTACTATGCACAAACATACCTGAACTGTGCCTAGTAAATGGCAGGTAGTCAAAAAGACTTAACAGAATGACTCTTTTCTTGAGACAGGGTCTCCCTGTAGCCTCAGAGGGCCTAGAGCTTGCAGTGAGGATCAGACTGCCTTTGAACTCAGAGATTCGGCTGCCTCTGCCTCACAAATGCTGGGATTAAACATGTGTGCCACCACACCCGGCTTAGAATAACTTATTTTAAAAGGAAATTCAAAAGAATCCATACATCTATTAAATCTCTATTCAATTTAATTAATATATCTGTAAAAGTCATTATAGAAGTGGTTAACATATTACATCTTGAAGTTGATCTATAAGTCAAATTTGCACTATAATATACAGTTCTGCAACTCCTCAAAGGAGTAATTAATCCATAATCTAACCCAACTATTATTTTTATAGGAATGTGGCAGGAACTTTCTCATTAAAAAAAAAATTAGGGTCAGGGAGATGACTCAGTAGATAAAGCACTTCCCACACAAGTGTGAGGACCTGAGTTTGGATCCCAGGACCCACGTGAAGGGGGTGTGGTAGGGCCTATCTGCAAGCCCAGACCTCCTGCGGCAAGATGGACAGTGACAACAGGTGAAACCTGGGATCAAGTGGGTCAGCCAGCCTGGTACACGCAGCACCGAGCAGAGACCTGCCTCAAAGGAGAAAGGCGACTGACACCCAAGATCGTCCTCTGATCTCCACACTCACATACGCACAGACGATGACACCCTCCCCCATTTTTTTTTTTTTTTTTTTTTTTAGTGAAGAGAGGAGAAGGGGAGAGGGAAGGGAAGGGGAGGGTCGGAGGGAAGCTATTCCAAGTCAAAATGAAGCCCTGTGGAACTCCTCTTTTCATTATAATTCCAGTAACTAGAATGGCCTTCTCCCTTCAGTCCCACAGGCTATGAGATGCCCTCCCGGCAGATGACAGTCACTACCATGGCAATTACAGGGACTACGCAGTAGGGCTAAGGGCCAGGAGGAAACTTTTATTTGAACAAATGAAAGCCCTCTATAAACAAATAAGCATTTCATGGATCAGACAGGATCGCGACTGGTGCGTTTAGTTAGTTCACCTTTAGTCACTTGGCCAAAGGACGGGCTCTCCACTAAGAGGTGGGCATCAATGAAGATTCTGAACACAAGTAATCTCTTATACAAAAAAAAAGTAATACTTACAGACTGCCTAATATCTTTTGAAGACAAATCAATCAACTTCTTGTTCATGGACCACTCTTCATCAGATTCCATTATGGCTTTCTAAAAAACACACATTTGACAAATGAAAAGGACAAAAGAGCACGAACACAAAGAAAAAATCTTTAAAACTAACAGGGATGTGATGCAGGGCCATTGTTCTGAATGGATGATCACTTCAAGGAGAAGCTGTAAACTGGCTGTTCTTACAGAAAACCTGGGTTCATATCCCAGCACCAACACGGCAGGGAACAACTGTCTATAACTCCAGTTCCAGGGGATTCAAAGCCTTCTTCTGTCCTCCATGGGCACTGCATGACACAGGTGCACTTACATACGTGCAGGCAATACACTCATATACATAAAATAAGAATAAATAAACTAAATTTTAAAAAAACTAAAACTAATTTTTTGAAGTCCTACCTTTTGACCAAGACAATATTATTTTACTCATTCTTAACTCTATAGTGACCTCAGCTCAGCTTTACATGACAAAAACTAATCCTTGGTAAGACCAAGCAACTAAACAGAAAACATGATCTGTGAATATAAAAGTTCACAAATTTCTTCTTGTATTTATAGAAATATACTCAAATAAACTCATTTAGTTTTACTGTTCTTCTTCCAGGTACCAAAAGAGTAGCTGGATATGCTGTGGCTACCAAAGACTTGAACCATTCTGATCATAAAGCAAGGCAGTAAACACATAGAGAGAACTGCTTTAAAGAATTAAGCCCATTTTTTTAAAAGAAGGGATAAAAATACATAGAAATGCAGACATCTACCAAATATCCCACCCAAGCACCAAAGAATATACTTTCTATTCAGCACCCCATGGAACTTTCTCCAAAATCGACCACATACTGGGACACAAACAAACCTTAACAGATACAAAAAATAAATTGAAATAATTCCATGCATTCTCAGACCACAGAGCAATAAAGCTTAAAATCAACACAGGAAGAAGCTCTAGAAGCTTCATGAACTCGTGGAGATTAAATAACAGACTCCTGAATAATGAATGGGTTAAAAGAGAAATTAAGAAAGAAATAAAAGCATTCCTGGAATTAAACAAAAAAGACAATACAACACAACAAAACCTCTGGGACACTTTAAAAGCAGTCCTGAGAGGGAAGATTAGAGCTCTAAGTGCCTGCATTCAAAAAAAAAAAAAAATCAGAAAGAGTACAAATAAATGATTTAACATTGCAACTCAAGAATCCTGAAAGTCAGCAAGAAATGAAACCAAAACCCAGCAGACAAGAAGAAATAACAAAAATCAGAGCAGAAATTAATGAAATAGAAACAAAACAACACAAAGAATCAATGAATCCAAGAGCTGGTTCTTTAAAATGTAAACATGATAGACAGACTACTGGGCCAGTTAACCAAAAGAAAGAAAGAGCAACCCCAAATCAACAAAACAGAGATGAAAGGGGAAACATCATAGCACAAGTCAAAAAGATTCAGAACTTTATAAAGGAACGCTTTAAAAACCTATACTCTATTAAATTTGAAAACCTAAAAGAAATGGATGCATATCTAAAATCATGGGAATCACCAAACCTAAACCAAGAAGAGAACAACAGCTTAAACAGATCTATAATATATAAAGAAACTGAAACACTAATATAAAACCTCCCAACTAAAAGAGTCCAGGCCCAGATGGATTTACTGCAGAATTCTTCTAGGCATTTAAAGAAGATCTACAACCAATATTACTTAGATTATTCAAAAAGATAGAAACAGAGGGAGAACTCTCAAATTCCTTCTATGAAGCCAGTATCACCCTAATACCAAAACCAGGTAAAAATCCAACCAAAACACAAAGCTATAGACCCATATCCTTAATAAACATAGAAGAAAAAAATTCTCAACAAAATACTTGCAAATCACATACAGGCACATGTCAAAAAGATTATCCACCATGATCAAGTCAGCTTTATTCCAGAGATGCAGGGGTAGTTTAATATACATAACTCAATAAATGTCATAAAGAATATAAATGAACTCAAAGACAAAAATCAACGGTCATCTCAATAGATGCAGAAAGTACTTTGATAAAATTCAATATGCATTTATGTTAAAAGTCCTAGGTGGAACTGAATTGGAAGGAATACACCTCCACATAATTAAAGGTTTTTGCAACAAACTCACAGCCTACATCATTCTAAATGGAGAAAAACGAAGTATTCCCCTTCAAATCAGGAACCAGACAAGGCTATTATCCCCATTCTTTTTTAATATAGTGCTTGAAACTCTTACTAGAGCAATAAGATAAGAGAAGGAAGTTAAAGGAGAACTCATTGAGAAAGAAGAGGTCAAATCATCCCTTTTTGCGGATGGTGTATCTAAGAGATGTCCAAAAATCCACCAGAAAACTCCTAGAAATGATTAACACTATCAGTAAAATGGCAGATTATAAAATTAAACTACAAAAATAAAAAGTCTTTCTATATACCAAGCAATTAGAGAATGAGTAACAAGGAGACCCTCCAATTCCCAGTAGCTGAAAAATATTTTTTAAACTATATCAGAATAAACCTGACCAAAGACATTGGAGATCCCTACAAATAAAATTTTAAATCTTTAAAGAAAGAGATTGAGGAGGACACCAGAAGATGGAAGGACCTCCGGTGCTCATGGATTAGAAGAATTAATATTGTGAAAAATGACCATGCTACCAAAAGCCATTTAATGCAAGACTCAATGCAATCCAAATCAAAATCCCCATGACATTCTTCACAGCACCAGAAAAAAATTCCTAAAATTCATATGGAAGCACAAAAGACCCCAGATACCCAAAGCAACTCTGAGAACAAAGAACAATGCAGGGGGGATTAATATACCAGATTTCAAACTATATTACAGTGAGCTATCGCCGTAAAAACAGCACAACATTGGCACAAAAATAGACCCAGAGACCAATGGAACATAAATGAAGACCCAAATTGAATAGACACAATTTCAGCCACCTGACATTTGAAAAAGAGGTCAAAAACACTCACTGGAGGAAAGACAGCATCTTCAGCAAATGGCAAAACTGGATCTCCACCTGTAGAGGAATGAAACTAGACCCTTATCTTTCACATTGTACAAAAGTCAACTCCAAATGGATCAAAGGCCTCAATGTGAAACCTGAAACTCACCTGAAACTCTGAAACTGTTAGAAGAAAATGTTGGCAGTAACCTACAAGATACAGGTGCAGGAAAGGACTTTCTAAATCACACAGATGTTCCTTAGGAATTAAGGTCAGTTATCAACAAGTGGGACCTTATTAAACTAAAAAACCTCTGTACAGCAAAAGAAACAACCAAGGAGGGGAAGAGAAAACTCACAGAGTGGGAGAAAATCTTCACCAGTGACACATCTGACAGAGATCTAACATCCTGAATATATAAAGAGCTCAAAAAAACAAAGAATCAAGAAACAAGTGACCCAACTGAAATATGGGCTAAGGGTCTGAGCAGAGAATTCTCAAAGGAAGAAATAAAGATGGCAAGGAAACGTCTCAAAAAGTGTTCAACATCTTTAGTAATTAGGGAAATGCAAACTAAAACTTTAAGATTTCATCTTACCCCAATCAGACCAGCTAAGATCAAGAAAACATATGCTACCAAATGCTGCAGAGGATGCAGGGAAAGGGGATGCTCATTCCCTGCTGGTGGTATGTAAACTCCTACAACCCCTACGGAGAGAAGTGTGGTGAGAACTCTTTAAAAACTAAAAATGAAGCCGCCATTTGACCCAGTTATACCACTTCTTCACATACACCCCTGCCCATGTCAGATACTTGTGCATTCATAGTTGTGACTGCTCTTTTCACAATAGCTAAGAAATGGAAGCAACCTAGATGTCACTCAACTGACGAGTGGATAATGGCAATGTGGTTAATTTACCAAATGGAGTTCTACTTGGTGGTAAAGAGACATGAAATCATGACATCTGTTAGTAAATAAATGGAAATAGAAACTGTTATGCTAAATGAAGTAACGCGGAGTCAGAAAAACGGAGGACAGATGTTCTCCTTCATTTGTGGATCCTCGCACCAAACCCTTCTATGTGAGTCTGTGTCCTGATGTAACTACAGGAGCCAGGAAAACGGGAAGGAACCAGGGAGATAAAGGGAAAGAAGGAACCTGAGAGAGAAGAACAGTAGGAGACAGGTGTTACTAGGGGAGAAAAAGATAAAATGGGGATATTTAAATGGGTGCAGGGAGGGAGGGTTATATAAGGGTCTATGGGGATAAAGGAAAGGAGCTCAAGAAGGGTGGGGCCATAGGAGACTGGTATTATCAAGAGAGTAATGGAGAAAATGGGAACACTTTAATGGGCGGGGCATGGAGGAAAGATTGAGAGAGAGAGACAGAGAGAGACAGAGAGAGAGACAGAGAGAGAGAGAGAGAGAGAATAAATAATGCCTAGCTAGTGTAAAAAGCAGAGGAAGTCTAACAACTTAATGACAAATTCCACATACATCTCTACATGAGTCCATGTGCATAGCTTAAGACTCTATAACAAGAAACAGTGTCAGACAGGAAAAACTTTCCCTTGAGTTGTTGGCCATGGTGGTCCAAGAGACTCCCAAAATTATGCAAGGTATTGCAACAGTTCTTGATTGCCTCCCAGAAGGTGAAGATAAGACCCTATTGCTGAAGACAGGACATACATACATGTACATATATACATGTACATACATACATGAAGACAGACATAGGATTTGGAGCAATGAAATGGGAACTGACCTGAAAGCCACTTCCCCTGAAGGCTAGCTCTCATAGCTCTGGAGAGCACTATGCAAGCTATTAAGAGAGAACATCAATCGATGGCCCAACACCAGCTTCATCACCAAATAACCACATCAATGACAGGCACAGCATACAACTAGTGCAGTAGTGGCATCTTTATCTTGGGTGCAACCAACAGCTACCTAATTGGACTTAAAGCCCATTCAATGGGGGGAAATTCATGTTTGGTACTGTAATCATAGCCAAATGCAAATGGTTGAAAAGGCCACAGATCTTAGAGCAATCCCCAAGGCTGTTGCATCCCCAGACTAACTTCTAAGTAACAAAATATGTATCCTTATATTTACAGTCAAATATCCCAGTCACCACTCATCAAAGACGTTTCTTCTGCACCAGACAGAGACTACTACAGAGTACCATAACTGGTCACACACAAACACTGTCTGTGAATTGCCCAAGCCCAAGCAGCACATCTACACTGCAACTGCTACACCTAAGGCTCACATAACATAGGACAAGGGATGAAGAGGGCACTAATGGATCTCTCAACTCTCATTAATGAAGCTCCCTCATGCCACAGAGGGCCAGGAACACAAAGGTCACAGACGGCTGAAGCATGGAGGTTAGGAGTCTACAGGGTCTGGACAGGACTCCTATATCAAGCTTCACTCGCCCAGGGCTCAGGGACTGCTATGGAAGAGAGGGCAGAAAGACTGTAAGAGCCAGGAAGGAGGTGCGTGACAACAGGGAAACAGAGTCCTACAAGCTCCCGGGACCTACAGGAACCTACAGCAATGGTGTTGGCAAGCTCAAGATCCATCCAAATCAAGCTGACAGAAACCCAGCACGGAACAGGAGAAATGGGCAGCAGACCCCAATCTTTGCTGAAGGAATATTGACAGCTAACTGCTATTGGATAAAGAAGAGTAATCTTAAAGCAAGGGTCTCTGGATAGGCTGACTAGTCCTCAGTCCTGCACTGAGGATTGCCCAGTAACACTAACTTGATACAATAAGCGTGAGCACAAATGACAGAGTGTATGGATTCCTGGGGGAAGACTGTAGAAGGTGTCAGTGAGGAAGACGGGGTAAAGGTGATTAAGACTGGATGACACATTCTGTATGAAATACCCAACAATTCAATTTTAAAATGCAATAAAAAGTACCTAGAAACGGAATTTTAATTTTTAAGGTTAACTAACATGCATACTATTTAAAAAATATTTTATGCACTATCATATTAATGAAGCAAATTTTAAGGATAAAATTAACATCAACTAAGTATAAGTTAAAACAAATCAGATATACTATTGTTCCCCATTTACAAGCGCATGGGCTGCTTGGCTTCACATCATTGGTAGCACATACAATACAAAACTGGAGTCAGGTGGGGACTGCATTCCAAGCTGCTCAGGAAGATGAGGGAAGATGATCCCAAGCTCAAGACCTGTGTAGGCTACAGAGTGGATCCATGGTCAGCCTGGCAATTTAGTGGGACCTCGTCTCAACATAAAGAGCAAAAAGGGGCCAGAGGACAAAGCTCAGTGTAGAACCACCTCTTTGGCATGCATGTGGCCCTGGGTTCAATCCTCAGTAATGTCCCCCTAAAACTATGTGACGCCAAGTGAAAGCATAGACAAAATATACCTTTAATGATCAAACACAGGGTCTAAGAAAAGACACCACTTTGCTAAGAGTTGATATTTCTATCTCATGTTAGGGACACTGGCTGCTCCAAGTTGGTTCCTCCTTTCATCTCAAATGCCCCTACCCACAATCACCTAAGATCATCCGGTAACACAAAGAAATATTCCATAAAGATATGATCATCTCTCAGCTAAAGGTAATTAACATTGAACTAGAATGTGTCTTTGGGACTATTATGGTTTACTCTGTCCCACTTTCAGAGAACACTTCTTTAAACCAAATCTGACAGTTTTAAAGACCTCTAAAGAAAACAGATTATCAACTCATTACAAGATTTCATAATCCTTTTTGTTGGAAGTTATAGGGTATATTATTAAATTTCGTCACCTCGCACTATAAGCATTTCGTAAGCAGTGTCCTACACCAACTCACAGGATAGCACCTTCCCCTTTTCACACTGCTAACGTTTCACATACAGCTTTGTATTGATGCACTTCTGTTAGTTTATAAATCGCATATGCATTACGTTGGCATCAGACACAGATCATTTCGTAATGCTGCCTGGCAATTATAGTGACACCACTGCTTATGAATTCCAGCACTTCTTACTTGTCCAAAAATACACAGGATTCAAATTCTTTCTTTTTATAAGAAGCTAACGAGATAATAAATGCTAAATTTTACAACAATAACTTGTGTTATCAACTGAAATTTATGTTGTTGGTATGTCACTGCTGGCTATAGCTCTCCGATGATCACTCTTCTAGAGTTATAACTACAATTTTGACTTGGAAGTGCTTCATAGTAAACAATGACTTCACTAGCGAAATTAAAATAGAAACAATAAATCACTACTTGATAGCATATTTACACTTCTAAGCAAGCATTCTTCTAAAAAATAAAAATTTCAAATTTTTTTCCAACAGAAAATGTGCTTTATCTTATTTCTTTATATGATATAAAATTTAATATAGATGTATACAAGAAAAAATATGAATAACAACAGCTGTATCCCCCCAAATCACTGTAGCAACAACAACAACAAAAGTATGCAAAACTGCTTATAAATACCTTAAAATAGATAGGAGCCATATCGCCTACTTCCCTTGGGAGCGGAATACATTCATAAACCATATGGTACTGCTTCTTCACGCTCATATTAGTCTCTAGAAAGATACAGTCCAATCCTCTATCTCCGAACATCTTTACCAATGATTTCCTAAACATCTAAAGGAAGCGGAAAAAAGACGACACGCATGTATTCAAGGACTTCTCCACATGTGCAAGTCTGTAGTTTACAAACAGCAGTTTAATGGAATAATCTGAGGTGATCAATGCCATTAAAAACAATTTTTTCTCCACATTCAACATAAAAAATAAATATTTTAAAGATATTCTTAAGCTACATAGCAATAAAGCCATTAGGAAAGTTTTTGTCATTCATTATCATAGAGTGTACCAGAACTATTTCATACTTCAGAGACGGAGAGATCTGAAAGTACAAACACAACATGAAATAATGCCCAGTTCTGTAGCTGAATGTACTTCATTCCTAAACTATCACTGCCCATTGAATTGCCCACTCTCCACTCATCAGTGCATCCTTACATTTAAGTCAGTGACGCTGCACAATGCCGTCATTCACAACATGTATCTTCCTAGTATGAAAAAAAATCAGGTACACACGAGCAATTCTGAAATTAAAATTATTTCCTTTAATGCTAACTCTAGATCATATCCTCTCTAGACTATACGCTAAGCCTACAACTTATGCAAGTTTCATAAACATAACATGTCTAAGTCTTTTTGTTTTGATTGGGGGAACGGGTAAGATTAGGTCTTGATTTATCCCAGGCTAGCTTCAACTCTCTATCTAATCTAGTCTTTAATTCCTGTCCTCCTGCCCCTACCTCCAAAGTGCTATCTGGTTTGAACAGAACATGTCTAAATACAAAATTATCCAAAGATATATATTAAGAGACCAGATAAAAAACACATTTGCCTCTACTCGCCCATGAGATAATTTTTCAAAGAAGACATTAAGTCAATTTTTCAAATGTATAAACCCACTTGAACAAAGATTAGAGAAAGTACAATGAAAATCAGATTTCAGGGCTAAGAAAATGGCTCCGTGGGTCAGAGTGCTTGCTGAGCAAGCATGAAGACCTGAGTTCAGACCTCAGTACACACATAAAAGATGGGGGTAGCCACACAGACCTGCAGTCTCAGCTCTAGTGGGCAAGCAGAGCTGGGAGAATCCCTGGGCCTTGCTGGCCACTAGACCTGCTGAAAAACAGAGAGCCACGGGTTCAGGAAGAAATCCTGCCTCAAGGGAATAAGGCAGAGAGTGACTGGGTAGTATACTGGATCCCAGACATCCTCCTCTGGCTCCCATAATTGTACACATAAGCACCACCTGTGCAGAATGCACATGAGTGTGGGCACATGTACACACACACCAACACACACACACACACACACCAACACACACAATTTCAAAAAGGAGCAGAAGCGCAGATCACCCCACAACAGTTGGCTTACTGGCAAAAAGCTGGCTCAAACCCTGAGGGGAAGGTGGGTGCGACATCAGGTAGGAACTCCATGCCAGAAGACTCGTAAGTCTGTCACTACCATTGCTTCTAGAGGCACAGGGCAAATTGTGGCCCAAAACAGATGCCTTAGCCTTAGACGGAAGTTTTTTGAAGAAGCAATGAACATGTCAGAGCTCCCCTCACTAACAAAAACACCAGAGGATTATCCTCCAGAAAAGGTGAAACAGGGTGGCAAGGCTGAGGACATTAGACACAACTGAGACCCTCAATGTCAAAGCAGAGCTGTGACAGGCAAGGTTTACACATGTTCCGAAATACGCATCATCCTGTCAGCCCCTCAACCCCCAGAATGCAAGCAGACTCCAGTCGGAAAGGCAGAGTCATCTGCAGGCTCTGACTAGCCCAGAGAACCAGATCTGCCACTTTGACAGTGATTTGGCCCTTCACGGGATAACTCTGCAGTTTGTCAGAGTGCTAATAATAAAGTTAAAGGGAGGCAGATGTCACTATATATTTAATGAGACTAACAATCTGGATCTTTCTCATTTGCAATGTATGTTCTGATAAAATTTATCTTTGAATTTTCTGCTAAATAGAAGGTCCAAAGTTAAAATTCATTATTACCAGATAATGAGGATTAAAAAAAATAACTTGATAAAGAGCATCTGCATTTTTATGCCTTGACCTACACCCTACTTGAACTTCTAGAGATAAAAATCACAAGCCTGGGAAGTTAAAAAAAAAAAAAAAAGAAAGAAGGAAAATGTGCAAAACTGATATAATTCTCAAACTAAAAATATATAAGTAGAACTTAGAATATAAATTTGAAATTCTGGATATCTACTATAATTTTTGAATACTGTCTACTGAAAAAAACTAAGCTCCAATAATGTGAAATTTGTCATTGTTCTATAATGTGAGTTTGTCACTCACCCCCTTTCCAAATTCCCCACCTATACACGGTCTTTCAATATAAACATGCAATTTCTTTAAAGAAAGCAATGCTAATAAAATATTTTTAATTAAAAAAAACTTGAAAAAGAATATTTTGTGTTAGGCCAAACCACTTTTTAAAATATATCTAATAAAAGAGATGAATAAATACAGGACTCGGTACCACAGTATAATTAATTTGTGAGGTCAAACATATATGAAAGCAAATCAAAACCCTGGAACACTCTTTTCTTAGCTATGGTAATATATCAATATTTCATTAGTTCACTATTCTATAGGAATATACAACTTTAGATGATTTTTTTTCCTTTTACAAGAACTATAATGCTACCATTTGCATATAACAATCTGGCTCTTCTCACTGAAGTCTGCTCGTCTACAGCAGCCTGGAGTAGAAGACACTGCTCCTGCAGGAACAATGAGCATTTCCCTCTGCATTTCTTACGGCACCTGGAACGGTGTTCGTGAACTCAATATCCACTGAACTGGACACCTTGAGGTGTTTCACCATATGCCTAATTTTCTAGATTCGCGTAATTAAATGTTCCTGTACCGTATAATTTTATTCTAAGTTATATATATATATATATATATATATGAAATACATATATATATATATATATATATGAAATATATATATATATTTCAAAGTGTAACTCAAAAAACCTCTGGGATAATTCTAAAACCAAATTTCCATTCCTTTTCCCTTAAATTATCTACAGTTACTAACACTCTACTAGAAAAAGAACTTTCACACAAAAATATTTGCATTCCTGGTCCTACTTGGCCTTGGACACCACAAAATGTTAACTCTGCTAATAGAAATATTAAGTCACAGGAACAAGAGACTACATTTCATGAGATACAACCGAAATCTTCCCCCTTTTGGCATCTGTGCCTTCTGCAAGACTAGTATACACTGCCATCTCTTGTGCAGTCTTACATGTCCATATTTTCTGACCAGAACCCGCTGTAACCTCTATTCAGTTGTCAGACACTAAAACACAAGAATCTGCTTTCTTTCTTGGTCATTACGAGGTCTTGAAATAATTCAGGCACAAGTTCACCCCACTGTGCCATTCAGTCTCGCAAGGAATCAGACCTAGAAACGACCCTGACTCCCAGAGCCGGGCATGTGATGAAGGAAGAAGCACAGGCTGGGCGCAAAGGAGCGACCCCTCGGCCACCCTCCCCGAACCCGGCAGAGAAGGCTGCACGGCGTCGGGAACAGCCACCGCGGCAGGCCTGGCGCCACATTTCTTTTAATTATTTCAAAATTTCTTTCCTATTAGCTAAAATTGAATAAGACTGATTATCTCATGGTACACAGAGCACTAATTAGAAACCTGACTGATTTTTAAGTAAAAATAATTGTCATTGTGTCCTTTATTTAGTAAACAAATGACCTCAAGACATGCAGAACACACGAGGGAAATAAAAGTAATGGGAAGTGAGGGTGGTTATTAACATCATGATCCAGAAGCTGTTCGTGAGCCTCCAGGCCATAACGGGAATTATGGTGCTGACCTGAATCTCCTCCCAGATGTCTTCATCCAGCACGGTTGCTGCTCGATGATGCTGCAGGGGGGCGATGAGGCAATGCCCCTCAGTAAGAGAGCGGAAGCTGGGTAAGCATAAATAAACCTGAGGAAACCCAACAGTGACATGTGATTCATTCGTGGCTATCACAGACAATACTCTAGTAAGGTGAAAAATGCATATTTAATAACGCATATATGCTTAAAAATACTTTTATTTTAATATAGTCAAAGATGCTTTTTAACCTTGAAAGACTAATGAGAATGGCATTTAGTAAACTGGAAATTTAGAGCACAAATGTCAGTTTTCGTTGTTGTACATCAAAGACCAAGACATCCCAAGAAAGGAAAAGAATAAATGCTACTTTCTCTTTGATCTGGCTATAGACTCACAAGCCTTTGGAAATAACACAGATTTATAAAAATAACAAAGTATCCGGATCAGTAACCTTAGTCTTATCAAGGAAAAGTTCCTAGCAAGAAAGGCTCCTTACACTGATTAGAACTGATTAGCTAAGCAGATGCTGGCTAAAGACAACAGCTGAGCTTTCCCCCATGAACAGCCTAAGTGATGCCTCCACCAATGTATTTGGAAAGTCTCTGGAGTTTTTTATTTTCTTTGTTCTATTATTATAAAAACCTCATGAAACGGTCACCATGTTAAAACATGGAATTCAAGGTTACCGAAGTCTGGGTTCCTGGGCCATAATCCCCTGTATCTGGATCCAGAATAAGTCATCTTTCTTGTTCCTCTGCAGCAAGAACTATTTTCTTTGTTGACAGCCTAAATTCTGTGTATTAATCAAGCTTCCTTTCTCTTACTACCTGAGACAACAGAATTAACACAGCAAAGAAAAAAAAGCCTCAGGAACGCTTTACCTCTCTGGTGAAGCTCTGCTTATTAACACACATGTATCATTCAAACCTGGAACTATTTTTCTATTACAGACAAACTGTCTTTTTTTAAAACAGAAAGGTCAGGGGCTGGAGCCGGTTCAGCAGTTAAGAACACTGGCAGTTCTTGCGGAAGACCTGGAATTGAATCCCAGCACCCACATGACAGCTAACAACTGTCTGTAACTCCAGTTCCAGGGAATCTGATGCCCTCTTCTGTCCTCTGTAGACACTGCATGACCTGGGAGCAGTTATACACATGCATTCATACGCAGGAAATAAAAATTAAAAGATATCAGAAAGAATTTTAAAAGGTAGATCAGTTAGTATGTGTACAATGAAAAGGTTTTAAGAGGAGAATAAACAATATTCTGCAAAATGGGTCCAGGGGCTACAGCTCAGTGGGCGAATACTTGTCTAGCATGTTTAAGGTTCAGGTTAACTCCTAGTACCACTAAGCTCTACAAAAATCTTGATTTTATTTTCTATCACTTTTGTTATGTCTTAGCTTGAGATACTGTGCATGGCAGACACTTCCTCAAAAACAATATAAATATAGAAACTTTAAAAAAATGGTCTCAATTTCATACGGAAACACAAAAACCCAGGACAGCCAAAATAATCCTGAATAATAAAAGAACTGCTAGAGGCATTACCATCCCCAATCTGAAATTACACTACAGAGTCATGGTAATGGAAACAGACACATCAATGAGCAGAACAGACTTGAGACTTAAGTTCACGCATTTACAGCCACCTGATTTCTGACGATGGGGCTAACAATACACATGGGAAAAAGACAGCATGTGCAACAAATGGTGCTGTTCAAATTGGATAGTTACACTCAGAAGATTGAAACTAGACTCCTTTCTCTCCCCATGCACAAAATCAACCCCAAATGGACCAAGGACCTCAACATCAGACCTAATATCCTGAATCTGAGAGAGAAGAAAGCAGGAAATACCCTGCAATGTAAAAGCAGAGGAAAGGACTTTCTGAACAAGACTCCTTGAACATAGGCACTAAGTGCAACAACTGGGACCTCATCAAACTAAAAATCTTCTGTACAGCAAAAATCGCCATCATTTGGGTGAAGAGGTGACCTACAAAATGGGAAAAAATGTCTTTACCAGCTATACTTTTGACAGAGAGCTAATATACAGAATATACGAAGAACTCAAAAACACCGAAGATTATGGGAGCAACCAACAACTCTAACTGGAGTTCAGAGGATGGAGCTCATATCTGACACTGTTATCAGGCCTAGGAACCTGTGACTAGACAGGTCACAGACCACAGAGGAGAGTATAATACTATTATTCTGCTAAAATACATAGTGTCAAACTGACTCCTAATGATTTATTGTTATACCCATAGATTAATGCATCTCCACAGAAGCTTCCTTATCCAGCAGATAGTGACCTAAAACTGGTTCATGTATAGCGAATAACAGACTGCAAAGTGATAGAACACCTATATCAAACTTCTGCCTTTAGAGTTTCAAGGATCACTGCAGAAGAAGGGCCAGAAAGATTGCAAGAGCCAGAAGTAGTGGACGACCACAAGGAAATAGTTTTCCAGACAGCTGGGAAGTTACTCCAATGAACTCACAGCAGTGATGACAGCATGAATAAGTCCCACATAAGCTCAAGCCAGATATAACCTCAGTAGAGACATGGTGAAGTGGGTAAGAAATTCCAATCCAATCTGAGGAACTAGTGGATTCAAACAGCTGCTAAGAAGGGGAGAGTCAGTCTCCTTTAAGGCTGTGACTCTCGGTAGGTTAACCAGGCTCCAGTGGATGGAATAGAAAATAATCAAATGAAACAGAGTTACACAAAGTAAAGATTCAGTAAATTTAGCTATTATGATATTGGTGACCACAGAGGGACCCATTTTCAGAGATCAAGTTTAAATTATAACTATCACTTTTTAATATAGAGGTTGTATCACACCTATTTCATTAGAATGCAAGCTTCAAAAGCCTTCCTTCCCAGAGCACTTGCATAGCTTGGGGGCCTGCATTCAATCGTCAGTATTGCCTTCCAAAAACTAAATTAATTTTTTTTAATTTAATGTGTCTTAAGTCTCCCTGATTCTCTGCTTTTCCATGACAATTAGAATTTGGGACATAGCAGATCCATAAAACATTATTTTCTCAATGTAAAAAATAATATTTATTGAAATAAATGATTACGATATACTATGAAGACGCAATGCCTGAAATACAATGGTATTACCTGTCTTCATAAAGCTGAAACTCTTGGGAGAGAGAGCCATAACAGGTAAAACAAGACAACCTGAACAAACTTCTCCAATTATGACATGGTCTACGAGAACGCAAACAGACCCTATGAAGAAGAAACAGAAGCTGCTTTGGACTAAGACCCTGCAGGGTGACTGTAAAGCTGCAGTCAAGTCAACCCAAAGGTCATAAAGCTGGGAAACAGCAGAGCCAAGGGTCTGAACCACAAAAGGTAGCACTGAACTCCACAGACTTACCACCACTCAACACACCTCTGAAGGAACACTCACCCACCACGTGGGCTTCATGCCACTGAAATACTGACTAAATTTCAGCAAGTTAGAGAAGAAAAATATTTGAAAAACAGAAAAAGAAAGACCTTCAGAAGATCTGTAACACTCTGAAGAGCAAATTCATATATACAAATCATGCCAGGGCACGAGTGCTTCATCTCCTACCTTCACACCGATTGCAACAATAAGGTGCTTGGGGCACTGAGCACTGTCAAAACAGTACAGACACTTCTCCATTTGCGCAGTGAGACTCTGGTGCTCGGCAATAGCTCTTCTCCTCTGGCTCTCTTCCTTTCCACCAACACGTTCTTTCTCAGCTGCTTTGGAGACAAACATGTCATCCAGAGTATAGTAATCTCCATCTGATTTTCCCATAAACTGAAAAAAATCAAAAGAAGAGTAGTGAGAGAGGGAGAAAGCGGGAGTTAAGACTTGACTGTACCTCGACGTCCTAGCATCTTATCCCCAAGTATATACAACCTCTATATAAAACAATTACTGCACTTTAACCTTGATCACTGAAAATCAATCCATCTGTGGTCACCAACATCATCACAGTTCAAGTTTACTGAATCTGTGCTATGTGCAACTCTATGCCATTTGATGATGTTTTACTCCTTTGAGATGGGGACCATCACCTCCACATAAGAGGCAAGGAAATGACAAAGCAGAGTGGTTAAGCTGCTTAAGTAAAGTATAAAAAGTATTTAAAGTATAAATTGCCGCGAGGATCTCACAAAAGGTAACACTGTTCTACTTCACCTCTACTGCTCAAACGCTTCTCCCAACGTGTAGAAAGGCTGGTGTTCTCAAACACAAATCATTTTGTTACTTAAGACACAGTTAAAGATCCTTAAAGTGTAGTCACAAACTCTACTATAGCCAATAAAGTCCTATATGCAAAGAGCAATAATGATTAAAGACTTGGTTCAATAGCCAAAAATAGCCATGTAAAAAGTCTATCTCCTGTTTATCCTTGAGCATACTACTGAGCGTGTCTGTCTCTGTCTCTCTGTCTCTCTGTCTCTCTGTCTCTCTCTCTCTCTCTCTCCACCCTTTCCAGTTCTTTTTTTTTTTTACAATGCTCACAATATTATCTGTCTCCTGGGCTTATCCTTACAGTACACATCTGTTACTCTAAGTCACCACTATCATATCAAGGCTCTTCAAAATCTAGCATCACGAGCTCTCCAAACACATCTGACCACATGCCATTGAAACTCCATGCTCTAGTAACCCAAGTGCTGGCCTCCTGAAGCCCTGTTACCTTCCAGATATTTTTTTTTAAATAATCAAGTACAAAGCAATTAGAAGACACCTGAATATTCACCGACATTTTAAAAATATTTAAAATCAGAGTTCTATTTAAGTTTCAAAAAGATTTCAAGCAAAAAATATCATGAAAGATAAAGAATGTTGCTTTACGATTACAAAGAAGAAATATCAAGACACAACAATTCATTAAGTGCTTAATAACAGAACTTCAAAATACACGATGCAAAAAGCCACTCAAATTGCTGAAGAAATGGATCAGAGATTTAAACATCACTTTATAATTGAAGACTTGAACGTACCATGAGCCAAGGTGACGTAATTAACACTGATAGAAATCCCACTCAACAACATGTCTATTCTTCCAAATGTGCATGGAATGTTCACCAAGAGAGATGGCATTCTGGACTATAATGAAATCTCAATAATTGTAATGAGTCTAGTACTATACCCAGAAAGATCTTTAGAGAGCTGCTAAACGCATGTAGCGCTTTGGTTCTGATAGTCTCACTGTGTAACCCAGGCTGGGCTTGAACTCCACTCCTCCTGCCTTGGCCTCCTGTTTGCTGAGATTACATCCATGGGCCATATTTGTCTGACAACTAAACTGAAGGGTACCTGGACGTGAGACTTCTTTCCTTAAGAAATCAATCTCTGAAGCATACTATGAACATATTGTAAATATAGCATATGAAGCAGAAGACTTATAGAAAATTAAATTTCTAGAATAAATAAACCAACAGTGTTAAGGTTGGAAGGAAGGAAAGATTTATTTTTACCTAAAGTATGTTAAAGTAAGAGCAGAGTCAGGCATGATGATGCACACCTTTAATCCCAGCACTTGGGAGGCAGAGACAGGCAGATCTCTGTGAGTGCAAGGCCAGCCTGATCTACATAGAGAGTTCTAGGGCAGCTGGGGCTGCAAGGAAACCCTGTCTCAAAAAGACCAAAAATAAAATAAGAGCAGAATGTATGCTTCCATATTAAACTATGTCCCTTACAATAGAGAGCATTGTGAGCTGGCGAGATGACTCAGCACTTCAGAGCACTCTCTGGCTGCTCTTGCAGAGGACCCAGGTTTGATTCCCAGCACCCATATGGTGGCTAACAACGGTCTGTAACTCCTGTTCCAAGGGATGCAATGCCCTCTTCTAACCTCTGTAGGCAGTGCACGACACTGGTGCACTTACACACACGCAGGCAGTACACTAATACACTTAAAACTAATAAATATTAAAATAGCATCGTTACTAACAATCAGTTCATATATTATTAGGGGAGATATTTAATTCCAATTTGTTTGTATATGGAAGACCAAAGTTGCACAGATGCTGCCAATCTTCCCTCAGTTATTTAGTGCTGGAGTTGACTATGGTACAGTCTTGCCAACTAAGGGTAAATGATCCTTCAACGTAACCAAACCATGTGTCTCACTTACCCAAGGACTGTAATTATGATGCCCTTCCCTACACCCAATCATGTGCACTTTGACCTACTCATATTCTTTTCTTTGGGGTTGCTCAAAAATGTTCTCAATTTTCAGTCATGTGTGCCTCTTCTATGGCCTTCAGCCTACTCTTTTAAATAAATGTTTATGGAACGTTATGCCACTATAAAGAAAAAAGAAATAACAAATGAATGCAAATGGAAACCATGTTAAGTGAAATAGGCCAGAGTCAGAAAGACAGATATGGTATGTTTTCTCTTCCACACAGCAATTAGATTTAAAATTAGATGATAGATAGACAGAGATAGATAGATAGACAGACAGACAGATGTGTGTGCGTGTGTGTATGTGTGATAAAACTAGAAAAGGGACCATGAGAGGGAGAAAAAGAAAAAGAGTAACGGGGTACAAATGATAAGAAAGCAAGACTATCTGGGGAAAGACAGAACCAGCCAGAGAAGATGGGTGGACGGAGGGGGAGACACCAAGGGGGGCCAAGAACAATGCACAGCTGTATGAAAAAGCCACAGTGAAACTCAGCATTCGTCATGTTAACCAAAATTTTAAAAAGTAGAGAGAAAAATATTCAATTTTAGATCCAATTTTTTGAAAGATGGTTTTTGGAAGCCAGATATCCACATGTAAAATAAATAGGTAACATGAAATTTCATAAAAATTTTCATAAAAATGAATTCAAAATGGTCAAAGTCTAAATATAAAATCTAAAACATTTAAATTCTTAGAAGAAATACCAAGATTAATAACAGAAAAATAAAGTCCAATATTTACACAAGTTCATGACAATTCTTTTTTAATATTTTATTTATTATTTTTATTTTATATGAATGAGTGTATTGCATGCATATATGTAAGTGTACCCAGGTCCTGCACAGCCTGCAGAAGTCAGAAGAGGGTGTTAGATCCCCTGGAACCAGAGTTACAGACCGTTAGCCACCCTGTGGGTGCTGGGAATCAAACTCAGGTCTTCTGT
Source organism: Eospalax fontanierii (assembly GCA_035773235.1). Lineage (NCBI taxonomy): Eukaryota > Metazoa > Chordata > Mammalia > Rodentia > Spalacidae > Eospalax > Eospalax fontanierii. The sequence goes on from CM069539.1 coordinate 12,349,694, forward strand.
AAGAGCAGCCAGTGCTCTTACCCACTGAGCCATCATCTCTCCAGCCCCATTAATAATGTTCTTAAATCAAAATTTTATTCAAAACTGTGAACTTAAGCTATTATAAACACCAAGCTCTCAAATTCATTGGAAAAAAGGAAAAAACTGTTATGAAATATAAACTACATATAAATCTGTAATCTCTTTTTCCTTAAAAAGAAAAATGGATAAACTACTGAATCAGTATACTCAATTTATCAGTTTATCATTAGATCAAAATCTGTGAGAACTGTCCAAAAGTCCTCACCCATAGCCCCAAACTAGAGCTTGCTCTTAAATGATGCTTCACACCTATCACACTGCTACCATTCTAAGACAAAGAAAATATTGATGAAAATGTGAAGTTGGAACCTTATGCTTTGCTGGTGAGAATGTAAAATTATGCAACTACCATGGAAAAGTTTTGTGGTTCCTAAAAAACATTAAAAATCAATCTATCATCTGATCCAGCAATTCCGCTCTGAGTTTCAGGTAATCCCCCAAACCAAAAGCCAAGATTCAGACACTTGAGTAACAATGTTCACAGCTGCATCAATGTTCACAATAGCAGTGAAAAGGTGGAAACACCTAAAATGTCAATCAACAAATAAGTCAGTCAAAAAGAAATGGTAATACTTGCAATGAAATGTAAATTAAATTCTGAAACACACTATAACATGAATTTGGAAACATTAAGAAAGAAGTGGGATACGAAAAGGCAAGTACTGAATGTTACCTGGCAGCTAAAAATTCATAGACGCAAAATGGGTGGGGGACAGGAGAGAGAAGAGAAAGACAAAAAGGGAAGTCAGTGCCTGAAGAGGGAGAAGATGGAACTGGGATAATGTGACGTTCTGGAAGCAGATGTGGGGACTGCTGTACAACACTGAACACACAGGGCTGGAGAGCTAAGAGCTCAGGGGCTAAGAGCACTGGCTGTTCATGCAGAGAATCAGGGTTTGATTCCCTGCACCCACATGGCAGCTAACCACCATCCGTTAACTCCAGTTCCCAGGGATCCGACCTCCACTAACCTCAGAGGGCAGTGCACAACGTGAGTGCACTTACACACATACAGACAGGCAATACACATAAAACAAAAATAATAAATACTATATTTTTTTAAATCAGTGAACACACTTTATGCCACTTAAATATATACAATGTAAACGATTTCGGCTCCAGTGTACATTATCATGGAAATGTGGAACGTGTATTTTAAAAGCACTTCAACCACCAAGCCTGGTCGATCCAACTGGGCCAGTGACAGTAAGAGGATGCAGCTGGGGGAGGAGTCTAATGCAAACAGAATACACTGCATGAAATTCACAGAATTCCAAATCAAAAACAGAAATAGAAACACTTTTTCTTAAATGATAAACTCATTGTTTCCTTGTAAATTAAGGTAAAGTCTTAATCACTTCTTTCCCTCCCTCATCAGATTCTCTTGAATCTCCCATTTTTCCTGCCCACCAATCCATTTTCCAAGCTCTGGTCCTACAAAAAGGATAAAATTACTGCCCACAGTGTGAACAAAATTAACGAGGAAAGATGTATATAGAGCTCATGAAGACGTGCCTGAGCTTAGGTTGCCAAGGAAACACTGACGTCTTAAATTTTAAATGGAAGAGTTTATATTTAAAGAATGTTGGGGTCAATATGACGTATTTTAAGAATGAGCAAAGCGTTCACAACTGAATATGCCCCGATACCAATAAATGACACATAGAAATGTGGCAAATAGAAATCTAGGCAGTAATCAGTAACTACCACTTAGCATACATCACTTAAAAAAACAGTATTTAATGAAGAAAAACTGACCTGGGAACTAAAGTTGAGACTTCTACAACTCGGCAGCCCTGGGAGCTAGGAAAGTCCACTCACTGTGCACGGCCATTTAGCTTTGAGTCTCAGTTTCCTCTTTTGCAAAGTGTGGAGGGCCACTCTGCTCCATGATCTTCAAGGACTAATACTCCGAGACAGCACAGGGTAGCACACCTGTTATATTCTAGGTGTCCTAACAAGCACACTGGCATAACAGACCATTCTTTTTCTGGGAATTTCTTTTTGCTCCTCCCTTCCCACTCCCTTTTTAAAAAATTAGTTATATGAACATCTTCGGGGACAAAAAATTAATTATATTAAAAAAAAAAAACCATCTTCAGGAGGCTAGAGAGATGGCTCAGCAGTTGAAGAGAACTTGTTGTTCTTCCACAGGACCAGGGCTCAGTTCCAAGCACCCGCATGGCAGCTAACAACTATCCATAACAGCACTTCCAGAGGATCCGACACCTCTTCTACACACATCGGTGCACTTATATAAATGCAGGCAAAACACTCATACACATAAAATTAAAATCTTCAGGATTTTTTAAAACAATAGCTATAATCCCCCTATCCAAACAAAATCAGACAGAGGCATATGTAAACATTTAATGAAGCACAAATGAAAAGAAGTGAATATAATCTGAATTTCAGAACAGCAAGAAAATGGAGAGTAAAAATCGAATGGGTCAAAGTAAAAAGAGTAACAATAAGTAAAATGCCTATCAATTGAAAAGGACAACCTGGCAGATTTAAATACCAAGCTTGCTGTCCAACAGGAAATGTCCCCATTAACTCCCCCCTACTTCCAGTTTAATTAGGTTACCTAGGTGTGTTCCCAAAGGATTGGTCACTTGTCATTCACAGTAATTTGCAATCACAATTACTCAGTTCACTCTTCATAGCTCTGTATGTAATGCCTCCTTACCCCCGACCCTCACAACCCCCACCCCACCCCCACCCCCACTCCCCCACCCCGCGTGTATACACAAACTCTGTGTCAGTGTCTCCTGTAGGGCAGCTGAATCACATGCTCAGTCTCAAGGATTCCTAACTGGCTGCTTCTCTCCAAGCCCAAGATCCACTTTCAGGGAGACTACTAAGCAAGGGAAAAAACAACATTCAAAGATTTATTATTATTATTATTATTATTAAACCCTACCATGAAGGCAGCCAATATTTCGCTGTGGCTCACAGGCCAACTTGGGCCAGCCACGACTTCACACACCCATTCATTCACATATTGCACGTGGCTGCTTTTGTGCCATAATTGGAAGCTAAACATAAAAAAGAAAGCCAAACAGTTTATCACGTGGCACTTTAGAGAAAAAGTGTGGTGACCCCTGTCCTAAACTAATGATGATGCCTTTCAACTAAAGCAGCATGGGGCAGAGCGTCCTGGCAGCCTCTTCATGAAAATATCTTGGACTACCCACGGATAATGACACTGTTTTAAAATGTACTTACTCAGCTACGTTTCATAAACTTTGAATTGGAAAGATGAAGAAATGGTTATACATACCAAACATGTTTCTTTTATATTCATTTAGTATTACATTGAATTTTTACCATAGCTAATTTTTAACTATTACTAGTAGAAAACAAATTGCTACAATGCTGTGGCTAATTATTGAGCAGGAAAAACTAAGAGTCACTGTGACAAATCAGCATCACCATAGCAACCTGTACCTTCTTAGCTCTACAACAAACAGGAAGACTGCCGTGGTTTGTGCATTTAAAAACTACCTCTGATGCACTCACTGCACAAACCCACACATAGACACACATACACATATAATTAAACATTTTTAAATTACCTTTGTCTTTTTATTAGAAATTGCTTAATATGATTCAAGCCTGCCGTCTTGCTTCTGCAATCAAACATAAATGAATCTTTACCCTACCCGCCCCCCAAGCAGACATACGTAAACAATGAACTGCAGCAGAAAGGGTTGGCCCTGCCTCCCTCTCCCTTAGCCCCTCCAACGAAATCAACGTATCCATTAAGCAATACCAAAAAAAGCAGAAAAATAATTTGCTTGAATGAAAAGAAAACACTTGCCAAAGCACTAACAGGACATCACTACAAACTCAACATAGGTACACCAAGTCGATCAACATTTCTAGAAGAGTTCAGACTGAATGTGTACCAGTTGTGCACTCAGTTGTCTAGTTTGTAGTTTAATTACTGCTTTCAACACCAGCTTATTTCTGCTTAAAATTATTAGCAAATAGCCAAATCATGCAAAAAATTAATGGAAAGAAACACTGAGAACTTACTGTCTATCCTAGGAAGTCTTTTCATAAATAAGCTTAATAAGGATGATTGCCGATGACTACATCATCTAAAACAGGCTATCTTGTAAAAGTAGGATATCATAAATCAGGACACTCTACTGTAGGTAATGTAGGCTAGGACAGAATTTTTAAGGGTCAAAAAAGATTGATAATTTAGAAAAGTATTCTAGTTTTCACAATGTTCTACTAGCTTGGTGAACTTCAACTAAAAAGATGATTTTTAATCAAATGAATATGCAATTATTAGCAAATTAGATGATATAAAAACAATGCTATACAATACAAATATTCTTAAAGACCCCTCAACAAAGTAATGATAGAGATAGATAGATAGATAGATAGATAGATAGATAGATAGATAGATAAACAGACCAACAGGCAGACGGACAGGGCTGCAGATATAAACATATCCACAAAGCCTTAACTAAAGGTGATAAAATACAAAAAGGCACTGATAATTATATAGTAAATAAGACAAAATCAGTAAGATATAAATCTATGCCCAGTCATGGCAGAAAAATATATTCCACTACAAACACAGATAGTCCAGTGCTTCTTGGCATCTCTCCTCATTCTCAACGTCTCCTGAGGACTTTCACACCTTCTCAAATATCAACACTCCATTCTTCATCACACTCAACTGACAATCTTGTTCATTTCTGTGCGCTGGTAACGAGCACCTGTGTTTGCACAGTGATACTCAGTCTCTCCTGCTGTGACTGACAGCAGACTACTCCCTTCTTTCCTTCTCTCACCATCACTTTTAATAAACCCAATCTAATTAGGCTTTCTCCTTACCAAGCAAAGAAACCCAGACTTACCAAACCCAAGGGTTACTTCCCAATTTTCAAAGACCTCCGCCTCTCAGAAGAGCTGATCTCGTCCTCCAGAGCCTCACCTCCTTCCTGGCTGTGCACTGGCACCCTCAGCTTTCCTCCGCCTTTGCTGAGTCCGTTCTTCCAGACAGTTCGCCAGGGCTCAAATCTTAGATTTTCATTATTAACAATACCTAAGTCTCATGGCCTGAAAATACTATTCAAAGGCTAACATCGACCAAATAAATCATAGGACAGTCAGCATCTTCCCAGAGCTTCCAGGCAGCCACTCCATATCACCTTGCCACTGCCCAATGGACGTTTCCTATCTCAAGCGTCCATATAACAGTATTTTGGATCCCCTCCCACCTGGCCAAACATGGTCCCATTTTTCCCCTTCCAATATATGTACTGACCCAAATCCTAACTCCTCACTTTGACCAACTGAATCAAGGCTCTATATGAACTAATAAAATGCCTTTCAAAATGATCTCTTAGTTTCCGATCTTGCCTCTATACATTACCTTCTCAAAAGAGTCAGAAAAACCCCATCAAAACATAATAAACAAGACCATGACAAGGCGCTGCTAAAAACCTTCACAATGATTCTCATCATACAAATCAAAAGTGTAATTTCTCTTTGCATGGCCTGTAAGACCCATGTGATCTGATTTCTCCTTGCATGGCCCGTAAGATCCCACATCATCTGACTCCTGTTATGTCTTCAACATCATCTTTGACTTCTCTCTCCCTTCCTTCCTCTTCTCTCAGACATGGACCACCCCCTCAGTTCAGCATCTGATGAAACACAGAGAAGCCTTCCCAAACTCCACTGAAAATACCACCCAATGCCTCCTTAGAGTTTGCTTTATCTTTTACAAGCATTTTCTGTTTTGTGGTGTGTTCTAATACTGTACAGGGGTTTATACTATGCATTTGCTTGTTCTTCATCTCACTGACTATGTAAACCCTTTGAGGGCATGAATGTGACTTCATTGCTCCTCAATACCCAGCACCTACAATGGTACCTGGCATAAAGATGATCAATAGCAATTCCTGAATTAATAAATAATTACAACAATTCTCAACAAATAATCTTGATATATACATATGACCATGCTGAGATTACTAAAACTTATTACTCAGGCTTCCATATAAGGTATCTTTTATTAAAATAAAGCTCTGCTAAGAATGTCTCTCTGCAAATAAATTTCTAGAGCCTAGAAAATCTCTAGAACTTCCTACAAAATAAGAAGTAAAATTATGCTAATAAGCTAATTTTTTAAATCCATATTAATTGACATTGACAGATACAACAATATTTTCTACTTCCTTGGATTTATGTTTCTCCCTACCTCCTTCTAGCCCTGGAATGGGAAGATACCCTGGCTATCATTATTTTAGTTTTCATTAAGTTAATTTTGACCAACTAATATATTCACTTTTTTTAGACCCTGTGAGTTTGAAATGGTTCACAGTGAATGATCTCCCTCTTCTTCTTGCTCAAATTCCCAGTATAAAATATAGCTCAGTATCCTTAGGGGGATTGTCTTTTTCTTTCTTTAAAAAGAGCCAGATAATACATATTTTCAGCACTGTGGCTACATAGACAGTCACAACTATTCTACCCAGTCATTACAGGAAAGCAGCCTTAGACACTATGAAAGTACATTTGCATATGTGCTCCATCAAGCTGTATTTGCAAATATAGACAGCAAAATTATTTCTCTCCGTAGGGTATTTGACTGCCAAACCCTGTCAACAAACTGTTTCAATATAATGTCTCTTTTAGAGAATGGTAGTATTTAGAAAAGATTGCAAGGGAAAAGATTATAATACGGACTGCTACTTAAAAGAAAAATTCACTCTACTATCCATAATGATATGTTAAACTAAGATATATTTTCAAATAAACAGACTCAAGACTATTTAAGAAATCTCTATAATTCATAATGTTACATCAAAAAAATTTTTTTACTTCCTTGTGGCATAATTATGAAAACCTAGAGGAACATTAAGACAGGTTGATAATTTAACAAATAGCACATTCCCAGTCATTAAAGTCTGGTGCCAAGCATGGTGATACACAGCTGTATTCTCAGCCATTTGGGAGACTACAGCAGGAGGATCCCAAGTCTGAAGCTAACCTAGATAGCACAGCAAGATCTTGTCTAAATAAATGGGCCGGCAGGGCAGAGGAGGGTGTGGGGAGAGATAACCAACACTAACGGCCTTAGGAAAAGCCAGAAGGAAACCTACCACATAGAAGCTTCTTCAAGTTTATACATCAGCATTATTAAAAGAGATGAAAAGTAGGGACACTGCCCCTACTAACACCACAGACTAGCAAAGTAAAAGTTCAGTGCCAGGAATGGACTCTCTTTTGAAGCTGTTGACCAGGGGACCCACAGGTCCAAACAATACTGGCCATTGCTCCTGCTCTTGGTTACCCACCAGAACTTAACGGTCTACTGCTGAAGATACTACACACAGGGGCTATAGAACAAACAAGGAGAAATTAAGCTGGTGCTGACCTGAAAGCTTCATCTAGCTTTCATAGTGCTAGAAAGTATTATCCATTCCACCTAAAGAGAAAATTATCAACCTTTCCCAGCTATGAATCCTGGGACCTACCTGGCAGGATACACCCATGAGTACAATAGTGGCACAAATATTATGGGAGTAACCAACCACTTTCCAACTGGATTTAAGGTCTGCTTCATAAGATGGAACCCATTCATGACATTAGTATCAGGCCAAGGAACCTGTGGCTAGACAGATCACAGACCATAGGGAAGAGCCTAATACTATTATTCTGCTAAAAGATACATTATTAAATTGACTCCTAATGACTTATTGTTATACCCAAAGATCAATGCATCTCTTATCTCTTACCAGAGAAAACTTCTTTATCCAGCAGCTGGTGATTAACACAAAGACCCAAAGCTGAACGATGTGCAGAGAATGAGAGACTGCAAAATGATTATCCCTGAATAGGACACCTGTATCACAAACCTTTGCCTCCCAGAACTTAGGGATCATTGCACGAGAGAGGCAGAAAGATTGTAAGAGCCAGAGGTGGTAGATGACCACAAGGAAACAAAGTTTTCCAGCTGGGAAGTTACTTGTAGGAACTCACAGCACTGATGACAACATACACAAGTCCCATGTAAGTTCAAGCTAGACAAAATCACAGCATAGACATGGAGAAGTGGGTAAGAAATCCCAACCCTACCTGAGAAACTACTGGCGACTGATGGCTGTTGGGAATGGGAGGGTCAGTCTTTTCTGAGGGTGAAACTTTTAGGTTAACAAGGCGCCAGTGGATGGACCCACACTGAAGGGCATCTGAGGATATGAATTTGACTTTATAGGCTTTAGCGTGTGTGTGTGTGTGTGTGTGTGTGTGTGTGTGTGTGTGTGTACATGCACACATGTGTAATAAAGTACATGAAACCGGGCAGGAGTAGTAAGGGGTGCGGGCCGGGGAAGGGAATCTAAGTGCAATCCAAATATATTGTATGAAATTCACATTCAATTAAAAAAGTAAAATAAATAATTTTCTTTAAGTTCTGACCCAAACTAAGCAAACCAGAGTGTATACTTAAAGACAAACAAAATCACAGGTAAGTATGTGTTCTAGTATTTTCCCAATGTATCTTATAAAAAGACTCAATATAACAGAATAAACTAAGATTAGAGAGTGTCAGATCTTCTAGAACGACATCACTATTAGACTGAAGAATCAGTCTCTCAGAACTGAAAGGTAGGCTAGGAAGATGTCTCACCTTCGATGCCATTCTCATAAAAAGTTTGTTCTGATCCACTGCTGTGCCCATTTTTTCATTCTTGACTAAATCGCTGAGGCTCAGATGATCATCATCAGGAAAGTATCTGACCCGTTCTTTTTCCTCATGAGTTGAAACCTATGCCAAAGCGAACAAAATTAACTTGGTGAAAGAATAAGTCTCTGAAGTAGTTCTGAATGGATCACCCATGAATCTGATGATGAATGTACAAAATTCCATGTTTCCTTCCCTGTGAATGGACTCCCAGGAGAATATCCCCCTACTTCTCTCCCAGAAGGACACATCACATTAACTGATTTCAACATTCAGTGAAAGAACACAGCTGTACTACCCAGTGCCCTCTCTGCTCTTCTCCTTGTAGTTAAAATCCCTTACCTCTGTGGAAGAAGACTCTATTACCTACCCAGAGAGGGAATACGCATATAAAACACAGGTAAAGGACCACTGCTATGACCAAATATTTGTAACCCTACTCCAATTCACACTGAAATCCCAATATGATAGCACTGGCAGGTGGAGTCCCTGGGGCAATGATAAGGTCATAAGGGTGGAGCCCTCATGAAGAAGATTAATATTCTATAAAAAGACATGGTAGAACCTGTCTTTCTCTGCTTTCTATGAGAATAAAATGAGAAAACATCATCTGCAAACAGAGACACATGTCCTGGCTAGACTCTGAACCTATCAGTGCCATCCTGTGGACTTCCAACCTCCAGAACTGTAAGAATAAATTTCTGTGATCTAAGCCACCAATCTGCTATGTTGTTTTAGCAGCCAGACTAATAAGATACTCACTCCTAACCATTGTTCTACAAACAGCTTACCAGAAACAAAGCTGGTATTCTGATCTCCATCTAATTCAGTCCTGGGTTTTCCTCTCAAATGATTCTATATCAACATGAGAATCAGAAAGTGCTGTTTATTTTGTTCCAAATCGAGTCTCCCAAGGCTGCTCTCCCATTCTGCATCTGAAGCCTTCAACTCTGCATAGCTTCCGGAACCAGGGTCCTGCCACCTGTTCCCGCCCTGCTATTGCTTCTGCACGATCCAAACCTCCTTTGCCATGGCCTCCTGGCTCTGCATACTTAATGTCTGGTCCTCTTGCCGTTTCACTATGCTCAGATTACAAATCCTAGTCCAAACAACTATGTCTGCTGTCTTAACCCTGTCTTAACCTTGGGTAGTGTGCAACTCAGAAAGGGCCTCTGCAGCATTTGGTAATGTGTTCATGGATTCCTACTTAGTTCTGTATTTCATATATTAAAACCTTTACTCTTCTCCTACACATCTCTCACTTCCTCATTCCCCCCATTACAAGTATCTGCATTATAAGTATCTCATTTCTATTTGTTTAAAGAATCAATTAGTACCTGTAGCAGCATGGGCACTTAGTGGGCAAATAACTAATATTCGACAGGAAAATGCCAAACAATTCTCTTCTGTACTCCATTATCAATTGTATGATCTTCAAATTTAAAACAAAAAACTTAACTTAGGGAAAGTGAATATGTTTTTGCCATCTTATGAAACTCAAGGGAGTGCTAAAAACTAACTACTAGAGCTAAAAGATGGAAAAGAAAATTAAGTGTTTAAAGGCTACCTACATAATTAAGACAGAGTTGTGTGGATACCCATCACCAAGCCTCAACACAGCTGTCTACAGAGATGACCAAGCTTGTCCATAGGCAATAAGGTAAATATGCAAAAAGAAACAGAAAACAACATCAGAGAAATGTACACTGGCTAAAAATTGCTGTAAACATTCCATGTCATAATCATTTGAAAACATCACAGTTGAAATATTTGTCACAGTCCTAACTGAAAAGTGATTATTATTTCTAATGTTTGCATTAGAAAGCTACATTTCAGAAAAAAAAATCTAATCTAATCTAAAAAGAACCCAAAAGAGAAAAAAAGAATTTGTAATTAGTAAACAAAGACATTTGCAAAGCATACCTTCTGTTTCTTCCTTCTTCCCACTTGAGATTCCAGAACTTCTCCAGGGGCGCTCACAGGCCACACTCTGCCAGAGCCATCTGTCCTGACAAGGACGACTTCTTCCTGATCTTCATTCTATGGAATGATTTAGGTAATACTTGAAATACTTGTGGAGAATGTTAAATGTCTATACCTAACAACAAAAAGCACAGGAAGGATGCTAGTTTTCACACCGTATTATGGATCATCTTAAGTCTTATGGATTTGTATCTTCTACCACACTGGAAAATGACCATAACAGAAAAATAGTGGGGAAGAAACCCAAAGTTCATTTTAGTTTTTAAAAAAATTCAACCACAGAAATAACCTTCAAATAGTTTAATTTGATACACAGGAATTGAACCTAGGGTCTCATACGTGCTAGGTAAGCACTCTACCAATGAGCTACATCCCAACCATCTTTTCTTTTTACGTTTTTAAAATTCTGAGATAGAGTCTTACTAAATTCCTCACGGAGACCCTGAACTCATTCTGTATCTCAGGCTGGCCTTGAATTTGCAATCCTCCTGTCTTGCCTCCCAAACAGCCAAGATTTCAGACTGTGTCACTAGGACCAGTTCAAACACTTCTCATCTGGAGATTTTTAAAGGATGATAAAGTGCCAACAGTCCACGAGGCACTGTATGAGAGCACCCATCACTTATACTGCAGATGTCCTATTCAACAGTTGTTCCATAAACTTAAGAGGTTTACGTTTTACGTGATTGTACTAAGGCAACTAATGACAAAGCAAACTCTTCAAATGGCTAGTACCACAGTACCTGAGATACTATTCATCAACATCGTCAAGCACCTTCACTTCTGGCTCTTCCAGAAGCTGTTGTATCTCACATACTTCACTTAACTACATTATCTTTCCTACGGAATTTTGACCAAATATATTCCTGGCACAATACAGAATAGATTTTTCTATGATGAAAGCAGAGTGTCACTGAGAAGAATCAATAAGGACCATTAGGCAATAAATTCATTAAACAGCAATTGAAACCAAAGCCGATCAAATTATTCACATTTCAATTTTCTTCTCAAATCAGAATGAAATATAAAAATCAATTTCAATTCCACTTCATAGCTCCCCTGTTGAAGCAATAAAATACATCCCTGTTATTATTCTTATAGGAATTTATTTTTCCTTCAAGGCTTAATGGAGATTAAAGACTATCCTGACTTTTCTTCCTCGATGAATTCATTAACATGAGTTAATAAAATGTAGTATTTAAAAGAATCTCTCTACACACAAACAGCATACATAAACAACTCTAATCCTACAAAACAGTCTAAAGCACTGTACTCAACAGTGGAAAATTCAGGAACTCCGAGTCTACAGTAAGGCCTTCAACTTCAACTTCTGACCCTATGCTTCTTCCAGCTCTTCGTAATATGAGTAAATTTACTGTACATTTTACATCCTATGTATAGAAAAAGCATCCCTTGTTGTTCAGCTAGGAAACCAGCATGTAGTGAAAGCCAGCAATTTGTTCTCAAATAATTTGAGCATATTCGCATCGCTAGATTACAGCTTTTTAGTAACTATTAGTCCATTACTGATTTTCTGTCTTTGTCATCTTTTCCAGGCCAAAGACAAAGGTATACACTACTTAGTAAGTAAGTAAGTCTAGCACACTGTCAAACAATGAGTCCTCAATCAATGCTTCCTCAGTGGACTTAACAAACCAGGGCCTCACACAGATTAAGATGCTTTCACAGCTAATCCACCCACCACTTTCGGTGTCTCTATCTCCACTTTCTTTCTGTAGGGTTGCCAATACACAAGACCTGTAGCCAATCCACAGACAACACTATAGCCATCTACTTGCATTAACACCAAAGACAGGCATGAGAAGTTTGTTCTACACAGAAAACAGGCAAACAGTTTTTAACATCCATGTGATTTACTGATTTTTCTCCAAAGAAAGCAGAAAAACATCTTCTGATATAACATTCATAGACATTTTCTATTTCCTAAGAATGTCGAATGCTCCAGTTTTAAATTATTCCCAACAAACACAGTTTGCTCTGGAGGACTTTATATTTTGCAAACACTAAATCTGAGTGAACATTTTATATGGATATTTTTATTAACAAAACTCAGAATTCTCTGGGACCACCCATTCATTATCTACAAAGTAGCTCTACAGTGAAAATCATACATTCATATTTTGAGGAAGAAAGGAGAAAACAAAGCAGGTTTCATTAAGTTATAAAGTCAAATGATGACAGATCCAGGGATGACCATTCCCTATTGGTGGCTAAAATATCTGTGAAAAAGTAAATAATATGCCCTCACAAATGTATTAGTAATCTCACAGTAATAAAGGACTGCATTTTCCAGGAAGATGTACCTCCAAATCTAATAAACATTTCCATTTACCCAATGGGTACCTAAAACTATTTTTCCTGCCTCTCTAGAACAAAGACCTCCATACCACTTCATACCGAGGGGAATTGGCACAGGGGAGGACAATGGTGGTCACTCTGTTGTGGATGGCTGTGGGTGCTGGGAATCGAACTTGGGTCCTCCACAAGGACAGTCAGTGCTCTTAAGTGCTGAGCCATCATTCCAGTTTTAAATGGTGGGAAATCAGGAGAACATTTTGTGACAAACAAATATTACCTGAGAGCTTCACTGTAGTGCCAATGGCAAAGTTTTAGCAGACTACAGTCTCACTCACTCAGGTGTCTTCTCTGTGTCTGCTCTCACACTACAACAGCAGCCAGGAAGTCGTGCAATTTTGACACCTGCCTTTTAGCACCACTTGTGTATAACTCATGTTTAAGAACAGGAAAAGAATATGCATTGTTTTGAGCAAAAACTGATATTAAAAGAATAATGCTCAGGGACTGGGGAGATGGACTAATGGTCAAAATGCTTGCTGTACAAGCATGAGGATCTGAGTTCAGATTCCAGAAGCCACGTAAATGAGAGGTGGGCTTGAAGGTCTGCCTGTAATTCCCGCCTTGGAAGGCAGAGACAGGGATCTCTGGTGTAAGCTGACTATGATATACTAGCCACATCAGAGAGCCCTGGGTTTGACTGAGAGGCCTTGCCTCAATAAGGAGAAGAGCAGTTGATGATTCCTGACATTACTCTCAGGCCTCCACATGCATACTCACACACATGCATGTACACCCCCACACACATCCCCACACATACAAAAATATGCATGTATACACATACATGCATACCACACACATGCACATGAAAATGTTAAAAGAAAACAGTAGAATGTTTAGGACCAGCAAGACGGCTCGACGGGTAAAGGAATCTGCCACCAATTCTGACTACCCGAGCCTGATCCTCAGAATCCACTCAGTGGAAGGAAAGAACTGACTCCCACAGGTTGTCCTTTGACCTCTATGCACATGCTACAGCACACATTCAATCAATCAATCACATGTTTTTTAATGAAATATTAAAAAGTGTAATGTTTAAAAACCTTTTCTAGTATCTTGGAAATAAAGTAAAAGTCCTCCACTTGGATTGGATCGTCTCAGTGGCCCATGAACTCGCAGGTGAAAGATGTTTTACAGGTTTAACATCATTAAAGACATACTGACATCTATTTCAACCTGGATTTTTCAATTATTCAATAAATAAGCAGTTATTACTCTGCATTTTCATGGCTTTGGAACAATCTCTACACTACAAGAAAGGAGGGTGTTGACTATGCACTGGAGGAAATCAGAAGGAATCAATTTCAGGACCTGGGAATGAGTCAAGGATTTTCCTGAACAAAATCCCAAAAGCACAGGAAACAAAAGCAAAAATAGATACAAGGGATAACATCTAACAACAAGCTTCTGCAAGCACAGCAGAAGCGTCAGAGTAAAGAGGTCATTTTCAGGAGGTAAATTACAGACTGTAGATCTGACAAGGGTTACATCCAGAACACATCAGAGTTCCAAACACTCAACAACCAATCTAAGAACAACCACAAATCCGTACTCAAACAGGAGCAAAAGACATGTGTCAAAAGAAGACAGACACGTGTGCAGTGTACATGAAAAACTGTTCAGTACTAACCACTGGAGAAATGAAGATCAAAAGCACACCATCTACCCCTGCAGGAATGGCTATTAGAAAAAAACTAAAACTGACACATGCTGGTAAGAACGTCAGTTGCCCCAGGGAACCCCTAAAACAGAAGTGTCCTTGGACAAAGTATCTGCTTAAGGTTTCTTTCTTTTATTCTAGTCACAAAGTAGCTCAGTCATTTTTAAACTACATGGATTTATCTGTATTTCTCTACCTGCTTCCTTTTATTTATCTAAGATATATCAAAATCTGATGTCATGTTAAACAACTGCACATGATAATGGAGGAAAAAATTCACTTTTGATGAATGTAAGAAATGAAATTGCATGTGTCACGGCAAATTTCAGCCAAAAGATGAAAAAATGGTCAGCTCAACTGATGAGACGGGCAGAACTTGATCACAGGAAATAACATGTAACAAAGCCTAATACTCAGGACTAACTGTACTGGGTAGGGTCCCATCTACTGATCATATCGCTCTGCTCAGTTACTCTAAATCTATAGTGTACCAAGTCCCCAAATCTTCTACAGAGGGTTCTTAGCTAACTCAAAACCGTCAATCCCCCCAAACTGCATGAACAGCTTGCAACCCCACAGTGGGCAGTGAGAAGAGACAGAGCTAGGGGCAGGGTGCTAAGTGCCATCATAAAATGCATTTATTTTAAAAATCAAATTTAACCTTTTATATTGAATTAGGTAAAAATATAACAAACTCTTTTTCAAAAGCTATGCATATCTTTTAAAGGTGTTTGAAACTCTTAATTGCCTTCATAAAAGTAATAACAGATTAAAGTTTTAAGGAAATTTAATTATCTAGCTAGGAAATTGGTACTGAGGAATGTTAATGCTGTATTTCTTCAATTGTTGAGTTATTTACTAAATTTGTCAATACTGTATTTTTTAAATTGATTACTTTATCTTATTTTATGTGTATGAGTGTTATGCCTGCATGTATGTAAGCTCATCTGTGTCCACAGAGGCCAGAAGAAGGTGTTGGATCTCCTGAACTACAGTTAAAGATAGTAGTTAGCCACCAAGTGGGTGCTGTGATTCAAACTCCAGTCTTCTGCAAGAGCAGTCAAATGTTCTTAACCATTGAGCCATCTGTCCAGCCCCATTAATAACATTTTAGTACTTAAGTAAAAGTAGATGACATAACTCATAAAGCTAATAAACACATTAACAATGTACAAATAACTAAATTTTTCTTGCTCCTTGGAAACATTTTATGCCCTTTCAGGAGAAAAAAACGACTATCAAAACACTAGCTTTTTTTTAATTGAATTTTTGCAATGTTCATTCACTATAATTTGTCCGTGTTTAGATCCCTCCACTGTGCACACCTCCCCTGAGGCGCCCCACCCAATCTAATGTATTATATACGTAGTAAGGTGTGCAGAGTCTACTTCGTGTCTCCAAATGTCCTTCAGTGTAGGTCCATCCACTAGAGCCTGGTTAGCCTACCAAGAGTCCCATCTTTGAAAGAGACAGTCTCTGCCCCTCCCCACAGCCATCAGTTGCCACAGTTTCCTTAGATGGGGTTGGAGCTCCTTAACCACTTCCTCATGTCTATGCTGGGATTATTTCAGGTTTGAGCTTACGTGGGACTTGAAAATTTGGCTTTTTTCACTCTATTGTATACAATAAATAGAATAAAATGAATAATCTATCACACTTTTTTCTCTGATAGGTCTAATATGTAAGAAGAAAATCAAAGGCAGAGACAGACTGTTTGGAATGTGCTCAAACTAGTCCCATCAACTAGAAACCAGCTGAAAGGCCACATTTCTGCTCCTGCAGAGACTATACTACCAACCATGGAGCATGTATGTCCCCTATGGTGCTTAAAATAAAGAATACGTAAAGCTGGGCCTGCAGGCTCACCTCTGACACCCGCTATTAGAGAGACTAAATCCAGAGGGTCCCAAGTTCAAAGCAACCTGGGTAACCTGGCGAAACTCTGTCTTCAAATTTTAAAAATATTTAATGGGTTGGAGGTATAGTTCAGCAAGGTCCTGGGTTCAATCCCCAGGATGCTAGAAAAACAGCAAAACAAGTCTTAAGTTTCAGAAGAACATGTTGCAACTATTAGAAAGGATTGGGAGGGATGCTTCACGGGGGAAGTAAAGTCACACTGAGATGCTGACGAGCCCCTGGACAGTGGCATGGGCCACAAATAACAGGCTGCAGACCAAATGTCAGAGACATGTACGACAGTCTTGTGGGGGATGAAAACAGAGCTCCAGTGTAGAAGAATATACTACAGAAGACCTCAGATTCAATACAGCTTTCCCTGAAGACCAATGGAAGTCTCAGAATACAAATTAGCTGCCTAGAATAAACAGCACACTTAGTTTCAGTTATCCTTCTTTACTCAGCACTTTCTAATCCTACCTCTAATTTCTTTTTTGGAAGGTGAGTATGCATTGTATATGTGCATCTTGTGTGCGTGTGCACATGTGTATGCAGGTGTGTGTGTATATGTGTGTGCACGTATGTAAAGGCCAGAAGTCAATGTTGCGTATACTCCTCATTCACTGTCCTCCTTATCTTTTGGACAAGGTCTCTGACTGAACCCAGTGCTCACAGACTAGCTAAACTGACTGCTCGCTGAAGTCCAGGGATCCATCTCTTCCCCATTGCTGAGATGCACATGACCACGCCCAGCTTTTTTATATGGGTACTGGGGATCTGCACTCAGCTAGTGCATGGTAAGCACTTCAACTAAACCATCTAAATAGCCCCCTACTTACGATTTCTCATTCCCAATTTCTTAATCTGTATACTAAATATTTAATGATTCATGCTTTTAAAATACTATCTATCACAACTTAATGAAAACAATCAATTTTATAAATATACTCTCCACACTAATATCTAACATTAATGAGATTAGCCTGAAGAAAATGCTATGGAACTCAGTTTCATAGTTTCATCTCCTCTGGTACTGACAGAAAATTAGACAAATCAATCTTTGAGAACACTCATTCAGAATCAGTGATAAAGCTCATTATATCTTAAATCTGACCCTCTAGGATGGCTGCTGACTTTATCCTTCCATATCAAGATGCATCATGGAGCATAACTACATCCACGGGTTTAAATCTCTGCTCTATGCATCTTGTTTTATATCTTGCAAAGTTGCTTCCCTCTGTGTTTGCCTCAACCTGAGTCATAAAGCATGGTACCAACATGAACAGCCCAAACAAATGCTCTGAGAACCAAGTGGGTAGGTATACAGAACCACACTGCAACCAAATCAGCCCTGCATGATCATTTCACACAGTCCCAGGAACTTAGTATCACCCAGGTGACAGTAAGTCCTAGTTTCCAGCGTTAGCCAAAGCTCCTCCCTCAAAAGGTTTCCAAACACAATGGCTCCAAGGCAAACTTGTCCCTTCAGCCCCATCTAGTCTTCCCTTCTTCCTCACATCAATTCATGCCCACCCTATCCTTGTAGCTGCTCGAGCTGCAGTGGAGCCTCCACTATCACATTACCCACCTGCCACCACCCCCACCTCCACCAGAAGAGACAGTCTATCAGCCCTGCTTTCCAAATGCAGTCAGAAAACTACACATTTACAAAATGCAATCTATTCTAATCACTTGGTCAGAGCCCCTGTCACTCTTAATTTATATCACAGCAAACACTAACCTGGACTCCAGCTTCTGCCCTTATTTCTTCTTTGATCTGTTCTTAATACAGAAACGAGATTGGTCATATCAAAAAAGATCCCAGCTAAAAAGTCCTTACTAGCTTTTCAGCTCAGTCAGAATCAAAGTCCACTTCCTCACCAGGACTTTCAAGGTTTAACAGGATCTGGCCTTCGACAGTCTCTTATCGGATTCCCTATGGTTCCCTTTAGATCATTCATCCCACTCAAGAACATCGGCTTCCGCCCTGTTCTTCCCACACATCAAACACATTCCCATCTTTAGGCCTTCAAATACTCTGTTCCGAGGCCAGGCATGCTCTTCACCCATACACAGCCACACACACATCCATTTACTTCAGCTGGCACACTAATCCCACTTGTTCAACAAGCTATCACCTGCATGCTCCAGATCACTCGACCTCCCACTCTTCTGCTGAAGTACATGTAAACTCTCTAAAGACAGGCAATTTCAGCCTGTCGCTCGCTGTCACTCCATCCTTACTCAAGTGAACATTCTATTCAGGAAAGTGTTTTTATCTGTTTTGCTTGGTACTAAATAGATAAATGAATCATAGAACAAAATAATTTTGCCTTCTATGAAATGACCTACCTACCTACCTACCTATCATCTATCCATATATATATATATATATATATGTTTTTTTTGTTTTTGTTTTTTTTTTAACAGAGTCTCCCTGTAGCCCTGGCTGGCCTGGAACTCACTATGTAGACCCAAGATCCACCTGCCTCCTCCCTAACCCCCCCCCCAGTGTTGGAATTAAAGGCATGCACCACTCCGGCTTAATTCAAGTCTCTTATCTATAGGGGAAGAATTCAAGGATGTCAAGCTGCAGAGTCTGGAATGAAAACAGATTTCCTTGGTCCTAGGACCAGGTTTGCATCAGAAAATGCCAGGCAAATATTTATAATGAGGAAACAAATTTATAAACACATAAATGCACAGACATGGAGACATCCCATATTAACATACTATCACTGCAAAGCAATAATGGTAGTAAATATTAAATTGGGTGATTGTATGTATTCAAACAAAAATCAGTGACTTACCTCTACACCCATTTTATTTAATATCTGTGTTTCTTTGCACTTATTTGCCTTTTCAAGTTGCGCTTTAAGCTGTTCAGCTAATTCCTTCAAAAAGAAAAATAAGTAAGATAGGTATGGCATGCTGCTTAAGTCTTCATTACAGAATATTTCAAAGTCATAGAACAAAAAGTAACATAACAAAAACCCATGGAGCCAACAGCAATCTTCTAAGTGCCAACCCCAGCTGACTACACTACATTTTAACGAACTTATCTCAGTCACAAACTTTGAAAATACTGTGACATCTGTTTATGACTTGGAGACGAATTATTTCAAGAACCTGTATTTTGAAAGAGGCAGGAAAATACATAGTTCATGAATGACATTTTTATATTTCCTTAGGTATTATAAACTTCCAATACTAAAACTTCCAATTACTTATTACAGGAAGAAACCACAAGACTAAAATTTTATTTTCTTCATTGTTAATGAGAAATTTACATAAAAACTGAATATATTTCATTATTCCAGGAACTCTATGTAAATGTATATAAAATAACTGATATATAAAGCAATAAACCAGAAACTCAAATTAAAACAACAGATTTCAGATACAAGAAGTGCCACACTGAGTTGCAATGCTTCTGTGGAACAAAGAACATGGTTTTTAACAAAACGAACCACTCTTTACCATTTTAACTGGTTCACTTGGGCTTTTGAGTAGTTTTTTCTGTTGTAATTAGTGCTGTTGGTTCATCCACCTCTCTTACTAACTTCTAGGGTGAGTACCACATTCACAAAAAGAGATCAGCATAAGCAAGATATGACTTCTACTCAACACACACTGGAATGGAAATAAAAAGATCATATTTGTCTATCCACTGCAAAAAAATACTGTATTGATAGGAGATTAAAACCTAAGAAAATTTAAGCATCACTTACACATGAATTTGAAACAAGTCATGCCTGTGACAAGTAATTAGTACACTAGGGCATGGAAAGCTTTGTCTTTGCTATTCTGCTATATCCAATTTAACATAAATTAGTATAATGGGCAAGTAACAATGTAATGAATAAATGAATGAATAAGTAACTCTGACCAAATCATCTCTATTTCTATTTAACTTCAGGTAAATAGGTGTTAGATGTTGACCATGGGAATTAATGAACAAACCTATACAAATCATAAAGAATAAACACAAGACATTCAACCTTAAATAACTACCTTTTGCCAAGAAGTCAATATTTTAGGTTCTTTTTTTTGTACTGCTTTACATTTTAAATTTATTTTCTGTGAATGTGTGTATGTACACGTGCGTGCACAAGCACAGCACATATATGAAGGTCAGAGGACAACTTGTGGGTGTGTATATTCTCTCTTCCACTCGGAGGCCTCCATTGATCTCACTCAGGTTTTCTGGTCTGGCAGCAAGCACCTTTACCAATTCAGGCAGTTCACCAGCCCCACTTTCTTAGGTTCCTGAATTTCATTTTAAGACAGTATATGTACTGTTGGGCTCGAGAGATGGCTCAGAGATCGAGATTGATTGTTGCTCTTGCAGAGGACTAGAGTTCTATTCCCAGCACCCATTTCAGGTGGTTCACAACCATCTGTAATGCCAACTCCAGGAAATCTAACACCTTTTGGCCTCCACAGACACGCTTGCACACATGCACATATCAACACACATACCAACACACATACATACAGACACACATAAAACAAATCCCAATATTTTTAAAATACTTTTTTTAAAAAGAAAGTAGTGTTTTTAATAAGTTAAAATGGGAAAGAAAACAATGACATCTCTAACCCTTCAAATATGTTACATAAGTTACAAATACAAGAATAAAGCCAGTTGGAAAGTACTTCAAAATAACAATTTTTTCATAAATTTCATAAATCTAATAAAAGATAGATAAAAGCTATTTCTCCAGTAAGAAAACAGAAGACAGTAGTACTGTTTCTAGAGATGTTCAAAGATTTAAGTAACTAAGAAACAGTACTTATCTTCAAGGCATGCCATATCTGGATAGCTGAACCTTCAAAAAATGGCTGTAAAAGTTCAATCTCCCTGTTCTCCAATGACCAGGACACAGGAGTCTCACCATGTTCCCCATCATCTCTGCCTTGATAATCTTGGCTCCCAACTTGTTCTTGTCATCCACACTGAGGATGTGGGTGGACTCGACCTCTGAACTGCAGGAAAAACAGAAGAAAAGTGTGTGGTATAAAAGTACAAGAAACAATACTGAGACTCAAATGTTTCCTTAACTGATCACAGCAAAGCATTCAGCACAAGGAGACTGTGACTCTAACACAAAAAAATTAGGCTCAGCATTCTACTATGAATTACATATCTATAATTTTATATATATATATAAATAATATATAAAACTAAGATGACCAATCACAGTTATAATAACTGACCAGAGACCCAGAAACAGTAGATAAATAAGATACAAATTAACTAGTCCTGCTTTTTGAATAGTTCCATTCTCAGCCAGTGTGACAATGCACACCTACCATCACAACTCAGGAGACCAAAGCAAGAAGACTGCCATGAGCTAGGGACCAGCTTGGGGGGTCAGCTTGGACTACATAGTGAGTTAGGTGCCAATTTGGTTACATGGTATGCTAGAGGCCAGTCAGGACTCCAGAGGCGGGGGGAGAGGCCCTGTCTCAGAAATAACAACTAAAAATTCCATAGTTATTCTAAAAAGGAAACAAACAAAAACACTAAAGTCAGATCACAATTCTCTACGTCATGGGAAACTTCTCATTCTATATGACAAGCCATTGATCATCTTAGAAACTATAAGCTTGAGGAGGTTAACTACGTCCAAAGAATAAAATCCACAATCCTATGTTCTTTGCTAAAACCAGTCCAGAATTAATCAGAAACAAAAGTAATTTTAAACTGGGATTATATGCTAAATTCATAAACACCTCACATAAGAAAAATTAAATCCAACCAGGGTCAGATCCCCAGTTTAGTGCCTTAAGAAAGATTCTGAGAGGGTGAAGCCAGATAGGGCCTGAAGGTCTCGTAAGCAAAAAATAGTAAGGCATTCCAGAATTCCAAAGTAGCCTCAGTTCACTGAACAGCGTACCAGAAGAGAGGAGGCTGCAGAGAGAGAACACCACAAGGCTTCCCTGGAATACTGGAGCAGGAAAACAGTCAAGTCATTGAAGGAAGGATCCCATGGCTAAAGAAACAGTGTGTAGCACTCCTGGGAATAGCATCTGTGGCCAGACAACAAAGTCTCATGATGAAGAAGGTATCTGGTAGAGTATTTAGGGTCTTATTCTATTACTGGAAATAATATGCTGCCACTAAACGCTGATCTGGGCCCAACTAAAAATGCTGAGGGTCAAAGGTACCAAACAGGGCTGGAGAGATGGCTCAGCAGTTATGAGCACTGGCCAATCTTGCAGAGAACCCAGGTTCAAATCCCAGCACCAGCGTGGCAGGTAATAAGTGTTCATAACTTCACTTCCAGGGAATCCAACACCCTCTTCTGACATCCATGAGCATTGCATGACACGGGCACTTAGACACATGCAAGCAATACACTCATACACATAAAATAAAAATGAGTAAATTTTTAAGTGCCAAACAGTTGATTGAGATGTTCTATATGAAATACACAATGATTCAATTTTTAAAAGTCTTAAATAAAATTCAAATGTGAAAAAGTACCAGTTTCCATTTAATTATATCCCAGAAAAAGGTGCAAAAGTATTTAAGATATTTAAATGCATGATACACCTGAATGAAAATATCTTTATGAAACTGCTCAATATATGCCAATAAAAAACAGAAAAACTCCACCATTCAACAAGTAAACTTTGTAATTCTTAGTGTCCAAATATTACCAGATATACAAGTAGAAAAATAACTCATAATTAGAAGAAAATTCTTCTATCAATCAAAATCAATTAGAACTTTCATAGATATAAGAAACAGACAAGCATACTAAAAGTTATTATGATAAATGTGCTCCATCTGTTCAAAGAGTTAGAAGTAACAGAGAGATTTAAAAGATGTAAATTTAGGTAAGTTTGGTGGTGCATACCTGTAATCAGAAGGATAACCAAGAGGACGGAGATTCAAGGCCAACCTGGGCTATGTCAAGGTCTTGAGACCTTGTCTCCAAAAACAAACAGAAAAAGATGCAAACTAAACTGCTACCAAGAACCTGAAGCAGCAGACGGCACACAGAAGGAGGGGTTAAACTGACAGGAGCATCAGAAGCGGGGGCCTCAGAAGCGAGGGCCTCAGGTCTGCTCTGTCAAGTGTGACACTGGAGTCCCTCAAAGAGAAAAATCAAAGGCCAAAACTCCCCAACTTTGTAAGATTCTAAGAAGCTCAAAGATTTTGAAGTACAAGAGAATGACCAGAAAAGATGACTCCAAGACACATTATAATCCAACTGCTCAAAATCAGAGAAAAAGAACATTTTTAAAGGACTCAGAAAGAAACAACAACAACAAACTTTATGCAACTCTAAGCAACAAACTTCTAGAATGCAAGCAAGGAGTGAGTGACATCTGTACAACATCTGTTCAACATCTGTACAGTGCTCTACAACTGTCAACCTAGAAACCTACACCCAATGAAAATGCATTAGGTATGGAAGAGATAAAAGAGAGGATATGGAGGACAAAAAAAAAAAAAAAAAAACCTGTTAAAGGGAAAAAGGAACATGAGAATAAAAGAGATCAACCCAAAGCAAGACGAGAACCCCATATCTTACAGGGAGACACAATACTTTTGCCTTGCTATTTAAATATCTTTAAAATAACTATCTTAAAATAAAAAAATTTTGAAGTTTATATCAACTATATATAAAATGTGTAAGAACACTACATGAAGGAAAGAAAACTGTCCATAAACTATAGTATTTACAGAAAAGTGGTACCACATCACTTGAAGGCAGACTGATTAAGTTAAAGGCATATACTATTGAAATATTACAAAACAAAGGAAATTAAATGTTTTCACAATACTCAATCCAAAACAAAACAGTGAGGGCAAAAACAAAGGGGCAGGAAAGATGGCTCAGTGGTTAACTGTACTTGCTGCTCAACCACAAGGACCTGAGTTCAGATCCCAGGACTCCCATACAAGTTGGCATGGTTCCTCAAGCAGCTGCAATCCCAGTGCTGTGAGGGGCAGACAGAGGAGGATCCCTGGGCCCTGCTGGCTGCCAGCCTAAGGGAACAACATGAGCTCTAGGTTCTGGGAGAGACCCTGCCTCAAAGAAAGCAGGCAGATGATAGATGACACCCAATACCTGCCTCTGCCCTCTACACATGCAGACAACAGCAAGTGTGTACACATGCATATACACAATACACACATACACACACACACACACACAAACACACACACACACACGGAAGGGGGGAGATGGAAAAAGAAATGGAATGGATGCAACAACAGAAAAAGAAATAGAGCTTTTTGCAAAATTAGGCATTTTCAATCACAGAATCTGAAATCTGAAATGTTCCAAGACCTGAAGTATTTTAGTATTAATATGCTACGTGTGACCGCACAAGCTAGACAACACTCAAAATGCAGGTGGCACAGTGGGTTTCATCTGTCAACTTGACAAAACCTAGCATCACCTGGGAAGAGCGAGCCTTAACTGAGGAACTTCCTCAGCAGACTGACCTGTGATGTCTGGGCATTTTCCTACTTGCTAATTGATACAAGAAGGACCAATGTGAGGATACCATCCCTGGGCAGAAGCCCACCTGAGCCGTTTATGAAAGGTAGCTACACAAGCCAGGGGGAGCCAGCCAGTAAGCAGCATCCTCCACAGACCCTGCTTCAGTGTCTGCCTCCAGGTTCCTGCCTTGGCTTCCCTTGATGATGGCCTATAACCTGTAAAATGAAATAAGTCCTTTACTCTAAAAGCTGTTTTTAGTCAGTGTTTTATCACAGCATTAGAAACCAAACTAGAAACGCATGCATCCTAAAAATATTAAGTACAGTTACTTTCAGAATATGGATTATATAATCTGTGAGGTATTTATGAGACATAAATGAATTTCATGTCGACCCAGATCCTCCAAAGTACCTCACTATACATATGCAAACACAAATACTCCAAAAGTTAAAAAAAATCAAAAATTAAAACACTTAAGGTCCCAAATACTTCAGATAAAGGACACTCAACCTGTATATCAAAAACAACGTTAAATATAAATATTCTAAACACCTGCAGTAAAAGACAGGTGTTATCAATGGATTTTCCTTTAACTGACTAAAATATGTTCTGTAAATATAAAGATATACTATGTATGAAACATGAAAAGATGGAAAAATATATACCACGGTAACATTAGGCAAAAGAAAACTGAAATATCTACACGAATAAGAGACAAACTAGAATGTACAGCAAAAATATATATTAACAGGAACAAAAAAGCTCATTTCAAAAGAAAAACATGTGACAATATCCAAAGTCCACAGAATCCCCACGTCTACCTAAACCAGAACTTCAGAAACCAGGAAGTAAAAACTGACAGGACTTGGGGCTGGAGAGATGGCTCAGCGGTTAAGAGCACTGGCTGCTCTTGCAGAGGATGCAGATTCAGTTCCCAGCACCCACATGGCTGCTAACAACCAGCCATAACTCCAGTTCCAGGAGATCCAACATCCTCTTCTGACCTCTGTGAGCACTGCACGACACAGGGGTACTCACACAAATGCAAGTAATATACTCACACATAAAATAAAATATCTTAAAAAACAGAGAATTTCCATAGGTTAACCCACAAAAAAAGCTGTGTATCTCAATCTCTCAACACTCTACAGAATAAATAAACAGAAGATCAGCAAGACTGCAGAAGACGAATAACTCCATCAAGTAAATAAGCTGCAGAGCACACTGCCAACAGATGCAGACACCCCATTCTGACCAAGAACAAAACTATCTACCAAAATAGACCATGTGCTGAACAATAAAACCAGTCTTAGTAAGTCTAAAAAAATCAAGTCATTAAAATGTTTTCTGACCACAACGAAATTAAATTAGAAACTATTAACACGTGTCTCTATAAGATCTTCAACTATTTGGAAACTAAAGAGCATAAAGTAACCAGAGTCAAGTATGAATGGAGAGAAACTGGAAAGCATTCTGAACTGAACAAACGTAAATGCAGCATGTCTTGAGTGTGCAGATCTGCTAGATGTGACCTCAGGAAAAGAGCAATCTTTATACCACAGAAACAGGTCTCAGCCACACATTTAAGAACCAGAAAAAGAAAATATTAAATGCAAGCTAAGCAGAATACAGAAAATAATAAAACTCAAAGTAGAAAAACAATACAAAATCAAAATCAATAAGGAAATTCAATAAAATCAGAGTTTTGTTTTTAATACAATGAAACTGTTAAGGAAACTGTTGAAAAAGCAAAGCTACAAACTGTCAGTAAAGAAATGAGAGAGGGACAGTACTGAGCATTCCAAGCGCTGACCACAAACCAGGCGGATGGCAAGTAGGCGCTGAGGATGCTCAGCATCCAGCGGTTCTCACTGCACACTGAAACCATGGCTGACAGCTGCTCAGTCCGTGTCAAAAAAGCTGCCCAGCCCTAGCAACACAAAATGACATAACTCTGGGAATCAGCTCAGCATTTGCCTAAATGTTTAACAGTACAAGAACCGTATGGTCAGTCATTCATCTCCAAGGGGATGACGCAATAGAAAAGAAAAGGTATTGTGTGACTGCTCAGAAAAGCTTTGTTGGGAAGGATCAAAACCAAAAACAATCTAAATGTCTACTAACAGAGGACTGAAGAAACAAACTGCAAGTTACACACCAAACACTACCCATCAATCAAAAGGAATGCGTTACTAATATGTGCAACATCATGAATGAAGCTGAAAATAATTACACTCAGAGAAGCCAGAGTCCCCAGAAATGCATAATTCAGACTTACATCAAATTTGTCTGTAATGAAAGAGAGCAGATGGGTAGTTGCCAGAAATGGGGGGAGGGATGTGGGGAGACACAGGAGGGGAGATTATCAAAAGTCACGAGAAAACTTTCAGAAGTGATGCTTTCACGAGATAAACACATACCTACTTCAGAGCTTACCAATGGTGTATATGTAGTTCATTATGTGTCAAATATCCTTCATAATGTTTTCAAACTTTCCCAAAGGAAAGCAACAAAGAAAAGTTACAAGAAAAGGTCATAATCTCAAGGACACCGATCTACCTATGGAGCAGGAGCTAAGCACAGCATGTCAACGTATGAAAACACCTCAAGGAAACCCCCACTCTAAACAATAAGACTGCTGATAAGAAGACTCTCTCACCTACTACCTTTCCTGTATCCCCAGGTTTTATCACACATCACTGAAATTAAGCTATGATGTTGTGAACATACCCATTAAGCAAGGAATAACAAAACAGATATATAACCTCCTATGGACCTTTTAAAAATACGCACTTTTGTCTTTCATAAAAAAGAAAGCTTAATAAATACCATCTGAGTTTTTGTTTTATTTAAAAAGACATTAACTGTAATTTCTTACTATATTCTAAATGTGTACCCTTAAATTAACAGACAAGTGTACCTCTCGTCATTCATCAAAGAAGCTTCATTTTATAACAGACTATAACAGAGTTCCACAACTGGCCAAATGTACAGAAGTACTGTGAGGTGCTCAACCCTAAATGACACATCTATAATGCAATCTCTATGCCCAAGGCTCAGAGAACACAGCAGATCAGGAGACAGGAAGAATATTAATGCATCTCTCCACTCTCACCAGTGAAGCTCCCTCATACAACTGATGGTGAATAACCCAGAAAGTCACAACTGGCCAGAATGTAGGGAACAAGAGACTGCACAGTACCTAACCCTGAATAAGGATACTTATATCAAAACCTCTGCCTCCAAAGGCTCAGGGACCATTGAGGTAGAAGGAGCAGAGAGATTGTAAGAGCCAGAGGTGATAGACAACCACAAGAGTTTCCCAGACAGCTGGGAAGTTGCTCATATGATCCTACAGCAATGGTGATGACATGCGTAACTCAACTGCAAGCCAGACAAAACCCCAGCACAGAAGTGGAGAAGTGGGTAAAAAGCTGCAACCTTAGCTGAGGAACTATTAGCAACTGACAAAACTGGGAGAGGGAGCTGGTTTTCTCTATAGCTGTGACGCTAGGTCAGCCAGGTTCTGGTGGATGGACGCACACCAAAGGACATTTGGGGACACAAACTTGGCTCAACACACTTTAACATATATGACAGAGTACATGAAATCTGGTGGGGGAAGGGGACTATGAGAGGGATGCAGATGGGGAAGGAACCTAAATATTATCAAAATATATGAAATCCACACAAATTCAATTAAAAAATAAATTTCTAAAAAACCACTATCCTCAGCCTGACATGGTGGCACACGCCTTTAATTTCAACAAGCAGGAGGCAGAGACAGGTGGATCTCTACAAGATGAAGGCCAGCCTGGTCTGCATAATAAGTTTCAGGCCAGTTGGGGGTACAAGGAGACCCTGTCTCAAAAAGACAGAAAATAAAATAAAATAATAAAAGACATTAATCTTCGCTAGAAACCATGCTCACATAGTTTCATACTAGTGAGCTTTTCATATCAGTGAACTTGTCAAAGGGTAAAATTCTAGAGATTAGATTAAGAAATGTAAAGTACTTGAAGGAAAGCCATCATTAGAAAGCAGCTTCTTTTCCTTCCCCTGAGGTTCTTTCAGTCTATATTTTAAAAAGCAATTAAAACAAACAGTGGGGGCCCCACACTGGTGCGATTAGAAGACACTGTAACTTCTTGCATGCCTCGGGTAAGTTACTGCCGTCATCATTAGTTGCACTTCTTTGTATGAAAAGCATTTTTTTTAATTAAATTCTGGTGTACGCATCATTCTTACGGTATTATAAATGTAATTTATTTCATTTCCAGGCAACTCAATTGTATTTCTATAAATTTTCACTTCCTAGTCAACACAGTTTTTCTCAGTTTGCATTATTTCCCATTCAATTAAATTCTCCACTTGAAAAATTACTTTTCCTGTCCTTTAGGTAAAAGGTATAGATATTAACACTAGTAACACGGTCCTAACAATGAGGGGACACCTCAGTGTTGTCATCTGCACATGAACTAAATGGCTGCATTGCTGTGAAGCCACAGAAGTCGATACAGTCCTTGTACATACCTAGAAAGTTACCAATACTCTAGAGATGACATGTCAAAAAAGTACTAGACTAAGTCACTAAAAAATTCCCAAACTATCTCCCCTGCAATGCCACAATCTCTAGTCACATCTTCCTCATCTTTTAAACTCTTCTATCCATGAATACTCCTCCTCCTTTTACATGAATGAAATGGATTCCACACAAACCCACACCACCCTTGAGGGTCCTGTTCAGCTGCCCAACATCTACCACCTCTGTTTGGCTTCTGTGAAAATACATTCTAATCATTCTCCATGTGTTTACTTAAATATCTGTACCTTAAAGAAACAAGAGATACTGAAAACAATACTTTGGTTTTTGGGTTTTGTGTGTGTGTGTGTGTGTGTGTGTGTGTGTGTGTGTGTGTGTGTGTGAGAGAGAGAGAGAGAGAGAGAGAGAGAGAGTAGATGTGCACGGGTGTGAAGGCCAGAAGAGGTAGGTCTTTTCCTACCACCCTCTACCGTATTCTGTGACACAGGGTCTCCACTGCCCTCTACCGAATTCTGTGAAGCAGGTCTCACTGAAATTGGAGCTCACTGAATCAGCCAGACTAACCAGCTGACGAATTCTAGGACCCTTCTGAATCCACTTCCCCTCGCTGAGATTACTGGCACACGCTGTGTGCCTGGCATAGACCTCAGGTCCTCTTGCCTGCACAGCAGGAACCTTTAGCAGCTATGCCATCTCCCCTGCTGAGGCAGCACTTCTTTCTCTATCTCCTGATGCCAGTTCTATCTCTGCCATCTTATATGTGATCATAATTCAGACTGCTGAAATCTGGCCTCCACACACATTATCATAATAAATCTATTCTGAGTAAGTTGCCAAAGGTCTCAGCTATGGCTCATTCCAGAGCATACAACTTTGTTATGTTTATCCTTCTTTTTGCTGAGAAATGTTCCTCTCCCCTTGTGTCAGGTGTGAGTTTAAAGATTCAGACAAGGTACTGTAAGTATACTGAAGTCCACTGAAGCCCAAAGTTTTAAAAAGGCAATCAGAATACATTCTTCCCATACTTTCCCTAAGTGTTGAACATGATGAGCAGATGCTTTGGAAGAAACAAGACCATGGCATCTGCCACTATCCTACACCCAAGAAAAAAGTATACTACCTTCTCATTTTCCTGGTTTACAGTTGTATTTCTGAAGTTCTATTAGAATTGATTTCTAAGAAGCAAACCATATTTTCCCATTAAAATGTACTATTTTTAACATACAAACAAAACACATGTGCACACAATTACACACATGTACACTCAACATGCAAACATACACACACACACACACACACAGTCTGAAAACTTTCAGGAGGAAGTCATTAATAAGACCCTCGTTCACTGACGCGGCAGGGGCCTCGGGTATAGAGCAATCGCTCTCCTGCCGGTGTGGTCTTGTATTCTTTCATTGTTCTTTTCTTATCATGTTATCTCACATTTTCACCTCTGCCCAAGCATCTGATTCAGACTTGAGAATCTGGCATCCATCTTTTACCCTTCTGAGCTATAACACCAAACAGCCAAGATAACAGCCAAAGGTTATAATATTGTATAGTTTTCTGATTAAATTCATAAAAACTAAATTAAGAACATAACATTGGGTTTTATTCATATACGTACCTAGTTCAGTCTCCTAAAAGTACTCAGTTCTATTCTAGTAAAAGAAAAATATATGCAAACACATTTTGTCTCTAAGAATAAGCTTAAAATTCTAAATCCCATGGGCCACTATTAGATGTTTCTCTGATTAAGATAAGTGCAGGCCCCACAGAGAATAAAGGGAAAATGAAAAGGATGACTATATCGCAGAAAGTGAAAGAAAAGGAGGGAGAACTACGCACAATGAAATACCACTGCACCGCACCAAGTATGGATAGTGCTCGCAAATACAGCAACTCAGGGGGCTGAAGAGATGGCTCAGCAGTTTAAAACACTGGCTGCTCTTGAAGAGGATCCAGATTCGATTCCCACCACCCATGAGACAGGTAACAACTGTCCACAACTCCAGTTCCAGTCCAGCATTCTCTTCTGACCCCTGCAGGCACTGCGTGATACAGGTGCACTTACACACATGCAGATAATACACTCATACACACAAAATAAAAATAATATTAAAAAAAAAACTCAAGAAGCAGGCAACACATGACTAGCAAAAAAAAAAAAGGAAAAAAAGAAACCACACAAAGCTACTGCTAACTAAAGCCACAATAAAGAAATGAATACAAACAAAAAGATTGTTTTTCAAAAACACGTGTCTGGTGAAGTTTCAAAGCACCTGCCTCAAAGACTGACAACCTACATATATCCCAAGGCTGACGACCTACATATACTCCAAGTCCACAGGGTAGAAGGAAAACACTGATTCCCACAAGTTGCCCACTGATCTACACAAGCATACTGTGCAATATGTATATGTGTGTGGACATACACATACACACACTAATAAATAAGATTTTTTGGAAATAAAAGTTAAGGGGGGGCTGAAGATGGCTCAGTGGTCAAAAGCCTGCTGCTCTTGCAAAGGACCCAGGTTCGATTCCCAGCACCCACATGACAGCTAATAACCATTCCTAACTCCAGTTCCAGGAGATCCAACGCCCTCTTCTGACTTTTTCAGGCATTGCACGACATGGGTACTCTTACATTCATGCAGACAATACATTCATACATATAAAATAAAAATAATAAATAAAATATTTTTTTAAGTTCAGTAATACTATTGATGAAAAAAGTGGAAGAAAGTTACTCTATGACTGTAAGATGTAAATTAGTTAATGCAAAAAATATGTTAAAAGAGAATTCCACAACTTGGAAGCTGTAACAGAGCAGTATTCAGACAGTAAGCAAAGGCAACATACAAAGCATCACAGAAGCACTGTAAGAGCGACTCACTGGGCCCAGCCTCCATCTTTTCATAAGAGACTGGTAGAAACATCACATAAGACTTCATAACAAAATAGTCAAAAAACCTTTGAATAATGCTAACTTTAGATACATATTGGCTAATGTGAAAAAAATTTTAAGAGGCTTAAAAAAAAAGGTTCAAAATAGTGTATACATTGCATGGAGATATGTGTTATCTATATATACATATATATTATATATTGTTCAGTTAAAATATATACTCTAAAATCCATTTTTTTCCAACAAACTAAAAGTATTTTCTAGGCCTCAGCTGAAAATGCTTTGTATTTTTTAACCTATTAATCTGTACCTTTTTCTTTTCTCCAACTCTAAATTGGTCAGTTTTTCTCATATTCTACCAAAATAACTTTCACTAAGGTTATCCATAACTTTTTTCACAATTAATATATAAAAGAAAAGGATTTTTTTAAGTGATTCATGGTTCTCCCTGAAAACTATGAAAGTCAGGCTAAGTGGGCTTCAAAAGGACAGAGTCAGATCTAAGCCTACAAATCACTATAATGATATTAATAGCAATTAAAGATTTGTGGAGAAATTATTTCATATGCATGTAAACTCATGCAATAATCTCAGCAAGAGTTCCTAGTTATGGTTCTCATTTTCAGATAAGGACATGAAACACTCTGAGGGTGTTGTTGTGTAGGGTGTTATCTACACAGTTGCCACTTCAAATTGAAGTCCACGTAAACAAGAATTTTTTTTATCATAAGTACATCTCACTGCCTCAAAGAAATTACCCTTTATTTACTAAATCACACAATCCTAACTGCATAAGAATTTACAACATCAACTCCTATTTCTACATCTGCAAAGGGCAGGGCTCTGGTCTAAAAGCAAGCTGACATCTTTATAGTTCTAAAAAATTCACTGCTTTAAAATTCCCTAGAAGGCTGGCATTTTTTCAAAATTCAATATATCTCACGACCATACTGTTGGAGAGATCCATAGTTTCCTCTTTGCTGTGAGGGACAGGCTTCCAAATGTGATTGACAGCCCACTAACCCATGACTTAAGAGGGGAGGTCTAGCGGAAGCACAAGGAAGGCTGGGAAGGAGAGAGGCAGGCACAGTGCCAGGGCTCCATCATGGGCGTGTGTTCCAGAGGTCAGGGGGACTTATGACCAAAATGCAGGCTCCTCCATACAAAATCTCCATCTCTCTTACTGGGGATGAATCCCTAAGTAACCTGAAATAAATAAATTTCTTTAAAAGAGCATTCTCTGGCCGCTCAATCAATTCAAACCTAGGGATGGAAGGGATGGTGCTGCACACCGGGCCTCACCGCGAGAGAATTCATAATACAGTTGGCGTAGTCAAGCAGGAACGACTGACAAAAGGAGAATGCTCCTGGGAAAAGGATTTACGGACCACTGCTAATATGGGGACCAGCTAAGGGAAAAGTATAGGCAGAAGAAATTTTGATATGGTGGATTATCCCCATAAGACTGTGTGTGCAGCAGTCATTGCAGGGTTGGGCGGGTTATGGTGAGATATGTAATAAAGGTGAACTTGCCTAAGCAGATGAGATCGGTGGACAAACACCAGTGGTGGCGGCGCACACTGGCGGAGACGCCATGGAGGAGGCCGGGTGAGAGTCCAGTTTGAGATGAGATGGCAGTCTCAGGCTAAAATCCTAGCACAGAGACAGATTCAAAGTGAGAGACGAATTAGATTGAGAGAAAGATACGAGGCTTGCTTCTTCAATACTAGCCTCTGAGCTTGCTAGCAAATTGGATAAAAGAGAAAAGGAGATGGAGCTTTTAGTCTGCCATTTTACAGCTAGGAAGTCAAAAAGGGACGAAAACCCAGGCCAGGTTAATAATGCAGGGACCCTAGAACCTGGAACCTCTGGAGAAGCAAGCAACACAAAGGAGCTGAAAGTGCCCCTCAGGTTAGACCTGTAGTACAGAAAAAGGGAAAATCCAAATGTCTGCATGCTGATAAAGGCTTAACAAGCATAGGAATTTAGTGAATGAAGGGTTATCAGCCCTAGAGCTGAGGGAGACAGGAAAGACGTTCAAACAAACCATGAAGGAGCCCTTAGCTACCTGGCTTGTAAGGCTGTGGGACATGGGAGCAGATGAGATTATTTTCAATGCTGCAGAGGCAGGACAGCTGAGGTCCGGGGGACTCATGATCAAAATGCAGGCTCCGCCATACGAAATCTCCATCTCTCTCACCAGGGATGAATCCTTTATAAGGAACCCAAAATAAATTAATTTCTCTAAAACAGCATTCTCTGTCTGCTCAATCGGTTCAAACCTAGGGGTGGAGAGGGTGGGTCTGCACGCCGGGCCTCACCACATGATACACATACTGACACAAACTAACTGTACCTATCGACCCCTCACTGACTCTCCCTGGCATTCAAGGTCCTACCATGGTCTCTTATCACTCTATCACTCACTCAGAAATATTTTCTCTTTCACATATATGGAGAAGATTCCCAGGTTTTTCTTTGCCCCTCTAGCTGATCACAGAAATCATGAAAAGCTTAGAATTTCTAACACCAAAACTGAAAGAACTAACAAAGAATACCCACTTTGGACCATGATGGGACAGGCCTTAGTACATGCCCCTATTACAGTATGCCTACCAGAAACTTCACATGAGAAGCAATTATACAACCAGGTTGACTATAAACAGGATAAGGCAGCTTTGCATACCCTGCTCAGCTGTAGCACAGAATCAGGACCCAGACACAACATTAAAAGTTAATACTGATGATATCGAGAATTAAGGGCCTCATCCCAATGGCAACTGGGGATGGTCTACCACCCAAGGCACCTGGAAGGAAGCCCAAGAGGGTTTACTTTCTCTAATCCCTGCCATTGTTATTCAATCAGTACAACAGGATTTCCCCTTCAGTTTCCAGAAAGGAAAGCCATGACCTGAACTAGGTCCAGTCTGACTGGGGCTCCATTCCTCTGTCCAGTCTCTGTGAGATGCCTCCTAATAGAAGTTACACTTACAATCTACTTCAGACGAAGTCACTAACAGAGCAGCTTGTCAGACTCACCATTCCAAACAAAATGTTTCTGTTACTGCCATTGATTTCCATTTCTCAAATCTTGCTTCTTTAGTATCGCCATTCACTTGGCACTACTTTTTTTTAACGTGGTGTATGGTGAACATGTACGGGTATGCGCACGTGCATCCATGTCTGAGGGTACGCGGTGAGAGCATGGAGGTCAGAGGACAACCTTGGGTGTTGGTCCTTGCCTTCTACCTTGTTAACTGGGTCTCACTTTCATTGCTGTTGCTGTGCTTTCCACCTCCCATTCACTGTAGGCTCACATCTACCTGGGACTATAGTCCTGCACTACCACACCAGTTTAAGCCGGTTCTGGGGATTCAAATTTAGGCTACCCACTGAGACATCTCCCCAGCCCTTTAACCTATTTTAATGATCATTTAAATGCTAAATTTGTTCTTATCTTTGCATACATATTTTCCCTACCTCCCATAAGGCCTACCCTATGCCTAAATAAAGTTTTCCTAAATTTGATCCCACTCAAGAACCTACCTAAAAATACATGCACATATA
The DNA here is from genome assembly GCA_035773235.1 of Eospalax fontanierii. Taxonomy (NCBI): domain Eukaryota; kingdom Metazoa; phylum Chordata; class Mammalia; order Rodentia; family Spalacidae; genus Eospalax; species Eospalax fontanierii. Next base: position 12,385,892 of record CM069539.1, read on the forward strand.
TTTAAAACATACCCATCAAATGTAGACTCTGTGTCCAGCACACGTCCTTTCCCTGGCAGGTCACCTCTCAAGCTCTCAGCCTGGGATTCTTCTCTCGGGTTTCCTGGAGTGTGTGCATGGTCACTGCTCCTACAGGTCTCCACCGGCCTTCCATCTGAATGCCTCTTGTCTCTTTCTCGCCCACCAAATCGACTCCAGGATGTCAAATCATCTCCACTGTTTTCTGTGGGTTTTCGAAAACCACGATGCGAAGAAGCCTGGACCACTAGTGCAGAAGATGAAGCTGATGGTTCAAATTTCCTGCTCTTGCTATGAAAAGGCAGTTCATCATCATCAGAAGGTTTTAAGAATTTAGGTTTCAAATGCCCAGAAGAGGACTCTTGGCTTTCCCTTAGGGAGGACTCTTTTCCACGTGTTTCTGAAGATGAACATCTACTGCCTCTTTCAGGGACACTGGACTTATGTCTGCTGCTGTTGCCTGCTGCTGTTGAACCGTGTCTATCCTTTGAAGCTCTGTTATAAGTCTCGAAGTCTGAGGTGCCAGTTTCTTGACCATACTTTCTTTCATCTGAATACACTGGTTTCCTCCACCGTTCCCGTCTACCATCTTCTTTTCTGTGTGCAATTTTTTCAGCTTCTTCTAATTTTGACTGAAATGTTTCCACTGACTACAAGAGAGAAAAGTACTACGTCTACAGAAAAGTCTTCATATCTTATCTCCATGTGCCACTGCACCATGATGTACGGCAAAATGGTACAGTGAAAAGACCCCACCAAAGCAAGCAGGACCCATGAAACTCAACACCAGCAAAAATACTTTGAAAAATAAGAGTAGCGGGACTGGTGAGATGGCTCAGCAGTTAAGAGCATGGCTGCTCTTAAGAGTTCCTAGCACCCACATGGCAGCTAACAACCATCTGTCCTGAGTTCCAAGGGCTCTGTGCTCTTTTCTGGCCTCTGTGGGCACTACAGACAGGTGGTACACTTACAAACATTACAAATTTAAAAAATAAGCAGAAAATGATAAATAACCAAATAACATAAAAAGATTTCACAAAGGGAAGCTCTTAGACCAAATGACCTGTACTAACAGAGTGCCATACAAATATATAAATATACAATATATAATTTTTAATTAATTTGTACCTTTGATAAGATATAAGAGGTTATTATATTGCTAAAACTAAAGACCCATATATATATAAACATATATATATATATGTATATATATATATATATATACATAAAGAATAGTTTAAAAACAAAAGAGACTATTAAATAAAAAATTATGGGGTCAAAAACTAATTCAACAATAAATTTTCTTTTTTAATAAAAGCCAGTTGGGCATGATGGCGCACACCTTTAATCCCAGCACTCGGGAGGCAAAGGCAGGCAGATATCTATGAGATCCAGACCAACCTGGTCTACGTGCAAGTTCCAGGCCAGCTGAGGCTACAAGGAGACCGAGTCTCATAAAAAAAAAAAGTAATAATAGTGTTCAGATAGTGTTCAGTTATCCAGAATAAAATAAAAAACTCAAACTGACCAAGAAATTCTCTACAGTTCACAGAACAATGGCAAATAGATGTATGGTATAAGAAAAAAGACACATAGACGATTGATTCTAGAGAACCTCATATGGATGCCTTAGTTTTTCTAGATAAAAGCAAGGATGACAAAACAGTGTAAAGAGTGTATTTAAGAAAATCTCAGCCAACTGGATTTCTAGATCTGAAGGCTCATTTAGTAGTCGTTATGGTGGTGTGGAGGAATAAAGACTTACATTAAAAATTCCTTAATCCTTGAATATCCAGCTCAAAACAAAAATCCTTCACAAAGTCTGGATGGAGGGAAGGAGTGTGCAAGTGTATATTCACAGTGTACAGATAACATACTTCCTGAAAAAGCAGGAAACTGGCTTGAAAACATGAAATACAGTTACATTACTTAACCAGTACACTTCTTTAAAATTTAAAAACTGTCAAAACTCCAACAAATGAAACTCGGGAATATTCCAAGAGTGGTCCTCTCTAGAGGCACATTGCAGGACTCCCTAGATTATATTCAGAGTTTCTCACAATGAAAAATGCTATTTTTACTTTAAACATGCCACACTTTAAATTTTACATACTTAAGTTTTCCATTCATCATTCAAGTTTAAAAGTTTTATGTTGAGCCAGTCAGAAGGCTCAGTCGGTAAAGGCACTTGCCACCAAGTCTGACAATCTGAGTTCAATTCCCAGGACCCACATAGTGAAAAGCAAGAACATGTCAGAAGGAGAGAACCAATTCCCTAAAGTGGTCCTCTGACTTACACACGGGCACTGTGGCATGTGCACACCCCCACACGTGAAAAAAATGTTAAAGATGAAGCTCTATGTTTATATGATAAAAAGCAGGAAAACTACTTGAGAGCATGAAGATAAATCTAGTATCAATTCAATTCAGAAGTGTTTCGTGACTCCAAAGTAAGGCATTTAATCTTCCAAGTAACTATGAAAATAACACATAGCTCTCTTAGAATACAGATACCTACCCCATATCTTTCAGCTACAATGTCCTCAAAGCTTCTATTTTCTTTCTCAGCTTGCTCTTTCATTCTTTGATAAGACTTTCTTAGCCAGCTTAGTCCACCGTCTTCTACACCTGAAGCTAAATTCCAATAATATATACATTAATTATATTTGTATGTGGTTATCATACAATTAATATTCATTGCTCCCATTACTGATGAAGTATAAAATTAAACATTTTCCTTAAATATTTAAAACTAATAATCACAAATCAAAATTCACCAAGTATTTAAATACCTACCTATGCAAGCTATAAATATTTGTCATGAAGGAAAAAAGAAATAAAACTATCCTTAAGAAATTCTAATTTAAGAGAACAAGAATAAAAGATGCAATACAAAAATGTTACAGAAAATTAGAAAAGTTAAAGATTACTTTTAACTGGAAGATCAGATAAAATTCCACAGAGTGAGCTCAAGAAACGAGCAGGGCACGGCATTCCCAGAAATAAGGAGTAAAGGGGCATGCTGGGAAAAAAGAGCTACCTGAGCACGAAGAATAAGGAAGTCACACAAGACAATGCCAAAAGGTGTGCTAAAAAAACAATGTCCAGCTTTAGTCCTGATCAACAGTTACACACATCTGAAAGCCTTCAATGAACTTTATTACACTGTCCATATTTTTCTGTGTGTATATATACACATCTGTGTGTATGCATGTCATACTTGAGATCTCCATAAAGAATTTTAATTAATTACTTAAATCAAAATCTGTTCCTGATTTTCCTTGCCCTAAAGTAAGACTGCTTCCACATCCTTCCTGCTCGAGAGCCAATAAACACACAAGAGAGACTCCTAATGAGATGCACAAGAACATTCATAGCAGAAGAGCCTGCGGTAACTCATCATGGTCATGTTCATCAGTAGAGAAGGAACACACAGATTATGACACATCCCTGAAGAGACCAGTGCACAGCAAAGAGGATGGGGAAACCACAACTACTCACAGCTCCAAGAATGAATCTTTAACAAAAGTCAAGAGACAAAGGTCACAACTCATCTCTGGAGCTAGAAAGCAGGACAGTGGCTAGAAAGCAGGACAGTGGCCACAATAAAGTATCAATATGAGAAATCACCAAATTTAATATTCAGAAAGCAAACAAAAAGGACTAGTTTGAAGCATCAGTCTCAAATTCAATCAACAAATGTTTAGTGAATATTTACTACTAATATAAAATTTGTTAAACACGGTATGATAAAGCACAGATAAGGCATGGGTCTAATCCTCCATGCTGAGAAAAAAACACATCAACTAATTATAGTAAACTCATTGGTATGTTGCACTTAATATAAACCTGTATCCTAAATCTGCTTTTTCTAAGTCTAAAATTAAGAGTCTTAATGTCATAGTTCCAACAGAGTTTCAAATTTTGTAATAAATAATAAATTACAATAATAAATATTGTAATAAAAAATATAACCCAGTGAATCCTAGCAATACCTCCCATTTCTCTCAGAACATAGATTAATATAGAAAACAACAAAAAACTGAATATCAGGAAATAGATTTTAGTCTTGTTACTGCTAAATAGTTGCAATATCAAAAAATGTCATTAATTTATATGAACCTTTGGTTCTTCATTTGAAGTAAAGTATCTGATTAAAGCCACCCTTTACAGCCCTTCCAACTTCTAGATTCCAACAGAGAAAGCCATAAAAGAAAGGAAGAAAAAAATCAATAGGAGAGCAAGATCACATTGAAAGGGTCTATAACTCAAATTTCTACTAAGCACATGCCAAGAAATTAGTCTTGTTAAGAATCTGGAGTAAACAAGCCTTCACTAGAAATCTGAGACCAGATTCCTTACTGCTCATGTGGTTTATACACAAACCACCAGATCACTCTAAGCCTCAAAACATCCACTCTGCCCTCTTCACATGATTGCCACAATAATCACACGTGACAAGTAAACTCTGTAAGTAATCCCATTACTAAAATAATCTTAGATAATTAAATAATATCTTAGATAATTTCTCAAGACCTATAAAATAGATGGCTTACTTTTGTGCTTAGTATTTCTAAGAAAAAAGAAACTAAGATTAAAAAAGTAAGTACAGAAAATATGGCATGTCAATCATTAACAAAAAACTGTTCATAAAACCTTTCCAAAGCCCTTGATCCCAGAATTTGGCACTGTCATCATTATAGAGCATTACTATGAGCATTTCCACAGATACTGTGTGGGGAAAAAGACTTTCTAATTCAGTCTTCTCAATAGCACTGTCATTATTACCAAAATCACAAAGCTAATAAACAGAAATGCCAATTCAAGTCCCAAGAAGACTAACTCCAAAACCCAAGTCCTGAACTTCAACACTGTCACTGCCATTCCAAAGACTAACATGTCATAACACTGTCATAACATTCACGTACCCAACCACTCCAGCCATGCCAAGGTCTAAACAAAAATGGTAACGCTATCTGGATATGCGATAACCTACAGTTCACTGAATAAACTTAATTTCAACTTTGGACTCCGAACCTCTAACAAACAGAAGATTTTTGTCATTTTCCTCCAAAGTAAATGCAAATTGGGACAGAGAAGACGAGAAAGCACAACACATCGAAGGAAGGGAAAAAGACTGGAAAGCTCTGCTAACCACCTTCTCCTAGAGCCCTGAGTCTGCTCTTCCCACCAGCTAAGACACTAGCTAAGGCAGAGCCTCGGGTCTTTGGCATCAGTGACGTTCAGAACCTGCCTACTGGGTGTCAATTCCAGGTTTCCTCAAAGATGAACTTCTTTAAGTGTCTGACATCAGGAAAAATAAAAGCATGTATCACAAAATCATACTAAACTAACTTACTGCTTGCTCAGCTGTTACCTTTCTTGAAAGCACTATTTCAAAGAGAACTTTGCGATGACTACCATTACTGTTACTTACTCGAGCACAGACATTTCTGCCCATGCTAAAGGCAAAAAAAGAATCCTGTAATTACTAATAACTTTAGTAAAACAGATAAACAAGAGCTTCACAGAAGCCTATGAGAAGGCGCGAGGTGGCTTCATGTCCACAAAAAATATATAAGAACTTTAACACATAGCAAAAATAAAAATGAATTATCCATAAAAATCAAGAAAACACCTTACTGATAAATAATGAAGACAAAGGGATAACATAATTTATATTACTTTATTCTGGGTTAACTGTAATTAAATAAACTTTTCACTGAGTTGGCAAGGCAACACATAAGCACATTATGTACTTTTAATTATAAAGTTATGTCTATGTGATTCTTAAATATTTTGTCTCCATCTGCTGGAAAATAACAGCACTTTCTAAGACCAATATAAATTTTATTAATGCCAGCAAAGTATCAAACTCTGACTCTATAAAATCACATCTTTAACGTTTACATATTATTTTCATGAAATTTCACTTAGTATACTTTTATATTTTGCTATAAAATGTAACAAATCAAATAATGTTATCGAGCATAGCAATATACATTTAATTATTTTGTTCCCAAATAGGTAATTAAAATAAACTTTCCAAGTATTAATAATTTAAATAAGACTTCAAATGACTGAAAATATTTTACTTTGTTATATGTAAACTCAGGTTGTTCCTTTAGGAACACTAAATTACAAGAGTATTATTTTTATTAGTAATTAGTAATTACTATTAGTAATTAGTAATTAATAATTATACAAGATAGTAAGCTTCATTATGATATCTTTACACATAAATAAGGTATTTTAATCATATTTGCCTTCCCTCATAACTAGAAACCACAAAATGCCTATGGGTTACATAAATACAGATACCTTTCGTAACTGCTGATATGTGACACTCTTCGGATGGAAGACCTGTCCCTCCATCCTTCCAGTAGGGATTCAATTCTCTTTCTAGCAGTTTGGACTAGAACAAAACATTTTGAGAAGTTAGACCCCAAAAGTAAAGCCACCATAAAAATTATTAATAAATGACAGATTTGAGACTGTTACCAGTCATATGTTACCCTGGAGAAATCAGTTAAAGGACATGTTGTTCTGCAACTTGGAGGTCATAATGTCTACATTTACAGTCACTCAGAACCTTGTCAAATGCTGAAGATACTACTGTCAATAATCCCAACTCAGCCTTAGCTAGCTTAGGAACAATAAGGAGTTGAGTCGGTAAATAGCTAATACGTGCTTTGATGAGAGAGACACAGAGGGCAAAGCCACACAGAGTTAAACACAAGGAGTTTAAACCACTCTCTTACTGAAGAATCAGAGACTTCCAACAGTGCGGTCTTGGACCCACAGATGACCTTGAATTAATGTTATTTGGGAGGATGTGGAGGAGAAAAAAATAAACATTCCAAATGTACAAAAAATATGACAGAAAAGAAAGTGTAGTGTTAACAGGGAAATGCAAGCAGTTCAGACTGGTGAAAAGTTAAAGTATGAACACAGAGGAGGATGAGATTATGTGGAAGATCATCACAGCAGCCACAGGAGCCACTGAGCTGTTGCAGTTTTATGCTTAGGAGGCAAAGGGTGAGTCATGAAAAAGATGAGCTTTGTATCACACAAATAGAAAACTGGTCTCGGTGTGGAGAAAAGCCTAGGGAAGAGCAAGATTCATGGCACTAATGCGTACACAAGACTGGCAAAGTCAGGCATGGTGCTGTACTCAAGCACTCTGGAGGCTGAGTAGGAAAACTCAGGCCAGAGTGAGACTCTCTCGAAAATTAACAAGTTAAATAAAGGTGTCAGAAAGACGGTTCAGTGGTAAAGTCTGCAGCACAAGCAAGAGACCTGAGTTCAGATTAACCCCCAGCAGCCATGCAACTGTGTAGACTGCCGGGGGAAGCAGGCAGACACCTGGAGTCCACTGGCCTGCTAGCCTAGACAAATCAGAGAGCTTCAGGTTCAGCTAGAGGCCGTCTGAAAAACACAAGGTGGAGAGGCACTGAGGAAGACACTAACTTCTGAGTCAAGCAGAAGCCTCGTTCTACCTCACTCCCCACCTGGTCCTGGCATGTAGGACACAGACCTGAAGAAGCATAGTTTGTTCCCTCCAAATTCGCCGTGTCTTCAAGGATGGAATGAGAAAAGAGGGGGACAAACTTCACTAGACCCTCACCAGCAAGACAACACTAAATTCTGCCCATAACACTCTTCCTAAGCTGAATAAACACAGGATTTTGCTACTGTTTGCATGTGGAATGTCTTCCAAGATCTCTGGTTTTACAGGCGTCAATGCAGCCTGTGGCACTAGGCATGGGGCACGAGCAACAGGAGCCCAGACCTGGTAGAACTTACGGCTCTGGGCCTTGTGTCCTATATAGAGTATTTTCCATATTCCCATTCCCTCTCTCTCTCTCTCTCTCTCTCTCTCTCACACACACACAGACACACACACACACACAGACACACACACACACACACGACATAAGTAGCTTAGTCCCACCACTCCCCACCCTGATGTTCAGCTTCATCTCAGGCCCAAATGAGCATGGGCTGACGCCTCCAAAACACTGAGGGAAAGTTCTGCCGCTGCCACTGAGGGCAGACTACCACAGCTTCCACACGGAACAGAGCCGAGATCAAAAGTACACTCAGAAGCGATTACGTTACACAGCTGTGCGGTGTAAACGGTGAGTGGACCCCGGACCTGTCCGCTCCTTCCCTGCTCCCTACCCCTCACCCCAGAGAGTCCTTCTCTTCCATTAATACACGGAGCTCCAACTCCCTCAAATCTAATACAGAGAGTTTTTACAGAATTAAGATATTACAAAAATTCTGGCTTCCAATGTTCCATACAGACAGCTACTTGATGAGAAACCAACACAATTTTCAATGCCTACATTTTCCGAATTAATATTAGAAAAACAAACAGATAATAACACTGGTCACGGAACTGCCACAACCACTTTCTCCTTTCTCCCTCTATGCTACAGTCAAGGTAAATTCATAGACCATCTTCTTTTTAATTTTTATTGTGCTTTTGTACATTTCATAGAACAGCTCTTAATTCTAACTTAGGCCCCTCCCCCATCTGTGCCCTCCCCCCACCAGACCTCATGTATTCTGCCATGCATGCTAAGTCCGATCCAGTCAAGCATTTGTACCCAGATGTCCTTCGGTGCAAGCCTATCTAGAGATCCTAAGTAAGGTCTACTCTTCCTCACCCAGCAGTTCCCAGGCTAGGGCTGGCCTACCACCCATTTCCCTGGCTCCACTCTGGGCCTTGTCTGATTGAGTTGACATGGGTTTTGGGCTCGAAGCCACCACTCCTGCAAGTTCAGATGTGCAAGCTTCCAATGGCCCAAAAGCCTCTGTTTCCCTATGTTCATGGACCAATAATGGCTTTTACAACCTTTCTGCCCCCTCTTCTGAAATGGTCCCTAGCTGTGGGTAAGGTTTAATATAGGAGCCTATCCAGGGTCACACACTCTGCAGTCTCTTATTCTCTAACACCTGGTCAGTTGTGGCCTTCTGTGTGAATTGCACTCTGTTATATAAGAAAGCTTCACTGGTAAGAGTTGAGGGATGCACCTGTTCCACTATGTTCCATGAGCCTTAGGTATAGAGGTTCTACTATAGATATGTCACCTAGGACTGGGCATCTCTCAGACATATATTCTCTGTGTGTGACCAATTTTGAAACTCTGCAGTAACCTCCATCTGTTACAAAAAGAAGCTTCTTCGATGAGTGGGTGGTGTGTGGTACACTTGTCCCCAGATAACAGGGCCACTGCTGCACCAAGAGAGGAAGTTCGCTGCGCTGGTCATTATGGTAATCACGGTCTAAGTTAGAGTTAAGAGCTGTTCTATGAAATGTACAAAAGCTCAATAAAAATTAAAAAGAAGATGGTCTATGAATTTACCTTGACTGTAGCATAGAGGGAGAAAGGAGAAAGTGGTTGTGGCAGTTCCGTGACCAGTGTTATTATCTGTTTGTTTTTCTAATATTAATTCGGAAAGCCTAATTAAAAGTTGGACCACTGACTGATTTTCTCCCTTAGCAGTTTGAATAGTATCCTCTAGAACTATGAGAGCTAGACTATACGTAGAAGCCTTCCAAGTCAGTTCCTGATCCATTGTTTCAGGTTCTGTATCCGAAGTATGTCCTATCCTCAGCAGTAGGTCTTGTCTTCGAGTTCTGGGAGGTAACCAAGGGCTCCAACAACAGCCTGTGTTATTTTGAGTCTCTTGAACTAGTCTCATCAACCACTCAAAGAGTCTCTCCTAGCTGGCACTGTGCATCTTGTCATACAGCCCCCAGGTATACACATGCACTGATGTTCAGGCATTGTATGTGCATTTCTCAGAGGGGGTGCTGGATAGCTTTATGTTCAACTTCACACAACAAGGTTGAGGGACCTCAAGTGGGGAATTGCCTCCACTGGACTGGACTGTGGCCATGTCTGTGGGGTATTTTCTTGACTGTTGAGTGTTATGGAAGGGCCCGGCTCACTGTGGGCAGGGCCACTCCTGGGCAGGCTGTTCTGTATTGTGTAAGAAAGCAGGCTGAGCTTGGGCCAGGGGAGCAAGTTTCCACGGCTTGTGCTTCAGCTCCTGCCTCCAGGTTCCTGGCCTGAGTTCCTACCTTGGGCTCCCTCAGTGATGAACTGTGTGACCCAGGAGATGTGAGCCGATTAAACCCCTTCCTCCCCCCGCGCTGGTATCAGAGTGTTCTGTCGGAGCAGCGGAGAAGCAAACTCAAAGAAGGGGCTCCAGTGCCGACACGTGTCCCTCCGCTTCCCGAGCCCGAGCTCCACTCATCTCTCCTCCCCTCCCATGTCCAACCTCCATTCTCCTCCCAGTCCAAATGTCTGCACTATCCTCACCCTCCTCCCCTAACACCCACCTCCACCATCCTCCCTCTCCGAGATCCCTCCTCCTCCACCACCGCAGACCCCTGCACGTCCCTCTGTCCTCCTCTCCCAGGAGAACACGCCTGCTCTCCCGCCTCCTCCCCGTAACATCTGTCCCTCCTGTCCCCCTTTCAGGCTTTCTATGCCTTTACCTCCATGTTTCCTTTCCATTTTCCTGGCTTGCTTTCCTGAGTTTATGTTACTTCACCTCGTGCTGAAAGCCACGAGCTTCAGGCTTCTTTGCTTTCTGGGTTCTCGTTCTCACCTCCTTTTCCATCCCGTCCCCTTTTAGGCCTCTAATGATTTCTCATTGTTTTCTTGTCATCCAAAGGTAAAACAATCAAATAAACCCACTTACTTTATATTTTATATGATTTGGGGGTGTCCTGAAATGGAAGCATTTTCATGGTAACTAATTTAGTGTGCACACTGAAAACTAAGTTGAAAACGTTCAATTTTAATTCCATGACGGCCACGAAACACTCAATACTTGTTGAACTCTATATACCCTCCATAAGTTGCATTTACATAAATGCCTTCTCAGTTTATTCAAGGCAAATTCAGAATTAAGCATTTAAAACATTATCTTACCCGTTCCAGGGCTTGGGTTTTCTCTTGCTCTATTTTCCTTAGAGTCTCCTTTTCGGCTTTGAGTGATGAGGAGGATACAGTTTTAACAGACATAAAATCCACAGTCATCCATTCATCCCTCTGTTTAAGAGAAAAACAAGTCTGAACTGATCTGAGCCTCTTCCCAGCAGAAACTCTGGACGCACCAGCCAGGAGCAAACAGTAATGGGTTCAGGGCTTGAAGCAGGCCTCCACCTTTCTACACCTTGGTCACCTTGGTCTTTCCCCTATAAACATGGGAATACTCACCTTTTGAGTTTGTCTCAAGGAGAAATAAATATGTAACAAGTATAAGGAAATAACACCATGTCTGGCACACACAAAAACATCAGTTCCTGTTTACCTTTCTCTCCTCACGGGGCTGAGAGGGTAAATTACATTTATGTATTTATTTATATTCTTCCTTAGGCATATGAAGCAGAACCCAAAATTTACGAACTGCTGAAAGTGATTCAACTATAAATACTGCTAAGAAAATAACAACACACAGTAGGGAAAAACTGCAACTGGCCTCTAATGATTTCTCATTGTTTTCTTGTCTTCAAAGGTAAAACAATAAAATAAACACACTTACTTTATATTTTATATGGATTTTTGGGTGTCCTGAAATGGAAGCATTTTCACGGTAACTAATTTATTGTGCACACTGAAAACTAAGTTGAAAGCGTTCAACACAGGGAAGGGTCAGGCAGCCAAAACGGTGTGAGGCAGACCTCCCTGAAGAGGAAAACGCCAACAACTTCGGCTGGACAAGCTCTGAGGGGCTGGCAAAGAGGAGCACTCACCTTCTCCAGGCAGGAGCAGAAGGCCAATCTCCACTCAGCAATTACTACATCTGTGAAAAGTATTCTTAAACTATTGCTTTCAAGGTCTAATTCTTTTCCTGAAGAAACTCTCTAATCACCTTTCAGCTTAACACTCACCTACTCTTAGAAGCCCACAGTTCCTTTGAGAGCAGGTGGCTGGCTTACCTGAACAGCTTGACTGTTGCCTTGTTTTTCTGACTTTTCGTCCTTCACTTTCCAGGCCTTTTCCTTGCCAGGCATCTGAGAGGGAACAGCCTCAACCCACTCATCTTCAGAGCTCTAAGAATATTTAGCATGTTAAGTGACATTCATAAATTTGCATACTTTGATATAAAATCTCTACAGTAAGTAGAAATAACTCAGCTTCCTAGATGAGATTCTTCTATCGTATTTTCCCTTTAAAAAGTGACATAGAAGGCTGGGTTGGTAGCACATGTCTTCAATCCCAGTACTCAGGAGGCAGATAGATCTCACTGAGTTCCAGGCCAGCCAGGGCTAAATAGTGACACCCTGTCTTTAAAAACAAAAACAAACAAACAAAAAAATAAGACACTGAAATTTTGAAGAAAGAACATATAAATCCTACTTTGAGTTAAGCTCATAAAACACAGCTAAATTAATTCTTTTTCTCATTAGCTATGTCCTAAAGTAAAAGGGAAAGCAAAACATGAACCTCTCCAGGTAGAGGACAGAGTTCAACAGCTTTGGTTCCCACCAGCATCCAGTGGTCTGCATGGATTCACTTCACAGAGCCAGGGAAATGACACTCTACAGATGAGTTTGTCAAATTCTGAGAATGTCCTGGGCCTAAAACGCAGAGATCTGCAAGACAGTGAGGCTGGGAAGGCACTTTGCTCACCACATTTAAATACCACATTATTAAGTAGACTAAGAACTTGAGTCACTTTCCCTTATGTACTGAACATTATGCCAAACCTGAGTGTTTGTTTTCAATAAATGCATCAATCTAGTCTTCTAAGTCAGGAAGTATGTTAAGTATTTTCACATAAATTATCACATGGAATTCTTTAACTCTACAAACTATTATTTTGGCTTCATAGATAAGGAAAGCTTCCTAAAATTAAGTAACTTGCCCATATTACATGACACTTAAGCATGAGAAGCACGATAGGAATGTAGACCTGTCAGGTTCTAAAGTCTCCTCTTTGGAGCTCCTGAAGACAGGAGGAGATCCCAGAACTCATCTGGGCAGAGCGTTTTCTAATGCGCTGCTGGGAAACTCTGAGGTCAATGGGGAAAATGAGAGAGCAGCAAGGCAAAGCTTAATTCTAGAGACCAGGAGCCGTGTGTGTGTGTGTGTGTGTGTGTGTGTGTGTGTGTGTGTGTGTGTGTGTGTGTGTGTGTGTGTGTATGTGCAGGTACCTGTGTGTGTGTGTGTGTGTGTGTGTGTGTATGTATGTGCAGGTACCTGTGGAGGCCAGAAAAAGGTATCTAGATTCACTAGCGCTGAAGTGGTGGTTGTGAACAGCCCAGTGTGGATACTAGAAACTAAATTTTGGTCCTCTGCAAGAGTAGCAAAGATCTTAACAACTGAGCCATCTCTCCAGCCACCTAAAACAAATTTTTGAAACTAGAAAACACAAGTATGTCTCTCAAGAGGTATAATCAACATGTGAACATGCTCTGCCAAACCAGCTGCCCATAATCAACATGTGAACATGCTCTGCCACACCAGCTGCCCATAATCAACATGTGAACATGCTCTGCCACACCAGCTGCCCATAATCAACATGTGAACATGCTCTGCCATACCAGCTGCCCATAATCAACATGTGAACATGCTCTGCCACACCAGCTGCCCATAATCAACATGTGAACATGCTCTGCCACACCAGCCATCCATAGTCAACATGTAAACGTGCTCTGCCACATTAACTGCCCATAAACGACATGTGAACATGCTCTGCCACACCAACTACCCATAATCAACATGTGAACATACTCTGCCATACCAACTACCCATAATCAACATGTGAACATACTCTGCCATACCAACTACCCATACTCAACATGTGAACATACTCTGCCATACCAACTACCCATACTCAACATGTGAACATACTCTGCCACACCAGCTACTCATAGTCAACATGTGAACGTGCTCTGTCACCAACTGCCCACTGCTCACCATTCAGGTCTTAATCTGGATCAAAACCTAGAACTTTTTGTATTTAAATATGTAAATTTGGGGGCTGGAAAGATGGTTCAGCAGTTAAGAACACTGGCTGCTCTTGCTGAGGACCCTAGTTCAATATCCAGCACCCACCTGGCAGCCAACAATAAGCCTAAGTCCAGTTCCAGGGTAATCCAATGCCCTATTCTGACCTCAGGAGGCTTTGCATAACACAGGTACACTTACATATATGCAAGTGATACACTCATACACAAAAAATAAAAATAATAAAAATATTTAAAATATACAAATTGTTTACTGTCTATGTTTATGCATGTGCCTGAGTACACACGTCTTCCATGTGCATGCTGGAACTATGGAGTCAGAAAAACTGGAGTTACAGGTAGTTGTGCTCTGCCATGTGCATGCTAGGAACCAAACCCAGGTCTTCGGCAATAGCAGCCAGAGCTCTTATCTGCTGAGCCATCTTTGCAGCCCCTAGACATAAAAATTTTTGAGAGGGCTAGAGAGATAGCTCAGAAGTTAAGAACACTGGCTAATTTTTCTTGAGACACTGCTGCACTGACTGCCCATAATCAATATGTAGACCCAGCCGGCCCGGAACTCACTATGTAGACCAGGCTGGCCTGGAACTCACAGAGATCTGCCTGCCTCTACCTCCCAAATGCTGGGATTAAAGGTGTGTGCCATCACACCCGGCTAAAAATAAATGAAATTTTTAAAAGCTTTTAAGGTAATCACTAGATACACATGTCTAGCTTACTCATGTTAATACTGTCAAATCAGTTTAGAGACCTCATTGTTAATTCTTGATGTCATCCACTAAAAAGGGAATTTATAGCCTCAAGAAATCAGCATATGAGAAAAAAGAAAATACAGGAAGAATAGACTCCAGTGTCTTAAAACTTGGATCTTCACTGCTTTGCCTTATAATTTTTCAACCACTTGAGTATATTACAAGTAGCTTTCCTTCCACTCTGGATCTTCCCTGGTACTCAGCTTTCAGGCTCCCTGAACATTTCATCATTCTCTTATCCCCAACTAACAATGTCTGGGAAACTATATCCTCACTCTCTTGCCTTTTTCTGCAACCAAACACGTACACTCCCAATTTCCAGAGCAAGGAGGTCTGAGTAGATGTCTTCTGAACATTTTTATATCACAACGGGTAACAGGTAAGGCCTCGTGAGTTTTAAGGTCCCACATACTACTCCTTCAAGCGCACTTCTCGCAGACAGCTGCTTGAGTCGGCTGCAGTGCTTACTTACCGATGAGCTATCGGTGGACTCATTGCTTTTTTCATACTTCTGTTTCTTGCTCTTTTTTTTCTTCTCCTTTTTTACTTTTTTTGAATGCTTCTCCTTTTTCTTTTTTTTCTTCACAGAATGTTCCTAATAATTTTGAACAGGTAAAGAGGGAATTTAATTTTGCCTAACTTTAAAAGACAGACATTTTAAGGGAGAAACATAAATGCTAATCAATGAAATAGCTCAGAAAACTTACCAGAAAAAAAAATATGAGGAAGTTTTGGGTTTATTTGTATATTTATGTAACAGATACTACAAATAAATACATATATACAGATACAAACATTCAGTTTTAGTGATATACAGCAAAAGACCATGATCACAGTTATTAATAACATTATATACTTTGAAATTGCTAGAACAGATTTTTAAAGTTCTTACCACAAAAAAAATAAGTTAGTGAAGTCACCATATATAAACAATTAAATCTTTATGCATACATATATCAAAATATCACACTATATTCTACAAATACAATTATTATTTGTCAATTAAAAATAAATACTTTTTATTTATGCCTTTCTTCTTTTTCAAAATTGGCTTTAGCCTACAACAAAAGAATATAAAAGGATGAATTATGAGAGCACAAGTCAGAAGGCACATTGTTAAAAAATTGTAAGAAGAGAAAAAATGTAGGTGCTCAGAAACAAAACAAAACACCAAGACCTAAGGCTTAAAATGTATACTTTCAAATCTAGAAGCTTGCTACAAATGGACCCCAAATTTGAAGCTAAATCTACTAGCCAACATGAGTTAACAGGCTCTTTCACTATCACAATGACCACAATATTGAAACAGTCATTTTAAGTTGTTCTCACATGCCCACATGCAGACACACATTAAGTAAATGTAAGAGAATTGTTCCTTGATACTAGCTTGAAGAATGCTGTTCTAAAAGACAGATACCTTACATTAAGAAACTATTAATATTCACCTGTGAGAATTCTTCAATTCGCTCATTCACATCAGGTAGCATCCATGTGTCTTCACCTCGAAGGCGCTTCAGTTCTTTACGCCTTTCTTCTTTTTCAAAATTGGCTTTAGCCTACAACAAAAGAATATAAAAGGATGAATTGGCTACTGACACAACTGCTTTCTAAATACATATGTAAAAATTGGTACCACTTTCACATACAGTTCCCAGTCATCAATGATGGGTCTATTCTTGTCAATAAATTGCTTCTACTCATGTAGAAAACATTTTTTAAAAACCAAAATTTTTCCTTTGGCCCTACCAATATCAAGGAAATTCAGACAGGAATCACAGACAGAATCCTGAGGCCCAGCCTACGCCCTTCTCTCCCTACTTTAAATAAGACTTGGAATCCCTTAATCCTTCATCAACCCTGTAGCAAGTTCTTCAGACGTTTACAAAAATTAGAAAACTGATTCCCAGGCCTTCAATAGGCAATAGCTGTACCCCAATAGTCTGCCTCAGAAAAAAAAGTTAGTTTTTAAGTATGATTTAAATATTTAAATATTTCATTTAATACTTTCATTATGTGTTTGACCATATTTCCTGAATGTATGTAAGTGCATCCACGTCGTGCAGTGCCCACAGAAGTCAGAAGAGGGCATTGGATTCTTCTGGAACTGGAGTTACAGACTGTTATTAGCGGTCATGTGGGTGCTGGGAATCATACACAGGTCCTCTGCAAGAGTAGCCAGTGTTCTTAACTGCTGAGCCATCTCTCCAGCCCAAAAGTTATATTTTTAAAGAGAAAGGATCATACTAATTTCTAGTCAAACAGGGTAAAGTTTTCCCAAGAGTTTGTCACTGCTCTCTCACTCTTCCTCTCAAATTCCAAAGATAGGTTTGGTCCTTCTCAAACTACAAGTAGGTTCCTATAATACTTATCAACTTACAAATTCTACTTTCCTCCAAAAGCTACTTGAAATACCAAGCAGACAAGAATGACGAATATGTATTATGTACACGTTGAGTCCAGGAACAATACCACCTTTCACCTGTCCAAGACTAATCACCTGCTCTTCCCTTTAAAATCTGACTTAAAGTCATTATTCCTTCTCCTGTATCCTCTATTCCATCTCAATTCACTATATGCATTGAGGTTTATTTAAAATTCTTTCACCTTAAAACAAATAGAAACAAAAAATTCATCACTGAACATTCTGTTGTTCTCCAACTACAAATCTGCCCTTTCATTGGCACAATTATATCACGCATAACTTGCCAAATAATTGAGTAGGTTACTTCTTCCATTTTTAAGTCACTTTGATACAAATCGATCTTAATGAACACTGTAATTCTCAGCCTTTTGGGAGAAGTCAAGTCTCTTGTGTTAAACTGTTTGAATCGGAAAAAGCTGTAGTAAATCTGGAATTGAAATCAACAGTTACAGGTGGAGGAAACGACAACCTATTTCAATGTGCCCTTTCCGTTCGTGAAGTTTGCATTTCACTTCAGATAGAGGAGGAGCCGTGACCCAGGATGCCAAATACCTGGAAACAGTCGTTAGACGTGCTGCGCACCCAGGAAGTGCGCGGTCCCGGGGGCAGACATGTCAAGAACATGTGACATAAGGGTGGGGAAACCACGAAGATCCGTACAGAGAAGGAGCAAAAGGCGGCGGCCACCGCATCCACGAGACCTGGCGCAGCGAAAGAAGGCCACGCCCAAGCAAGGCCCGAGAAGTCGCGGTGCTGGCCGCCGGGTTCTCCCGTCCCTCGGCTCTAAAGAACTTTCTGGGAGCCTGCCTAAAACAAACACAAACTCCAGAGCTGGAGCCAGACTGTGGCAAAGCGCCAGCCTGGCCTGCACGAGGCCCCAGGTTCAAACTCCAGACAACACAGAAAGAAAACTCCAGAGCGGAGGTACCTGCCGCAGCACCTCGGCCCTGGCAAGGCGGGTCTGTTCCTTTCGCTCTTCGATGCTATTCGCACTTTCAAATCGTCCACCGAAGGCCGCCATAGTTGTTGCTGTCGTAAAGCGAGGAAGCCGTCAGTCAAGCCCAATTTACGACTGTCGTGATTTAGTAAACAAACCCTGATTTCCGACTAGAGGCAGCAGCTGCAAGACTCTACCAACGGAGCATGCGCGGATCTGAGTGCCCAGCCTTCCCGCGCTTAGCCAAAGCTTGGAACCCGTGGGAAACTTCCCTTCAACGAGGTCGATATCAATGTGCATTTGTTGTGCGCCTGGTCCTGTACTTTTTCTCGCCCGGACTCTTAAAATCGCCGCAGTAAACTGGATACTTCTAGAAATTAAGTCCATACCTCAACGTTTCCCACTGCGCTGGAGCAGTGGGCTGAAGGGAGGCTGATTAAAAAGTCAGAAACTGGCCGAGAAGACAAAATTGGCCGAGGATCTTGTATTTTTCTTTAATGAGTGTCTTTAAATGTATGAAATGGAAACCGGAGAGATGGTTCAGCAGTGCAGCATCCACATGGCGGCTAACCATCTGTAACGCCAGTTCCAGAGGACCCAACGCCACGTGGGCTTTGCATGACACTTATGTACATGCAGGCAATACATTCATACACAAAAACAAACAAAATATTAAAATATATATGAAATAGTCGTGTGAATGTGCATTGTACGTCATAAAGTTATTAGAAGTTTACAGGTTTTTTTTTCCCTCTGACCTATTTCTCCACCGAAGTAATTTTCAATACATGGGATAGTTACATATTAGTTTGTGTGAGGATATATAAAGTTATATAAAGAAGAAGACATTCTAAAGCCGGACATGGAGGCTCATGGCAGTAATCTCGACTCTGTGGAGGCTGAGGTTAGAGGATTGCTGTGAGTTGCACAAGAGCCTGGTGTGAAATCCTGCTTCAAGAAAAAGAAGAAAGATACGCTGAGGTGGATAATTGTAACTGGATACCTTAAAGACACCAAATAAAAAATTAAAAAAGCATAAGCCAGTGCCGGGGCAAATATTCTTTTTCCTTCGAGAAGGAGTTTGAGGAGGTCATAAAATAGAATTGGGTATGCTGGGAGTGGTGCACACACCTTTAATCCATCCCAGCACCCAGAAGGCAGAGGCAGAGAATCTTGTGAATTGAGGCCAGCCTGGTCTGTATAGCAAATTTCTCTGGGTTGGAGAGATGATGGCTCAGCCATTAAGAGCACGGACTGCACTTGCTGAGGACCCAGGTTCAGTTCTCAGCACTCACATGGTGGCTAGCAACCATCCTTGAGTCCAGTTCCAAGGGATCCAACATCCTCTTCAGACCTAACTGGGCACTGCACAGCATGGGTGTACTTACAGACATGCAGACAGTACACTCATACACATAAAATAAAAATAAATACATAAATACATAGCAAATTCCAGGCCAGCTGCTTCTGCTACATGAAGACCCTGGCTCAAAAAAAAAAATTGAATGTGTGTGTGTGTGTGTGTGTGTGTGTGTGCGTGTGTGTGCACGGTTTCTGAGGAGTTTGTACTTTCCTGTTCCATGAAAGTCTTAATCTTAGCAAATAATGTTTACTTGTTTGACATTTGTTACAGGAAATTAAATTTTAATTTAGTAATCTTGTAATATATAACCAATTTTGTCATAATTACCTAACAAAGTCTTCAGATTCTCTAGGATTTAAAAAAAAAAAAAAACAAAGATTCTCCCTCTGCGTCAACTACAGAACAGAATGATTACAACACAAGTTTGTGTGTTTCAGGTCTTTCAGGCTACTATAACAAAAATACCATGAACGGAGTGAATTAAAAACAACATATTTCTCCCATGATTTTGAAAACTGAGAAGTCCAAAGTGAGGAATCCAGAACACATTTGGTGTCTGATGAAGCCTCAGCCCAGATTATAAATGACTTTTTTTGCCACGTGAAAAAGAGAAGGATCTCTCTATAACTTGTTATATAAGGATGCTAATCTCATTCATGAGGGTACTGCCTTCATGATGTAACCACCTCTCACCTCTTTATACCCTCAAATGGAAGATTAGGTTTCAATATAAGAATACTCGACAAATAGTTAATAGTAATGTAAAAAAGTATATGAAAAAGGGCTAGAAAAATGGGTCAGCAGTTAAGAGCACTGACTGCTCTTCCAGAAGACCTGGATTCAAATCCCAGCATTCACATGGTAGCTTGCTAACAACTGTCTGTAACTCCAGTTCCAGGAGATCCAGCATCTTCTTCTGACCCCCTCCGGCACTGCTCAACAAGGGTGCACTTACATTCATGCAGGCAATAATACACTCATATACACATACAATTAATTATATGAAGAAAACTTTGAAATCTTATTTAATCCTTAGAAGACTAGAACAAAGACATATACCCTGTGCATGAAGAAGACTATAATCAAGGGTTTTCAGTCTTTTGAAACTGTAACATCATCTACAAATGTGTCCAGATGTAGTCATAGCTATACTGGGACATGTGCAGCTCAAGGGCTGGAGGCTGGACATGTGTGCATGTGAAAAAATTAATTCTTCATAAATTAATTTTAAATATAATTCAATATAATTACAAATAAAATTGCCAACAAAAAATATATGTACCAGAGTGATGATGGTGTATAGGCCTAACAACATGAGTTCAATTCCCAGAACCTACATAAATGTAGAAGGAAAGAACCATCTCTACTATGGGATCTTCCGACTGCCACAAGTATGCTGTTGCATACAAATATACACACATAATAATAACATACACATAATGATAAATCAGTTTAAAATATATAGTCATCAAAGGGGAAACCAACACATGTTGAAACACAAAAGTGGGTAAGGGAGCAAGTTGTTACGGCCAGGTCTGCATTTGTCTACATCTAATGGAGATCCAATCACATGGTTTAATCAAATAATGGGAAATGTAGTAAGGAGTCTTTAGGTAGCTGATGTACATCAGGCGTTAGTGAAGGAACCAGACTGATAGTCTCGTTCCACTTTGTCATAGTCTATGAGTCTAGTCTTCATAGTCATAGCAGGGTATTACATTACTCCACACTTGTCAGGACATTCAGTAGACATAGAATAAGGTGAAAGAATGATCTAAATGTTGTCCTTTATTAGACCCCATTTCTTTATTATAAAAATGGTGACTTTCCCTAAAGCATAGTGCACTTAATCTTTTGATCCAGAAGTCACATGGTCACAGTTAACTATAAAAGAGTCAAGAAGGGCTGGGGAGATGGTGGGTAAGGTACTTGCTGTTGCATACAATGTGCTATGCAAACATAAGGACCTGAGTTCAAATCCCCAGAACCCATGTGAAAATCCAGGTGTGGTTACACATATCTGCACTTCCAGTGTTCCCACAGCATGGAGGGAGACAGGAGAATCCCTGGAAACTCTCAGGCCAGCTAGCCCGTGTATGCAGTGTAAAAACAATAGGAAATCCTGTCTTAAACAAGGAAAAAGCAAGAATTGACACCTGAAATTATCTTCTGACCACACACACACACCATGGCAAGCATGCACCTACACTTACACAAGCATGCACACATAAACACATAGACGCACAGGGAGAGGGATTTGGAGAGAGAAGAGGAGAGAGAGAGAGAGAAAGGAAGATTCCAGGTCAGTTCTGTTATTGAACCGCATACAGACTTGGATTTGCTGAGATTTCTCTGTGGGCATCTTGAGCAGCCCTGGCACAGAAGTGAGTCTGTATTCTTGATGTGCCTTGCACATTTATGGTACTGCTGTTTTTCCTCTTGGTAAGACTGACAATGGATTCAAGATTGTCAGCCTGAATCTATCTACTACCAAGGTACCCATCCATCTAAGTTCTAATACCCATTGATGAACACTGTCAAGATCTATAATTTTCCAGTTTCTTGTTTTGTAGTGGTTTATTTACTTATTTTTGTGTGTTGAGTGTTTTTCCTGCATGTATGGAAGTGTACTTATGTTGTACAGTGTCCACAGAGGCCAGAAGAGGGTGCTGAATACATTGAAGTTAAGGATGGTTGTTAGCCACCAAGGGGTTGCTAGGAACCAAGCCTGGATCCTATGTAAGAGCAGCCGGTGCCGAGTCATCTCTCCAGCCTTGTTTTCTAGTTTTATAAAATACATCCAAAACCCAAACTCTAAAAACCAAGAGACATTAACAGATGTAGGTCTTGTCTCAAAATTTCTCTTAGGCTGGGCACGGTGACACACACCTTTAGTCCCAGCACTTAGGAGTCAGAGGCAGGCAGATCTCTAAGAGATAGAGCCAACCTGGTCTAGATAGTGAGTGCCAGGCCAGCTGGGGTTACAGGGAGACCTTGTCTCAAAAGGACCAAAAAGAAATTCTCTCCATCTGCATTCTCCTTTTCTATATGTACAAATATGTTCTAAGATTTTATTTTTCCATGTTTACTTTTCAAAATACCCATGTTTTTCATATGTATGTATCATCATGAATAGATCATGAATGTGATAAAGATATTGTTTTCTTTGCATTTTCAGCATAGCCTTTGGGATTGAAAAAGGTTTATGTATTTCTCTTTAATGACTACCTTTCTAATAACACTTTCCTATTTTATTCTGTTCCCTTCTTTTCAGAAGCAACCCATTCATGTGAAACTGGAGCAATAATTAAATTAGTAACATTTTCCCCTTGATGCTTTCTCCAGTGTCGTTTGAATCACTTTGATTCTACAGCATCTGAATTCAACACATCTGAGTCATTAGTCAGATTTTTCTATTACTTTTTAATAGCTACAGAAATGAATTCATCAGTCAGTCATGCCAAATAACTTTCAGCTGGAAGATTTACATATTTAAAAAATAAAAACTATGAGCCCCAGGGATGAGAGACAGTAAAAATTTGATAGGTTTGGCTCAAATCCAATTAAAGAAACAGTATATTTTTCTATTTTTATATGACCAGCCTTAACAGATGATTATAACTAATCCACGTTTCTCTCAGATAATAACCAATAACGTGTTTTACAAATAGACACAGTGATGAGAATTGAGGGCCCAGTTATCAGGGGCAAAAGAGAATCTTTTTTCATGTTAATTATTTTGTTTCTATAGCAAGGTTTATTGATGGTGGCATTTATCACAATAAAGAATTCCAGGAGAGGCTCCAGGGATGGCTTGTCCAGGAAGGTGCTTGCTCCACAAGCATGAGTACCTGAGTTCAGTCTCCAGCACTCTCCTAAAAATCTTGGTACTGGGGAGCACGCTTGCAATCCCAACACTAGAGAGGTAGAGTCAGGCTATTCTGGAGCTCACTGGCCATCAAGACTAGCTTAACTGGCAAGCCCAGTTTCCAGTGAGAGACCTTGTCTCAAAAACTAGGTGGATTGTTCCTGATGAATCTTCAGCTTCCAGACACATGTACATGCGTACAAAAACAGGCACACACACACACGCACGCACGCACGCACAGGCACACACACACACACAAGAACTACAACAACAATCAAGTCATCAAGTCATAGTGGCTCAGTCCTGTACTTTCAGCACCTGGAAAGAAGAGGCAGGAATGTAGATATGTTTGAGGCCAGCCTGTGCTACATAGCAGAGATAAAAAGAATTACAACAGTAAAATGACTCTACTCTATTCTTCTCTGAAAAATATAGCCCTGATCACTACCCTCTTGTACTAAGGAACACAACCTGACAGTTCCTATCTTTTTTCAGATGTAAAGCTTAGACAGAGATTGTTAAATTTCATTCTCAGCATTCAAAACTTTAGAAAGAATCTGTTTTCTTTCTCATTCAGACTTTTGATCACCAACTCAGGCCACAATCTCAAGGCTCAGCTAAAACTTTTTCAAATGAATGTTGCTCACCCTGAATGATTGGAACACTTACTCCCAGACCCTTTTTCCTTTCCTGTATTTTGTAAGACAGAGGCTAAACCGCAATAATAAAGAGCAGATGAAATGAGTCAGAGTTAACACGCAGTTGTCTAACAGTTGGTCTGTAGCAGCAGATGATTTTGCTCCTCTACCACCCAGGTGACCGCTTCTTCAGAGTCAATATACATTTACAAGGTCAACACTGACCCACCACAGTGTATTCAGCCTTCAGAAATGCCAAATAAAACAGATGTTTGGATCTAAAATCTCTCCCCCAAGTTCTTCTTTTAAAGGTTTGGTCTCCAGTGCAACAGTTCCTAGAGATGGGGACTTTGAGAAGGTGACTGTGTCATGAGGGTTCGAACCTCATGAATGGATTGAACCATTGATTGATTCATGGGTTAAGGTGGTAAAGACTTTAGGAGATGGGACCTAATTAGAAGTGGATCCTTGGAGGCATGCCCTAAAAAAAGATGCAGTCCTTTCCTTTTCTCCCCCTTTCCTTTCTCTCCCTGCCCTCTCCTTCCCATCCCCCTCTTTTCTCCTCCTCCTCCTCCTCATGTTCTTTCTCCTCCTCACCTTCCAACTACAATGACATGAGCAAGTTTACTGCACCACAAGCTCCCTGTTACACTGTTCTACCAGAAACAACACAGCCGAGTGAATAAGGACTGAACCCTCTGACACCCTGGGTCAAAACACATATATCCTCCTGTGGTGGTTTGAATTAGAGTGTCCCCCAAAGGCTCCAAATATTTGGATATTTTGTCCACAGTTGGTGGAGCTGTTTTCCGAGGTTCTAGGAGGTTCGACCTTGCTGGAGGAGGCATCTCACTGGGGACAGGTTTTGAGAGTTCTTAAACCTTCTCTGATTTTCCTTTGTTCTCGACTCCCTGCGTCTCTTTGAAGATGTGAACACTAGGCTTTCTGCTCCAGTTGCCTCCTTCTACTGGGCCGCCCCAGCGGTTATGACCTCACCCCTGGAACCTTAGTTAAATAAACTCTTTGCTTTGATCGCGGTGTCTGATCACAGCAACAGAAAAGTGAGTAATACACCTTTTTTCTCAGTGCTAGCAAGGTGGCCAACACCGCAGAAAAGCAGTTTCCTTTTGTGAATATGATCCCAAAGTTGCACAGATCATTTTGTTCACATCTCGTTGGCTGGGAATGACTTTAAGATACATGGTTCAATCAGTAAAGAATCAGTCCAGATGGTGAAGAGGGGCGCCGTTAGAGTTGAGACTCTTACCGTAGAGAGGTTTCCCATGGGCAGTAATGCTAAACTGAATCTTGAAAATTTGGTAAGAGTTAATGGGGTAAAGGAATGGGAGGTGGAAGGGAAGATGACTCCTGGACAGAGAGCACAATGGGACCAAATGTGCAAAGGACAGCAGTCCATTATGGACCAGGGTGGGACAAAAGGCAAACTGATTACCCCCATTGCTATCAAATTAACTAGGAGTGAATTACAGTGATCCCTCTTTTTTTAATGATCAACCTTGTAAAAATTCTGTTTCCTTGAATGACATTCTGAAACCTGATTATATCCCAGGGTGTCTTTTAAAAAAAAAAAAATTCTATGACCATCAAAATCTGGTATTGCACAAGGCCGGGGATTAGGAACAGCTCTCATCATCCCCAAGGAAAGACGTCCTGCTTGTGAAATTGTCTCCTCCTAGGAGAACAGCTACCTCTTTTTGTTCTTTACATCCTGAGTAAATCGATCTCTGAATCAAGCTCATCTCTGTGTGTTTCATTCAGTTGACCCACAAGGGTGGGAAAAGGAAGACTGGGAAAAGCCATTTCCTTCCCCTTTGCCTCTGGCAAAGCAGCAATATCTAAGGACCTGTATATCCATGGGGAGACATTGATATGTAACTGAATTTAAGAATCTGCAAGAAGCCTTATGCCTTATATTTCTCAAAATGCTACGCTGTACAGTAGGCAACAGAAAAAAGAAGTTGTGCTGTGATCTGACTCCTCATACTTGGGAGACTGCACACTGCACAGCTGGCGCATCTGAGACAGGTAACAGCTGGCGCATCTGAGACACGGTAACTGGCCAAATCAGAGCTGATTGGAAAGGCTGCTGCACCTGCTCGCACAATACCCAAGCAATCCAAGAGAGCGTGACATGAAATACTATCTGGTCTCTCTGGTGTTTTTCCAGTGACCTTGCTTCTCTGTCAGTAAGAAGAGCTTTGTTTGTTAGTTAGTTTTTGAGACTGGGTCTCCCTGTAGCCCCAGCTAGCCTGGAACTGTAGACCAGGCTGGTCTCAATCTCACAGAGATCCACCTATCTCTGCCTCCCAGTGATGGAGATGTGCACCACTGGCTTTTTTCTTTGTTCATTTGTTTTTCAGAGGAGCTGTGAACCGCTCTTTTATTGTTGAGGAGCAAGACCTATGAATCCTCGTTATTGAAAAAAGTCACAGAAAATGGGCATGTCAGGACATTAAAGACTAGATTTAGCGAACTCTCCCCTTGCCTTCTCTGTCCCACATTCCAGCTTGCAATGGAGTGAAGAGACTTGGCTGTGACTGTTAGAGCCACCCTGGCCACCATGAAGAACTGCCTGCCTCAGCATGCATCTCACCCACTGTGCAAAGAGAAACACAAACTAGTAAGACCCACACCCTGGCAGGCCCTATTAGCAATCATCTGTCATTCCTGTCTCACATCAAACAAATACCCTTTTCCCTGACCAAGAAATCTAATGTCCCTGCCTTCACATACTCCCCAGTCATAATTTAATTTCGCACAGCACTTTACCTGTGCCTACACGTGACTATCTGCTTGCTTGTTTACTCTTGGTATCCCTAGAACGAACCAAAATACCTACTACATGCAACATCAACAACCTTGGCAAATGAGTGCGTTTATGTAAATAAACTGCATTTACCTGCTCACAGTTTTAAAATACTCCCTTCAAAACCTCTTTTATTTAGTATTCCTGTTCATTCTTACAGGAACTTAAAAGTTATCAACTCATACAGAATCTGTAGTACAAAAGGGGGGAGGCTTTTAAACACCTTATCCTGACTAGATATGAAAACCTGTTTGCAAATAGTTATTTATACACGATCACATTTTGAGTAGATTAAATGTTATCATCTACGTAAGCACAGTAAGCACATCTTGGGAATCCTCCAAATTTTCCATAAAATGCAGGCACGTGGGCTTGTGAAAATAATGAAACACATTAATATGCATGAACTAATACGCAATATGTATAGTAACATGCAATTTCACCAGGAGTCTACATGTCTTTGGAGCTGGAACATATCCTGTGAGTAGGATGACCATACTGAACTTCCCAAAATGCCCACTCTGACTCCATTTTTTTTCTAACTGACTTTTGCTTCACCCTGGGTTTCTGCCCAAATGCATCCCCTGCCCCAGTAGCCACAGCCAGGCAGGCAGGACAGCCTCACAAAGCTATCCCTGCATTTCAGGCAGTTTCTGAAAGTCCATTGTTTCTACAATACTGGGATACTTACAGCCATCAAGCAAAATGACCTCTCCCAGCTACACCTGTAGCTCCAGGGAGCCTACTGCTTCTGCAATTCTGAGAAACTTGTTTTTCCTCACTGAAACTTTTTGTTAACTGAAAAATTTTTGTTAAATAACCTGTCCCTGGTATGGTATAACTATGGTTATTGACTTTGTCCCTGGAATGATGTGATTGTGGTTTTTAGCTTTATAAACTCTGCCCTGCCTCTCCTTGGGGTCAGAAGTTCTTTTGGCTGTGTGTTGGCTAATAAAGGACTCTTAATTTGATCATCATTATGTGACTTTCCTCTGTACCTCACATTGGGTACAACACATATGTCCTAACTCACAGAAGACAATCTAATGTACATCTGCTTTTCTAATAGTTATCAACAGCACCCCATTTAGCTTTTGAAAGTGTCACCGTTTCTGGGCTGGAGAAATAACTCAGCAGTTAAGAACACTGGCTATTCTTACAGAAGATTCAGGTTGGAATCCCAGCACCCACATGGCAGCTAACAACCATTTGTAACTCCAGTTCCAACGACCTTGTCTGTCCTCTGCAGGCACTGCATAACACAGGTGCATTTGCATACATGTATGCAATACACACATATATAGAATAAAAATAAAGCAAAAAACTGTGTTACAGTTTAGATTATAAATCATATGACCATCCCAATATCAATCCTATGTTAATATGTTAGCTCTTTTTTCAACATACAGCTGCCTATCTTTAGGTGAAGGTCAAGTTCCAGGAAAGATCAAGGTCATTTTGACAATATGCTGAAGTCAGCAACAGACTTGAAAGCCCTTCAATTCACTCTTCAAGTCACTACAATTAGAATAGCTTCAGAGAGACTAGGAGGCCCTAAGTGTACAGGCTCTGGTTTATTCCCAGGTTAAATAACTCAGCCACTAGCTGTGGCCCTCTATATAATCTGCTTCATTTGATTCCTCACCTGTAAAATGGAAACAATAACAGTGCATGCCTCCTAGAACTTCTATGAGAGTTAACTAAGCCAAAGTATGCAGAGCTTCCAAAATGTAAGTGCTCAGCATCTGCCAGCAGCAATAATTTTTAGTGACCCAATGCCATGGCCCCAGGTAACTTGAACTGTCAATTTGGCAAAGCCTAGAGTCTTCTGAGAGGAATTTCTGGGATTGGATTGGCCTGTGGCCAGATCTATGGGGGGCTTGATTAATAATGGACATTAGAGGGCCCAGCCCACTGCAGGTAGCATCATCATTCCCTGGGCACGTGGTCCTGGGCTGCATGAGCAACTGAGTAAGCAAGCAACATCGCTCCATGGTTTCTACTTCAAGTTCCTACAGAGTTCCTGCCTGACTCCCCTCAATGGCAGACTGTGACCTGGAAGTGTAAGCCAAAAAAATCCTTTCCTCCCCTGAGATGCTTTTGGTCATGGTGTTTGTCACAGCAACAGATAAGACTACAACACATGCTAAGTGACTTTCTTCTCTCCAATTGTTATGACACAGATGTCAGAATCATTCATTGCACTGTTGTAGGAAGTCATGTAGAAAATTAAAGACAGCACTTCTCAGTAGGCTTTTCAGTCTTGGATCAGATCATGGATTCTCTGGTTGAGCATCAAAGTAGTTTATGTTCAGAGGCTACATTGCCGACAAACCAGTGTCATCTCCTGTGGTTCACAATAGGTAAGTAAAGTGTCTAACTGGATTTTAAATGAAATGGGTTTTTAAGACAATGTCACATAATGAACATTTTCATTATTATGAGTAGAATCAAAGAAAAGTGTGACCCAACTGCGCTAGGGTCTGTGTTTGAGAATAGGCTGGCATGCACCTGGTTGCTCCTGCTAACTACAGATTTATGGCTTCTGTGCTTTCCACTCGGCTTGCTCCTGCAGAATAGAAAGTATGAGGAGGATTTCCACCCCTAAGCTTAGAAACCTCAACTTTTCACTCCTGGATGTGCTTTATTTCTGTATTGAGCTAACCCTGAGAAGGAGCCGACAGTGAGCTTGGGAGCAATTACCCAGGGTGGTCATCGGAGACCATAAAGCCTTCTTTGTGTTTGAGTGGTTTTCTCTGGTGAAATCCCTCACAACACCTGGAATCTCATCCTGTTTGCTAGGGTACAACCCGTTTCCCACTCAAAAGCACCTCAGTTCATATCACAAGGACTGTTTAAAATGCAGATTGAAAGCTCAGGTTTGCAGAAAGGATCTGCCTGATAATATCCACTTACTTTCATGAACAAGCTTCACTGCGAAAGATATCATTGATTGACAGAGTAAAACACGGAAAGCCCAACATGGCATGGCATTGACAATGATGGCTTTTCATGTTTTCATTCCCAGATTCACATCTCCAGAGTATTGCTGCTGGGATCACGGTAGATTTATTTATTGTACATTTCTCCCAAGGCTGAAGTTTGTGACAATAGCTCTGTCCAACAGAAGATGTTCAATGTCTGTGGATCACTTACTTAGCTATTAGCCACACATGGCTATTGAAGATTTGACATATAGCAAGTACAGCTGAAGAATTGGATTTTAATTTTTTATCATTTTAATTTGAATAGCCCTATGTGGCTAGTAGCACTCATTCTGGACAACACAGATTCCCAAGGAAAATAATTTAAGAAACAGTCTATGGCAGAGGACAATTAAAAAGTCTACTTCCTGATTCCATAATATTTACCATGAAGGCCAGTGATTATGTCACTGATTATTTTTCTGAAGATATGTTTATGCTTTCCATCAAAGATTTTAAGGTGTCTAGGTGTCTTAGTCTGTTTTCTGTTGGTACAATTGAACAAAGACAGAGTAAGTTAAGAATAGACATCTATTTAGTGAACTACATAAAGTGACTCCATTTTGCCTAGATGACTGAATTTTGTGCCTGACTGCATTTTATGCTTCACCCAGTCCTTCCCTTCTCCATCCTGATAACCACATCCATCCTGGCAGAATGTTCTCATCCAGCTATTCCTGTGTGTGCCGGGAAGCCCATTGATTCTGCAATTCTAAGAAACTTGCTTTGTCTACCTGAGACTAACTCAGTAACTTGAAAACTTTTTGTTATCTGATGTGGTGGTTTGAATGAGGATGTCCCTCATAGTCTCCCCCAATTGATGGCACTGTTTTGGGAGGTCTAAGAAAGTGAGACCGTGCTGATGGAAGCACTTCGCTGGAGGTAGGCTTAGTTCTGAAGCCTTGCCGGATCCCCAGTCACTCTGCTTCCTGTGCCTGCTTGAAGATGTAGGTTCTGCATCCACTCTAGTCACCTCTGCCGCCATGCCTCCCCACCATGATGGACTCTTGCTCCTTTGGAACCATAAGCTAAATAAACTCTTCCTTTTATAAGTTCCTTTGGTCAGTGTTTCTGTCACAGCAACAGAAAAGTGACTAATACATCTGATCCGTACCTTATATAATGTAATTGGGGGTTTTAACTTTCACTCTGCTTCTAAACTTCACTCTGCTTCTCCTCAGGATCAAGGTTTCTTTCTGGTCTGGGCCTACTCCTGACCGCCAACTAACTAATGGACTCTTTTTAAAAACATATGTATTATTTATTATTTTTATTTTATGTGTATGAGTGTACTGCCTGCATGTATGTAAATTCATCCATGCTGTATAGTACCCAGAAAGGTCAGAAGAGGGTGTCAGATCCTCTGAAACAGGAATTAAGAATGGTTGTGAGCTGCCATGTGAGTGCTGGGAACAAAACCCAGGTCCTCTGCATGAGCACCATGTGCTCTTAACCACTGAGCCACCTCTCCAGTCCCTAATTAAAGGACTTTTAATTCAATCATCACTGTGTGTCATTCCGCTGTGGCTCAGGTTAGGTATAACAATTAGCTCCATGGTTTTAGAGGGTGGAAACACTGGAAGCCTGGTGTAGGGATCTTCTGGGGTAGACACCTTTGAAACAGGGTGAAAGAGCATCCTCTAGTGGGTTCTTAGTCTCATTCATAAAATAATTCATAAAAGAATGGACCGAAATGGAAGCTTTAGGACAATTTTATTGGGATCTAAAGAAAAATCCTCACGGCAGGCAAGCTGGGGGTCTCAGCAGCTGCCTGGAGGAAGAGAATGGAGGGAGAAGAGAAGAAGCCAGAAAGTCATAAGGTTTAGAGCCTGCATGGGGGTCAGACACGTGGAGAACTGGCAGCCACATGGCTGGGAGAAGAAGCTTTAGAGAAAAAGTAGAGAAATACAAGATGCTAGGGCAGAACAAAGCCTTAGAGAAAGCGTGTTTAGAAAAGGGATATGAAGAAGAGAAGGAGAGATTATGCTTTTCTGAAGAATTCAGCAAAGCCAGCAGACTTATGGTGAGCTACATGTCTGTGGCCGGGTCCAGAAGAACTGCACTGGGAAGGGGGATTCCAGACAGGAAAAATTCACTGCCTCATTAACACACTCTGTATTTGGCCCATCTATTTAGTTTAGCTTAAGTTGAACCCACCTTCCTAAGGGTGGTCCTATGATCAGGTGATTGACCAGTGAAACTGGAAATGTGGGTCTTTCAACAGATACACTAGAGAATTTATAGTCCACCCAGCTAAATAGCTATTTGCTGTCTAAGACCTTCTTGTTGCTTTGAATACAGTGAAGGGCATCATATGACAAGGCAGAGTGAGTGTGCGCACTCAGGTCTGTCTTCTTTAAAAACTAATGCTATCATGGGTACTCCACTCTGACTTTATCTACCCCTAATTACTTGCTTTGATGGTCAATCTCAATTGCCTTCTTGATGAGATCTAGAATTACCTGGAAGATGAACCTCTGGGCGTGCCTGTGAGGGACTAAGTTGTCTAAATTAACTGAGGTGGAGAGAGTCGGTGGAAAGGAGGTCAACATCTTGCTCTGGGTTAGAATTCTGCACGAAAGAAGAGAAAGTGGTCAGTATTGTTTGGGAGTCTATGGGAGCCCTGCTCAACAGCTTAATGACAACAGCATAGAGAAGTCCACACAAACTCAAGCCAGACACAATGCCAGCACTGACATGGGGAGGTAGATAACCTACTGAGTAACTATTGGCAACTGATGGCAATTGGGAGGGGAAGAGTCGGTCTTGCTTAAGGGTGAGACTCTTGGTAGCTTGTCCAAGCCGTAGTAAATGAACACATGCCAAAGGGTATTTGGGGACACAATCTCTAAAATAGAGTACATGAAATCGGGCGGGAGGTGGTAAAGGGGAGTTCAGATAGGGAAGGGGACCTAAATACTATCAAAATAAATTGCATGATACGTGTAAAATTTCTGTTTTAAAAATGGGAGAAAGTCAGTAGGGCAGTGCAATCATCAAGCTCTTCTTCCTGACGGTGGATGCAACGTGACCAGTTGCTTCAAACCCCCGCCACCTTGATGGCCCACCACAAAGGACTGTACCCTAGAGCCAAGAGACTGAATGAACTCTTTCTCCCTTAAGTTGCTTTTGCCATGATACTGTATCCCAGCAACAGGAACAGTAACTGCAACACTCCCACAGGCCACTTCCAGAAGCCACTTCCACAAATCCCCACGCCAGTTGTCTCACATACGTGATTTCTACTTCTCATGACTGTCACTTATTTACATGTGTTTACAGTTTTGTAAAGGCTTCTATAGATCTCCCCACTAATATTTTTTATTCACTGCATAATGGAGTCTTTGTCATTCCCAAGCAGAAGAAACTGTGGTCCTGAGAATGTGTGCAAGTTTCTTTCCCTAAACTCACACAGTTTAAATTACAAAGCTGTATTCTGAGCCTGAGTCTTCTAGCTCCCATAATGGGCGCTGTTTAAAACAGAACAGAATCAAATCCCCTTTCACCATTAAAGTACACAAAAATCACCCAGGGGGCCCACGAAATAGGCAAGGAGCTTCTAGCTGGACAGGCCTAGAAATATGGACTTCCACCGGGGACTGCCGGATAATCATGCAGGTAGTAAATGATTATGTGTTGAGAAACAGTGTTCTAGGTGATTACACACCATATGGAGATTGTAGGGAAACTTCCAAAGGGCCATTTTATCCATGTAAAATGATAATTTAACAATAATTAAGAATTAATAGAGGGGAAAATGGTTTTTGGCCAGTAGAGATCAGAGTCCTTGTGCCCAAGAGCATTTTCTCCGTAATAGTGACAATTACTTCTCCAAAACCACATCTGTTGGTTTCCTGACCACAGAGGGATGACCAGATGTCTGCTGTGCTCGTGCAAGGCTCTTCCTTCTTGGTAAAGACAGGTGTGCTGTCTACATTTCTCCTCTGGGAAGCACAGACATCTTTGAAGCCTTTCTCATTTAAGATGGACTTTGAAGGAACTCACTTGGTTGAAAGACTTCAAACCAAACTTTTTTCATGACTTAGCTGACATTTTGTTGGGCCGATGAGGGCCATGTTCCAATATCACCTAGAAAAAACTTTTACCCACATCAGAAAAGGACCACCTGCTTCCACAGGAAAAGGCTTGGGTCTTTTAAATAAGATAATTTGACAGCCTTGGAAATCTGAAGAAGATGACATTTTAGCATCCCCCAGGATAGAAACTACCCACTTCTATAGGCCAAACATGTGGTAATATCTTAGCCTACATGTTTGAACTTTTGTGTGTGCAGGCCAAGAGGACTATGTCAACCTATTTCTCAAGCAGATTTATAAAGAAGGGCATTGAGTAACTGATGGCATGCGGATTGTTTTTTATAACTGAAGGCAATCTTCATTCACCTACATAGTACGTTATGAAAAGAGTACCAAATACCATACCAGCCAAGGCTCCACATCCACTCTAAACAGAACTTTAAGACAGAGCACAAGCAGCTGGACATAATGGCACACACCTTGGATCGCAGCGCTTGGGGTGACAGGGTGGGAAGGCAATCAATCAAGGCTGAAAAGGTGTGGGAAGATGCTGGAATACCTAGTTATGAGGGTCATTAATGAGATACTATCACTGCTAAATAAATCACAATGTAAAGATCTGTGCTTTGAATTTAAGTGCAGATCAAGAATCTAAAACTAAGCTTGTTCCTTGTTACTAAAAGAATTAAATATTTTAAACTACTGAAATAATGCAATATTTAGTTAGAGAAACCTAAGAAAAAGGAAAATCAGTTAAAAATATTTTTTTATTTAATTTAGCTGCACCCCGCGTAACAGCAGAGGTGTTAATTTACTCTAGTAATTAACCCACATCTGAAATAATAGACGCAGCAAGATTCACAACCTGGTTGGGTTTTTGAAAATTCACTCATTCTTCGAGATCCATCTGTTTTTCTCTACTTGTCAAAAAGATGAGTTCAAATGGGATGTAACAGGAGTCACTGTTCCTGTCTCCTTTAAGAAGACCACCCATGCAGCCTTGAAGGTGGTGCAAATCTCTGCAAACCCTGCAGGAACGTGCTTTCACCTCTGGCTTACTACTTTCATCAGGAAGCCTGTCCTAGCAGCCTTCAACAGTCCTCTCTACAGAAGTAGTCCACTATACTTCATAGGTCAAGAACCAGTGCACAGATTCTGCATTGCTGAGTGCGCCATCCCAGTTTCGCATCCTGGAACAGGGGACATAACCACAGTATGGCTTGAGGATTCTACTGCACCCACTGTGAGCTGAACCTGAGCTAAAACTCCTCTGATGATTTACCCTCCTTAAGCCTCTACTCTAACTGGCCATGGTCACGTTCTGAGTCTCTTAAAATTAGTGCCAGTTCAGAGCAAGTGTCTAGTAGTCCCCAAATGTCTGAGTATTTCTTTTTCTCCAATGCAGTTACCATGGTTGGAGGCTCTAAGTTTCATTTCAGACTTATAGGAGAAAGATTAATAGTGTAGGTTTTAGGCAGTGTAGCATCGTTCTCAAAGAAATCCAGTCTCCTCCTCAAAGAGTTTTGAGTCTATAAACTTGGAACTGAATGAGCTACCTGTTTTGATGATGATGATTCAAGTTCCTCTTGACCTAGAACTCTTCCACTTTATACAAAACAAGTAAAATTTTAGTATATTCTCATCATACTAGGAACACCATCATAAACTAAACTAGGGCCGTCCACATGGGCATCTTTATATCCAAGGCCCTGGTGCCTCTGGTGTTAACCCAGGGGCTGTCTGTTAGCTCACAAACATAAGCAAAGGGAGGTCACATCTCCATGGAAAGTGACAAATATACAGGCCCTCTTTCAAAGACGTACACATGTATGTACCTGCACAGAAGGTTTGTGTATTCACAGGTCTTCTGAAGCTTATTCATGGAGCACAGGTGAAGAGAACCTTCTGTAATGTGACAGAATTTCTGATTTGTTCTCATTATCCTTCAAAACATTTCTACAAGCTTTTATTTTCTTAAAAACCTTGTGTTCCTATGGGGGACTACAGAAACCAGAGTGGACATTCTCAAAAAAGAGTATTTGAAAGCCAGGTCTACAGGGAGACCCTGTGCTGTCTCAAAAGACCAAAACAAAAACTGGTTTTGATATTTGTTCCCTGTTTTTTTATTAATCAATAAAAATTCTAATTGCTGTTTGCAAGCGCAAAGAAAATGAGACTGCCATCTGATAAAGCGTCTGATGGGTTTTTCTCTTCCACTCTTGCTTTTATAAGGTTTTTGTAACCTGTAAATACATCCACATCAGACGAGGAGGCCAGGAGAGGGTCTTAACAACCTGCTTCAGCATCAGTTACTTTGTTCTTTGTTCTTTGCAAAGGGCATTTGAAGGTTATGTTCAGTGTGTCTGGCTCTTCCTGAAACACTTCCTTTTTGTGACTCACTAAAAATAAAGCCATTTCAATCACCTGCTTTCCTGTTGCTTATAATGATTTGGAATCCCTGAATGAACATTTGTCTCTGTCTAATGGTCCTGCAGGAATTTATAATCACAATCAGTACACTACACTATTTGCTTCTGTTTTCATACATTGACTGCACATCCGGTTGCTCAGCAGTGCATGGAATATCCAAGCTTAAAATACAGCTTGCCTGCAGCGTCATTATCTGAAAGATTTGCTTGGGATGGGTGGCACCATAGGAGACCCATGCAAAAGAAGAAAAGGACAAATTAAAATTGTACTTGAACTGAAGATGGCAGCCCAGGAAAGGCTGTAGGAACTATAGAAATGCTCCACACACAGTTGGGAGACACTCTGACCTCCTTGCACTCTCTCACACCACATCCAACTCTCAGAAATCCTCAGCATTCTGCTTCCAAAATTTATCACCAGAAACCTACTATTCTCACCATTTCCAGGGCTAACACACTCACGCAAGTCAGTAATCATCACTTGTCTGGAGTAGGTCAGAAGCTGCCTGACTGGCCCTCCGCAGTACCACACTCCTCGTTTTACTGTCAATCATCACATAGCAGCCAGAAGTTTCCTTCAAAATGTAACTCACTATGTCACCTGTCTGCTCACAATCCTTCAGATATTTGCAGTTTCGGGATGAAAACTGAAGCCTTCTTGGCATGTCCTGTGTTATTTAATTTATCTCCAACTATACAGTTATCCATCGGTATCTGCGGGGCTTGATTTCAGGACATCTGGATCTGAAGATCAAGTCTATTAGATAACATAATATTTGCATAGAAACTGCACACATTCTCCTGTGTACTTTAAAATGACCTTCA
Organism: Eospalax fontanierii; assembly: GCA_035773235.1. NCBI lineage: Eukaryota > Metazoa > Chordata > Mammalia > Rodentia > Spalacidae > Eospalax > Eospalax fontanierii. The sequence continues at coordinate 12,422,991 of CM069539.1, forward strand.
GTTTACTTATAATACAATTTAAATACTATGTATAAATTACTAGATGGTTTTGATAGTGTATTAGCATTCTCTAGAGTAAAAGAACCAAGTGTTTATATAATTATAAATGGGCATTTACTAGATTAGTTTGCATGGTAGGAAGTGGACAGTCCAATAATGGCCATGTGCACACTGGAAAGGCAGAGAACCCAGTAGTTTCTCAGCCCCTAAGGCCGAGTGCCTCAGCCATCCCTGGAGAGCTGCATGTTCAGTCCACAGTGGGAGGACAAAGAAGCTTGAGTCTGTTGGGAGAGGAAGGTGCAGCCGTAACAGACATTCTCAGCTGATGTCTCTTTTGAGAGTGAGTGTTCCCCTGAGTTAATCTCTGGAAACACCCTTACAGACATGCCCAGGGGTCTGTCTCCTTGGTGATTCCAAATCCTTCTAGCTGACAATCTAGAACAGCCATCACAGCTGCAGAAGAAACACGGATAAGAAAACGTATGTACAGTTCAGCACAGATGCATGTATTTTCCTAACGAGTTTGGCCTACAGTTGGTTGGGTCCATGAACCTGTGGCTGTCATCACACTCACTCTGCTGCAGTCACACCGGCTTCCCTGCAGCTCTTCATTCTGGCCTTCTACCTTGGCTGAACACTAACCTTTCCCTCTATCTCGAATATTTTCTCCTCACATTGCTAACTCCTCAACCTTAGTCAAGACTTACTGAATTCTCATCTTCTCACACCATCCTGACCACCTTCTAAAACCTGGATCTTCTCTACCCTTTAACTTCCCCGTCCTGCTTCATAGCTTGTTTTCTCCACATGCTTCTCTGCCTGTCTTCTGGCTTATCTATGATGCTTAATGCTTGCCATCCATTCTCTCATATCTCATTGAGGATAAGCCACGACTCCCTCCAGCTAGAATGGAGGAGATCTATGGAGAAGATCTTGGTGTTCACCGATGTAACTGACCTTTAGAACAATGCCTGAACAATCAGTAAATTAACACTGAACCAATTATACAGATGCATTGATGACTATCAGTATCAAATTCACTACACACAAGCACGCTAGAAAAGGTAAAGACCACACTGCTCCGAGGCATGTACTTAGGGTAGAGGAGGGCACGTTGGCATTTACTGGCCATTATATAACAAGTACAAGGTTTGAAATGTTCAGGCTCTGTCACATGACCCACCCAATGAACTGACAGGCAGGACTTCCCTTTCAGATTAGCTACTGGGTGATGGAGTTCAGACTTAAATGCGTCTGACTCGAAGATGCGCTCTCAAAAGCCATGTGTCCTAGTGACTTCTTTGTTGCTGTGATAAAATATCATTATTAAGAGCAACTTATAGAGCAACTTATAGAAGGAAGGGTTTATTTGGCTTACGGTTCCAGGTGGCCAGAGCATTAAGCTGGGAGATCACAGGAAGCGGAGAGAATGAGCAGGAAGTGGGGTGAGGCCGTAAGTCCCCAAAGCCTGCCCCAGTGACATACTTCCGCCACCAAGGCTCCACAACCTAAAGGTTCCACAGCCTCCCCAGACAGCACCAGTGACAGGGGACAGAGGAAATATACAAATACATGCGCCTAAGGGGACATTTCTCATTCAAGCCACAACACCACACCACGAGACCAATTTACTTCAGGTCAGACATACCCATGAAGGCCAGCAGGAAGTCAGGTGCTAAGAAAGCAAAGCAGGCACACAGCTGCCAACAACTTACATTTTCCAAAACTAGCTACTAGCCTTCAAGCATGTAAAACTCGATCCAAACACCGCAGCTCCCTCCACTATTGCCTCTTGACCTTCACGTCATCGGGTTCTGATCTGAGCAGGCTATCTCCCATGTCATGACAAAGTCTGAAAACCACATGTAGACGGCCAATGTTTCTAAGCAAATTATCTCTCCTCTCATCCCCCAGGTATTTCCATTCAGAAGCTGATCCGCAGCAACAGAGAAGAATGTAGGATACAATGTGTCGTGGCTCTCGATGTTCTCTATTAAAACCTGAGGCTCTTTCTCTCATTAGCTAAGGAATAATTCTTCAAAATTACAGTCATAATTGACAAAAGTTAATTGCCAGTCAGAGCTTATGTTTTATTCTTGCTTTATGGCAATTATTTTATGATGAAATCAAAAGATGTTTATTACAGAAGACTCTTCATGAGAAGGAAGGCCAGCAAGCTTTTTTACATTAGAGATGGCTTTTTTGAGACTGGGTCTCCCTATAGCCCCAGCTAGTCTGGAACTGGCTATGTAGATCAGGCTGGCCTCACAGAGATCTGCCTACCTCTGCCTCCTGAGTGCTGGGTTTAAGGTATGCACCACCATGCCTGACTGGAGAGTCATCTTCAGCTTCAAGGAAACCCAAACTATGGACGCAGCTAGAAATTGGCAGTACAAGGAAAGTTGCACACTTCCTATTTCTTTGGGTAGAAAACATGCAGTAAGTTGCAGTCAGGCGCCGTAGGCCTCTGGACTGACACCCAAGAATGCCATTTCAAAGGAGAATGTCGATGAAGAATACCAAGGAAAGAATTTTCTCTTAATTTTTCTCTCGTTGGTTTGTTTTCTTTTCTTTTCTGGACAGGGTCTCACTATGTAATCAAGGCCAGTCTTGAACTCTGGGGTTCAGACTTTTGAATACATGAGGCTACAAACACACCACTATGCCTGGCTTTAATTTTATTTGTAAAATATCAGGGAATAAGGAAATATTCAAACTAGGACAAAGAATCAATATACATTTTAGGGATTTTTAGTCACCATGGCTTGTTTACTTACCTAGAAACTTGAATTCTCAAATCCACATTCAAGTTGGACTTAAAACAGACTAAGATTGTTTTCACATTCATTATGAGTGTGTGGGGTGGGTTACCAGTGTGCATGTAGTGGTCAGAGGACAATTTGCAGAGTTGGTTCTTCTTCTACCACGTGGGTCCTGGGACAAGCTCTTTTACCCACTGAACCCTCTCTCCGGCTCATGTTTCTTTAGCATAGTAACAGCATCTAATTTTCCTCAATAGATATGTAATAGAAAAATTGTGTAGGCCTAGTGTAGGCACAGATCTGTAATCTCAATACTCCAGAAGAGGAGGCAAGAGGAGCATAAGTTCCAAGGTCATCCTTGGGTACAGAAGAAGATTAAGGCCAGCCTTGGCTACCTAAAAGTCTGTCTCACAAAAACAAAATCCCATTTTTAAGCTAATTAAAAATATATTACATATTTTACTTAAACACACACACACACACACACACACAATGAAGTTTGAACAGAAGTCCCCTTCATGGATAGACAATACTGCTTCCAGAAGATATTAAATGAAAATCCCAGTTCCAGGTATGGGATATCTGAGTTGTTGGTCAGGGAGGCCCACAGGTACCCAAAACAACACAGGCTATTGCCTTGGATCTTGATTTCCCAACATAATGAGATAGTAAAACTCTATTGCTGAAGACACCACACACTTTGGTTGGACACAGAGAAATCAACAGTGTCAGCTGACCAGGAAACTGTCTCCCTACTGGTTAGCTTACATACTTCCAGAAGATGCTACATAGACTGCTGGGGGAGAAAAGACATCAGTGGTCTTATGCAGCACTGGACTCTGCATGGTACAACACTGACCTGCCTGACAGGATGTACCCACTGGTGCAGTGGGGGCACAATAGTTATGGGAATAACCAACAACAATTGTTTCCGATTGGATACAAGACCCACTCCACGGGAGGGATTTCATGTCTGGCACTGTAAACCTGGTCAAAACCTCATGACGGGGGATATCACAGGCTCTGGTGGGGTGGGGGATAGTGTTGTTGGTATTTAAATAGTCATGCTGTCAAACTGCTTTCTAAATATATATGTTTACATTCACAGATTTGTGTTGCTCCCAACTCTGGCCAGAGAAGTGTCTTTTCACAGTGTTAACAGTTAATACAGACTCATAACTGGTCGAAGTGCTAAGAATAAGTAACAGCTGTGAGTGTTCGGCTGTGGATGAGTTATCTATATGAACCTCCCCTATCCAGGGCTCAGGGAACATCAAGGAAGAATGGGTGGAAAGAATGTAAGAGCCGGGGATGAGGAGGAATGCTGTGGAATGTTTGCTTCTACACAGGACACATCAACTCACAAAAGCTGTGCTGACCTGCACAAGATCAAGCCAGGAATGGACCAGGCTTGTGAAAATTCCCTACTGGGGTGTGCTTCATTTTCTAATGTCATCAATTGTCACCTTTCCTCCACAACGACCTTTCCTCACATACCCTGTACCTGCCTCGCTCCCTCTCAGAAATCAAGTCATGTGGCAGTAGCTGACCCCGCACACTGATGGGGAGGTGGTCACAGCTGCAACATAAATTTATGGTCCTATTCAATATCTGGCTCCTTGGCACTTAGGCTGTGCTGGACTAAATCACATGGTCTAGAACTTCCTGCAACCCCTGAAAAACCTATGGAAGTCAGAAAATTCCCACTGTTCGGGAGGTTTCTCTGAAGGTTTTTATTCCTTCAGACTGAAATGGCAAAGCTGACTCCATTTTGCTCGAGTTGACTTTTGCTTCACCCTGTGTTTTTGCTCAGCCATTCCCTCTGCAGGCAGCCAGCAGAATGTCTCACGCAGGCAGTTTTAGGGAGTACATTGTTTCTAAAATCCTGGGAAGCTTACAAGTAGCCAGCTAGCACATCCAGCTAGCGCATCCTCCCACCCTGCTGCACCTGCTCCGTGGAGCCCATTGTTTCTGCAATCTGAGAAACCTGTTTTCATAACCAAAACATTTTGTTGCCTGAAAACCTCTTTGTTAACTGACCTGCCGCTGGTCTGGTGTAACCATGAACTAATGTAAGTATGGTTATTAGCTTTGCCTGTGGCTTGATGTAACTGTTATTTTAAGCTTTCTAAACCCTACTTTGTCTCCCCTTGGGGTTGAGGGTTCTTTGGGATATTAGCCTCTCTGACCACTGGCTAAAAAAGGACTCCGAATTCAACCTGAAACTGTGTGGCATTTTTCTGAGGGTTTTACAGGACAGCTTCCACTGCCATTCTCTCTTCTCTTCCATTTCAAGCTCTCTCTCCGAAGGTTCCCATAATGCTCCCTCACCTTACAGCCCTATCACACCCTCCATGGTCACAAGGCTCTCTGGTGCACGCACCTGTCTGTGTGTCTCTCTCCTAATAAAGCTCATTCTAAAGGGGGAACTGGTCTCAGCTTCTTTTTTCACTGAACTGCCAGGTTCCTCCATCGCATTGCTGATAGAATGTTAACTAAGAACACAACATCCACCATGCCATCTCTTACAAACTACCCCAACCAAAGACTTACCTCAACGAAAGGGCAATCAGAAGACATGCAGCTATCTTGTTGTTCCACAGGCAGGCATTTCTGGCTCAAGAACCCCATAGTTTTTCAGGTGCAAGGTCCAGTTTAGGACTCCCCTAGGTAATTCCCCAGACACTCCTGCACTGTTCCCAGAGAAAGAGCCTAGGCCTCATGTGCCCTCCTGGGCTACACAGCTGCTCCCAGCATCTTATCTGACACCATAAACGAGCAAGGCAGGCCTGCTCCCCGTTCCATGGTCCCAGGTAGTACCTTGTCAGTCCACTCTGCGTAGCTCATCTGGTAGAGCAGCCTCCAAAAACATAGTCCATTTCTACATCTGTGTGCCCCAGAGGCAGCTGGGAAACCCCACCTACTTACCCTTTGCCCCAGGAAGCAGCCAAGCAACATTTGGAATGGCCCAGCTCACTGATGCCCTTCAGGTGGCCTATGCACGCAGCCTACAGCTTCTTTTGCCAGATTGTCTGTGTTTCTGGCATCACTGTTTTCTTGAGTTCTCCGTTGACGCTTTAGCTTACCTCACAGCTCACTCGCTGCACTGTGAGCAGCTACCCGCAGGTATTCCAGCCCTGGACTAACTGCCTGGCTTCCCACTGAAATCTTGGTGACAGCCTCCAGAATGATACACATGATGCAGAGGTCTGTTACCTGCGTGAGGTGTAGCAGGGCCCAGCTGAACCGTGGCTGTAGCAGCCTGAGCTCCTTAATGGCTGAACACAGGTGGTTGGGGTCTTGCCAGTCCTTTAGATGCCCCTAAGGAATATTATTTGTTCCGATTCAAAAACTAATTTCCTTAGTGTCATCCATTTCTTTAGCACCTGCCCTCTGCTTCGCAGTACCTTTACATGAGCTCCTTTTCGGGTTCAACTGCAAGTTTTCCAAAAACTTCTCTTCTCTGCTTCTTTGCTCCTGATTCTTAATGTGAATTTGGCTAAAAAATAAACAGTAAAATCCATGGATGTCTGAATAGTGTGTTGCCTTGAAATTTCCTGCACCGGATAAACTAACTGGTAACTTAAAACTTAGCTTCACACAAAGTCTCAGGGTCGTGGATAAAAAGAAGCCACTTTCCCCATGACAGCAGAGGTAGCCTGCAATGTGATTCCCAATAGAACCTTGTTTCATCTGAAACATCATGAGTATAACTTAAATTTTATGCCTGCAATTCTGTCAGAATAGCCCGGAAAGCTCCCCTGGCAGCACTCTCGGTTATCTCTAGTCTGTCCCGCCACATTTTCCAAATGCCCCTCACACACCAATTCCAAAGGTGCCTCTGCAGCATTTCTGTTATAGTCACAGCGACAGGTGACTGCCCTGTTGCTTTGCAGCCTATGGGCACACGTGGTAAAGGAGACTGCTTGTCTCACGGCTGCTGGGAAGCCAAAGTTCCAACATCCCTTCACAGGCACACTACAAAATGATGTAACTTTCTTAGAGTAGGACTCACCCTCCAAATACTCTACAGCCTCCGATTGATAACATCATTGGCTGGGGGCCAATCTTTCAGCACAAGAGCCTGTGGAGGACATTCAAGGTCCAAACTACAATACCAATGAAAAGACAAACACTGACATGAAAAAACACATACACATCTCAAAGCACCAGGGCTTGAGAGACGGCTCAGTGGCTAAGGGCACTTGCTGCTCTTGCAGAGGACCTGGGCTCAATTCCCAACATCCACATGGCAGCTCACAACTGTCGGTAACTTGGGTTCCAGGGGCTCTGACTCCCTCCTCCGGCCTCCACAGGTACTGCATGTATCTGGTACACTTAAAATCATTCAGGCAAAATGCTCATACACACAAAATAAAAATAATAAAATTTAAAAAAAATCTCAAAGTATTATCCAGAATACAAAAGGCCGGATAAGCTGGATAAGACAGTGCACACTTTTAATGCCTGCACTTGGGAGGCAGAGGCATATGGATCTTTATGAGACTGAGGCCAGCCTGGTCTCCACAGTGAGTTCCAGCTGGAGCTACAGGGAGACCCTATCTCAAAAAGACCAAAAAAAAAAAAAAAAAAAAAAAAAGACAGATATAGACATCAATTAAATGCATGATCCCATTTATAGGAGATCCCAGAAGAAGCAAAAGTACAGGAATTTAAAAAAGTCTTTACCAAAAGTGATGGAAAGAAGCAGGAGAGGGCTTTCTGGCAACAGGAATATTCTTCCTTTATGAATACAGTGACGGTCAAAGCTCACCAAATTGTAGATTTAACACTAGTGATTCTGTATATAAATTTTACCTCATAAAAGCTGATACAAAATATATTTAAAATATTTACCTGTGTGTTATTTTAGAACTTTTTGTTTTAAATTGCTATAAAATTTGAAGATTATAATATACACATCAAAGTGTTATTCAAACCATAAGAGCACACCCAGTGAATTACCATAAAGCAAACGCCCCTGTAAATAACATCAGGGAAAGAAAACACTGCAAAACCAAAGAAGGCACACTCACTCTTTCCAAATAGAAGTTTACTTTTAGTTTGGTTTTTCAAATCTTCTACTTACAGGAAATTAAGAGTGAATCTTATCCAGAAAGAAGTCTGGCCTGTGCCCATGCCCACCTGACCCCCGACGTTGGCCTCTGAAAAGTAATCTAAATTCATGGACTGTCCTGCCTAAAAAGAACATCTGTTTACCTGGGGCCCTTAGACCAAGGAGTATCAAGTGAGCCTCCAGAGGGCCTAGAGACTAAAGGTAATCCACATGTCCAGTTGCTTAAGTGAACTTCCCTGCTTAGCTACATTCTGTGTATCTTCAAACAACACTGCCAGAAGTCAGTTCTTTGCAAACTTCACTGAGGACAACTGGAAGCTCCATGTGTGAACTCTACACAATCTGTCTCTTCCTTTGGCTGGTGTTAACTTGTATCCTTTTTGCCATAACCATGAGTGTAAGTGTGAGCTGTCACCCTTTCTGCAGATTGTCAAACCATGAACTTGCATTTGGCCTTAGAGGTATGAAGGCCCCCAACCTCAGAGCTGGTGAGAGACGTGAGGGCTGTCGGAGGCAGGTCTGGACTCTGCAAAAACTCAGAGCATTATTTTGTAAATGACTTCTTTTATTCAGTATTGTATTTCTGAGGTTCAGTCATGTTATACATAACCTATCATGTTGATTGTTTGTGTATTTGCATGTGAATTAACAATACTAGAGATAGACATTTGTATTTGGTGGATGTGTGCACTATTACATGATAGGTTTATGAGGAAACTGAGAGAAATCGGTAATCAGTGTGTTTTTTTTTTTAACACATCTGACTCAGTTGACAAGAACAAAAAATAAAAACATGTATTTATTATACAATTAAAGAAGCTACATATCACTCAATACCTAAAACTCCTCTAGATATTCTATATAATATTAAGAAATACTTCCCAAATATATACTATAATTTTATAGATTTATTTTTTTATTTCTGTGTGTGTGTGAGAGAGAGAGAGAGAGAGAGAGAGAGAGAGAGTGTACGTGAGCCATACCAGGTGTGTGCAGGAGCCCATGGAGACCAGAAGAGGATACAGAATCCCCTGGATCTGGGAATACAGGCAGTTATGAGCCATTCAGAGTGGGTGCAGACAACTACAGCTAAGTCCTGTGAAGTAGCAGGTGCTCTTAACTAGGGAATCATCTCTCCAGGCCACATATTCTTATAATAATTACAGACTTACAAAATTAAGAATTTCTCTAACATCTCTTCTAATTTTAGAGCTAAGCAAAGAAAAGTTAAGAAATTTTACCAAAGTCACAGCTAATAAACAGTAGACCATCTCACCAATCCCAGAAACCCTGATTCTATTACCAATTTCTGAATTCTGATACTGTTTTCAACATCTGTTTTCTTTCTCTTTTTGGATCATTTTTAATATTCATCTTCCCGGAAAATCACTTTTGTCATCTAGATTTTAAAATTAGTGGGGTCGGACAGATGGCTCAGCAGTTAAGAGCACTGGCTGCTTTTGCAGAGGGCCCAGATCTGGTTCCCAGAACCCATGCGGCAGCTCACAACCATCTGTAACTTCAGTCCCAGGGGACTGACGCTGTCTTCTGACCTCTGTGGGCACTGCGTATACATTTAGTGCACTTACACACATGCACACAAGACATTCATAGACATAAAATAAAAATAAAATAAAATAAAATTTATTAGCATGATTCAAACTCCAAATTTTGATGTAAAGTCCCAGAATATATACCAGAAATAAAATTTTTAGCAATATATTCTTTTTCTCCATATCATGAATCTTATAAACTCATTTAAGGAGACAGTATAACTCAGTATTATACAGAAACTTTATTGTGAAAGTAGTTAACTTGTTTCATTTGAGACCCATTAATATTCATTACAGATTTCTGAAAGCTTGACACTTGGAGATCAAATATTACTGACATTAATAACAAGACACATAACTGCAGCCATAATTCATAGGAAGCAATTGTTCTTTAAAAAAAAAAAACAAAAAAAAAACTCAAGCATGATAACAAAAACAATGCCTAGGAATAAAATGTTTTTTTTTTTTTCTTTTTTTTAACAACAAAAATTAAAGCCTTTCTCTTCTGCCTGATCATTTGTCCTATGGTAAATGTTCCCTTGGACTTCCCTCCTGGAAACATGATCTACAGGTAAGTTCAGTGGGTTACAGTGAGACAGTATATAGATTAAAAATACTTGGATTCTTCCTGGACTGGGGCAAACTATAAATAACTAGAAATACTTGATAAATTCACACTCGTGAGCACAGCTATCCACTAGCTGAGCCCCAGCCTGTCACCTCTTATCTACTGCTCCAGTTCTAGTACTTACCAGTGCTAGGCTGATGTAGGATCTTACTGAAAACTTGAACAAAGTGCCATTAATAGACGGGTTCATCTATTTAAGGTTTTATTGAACATCTTGCGATGTGCTATGCTCTGTGCTAGAAAGAGGTAGTGGGAACATCACCATGATGTTATGGAGCAAACAGCTGCAATAAAACTCAAGATCATTTTCTAGTGCCCAGGAGTACTTACTTTATTACAATGCTACATAGTCACCTCAGTAAGATCCCACATGCTTTAGGATCTTTAAAAAATATTTTACAATAAGGGGTTATCTTCAAAATATCATACACTGACACAAACCTTTCACAGATTACTTCAATTACTTTTAAAATCCATCCTCGGTAGGGACATAAGTGAAACCTACATTTATGAAATCAGTCAACACTGGCAGACGGGACGTTTCCTAAGTAATTTCTAACCCCAAATTTTCTCAGCCTTCCTTTGGTATGTTTTTTTTTTTAAACAAGTTTTCTCATTAATTAAGGAGATCATTTAGTCTCCTTTACAAAAAGCAGCTAGGTATTTTTCTCACATACGATACATTCATAGAAATACTCAGACCTTTTGAAGAATGACACACCAGTTTCCCTGATCGTAGTAGCTTTTCAGAATGCTGATATCACCCAGAGTCTGGCAGGCAGCTTCCAATTCACCATCACGGAACACATGGTAGTAACGATGAAACACAGGACTTGGATTAGGGGATCCTACTGGGCCAAACGGTTGAACTGCTTTATCTGTACCAGGTTTTCCCTTGAGGTGCCAGGGAACCAGTACATCTTGAGAATGAAAAGAAGTCCTATTAGTATGGACAGGTAGCTCAGAAGTAGGAACTTTCTTTGACTTACACCCTCGCTCTGCAATATCATTCATGGAGGGGACAGACAATGCTGGCTCTTTACTGTCCCCAACAGATACTTGATTTACAAGCGATCCTTGCACGGATTTGGATGTTTCACTGTTTATCTCTTCTTTCTTTCCTTCGCTTATTCTGTTTCCTTTAAGATACTTGGACTTCTGATTTTTATATTCTTGTTCCATTGCCCAGACATAAATGAGTGCCTTCCCACCAGGTCTTAAGAGACGAGCAAGTTCTCGGAGAGCTGCCACTCTACGATCCTAAAATAATAAAAATAAAATCATCATCATTCATGAAACGAGAGGAGAGAGAGGAAGTATTAAATCACAAGCAAATATGGGACTGTTTGCAGATGCTCAAAACTGCATGTAAGACAGCAGGTTGAGGCACTAGAGATCAGCTCTGCAGGATGGACTTGAATGAAACTGCTAATTTACGGTTTGGGGGAACAGAATACAAGCAGAAAGAAGGCTCACTAGCAGGGGAAGACGAGGTGCTAAGCACAGGGCAGTCAAAGCTGCTGGGAACTGGGGGACAGAATCACAGTTAAAGGAGCTGCAAGGAGCTCCAAAGCCTCCATGCAAAGTCCTCTGGAGGTATTTTCCAGGTCACAAGCTGTGTGAACACTGGGTGAAAGGCCAAGAAACAACAGAGGAGCAGATGCAAAGTTAAAAGCAAACCCTTTAGTAATCAAACAAGGCTTAAAAGTCATGACAGGAGTTTAAGGTCTCCAAGGTCTAAAGGCCTCAAGTAACCAGCTTCTACTTCCTGCTTGCCCTAATCGACTCCTCTTTAGAAGAAGATACAAGAAATTCAAACCATTAGATACAAAATGTTCAGAATCCAAGAAAAAAAAAATTAAGACTGTTAAAAGCAATCGTGACCAGACTGAAAAGTCAGAGAAAAGGTAGACTATAAAAATACACACTCAGGTCTGGAGATATGGCTCAGCTGTTAAGAGCACTGGCTGTTCTTGCAGAGGACCTGGGTTCGATTCCTTGCACCTACATGGCAGCTAACAACTGTCCTAGCTCCAGTTCCTGGGAATCTGAAGCCCTTTTCTGACCTCCATGGGTATTGTATGACACAGGTACTCATACACATAAAATGAAAATAATAAATACTTAAAATAATGATAAAAATATACCCTCAAAGACTTCAAAATAACTATAGCTAATATGTTCACAAAACTAGAAAAAAAAAGGAATTTCAGTGAAGACATAAAATATATTGTCAGACAAATTCTAGAAAAGTATAAAACAACACATGAATTTAATAGGAAATCACATCTCCAGAATTATAGAGCTGAAATGCAAGCCAGCATAAGTTACTCAGTTTGAAGTACAGAGATGAAAGAGGCTAAATACAGGAAACATTACTAATTCAGAATTCAAAATACAGTCAGTCAATGACATGGAAAGTGAGAGATTTGTCACTGATATACCTACACCAAAAATAAATAAATAAATAAATAAATAAATAAAGCCAAGAGACTTCTTCAAGCAAAACACTCTAGTCCTAACAGCTGGAGCAAACACGTCCTCAGCGATCAGTCTTCAGTGCTTGTAGCACAGCACCACCACGTTTACTGGCAATGGGAAAAGAACCCATTTAGCGTTGGAAAAAGCAAACGCAGAACAAGTCTGCGTGTTTCCTTCTTTGTCTCCTTAAGAGAAGTCAGTCTAGTCAGTTCCGTGGTTGCAAGTGAAAGGGAGCCTGAGACGCGTGGTCTCCCCTCGCCAGTGCAAAGGGGCTGTGTTAAAAGAGTCTTTCAGAAACTGAAAAACACTTAAAAGAAGAGAGAACATTAGAAAGAGCAAATATAAAAAAAAAAATACAGGTAAATATGGAAAGCTTAAAAAATAAAAGTAAAGCCAGGCTTGGTAGCACACGTCTTTCGTCCTCTTGACACCTCCTTGCTCTTGACCAGAATAATGTGTTCATATGTCAGGAAAATATCATTGCTGAAAGCAGCAATATCTAAAAAAATAAAAAATAAACTGGATAAAAATAATTTGATCCTTCCAGTCCCATAGTACTTTTAACCCCAGACAATACCCTAATTGTCAAATTTGCACAATATTGTAACACCCAAGAAGACAATTCAAAATGGTCCAAAAGATATGGATCACTGGTAGAACTGCCTAAGTTCCATGCCTAGGCCACAAAAAAAGAGAAAAAACATAGCCCCAAAGCTCAGGAGAGACTATGACCATATATTAGACAGGAAGAAACATCTTCAGCATGAGCAATTTACAGAGAAGAGAAACTTTGCGAAGATTTTTTCCAAGTTGATTCTGAATAGTTGAGAGTACTGTGTTTAAGAGAAGATTATTTTATTAAGTTTTCAAAATAATAAAAGCTAACATTTATTGATCTTTATCATAAACATTTTATGAATTGACAATAATTGTATAAGACAGGTCTTCCAAACATAACTTTCTGTGTCTCCAAGTCCAAATCATCTAATCCAACCAATTGATCATATAACTATAAACCAGTAAACACCAACCTCCTCCACTTGACTATGAACTCCGTGAGAGCAAGAACTCTGTGTCCACCCTGTATTCCCAACTATCTGCTTAATACCACCATGGAGGTAATTTTCAATAAATTATTCTTACTGTGGTAAAATGTTCATGATATAAATTTTCCATTCCACCATACAGCTAATTAACACTAGAGAGTTTTGGAAAAGTCATATGGAAACCTCCTACTGTAGAAGCCCCTAAAATATACACATATATAAAAGGAGTTTAAACGGAGTTATCTACAATGGAGGAGTGTATGGGAGGGGAGCAATGCCTATGCCAGGTACCACAGGCTGCCAATAGAAAGCCCAGTGCTAGGTACAGGCTACCTCTTTCTAAGCTGTTGGTCAGTACGGTCCCTTAGATCCCACCCCTCCAACATTACAGGCCACTGCACTGCTCTTGGTTATCCTCCAGAAACCGATGGTGAAACTTCACTGCTGAAAACCTGAGTTGTAGGATATGGAGAAATCAAACTCCTGGCTAGCTTTCACAGTGTTCGAAGGTACTATGCATGCTACTGGGGAGAAGACTAATTCATCAGTCTTACTCAGTCAGCTGTGAGTCCTGTGAGCTACAGTAACAATTGGCCTGGACAGATATGCACAGATCCAACAGTGGCACGAATGTTACGGGAGTAACCAACTACTTTCTGTTTGGATTTAAAGCCCACTCCACAAGACAGAACTCATGCCTGGTACCATTAACTAGGCCCCGTAGGTCTAGGAGTGAACCTAATATTATTATTCTGCTAAATGGACACAGTAATAAACTCTCCTCTAGGATCTTATCTTTATACCCAGAGATTAGTGCATCTCTCATTTCTCATCAGAGAAGCTCCTTTTTGTAATAGATGGTGACTAATATGGAGACCCACAACTGGTCAAGGTGTAGAGAGTAAGAGATTGTGGAGTACTCAGCTCTATAACACACCCCTCCACAAAGGCTCAGGGATGGCTGGAGAAGAGGGGTCAAAAATACTCTAAGATCCAGAGCTAATGAATGTCTACAGTGAAATAGTCTTTTCTGGACATAGAAGGGCTGCTGTACACATGAACTCACAGAATATGTGACTACATGCACAAGACCTACATAAGATCAAGTCAGTCAAAACCCCAGCTAAGGGAGAGCTTGTGAAGTCCCAGCCCTAGCTGAGTAGCTGTTGGCTACTCAGAGAGTACTCAGAGAGTCAGTTTTCTTCAGGGATGTGGTCCCTAAGAGGCTGCCCATGCTCCAGCAGAAGGTCCTCTACCCATGCTCATAAAAGCAGCATTAAGAGGACTTAGTGGTTTACAAACAGAGCATATTAAGTTGGGAGGGGAGAGTTAGGGGGAGAGGACAGATGGAGGAGAGGGAGTAAGTGACCAGTCTGATCAAAACACATATGCACGCATAAAATTTTTTAATATTATAAAAATTTAAAAAATAGAACATAAACACAGAGTTGCTATGTAGCCCAGGATGGTCTCAAATCCATGGCAATCCTCCCATGAGATTCTAAGTATGTGCTATTACACCCACCTAGCTAAGACACATTTCTAAGATTACACAGGACTTCACACGGGGGAGATCATCTGATATATTCATGCAACTGCAGAAAGCAGAAATGGATACACAGTGTGTTTACATTTTACTTTCTTTTATAACCTGAAGACAATGCATCGTCATAGAGCGAGCTATGGCTGAAAGTCCAAAGTGTGCCAAACATTTCTCCCAAAGGAGAACTTTTTGAACTGGTAAAGCCTGCAAGCCTTTCTCTGTTCACAGTCATGTTTCTAAGAATACTAAGGGCTGCTGGTTTTAGCTGTATAGAGTTATGGATGACCAGAAGGACCTTTTGGTTACTATTAAAAGATAACCAGTATTGGAAGAGACACGCTATATATGTATGCAATAATTATTTGTTTTATTTATTATTTTTTGTATATACAAATATACTGCTTGCATGTAAGTGTACCTGTGTCATGCAATGCCCTCAAAGATCAGAAAAGAACGTTGGATGCCCTGAAACTGAGTTATTGATGGTTGTTAGCTGCCATGTGGGTGCTGGGAATTGAACCCCATTCCTCTGCAAGAGCAGCCAATGCTCCTAACCTCTGAGCCATTTCTCCAGCACCAAGGCAATAATTCTTGTTGATTTCTACTTTGTTTCGTTTTTTTAACTCAGACAGAAAGTGCCAGTAACCCATGGGATTAACTATAAGGGTCTGGTTTAGATCACATGAGAAACTACTGATAGCCAGGAAAAATGCTGTTTCTCTTTAAAAAAATGTAAAATTTTTAATTCACTTATTTTAGAATTAAAAACATATTACAACAGCCGACATATCACTAGCAACCAAATAGGACAGAGTTTTGAAGAAAGAACAGGAAAGAAATGCAAAACCAGAGTGAGAAGACTCATCTGTCAGTGAGGAGAGCAGGAAAGACCAGAAAGAGAAACAGAAGAGAGGAGTCTGAGCATGAGAGAGCACGCAGAGGCCAGAGCTGACCACCTCAGATCCTCAGATCCTCCTCAGCCGCATTCGTTGACTCCACGACTTGAAGGAAGTTTAGAAAGGAGTGTGACTCGTAGTTCAAAAGCTACAGTCCGTGTCAAAGAAGGCAGACTCATGGGCCTAGATCAGGTAAACCCGGCTCCACTGCGCACGCCCTCACAGAAAGGACGAACTGAAAGGCAAGTAAAGCTAAGCCTGATCCCAAGTCTGCAAAGTTTTCCTGGCACTGGTCACAAGTTCCCACAAGGAGGCAAGCAGTACTCACAGCAGTTGCAAAATGGTGAATCACAGCAATGGAGATGCAGGCATCGCATGAGCCGCCGCGGACCGGAACTGCCAATGCGTCACAGACAAAGGCCTCAAACTGCCTCTCTCTACAAATGTCCACAAGGTTTCGGCTGCGATCGCACCCAATCTACAATAGAGAAGAACATTCATAATATCGTCTGCATGTCACAGGAAACTAAGCGCTGCAAGTATATCCCACACATTAAAGCCATCAGATTTCATACTCGTTCTGAAATGATCAGAGACCACAATACTTAGGTCGTTACAGTCTGTACAAAGTCATAATCTACCATCATTTAAGGCACCATCTACAGCTTCACAGATAATGAACAAAACCCCAATTGGTAAATGAAAACAAAATGACTACAGAAAAAGACATCAGTAGAAATGGGGACCAGGGGCTGGCAAGATGGCCTGATGGCTAGGGGTGATTACAAGCAGGACCTGACAACCTGAGCTCAATTTTAGGATCCCATAGATCGCAAAAGAGAATGACTCCAAGAGCTGGTCTCTGACCTCCACATGTGTGCCATGGCATGAATGCATCTGCACATGCGTGTGTGTGTGCAGCACACAACGGAGGCAAAACAAATACACTCAGAAAAAGAAATGGGAGGCTCAAATTTACTCCAAATTGATACTCAAAACCAGATCTTTCTATAATATTATATATTTCAAAATCAAATCATAAATAAGAGTGCTTAGTTTTCTGGGAGGGCTATAAATAAATACCATCGTTTAAGGTATATCTCCTACTGCATGTACAACATTGTGACAGCCTGAAACCAGGAAGATGAGTCATTTCCTTCTTAATTCTTTATATTTTCAACATGTATTACTTGTAGTCAATATTACCAAATGACAGAAAAGATCATTTAGGTTGGGAGTGGTGCACGTGCCTTCAATCGAAGCACCTAGAACGCAGAGGAAAGTGGATCTCTGAGTTTCATGCCAGCCAGAGATGCACAGTGAGAAACACACACACACACACACACACAATGTATTTCCCTTTTAAAGGTATTAAATCTTTTTCTGTTAAACACCTAACCTTATCAAAAATAAAGTGCTGAATTTATAGTTTCCAAAATTGTGCTTAGTTAAACCTTTAGTATAACAAACCCATCCTAAGAGAACACTATCAGTGATGGCAGCAAGCAAAACATTTCCATCTCCCAGGGCAGGAGAAGCCTGACAGCCTTAAGGGCGTCACTGATTCTGCGTGGAGTGTCTGGGTTTTAACTGCATCTTTTCTAGTTTTGCTGCTTTGTGTTCCTGCTTCGTTCTAAAAATACTAACATATTTACAAAGACCCAAATGTTTATGTGATATATATATATATATATATCCATGTGAATGTACATGTTTATTTTTACATACATACAATTGCAATTTGAACATGTAAGTTGGGGAAGGAATAGAAGAGACTTGAAAAAAGTCTAACCACCAATTAATAATTATCCCCAGGTATTTCTTATTCCAGTCTTAAAATAAATAAAATAATTATATAATCAGACTTAATCAAATAATAATGGCCAGTTTGTGCTCATATTTATTCATTTAATTTTTCATCATAATGAACACTGATCCTTAAGGCTCTTGTAGTCCTGAGAATAAGAAATATGAATTTTATCATCAAAACAATTATTGCTGAGTTAAAGCACACTGTCATGCTGGTTACGCTTAATAAACTTGCTCAGTTTCCAATTGGTTTAAACAACTTCTATATTCAATCCTCTGAGCTGCTTTGAAACAGGATAAAGGTTTCTAGTTAGAGATAAAGCATGGCAACTTCTCCTTAGTATAATTTAATATGGAAAGGTTCCACGGGGCTATTAATAACAACAATGGCATAATTCCTTACTGTCCCCTTCCCATAACCTATATATGGCTTATCACATTTATTTACTGTCACCTCTATTCTATATGACTCAGCCAATAATCACCAACAAGATGAAAACACCACTCAAATAATACAATGCATTTCAATATTTGCCATCTTTCGTTACATTTAAATTCAGTGCATAAAATCAGAAGTTGTAAGAATGTCCAGTTGTGACCAACAGCTAAACTTTACTAAAAATCAACACAAAGAAATGCAACATGACTATAAAACAAATCCTTACAGATTACTTTTAAGAACCACAGACAAAATGAGAACAGCAAGCAAACAAAATAAGAGGATATTTCTCTCTCCTTCTTGCTAGACTCTGGACAGTTTGCACACGACACTCCTTTTCACCAAGAAAGAGTGCAGGCACTGTCACAGAACACGAAGTCTATCACGGATCAAGATGACATGATTCCTGCTTGGCTCAAGACCTTGATCTTTCATTTGTTTTGCTGGAACCTTTCACAAACCACAGGATAATATGACGTAGTTGGAATTATGCAATGTAAGTCTGCATAAATTCCACAACAGGACAGAACAATGGCTTATTCAGAAGCAACAGCATGTATTCGAGGACTCCTGCAACGCTACATACTTCTTTGGACTGAATGGAGTCAATGACAAAAAATGCAGAGAGGCTTAAAAATGCTTTTCACTCTTCTCTATCTGTGTGTGATGTGTGCACATCTGTGCGTGTTCATATGTATGCAAGCTGGCGGGTCCATGTGCCACAGCATGCACATGGAGGTCTGAGGATGACCTTGGGTGTCAGCCCTTACTTCCGCCTTGTTTGCACCAGGGTCTCTTACTGTTTCCACTGTGCACACCAGGCTGGCGGAGACCTTCTCTTGTCTTCACTCCTCCTCACTGCAGGAAAGCTGGGACTACAGACACCGCCTCCATGTCTGGATTTTACAGGGGTTCAGGGAATTGGAACTCAGGTTCTCATTTGTGTGTGGAAAGTCCCTTATCTATTAAACCATTTCTCCAATTCTGTCTTATTTTTAAAAATCTGGAAAAAAGAGAGAAAGAGAGAGAGAGAGACACACACAGAGAGAGACAGAGAGAGAGAGAGAAGCCAGGGCTGCAGAGATGGCTCAGTGGTTAAGAGCACTGGCTGCTCTAGCAGAGGGCCCAAATTCAATTCCTAGCACCCACAAGGCAGCTAACAACCATCTGTAAGTCCAGTTCCAGGGGATCTGACTCCCTCTTCTGACGTCCATGGGCACTGCATGACACAGGTGCACTTACATATACGCATGCAATACACTCATACACATTAAATAAAAATAATAAATATTTTTAAAAACCTAAATATGCAATTCTAGAAGTATAAGTAAACAAAAAAAAACTATTCTCTGTACTAATCAAAGGTAAAAATTAAAACAAAGTTCCATTTTTTTCCCATTAAACTATCAAGAATACATTACTTTTCAGAGCTAGCAAGTAACCAATGCTTACTTTAGCAGGCAAGAAAGGAAAAGCAGGAAATAAAGGCACCCTTCAAAGCAGCAACCGCCTGAAGCACCAAGAACAAGGCCAAGAGCAAGGGGCTTTCTCTTGCAGAGTCCTTGTAGATTACTCTGAGTTAGTGATGCCACCAAACCACAGATGATGAAATTTCATACCAAAGAAAGTAACTGGCCCAAAGTAGAACAGGGATTTAAAACCTGATCTTCTTCATCCCCAAACCAACATTTTTCTTTCTTGACACAATATCCTTCAATATTTGTTTATTACAGTGGTTTTTTTTTTTTTCAATTTTTAAAAATTTACTTCCTGCAGGGCATGGATCATGCCTCTGTTCCCAGCAGAGGCAGAGGTAGGTAGATCTCTGTGAGATGGAGGCCAGGATGGTCTACATAGCAAGTTCCAGGTCAGTTGGGGCTACAGGGAGACCCTGTCTCAAAAAATAAAACAACAAAACAAATTGTTTCTGGATACTTAACATGCAATCTACTCCCTTAATAAATTTTTAAATGTACAGTATGTTATTTGTGAGTATGTTTGTGTTGCTGGAACCCAGAACCTCACAAATGCTACACTACCGCACCACTGAGCTAAGTCCCCAGCCCCGCAGTGTTACTTATAACAGCATTAAACTGAACACAATCAAATATCTAGGAACATTCACCTAATAGAATATTATAAAGTCCAGAAACTTTAAAAGACTATATATAGCAACATAAAAATAAGACATATGAATTATCAGAATATATGCTACATAAACTATGTTATATAAAATATCTGTGGGAAAAACATCAGTAGAATATTCATCATTATAAATTGATTTACTAAGGTATTAGTATTATAAGTAGGTCAACATGTTTCAGTAGTTTTCTGAATGTTTATTTTTATTTCTTAAAAACATAAAATTTTTAGCTGGCTACAGTGGCAATTGCCTGTAATCCCAGCACTAGGGAGGCAGAGACAGGCAGAGAACAGCGCGCTCAAAGCCAGTGTGGTCTACATAGCAAGTTCCAGGCCAGCTGGGACTACAAAGAGACCCTGTCTCAAAACCACATCAACAAAAATATGATTCTAAAAACTATTAAGAAAATATCCAGATAAATGGCTTAGTGCTTAAGAGCACACACTGGGTGTCACAGAGGACTTGAGTTCAGTCCCCAGCACTCATGTTGCATGGCTCAAACCACCTGTAATTCCAGGAGACCTGCTGCCTTCTTCTAGCTTCCACAGGCAGTGTATTCACATGTCCAAACCCACACTCTGCCACACACATATAGACATAATTAAAAATAAAAACTAAACCTTTAAAAAGAAAAATATTCAACAATAGAGAAATCAGACTGGCAATAGTTTAAAGTGCAGAGAAATAAGCAAAAGTAGTTATGTATAAGAAAAAGGGATCCTAAACTCTAGACATGAATCCTGGCTTCAGTAATAATTAGTTGAACAACTAAAGAAACCTAATTAATATCTCATAGCCTGCTTTATTTATAAAATAAGAATAAAAATACTTCTCATGGGATAGCAAAATAGCTCAGTGGAAAAGGTATCTCCTTCAAGCCTTATAACCCAGTTCACTCCCCACGAGGTGAAAAGAGAGAACCAGTTCTCACAAGTTGTCCCCTGAGCTCTGCGTGGACACCATGGTACTTGTATCTCTGTGCGTGTGCACACACACAAAAGAATGCAATAAAAATGTCTCAATTCTCATGAGAAGATGAGGTTCTGACACTTCCCTCCATACCATGTGACCCTGGGCACATCATGATCTGACTGAGCATTGGTTTTCCCATTTTGAAAATGGAAATGGTCAGTCCCGTAGACCATATATGTGAGAAATGAGATAAAAGCATTGTTGCACTTGACTTCCTTTCTATTTTTCTTTCCTTTTGTGAGCTAGCCAATATTGATGTTCAATCAAAACAAAACCAGAAACATGCAGACTAGGCCTACAGAGCACATATCCAACATTCATGGGCAGGAACACACGAACCCCTAGCATTACTGTCACGCTGACAATCCTAACTATGTCAAGCAACCAGGGTAGTAGATACCATATGTTAAGTATTTGTTTATCTTGGAAAGAAATGTTAGCTGATGTGTTCTGAGAATAAGGCACAGAGCAGTCTCCACTGAGGAATGAGCTGGATGAAGGGTCGGTTAGGTCTCAGTGCCTTTTGGTATTGTCACATAGGCAATAACTCTTAAAGGTAAAGGTCAGAAGCACAATCACTCACTATATATAGCTCCTTATTGATGCCAAGGTACTTTCCGTTTCCACATCCAATATCAGCCACTACGGAACCACTTGGCAAAGTCTTCAGGAAGTCCACGATGTGTGGCCAGGGGCTGTGCCTTGTGCTGCTGAAGTGGCCAGCAATCTCCTCGTACACTCGGTGGACGTGCTCTTGCTCCAGCTGCGATGCTTCTTTATCGCTCTCTGGAAATGAGGGAGGAGTTGCTTTCCCCTGACTGTCACAGACCAAAGAGTAACCTAAATGAGAAAAGAAAGTTATGTAGCGCAAGCTCACACTTAGAATCTTACCACTCAGGAGGATGACACATTGAGAGTGCCATGAATTTGATGCCAGCCTGTGCTACATAGTGAGTTCCAGGCTGCCTGGGCTACACAGACTGAGACCTGGTCTCAATAAGTAAATAAATAAATAATAAACAAGCAAAAATAAGTAAACAATATAAACTTTTTATTATAATGCAAAAGACTAAGGTATCAAGTTTTCCTTAAAGGAAATCAACACAAATTTGGTGAATGAGGCTGGACAGGGCATGGGACATGGTGTCTGGGTAGTTAATGGATGCTGGAGAGGGGTATTATTTTCTTCAGTGGTGTACCTACTGATAAGTTGCCCATGTTCTAGTGAATAACCCTACACCCACGGTCAAGCACACAAACATAACTAAAACCAGTGGGACACACACACACACACACACACACACACACACACACACCCCAAACATCAAGTAGGAGAGGCTTATTGAGAAGAACAGTTTCCATGGGAGAGGGAGGATATCAAAGAAGGTAATAGTGACTAAAGTTCACTATACATATATGAAATTATCAAACAAGAAGAGGAGGAGGAGGGAGAGGAGGACAGAGAGGAGGAGGAAGAAAAAAACTGTGGAAATCAAATGGAATATCCAATCAGAGCTTTGAAGAGCTTCCCTTGCATTTAATAAATGTCCATAGTAAAGAAACATTTGCATAAGGAAGCTAGTTTATCTGTCCTACCAAATTTTCAGTACCTGTGGATATGAGCTGGGCTTCAGTGTTCTATACCTAAAAAGGTGCCAGTGGTGTTAGGGACTATCAAGTACTGAGCATCATTAAAAACTGACCTTTTATAAACTCACTGGCACTGTTAGCAGAATAAGCAAAAGCTTGCTTTAAACTTCACTACCATCAAGATATCAAATATAGAGATATGAACTTTCCTAACAGGATAACAATTTTTAACAGGATAATCTCTTCAGAAAGGTTTCTTTAAAGATTTGTTTTTATTTATGTGTTATGTGTGTCTGTGTGTCTATGCCACGTGTGTGAGTCTCTGGTGCCAGAAGTGGCCTCAGATGCCCAAAGCAGCAATGAAAGGTGATTGTGAGCTGCCGATGTGGATGGTGGGAACCAAACTCGGGTCCTCCGAGGGAAAACAAGAGCTCCTAACTATCTTTCCAGCCTCAAGATAGGAGATTTTAATTTTAAATGTTTTTAAGACTAAATATAAAAGATTTTATTACAGTACCCAAACTGAAATTTCCATAGTATGAAAAGGAGTCTGTAATTACTGTCATTACAAATCATCATTTATAAAATGAAAGAATTTTCTGTTAAGAACAAGAAATAAACCAGGGCATCACTGACACACTTGTAAAAAGAGTTCAGAATAGCATCTTCTAGTCAAGTTTTATATAGCTCCTTCTAGCCCCTTCCAGGTTTCCAAACTGACTAAGCCATAAACCACTGCTCAGTCCCCTGGAGTCATCCACTCAAGAGCCATTTGTCATCTCCAGCTTCCCCACTGGGTTAAAAAAAAAGTAATTTAGAAACTTGACAATTGTTTCCAACAAAATCTAATTTGGTGCAAGTGATGCCTTACTGTTCTGCAACCCTCACACTCTTGATCTGTTACTTCAATAAATAATGTTCTTGGCACTCAACTATGACCAAGTTTCATGAAAATACAGATAATAGAAATGTAGCTCCTTTCTCCAATGAGGTGCTATGAAAGAGGAACACAAGGCAGAACACAGGAAGACGTATTAGAGAACTTAAAAAATAGGTCTCCTAGGTGCTAGAGGGCCGTAAAGCTTTCCCATTAGATTTATCCACTGTAGTAAAAGTAGAATTACATACTTACTGCAGTTGCAAGGTGTGTGCCTCACTTTCCTGAACGTAAATGACGTTCGGACTCCCCTCTTGCTTAAAGTCAGGTCTCCAATGTCACTGGTGATTATCCCACTTCTGTATTGTTCAGAGGCTTGGACAGTATCAAACTTCCTGGGTGTGATTCTGAAGACAATAAATAAAATAACTTACTTGATACTGCAGTGATAAAAATATTTCAGGACTTCTAAAAATACTAAGGGAACAGAGCAAATGTAGAATGGATTTTAAAAGTTGTTAGGTATTGCGAAAGAATAAAGAAATAAGGGTTTAAGGAAGTGATCTTCAGGATAAGAATATCAAATAATATTAAACATTAAAGATATTAATAATAGCAACAGAATGTATGCCTACCACAAGTTATTCCAGGGAAAAATAATAAATATTCAATTAATAACTAAAATTTTCAATTAAAAAATTCAAACACTGCAGGATTGAATTAAAATTTAATCCAACTACCTAGCAATTATAAAATACATACCTTATGTAAAAAGACCGATTAAAAATAAAAAGATATGGGGTTGGAGAGATGACTTAGTAGTTAAGAACGTTTGCTGTTCTTCCAGAAGACCTAGGTTCGATTTCCAGTACCTGGAAATGACAGCTAACAATTGTCCATAATTCCAGTTCCAGGGGACTCGATGCCCTTTTATGGCCTCCACAAGCTTTGCAGAACACGGGTGCACTTACACACATGCAGGCAATACACTCATACACAAAAAATAAAAATATTTTTTAAAAAAATAAGAGAAAAAAATTATATTTAAAAGTCTATTTTTGCAACATACCAAGAGACATTTCATAAGGACAACAATCAATCCAAAAGAAAGATTTAAAGATTTTTAAAATTATTTTGTCTGAGCCTAGGTAATGACAAATCCTCAAAATACACAAAGCAAAAGCTTAAAAATGTAACAGGAAAAACAACAATACAAGATTATCACCAGAGTTGACATAGCTCTCTCATTGACTGAAACCTAACTTAGAGTCAAAGATCTCAACATTGAGAAACAGGAGATACCAGAAAAAAAAGTATGATTAACTCTTAAATTATGTAATACAAATACAATATATAAACAAAAATTTAAAACTAAAAAGAGAGGGCCTGGAGAGGTGGCTGAGGAGACAGGAACACTGCTCTTCCAGAGGACCCGGGTCAGAGCCCTGCACCCATGCCGCCATTCAGATTCCCATCACTTCAGTTTGCATATTCCTAAATTTCATAAGCAGTATACCTTTGTGTCTATCTAACATGATTTTGAGATTCACTCAAGTTATGCTATCTATCCAAAGTGTGCTATCATTTTACTGCTGAGTAATTTTCTATTGCATGAACACAGCACAATTTCTATCCAGAATCTCCTGCCGATGCATGTTCTGGCATTCCCAGTCTGGAACTGTTAGAACCAAAGCTCCTGCAGATCTTCCTGTGCACATCATTTTTAGACACATATCTTCAGTGCTCATGGGTAAGTATCCAGAAGTGCTAACAGAGCACCAGTTTCCAAGGTAGTTACACCATCCTACTCTGCCACCATGCAGCAAACCAGAGTCCCAGACTGCTGGCTACTTGCCTCTCTCAAAAGCACCTGAGATTTTCTGCGTTTTCAGTGTGACCATCTTACCAGGTGGCAAGTATATGGAAGCTGTGGTTTAGTTTTCGTTCTCTGATGACTAATGACATGACGCATTGTTTCATGTACTCATTAGCTACTCATGTGCCATCTTTTGTTTGGTGAAGGATTTAAGTCTTTGCCCACTTCTTTGTAATATATACGCGTACAGACAACCTTTTCTCCTGTGTTTAATCATCTTTACACCCGCTCCCCACCGGCACCCTCCATAGCCCCCTAACTGGAATTTATACATTCTTTCATCTGTGTTAAAGTGTATTGTGTCAAGTTAGTGCCCCCAAGTGACCACTGAGCAGATATATGCACTGAAGTCTAGACAGGACTCTTATATTAAGTTTCACTCACCCAGGGCTCCGGGACCATTGTAGAAGAGGGGGCGGAAAGAGTGTAAGAGCCAGTGAGGAGGAGCGTGACCACACGGAAATAGAATCCTGCACTCTCCTGGAACCCTGCTCAAACAAACCTACAGCAATCATTTTGGGTTCTTTGTTTTGTTTTTGCATTTAAAAAATGTATTTTAACATTGCTTTCTTTAAGAAGTAACATGATGACACTGAAAGACTATAGTTTGGAGAATCTGGAAAGGGTGTGAATGGCAAACTCATATTACAGGAACAGTGACATAGTTCACACTATTGTTGAAGCTTGGTAGTACAGTTTTGTCAGTAAAGAATATTCAAAAATAATAGTAGCTATATAGAAGTTTTAATTTATATTCTAATATGAGCAGTTTTCTTCCTTCTTTTTTTTGAGATGGTTTCACTATGTATTCAAGACTACAGGTTTGAAACTTACAATCCTCCTGCCTCAACCTCCCAAATGCTGAGATTACAGGCATGTGCCATATCTCGCACAGAAGTCTGCAATTTTAACAAGGTTTAATTTACTATTTTTTATTACTTGCACTGTGAAATAATTCTAAAATCAATTCAGCTATGACAATATTTCAAAGATAATCTTGTGTTCCTCTAAATGTTTTATAGTTTCTACTTTTACACTTAAATCTACAATTTATCTCAAATTAATTTTTGTGGTTGAAATGAAGTAGATAAAGGTTCATTTTCATTCCAATGGACATCCAGAACTGATCTGTCAAAAATTCCTTTCCATATTTAATTATGTTAATATCACCAAAATCAGCTCACTTACATGTCTGTCTCTATTTCTGAACTCTTTTACGTCCCTCTGATCTATCTGTCTGTCTGAATACTGATGAGATACTATATAGCATTTCAAAACTAAGGACAATTTCTACATTCATTACATTTCCTTATAAATTTTAGAATCAATTTGTCACTGTCTACAAAAAGCTTCCTAGGCTTTGGATTAGAATTATACTGAATCCATAAAGTAGGGCAACTGATAGCTTAACAACCCTATGTGTCTAGTACATGCTCATGGCCTCTGTACCTCTGACTTATTTTGGTCTTTCATTCCTATAAGCAATGTGTGTTTCAGGAACATCAATGGAACTGTATTTCCTATCTTTTCAAACATTATTCCTCAGATTCAAGTTGTCTGATTCATTCATTCTAGTGAAGCCATGTCCCTACAGCAGTGGGTTTCATAGTCATAGGGAATGTGCTATTAAGATGATGATGCCTCCTCACTAAGCATCGTGTAAGTTTTCGTTCAGAAAAGAAAAAGGTTGACTGTAACACTAAGATGGACTTGATTCTAAAATGAAAAAATACAATGTATTCTAAGTCTTAATTTTCATTTTGTCAGTGTTGTATCATTAGAATCAAAACCCCACACTGATTTTTAAACTGCACAATAACAGCTACATTGTGACCGATGGAAAAGTATTTTTGGGACTACTTAGTTCACATTTTTACCTTATTTTCCATTTCTTAAAGACTGACTTTGTATGCAACTAAATTCACTCATAAGTTCTAGTGTCTATTTTGTAACCTCCCTAGGGTTTTCTACATCTACGAAAACAAGAATTTTACTGTTTCCTTTCAAATCTTGATGATTTATATTTCTTTCTCCTTACTGATTGTACTTGCAAAGCTATTTAGTAGAATATTAAAAAGAAATGGAAAGCTGGGTGTGCTGATGCATGCTTGTGGTCCTAGCTCTCAGACAATAGAGGCAAGAGGATCAGAAGCTCAAGGTCATTCTTACCCTAGACTACACAGTGAATTCAAGGCCAACTCAGGCTATATGAGACACTATCTCTAAAAACAACAACAAAAAAATTAATTAAAAGAAAAAACATTCAATATTTCACTATTAAATATGAGGCTAACTGGGTTTTCCTGGGTACTTGTGCTAGTTTTTGCCACTGTTACAAAATATATGACAGAAACAGCTTAAGAGAAAAAGGGTTTATTTTGGCTCACAGTTTCAGAGGTTTCAGCCCATGCTGGTCAGGAGGGTGTGACGAGGCAGAGTAGAAGGGAGCAGACCAGTGTGGATATCACAAGATGGTCAAGAGCACAGGTCCTAACACGAGACTGTCTGGACTCTGATCTGGATTCTGCCATTTACTAGCTTTCTGAGTCTGTACAAATTACTTCTTTATGTTCCAATTTCCTTTAAAAATGGAACATGGAATAAATTTCCATTCATGATTTTTCAAATTAATGAGTTGGTTCAAGTTTAAGCCTGGCATAAAGAAGGTACCCCAGAAATCATTTAGAAGGGAGGTCCACACAGCTCACCAACTGAGGCCCCCCAAAGCTAGACACAAACACAAGCAAATCAAGCAAGTGGCTATGCTTGGAGACGCACTGCCCCTGAATGAACAAACGCAGCTTTCTTCCATTGTCTGCAGGTGCCTAACCACATCCAGACTAGCTCTCCGTTTCCTACTTTTAGTAAGACATGAGTTCAAGAATAAACTTCTGAAAATAACCCCTCACCCATGCTCCTGTCAGAAACTCTAAAGTTACTGGGGTCAAAGGTCGGAGAGAGGCTCAGCGGTTAAGAGCACTGGCTGTTCTTGCAGAAAACTTGGGTTCGAATCCCAGCACCCACATGGCAGCTAACGATTGCCCATAACTCCAGTTCCAGAAAATCTAATGTCATCTTCTGTACTCTGGGGGGCTACACCACACAGGGGTACTTACACACATGCAGGCAGACGCTCACACACATAAAAACGAATTTAAAAAAATAAAAAACTTACTGGGGGTCACAACAACAAAAGTCCAACACGGCAAGTTGAAGGGGACTAGCGGGAAAGAGGAAGAGAGTCAGGGAGAGCGAGAAAAGGACGAGAGAGGGCGTCGGGTGAGCATGACCGAAATGCAGTGGCCGGGTGAGCTGGCACAGGCTTCTGACCCCAGCACTTGGGAGGCAGAGGCAAGCAGTCCCAGCAACACCAAGGCCAGCCTTCTACATAGCAAGTTTCACAAAAAAAAGAAAAGAAACAAAACACATTATGACGTTAGAAAATATCATCATGAAATATATTATTATGTATACTTAATCTATGCCAATAAAAAGAGGGAAAATAAATAAATAATAAAAGGAGAGCGTTGAATAATTATACTAACACCCAGGACATAATCAGGGACATTTGAAAAAAAAGACAAGCACAGCAGTAAATGACGAGGGATGCTGAGCGCTGATCAGAGTAGCAGTGAGGAACAGGGTTACAGCGCACTGGGGAAGCAGGCCTTTGAAAGACTCTCCAGCTCAGTTCTCAGAAGCTGAAATCTCAGATTTTTGTGTGATGATCATGATGTTTACATGTGGGTTATACATGTATGTATTGTATACATGTATTCATACAATTACATGTATGAATGAGTGATAGCTCATGATGTTTACATGTGGGTTATACAATATACATGTATGAATGAGTGATAGCTCATGATGTTTACATGTGGGTTATACAATACACATGTTCGAATGAGTGGCTGGCATGAGAAGCCCCTCTGGCCCAGCGAACACAGCCCAGCCCACGACTAATTCATTCCTGTGTTCAGGTTTCCTGAATTTCATAAGGACATGGTGGCTAAGCTGTAGCTTTAAACTTGAGCAAATTAAAGTTACATTAAGGTTCTTGGGATTAGCATTGTAGGGCAGTACTAACTTTCTCAAATTCATGACCTGTTACAAATTACAATCTACTTGGAAAATCTGACTGGTTATTTTTCCAGCATATATACCGAAAGATCTTTACCAAGTTTATTTCCTACATCTGCGTGCTTTTTAAAGTATATTAAAGTACATATCCTTCTTCAATTCATTCTCCCTTTCACCAAAGACCTTAATAAACCTTCCAAAGGCTGGCATGTTGCTAGTTCTCTCTTCTCTTTACCTCCAGTTCTGCCTCCCTTCTTTTTCTCCCTCTCTTCCCCAAAACACACGCACGCAGACACATATGTACACAAAAATCAATCACTTTTTAGGTAATGGGTACCAACAGCAGCCTTCAAAAATAATGCTGAGATTCCTTTTGCTACTATAAAGAATTTAAAATACTTAAGCAAGGATTAAAAATTAGTATCATCTATAATCCAAATTTCCAGAAATAACTACTGTTAACATTTAATGACATAATATACTTTCAATAAAAGAATAATGTGATCAAAATGGCATTTGAGGAGATGCTGGACCATTAACAATAGAGTAAAAATATTTTCATAATATATATGCAAAGTAATTTCTTATTTTGTACTTATTATTAATACTATTATTCTTAAAACTTTAAGTATCATTATTGATAGCAAAAAGAGTTTCAACTCAGGGGCTGGAGACATGGCTTAGCAGTTAAGAGCATTGAACGCTCTTGCAGAGGACATGGGTTCAAATGCAAGCACCCACGTGGCAGCTAACAGCCATCCGTAACTCCAGTTCCAGGGGATCCAATGTCCTCTTCTGACCTCCGTGGGCATTCTATGACACAGGCGCACTTACATACATGCAAGCCATACATTCATACATATAAAATAAAATTTAAATAATAAACAAAATATTTTTAAAAGAGCTTGAACTAAAAAAAGTTTATTCTCAAAATTTCAATAATATTTAAGATCAACAGATTAAATCACCAACTTCAATCATTTTAAATGCAAATATTTTAATGGCCATTAAAAAAAAAGAAATCAGAGCTGGGCATGGTGGTAAACGCCTTCAATCCCAGCACTGGGGAGGCAGAGACAGACAATCTCTGCGCGACTGAGACCAGTCTGGTCTACACAGTTAGTCCCAGCCCACCTGGGGCTGAAAAAAAACCCAAATAAATTTAATTTCTAATGCACAAAGTTATACCATCATTTTTCCAGCTCCAGCTCAGCACAGTGGCAGTTTCATTCATGTGCTCATTTCCTTGAACTTTTTAATAACTGTGTCAGCTAAAATCTAGAGGCAGGACAGAATTAATACATACAAAATTCAGCAATATTTTAATTACATTTATATAATTATATACACACTATATACATAAATTCTAGCAGCATAATGTTCTGTCCTCAAAAAAGCTAAAGAAACGTTCCTAGCAAAGCAAGGGGCCATGGTTCCTGTAACCAACTCCTGAGTGATGGAACAAAACAGCAAGGATAAAATATGTGAGAAAAAAAAAATGTTTAAAAATGTTCACAACTGACAACTGCAGGTGAAAAATAAAGGGATCCCACTCCACTGTGCACACCTTTCTTTAAAACACTAAAAAAAATTTTAATCTATTAGGTCTCTAGGAGGGTTGGACCCAGAAGCTCTGATGTGCAAGCACAGGATGCAGGTTCAGTGGCTCAGAGAGAAGAGAATGAAGCCTTACAAAGCAGAGGTGTCGCTGTCAATCACCAAGACCATTTCAGTACATACCCATGGGTCCAAAGGTATCTAGATTCTCCTGTCATCACCAGCAAACTCCGACGAGGCAACATGATTTGCACTGTAACACCCTCTGGGTGCTTGAAATCCATAACAATCTTGAAGCAAAGACAAAAACATAAAGGTTAATACCGAGTCTCATACGTGCTCCAGGGAATAAGGGTGGTCATTCATCCTGACCTTTTTCTAAGCTAACAGATAATAAATATGGTAACATTTACTAGATAGCATAGCACTGTGCTTCTAAACTTTGATGCATATAATGAATGACAAAAAAAAGGATCTACGTATGTGTAGATCCCACCAGATTGGCAAATGAAGGTACCTGTGCTGGACAGCTTTGGTTGTCAATATGACACATCTGGGAAGAGGTGATACCAACTGAGGAATTTACTCTATCAGAATGGCCTGTGTCCATGTCTGTCAAGCATTTTCTTGATTGCTGAGTAGTATGGGAAGGCCCAACCTACTGTGGACGATGCCACTCCTGGGTAGTATGAAAAATTAGACTGAGCCCAGGCCAGAGAAGCAAGCCAGTGAGCAGGGCTCCTCCTCTGTGGTCTGTGCTCCAGTTCCTGTCTCCAGGCTCCTGCCTCCTGCCCCCTGTCTTGAGATCCTGCCTTGGTTTCCCTCAAGGATAAACTGTGATAGGGACTTGTAAGCTAAATAAACTCTTTCCCCTCCAAGGTGGCTTTGGTAAGAGTGTTTTGTTTTTTATTATTTTCATTTATTTTTAATATGAATAAGTGTATTGTCTGCATGTGTGTAAGTACACCCATGTCATGCAATGCCCATGGAGGTTAGAAGGTGTTGGATCCCCCTGGAACTGGACAGTTGTTAGCCACCATGTGGGTGCTGGGAATTGTACCCAGGTCCTCTGTAAGAGGAGTCAGTGCTCTTAACCACTGAGTAGTCTCTCCAGCCCCTTTAGTGAGGGTGTTTTATCACAGCAACAGAAAGCTAATTAGAGCAGTATCAAATTGACCACCGAGAAAAAGTGGGATGTAAAATAAATAGAAAATACAAAGGGAAATTAAATGACTCTTCCATCATGCAAACTCCTCTAAAACATCAAAGACAATGCAGTCTACTGGTGGGGGAGGGGGTGCGTACTCTACCTATTGAGGTTCAGACTGGGCAGATCAGAAGTTCAGAAATCGACATTTCTAGCCTCACCCCAGGAAATTATGGAGCAGCTGGTATAAGGATCACACCACACTAACACTAAGGTAAACAGTCACAGGAGTCTGGAGCTGAAACATTCCTGCCTGGATCTTCAGTTTACTAGTCACGTGACCCAGGGTAGACCATTCAACCTTTCTGTGCCCTGGTTTTCCTTATCCTTACAGTATTGCTACATTAATTAAACAATAAATAACAAATATGAACCATGGTGTCTGGCACATAGCAAATAAAGAAAAGCAGCAATCTTTTCTATTCATAAAATGCTACTAAGTACTAACCCAAAGAAAAGGAACTATTTGGTGCCAAGTCTTGTTTAATCCATTTGGTGTTTTGACAATCATCCAAAACACCAGAAATATATTCTGATTAACAACAGATGAGCAAAGAAAATGGAACAACTTTTCCTAAGTTTTACTCAAATATTCTGAATGGCTCTGCAAAGATCCACCATCTAAGAGAATGTTTCTGACTAGGAGCCCATCAAGCCCCAGGGAGTTTAGGCACAAACAGAACAGCTGACAAATGGGAATCTAAATGGCACGATACAGGACTGAAGAAATATTTTGAAGTGAACAAATCAACCTATTCCAAAAATAAATATGATCACAGAATGTAAGTATTTTGAAGAGAAATTGGCAGAGTATCTTCTTTAAATGCAAAAGTAACACAGTAGCTGGCATAAAGTAAACATTCATTAAATATTAGTATTACTGTTATGAATAACACTGACTCATACTAGATAACATAATCAACATTCTCTGTAGACTATAAAGAATTAGAGATATCTGCACTAGTTTTCCTTCCTTTGTCACCCAGTCTTTCAATCTAAATATAGAAAGTAACGTGAGTAATTTTCTGATAATTCTCTGTTCCAAACCCTAGAAATAATTTCATTCCAACATATTCTAAATTCACTCTATTCATAGACACTACTACATAACTGCTTTTTAAAGATAAAGTATGCTGATATTTGTGATTATTTGAGAAAAAAGGGGATTAACATACAGAGAGAGATGGAAAGAGGAACAGACATCTAAATAATGCAAATATACTAAAACATTAGATCTAGGCGGTGGGTGTGTGAGGGTTAACAATTCTTCCAACTTTTCTATATGAAAATATTCATAAGACATTATTGGGAGAAAGGGGGAAAATCCATAGTGGACCAATTTAAATCAATGTAGATGGCTTTAGTTTTCTGAAGAGAAGCTAAAGTCCACAGATAAGATATAAATGCTTGCATTTATTATTCTATTAGTGACAGGCATCTGTGGCTTAAATGAAGTCCTATGCTGTGATAGGAAAGCATGCTAGAAGATGAGATTCCAATTTAATTTATTCATCAAACAAATATGTATTAATCATTACACCATCAAAGGCTGCAAAAGCAAATAAGGAAGATGGGCTATCTACGCATCTAAAAGGTATAATTTATGGCTAACACTCAACATTTTACAATGCACCAAACATTTATGTTTATGAAATTCAAACATACCCCCACCTATCAAATGAATGCAATGACTCTGAACAAGAGAAACGATAATATAACCGAATAACAGAACTGACCAGAAGCACGAACCCAATGCTGAAATGGTAAAGCTGACTCCATTTTGTTCTAGCTGACTTGCTTTACCCTGTATTTTTGCTCAGTCATTCCCTCTGAAGCCAGCTAGGCAGAATATCTCATGCAGGTAATACACTGAAATTTCCTGAAATTTCATTTCAGGAAATACACTGCTTCTACGATACTGAGAAACTCACAAGTAGCCAGATAGCACATCCTCCCTCCCAGATATACCTGTGTCTTTATGGAGCCATTATTTCTGCATTCTGAGAAACTTGTTTTTTTCTAACCAAAACTTTTTGGTAATTGAAAAATTTTTGATAACTGATCTGCCCCTGGTCTGGTGTAACTATGGTTATGGGCTTTGCCCCTGGCATGATGTAACTGTAGTTTTAAGCTTTATAAACCCTGCCCTGCTATCTCCTCGGGGTCAGGAGTTCTCTTGGGCACAGTCCTCTCTCTGATCTCTGGTCAGCTTGCTAGGTGGCTAATAAAGGACTTCTTCGACCATCACTATGTGGCATTCCTCTGTGCATCTCACTCAGTATTACAAGGCTAAACAATTAGAAAACATTTGTCTGACATACACAACCTACATCTCAGGGAAAAAAATTGAGTAACCAATAAATCCAATGATTTATCCAATGCAAAGTACTTCTTATTACTAGTGAACATTGCTACTCTGTCCTTGCTTCTCTATCAAGCATCTACTTTCTAAAACATTTTGTTAAAGACTAGTCATAGGTCATTAATTCACCTCCTATTGTGTCAAAATATCAAAGCTACTTATTTATCTAAGTCAAAGAACATTATGCCAGACACAGAACCAGGCATGAAAACACAAAAAGAACTAAATACAAAAAGAACTAAAACTTGGACATATTATAGGTTTGTTTTTGTTTTTTTGAGACAGGGTCTTACCATGTAGCCTTGGCTGGCCTAGAACTTACTAGGTAAAGCAGATTGGTCTTGAACTCAGAGATTCACCTACCTCAGTCTTCCAAGTGCTGGGATTAAAGGCATGTGCCACAAAGCCCAGAATGCACTTTTTAAATTCCTAAAAACTCATCAGCAAAAAATTTAAAATGTGATCATAATAACACATTTAAAATGACACTTTTCTATTTATTTTTACTCTGTGTATTTTGTGTTTTGCCTGCATGTGTATAAGTGCACCATCTGTGCAATGCCTGCAGAAGCAGGAAGAAGACACTGGCTCACCTAGAACAGTTGTTAGACACCATGTAGGGGTGCTGGGAACTGAACCCAGGTCCTCTGCAAGAGCAAACAGTGCTCTTAACTGCTGAGCCATCTCTCTAGCCCCAAATGACACATTCTGAAATACTATGAAGTACATATATAGAAAAAAAATATTTCTCTAGGCATTTTTAAAAGTTTCTATGTAAGCTGAGCATGTGGGGCATGCCTTTAATTCCAATACTCAGGAGGCAGAGGCAGGTGGATCTCTGTGAGATCAAGGCCAATCTGGTCTACATAGTGAGTTCCAGGTCAACTGGGGCTACAGGACGACCCTGTCTCAAAGAGGAAAAAAAAAAAAAAAAGGAGGGTTATATAATTGAGCACTTTTAAAAATAAAATATAGCCTCTTGCTATCTTCATGTAACATTACATGATGAATTGTATCTAAAATTTTGTTTGTTCTTTACGGGAACTCCCTATAGAGCCCAGGCTGGACACAAACTCATGGCAACCCTCCTGCCTCATGCTCCCAAGTGCTGGACTTACGACATAAGCCATTACACCTAATTTATTTTTATCATTTTTACTTGCTAGAAACCCATATGGGTATACCATAACTTACCTTAATATTGTTTGCTAGATATTTAAGAAATTTATTTTTCATATAATACTAACTTAAACAACTTAATAAACATTCAACAGAATCTCTGTTAAAATAAGTTATCCAGCAAAAGAGTATGAATAATGTTGACATTCTTAACACAGAGACAGGTTTATCTCCTCTTAAGTTTCTTCTCATTTTTCATTTCATTTCAAGTTTACAAGCTTGGGAAGAAAAATGAAAGATGTTTGTTACTGTTCCCTAAAGCTACAAACAAGGATAAGTCACACAGAGAAAAAAACTTTCTTTTTTTTCCCCATACTGTTTTTAAGTTTTATACTAAGAGTCCATATATGTAGCTGATAAGACAGCTTTAATGCATCAAATAAACAGCATAATTCTCTAACCACAGCATCAAGATGACCAGAGGAACACGGCAGAAGTTAAGAAGCCAAACACTGAAACTACGATGACAGTAGTGTACAGGTAAGGGAGGGAGAAAAGGAGAAGGAGGAGGAGGAGAAGGAGGGGGAAGAGAGGGACAGAGGAGAGAGGGGGGAAGAGGAGGGGAATAGAGAGGGACTAGAGGGGAGGGAAAGGGAGAGACCTGACAAATAGTATTCACCTCCAGAAAAGACATCGGATGTTGAAGCAACCTCTAGTTAGATCAGATGATCTCATATCTTAAGAACTATTCTAGACTTATTTTTGTTTATGTCCATCTGCAATTTGCATGAACCACTTTAAACTGGTTCTGCATCTTTAACAGCTCAAGCAAAGTGCAACTACAGAAACAAATCACTGAATAAACATGAGCAGTTCTTCATCTGTAGGCATGTAGACACAATCCTGTGATGAGGTTTTGAGGGGCTGGAGAGATAGCTTAACCTTAAGAGCACTGGCTGCTCTTGTAGAGGACCTGAATTTGGTTTTCAGCACCCACATGGTGGCTAAAACTGCCCTTAACTCCAGTCCCAGGGGATCTGCACTCACATAAATGTGGCAAAACATTCATACACATAAAAATAAACAAGTACATAAATAAATAATTTTTTTTTAGAAAGCAGTTTTGAGAGGGCTGAATCTAGTCATGTAGGTGAAAAAGGTCATCCAAACTCCAGGTACCTGTCATTCAGTTTGGTTTTTTTCCTGCTTCCTGCAGTTGACATCTTTTGCCACCAGAGGGCAATGCTATATCAATAGGTCAAAAGTTGGCCAAAATGCACCAGAGAAAAAGAAAAATCTGGATTTCATTTAACTACTAAACTGAATGTATTTTAAAAGTGTGTGTGTTTTCTGACACCTACAAAGAATGAAAGTACTAAGGATATGCTTCTGACTTAAAAATCTTAATTCAGGGCTGACAAGGCGCCTCAGCAATTAAGAGCACTGGCTGTTCTTGCAGAAGACTGGGGTTTGAATTCCAGCATCCAATGGTGGCTACCAACTGTAACTCCAGGTCCAGGGGATCCGATGCCCTATTCTGTCCTCTGAAGAACTACATAAGGGTGCACTTTCACACATGTAGGCATAATAATCCTACACATAAAGAAAAATAAAAAATTTTAGATCTTGGTATATTTAATTAGAAAACAGATATATGAAAAGGATACTGTACAAGGCAGACAGGCTGAAAGCTGATCAAAATGTTTGAACATTTACCTCTGATCCCAAACTGAGAGAAACGATCTCATCCTCAAAAGCGGAGTGTGTGTCAATGTGAGCAGGAATTCCTGAGGTGGAAAATTCGACACGTCATTTCATTCTGCCCATTGTAGATCTGAGATGATGGTGCATGTGGTAGATCTGACGTAATGGTTTGTGTAATAGATCTGAGATGATGGTGTATGTAGTAGATCTGAGATGATGGTGTATGTAGCAGATCTGAGATGATGGTGTATGTAGCAGATCTGAGATGATGGTGTATGTAGCAGATCTGAGATGATGGTGTGTATAGTGGATCTAAGATGATGGTGGTGTAGCAGATCTGAGATGATGGTGTATATAGCAAGCAGATCTGAGGTGATGGTACGTGTAGTAGATCTGAGATGATGGCGGTGTAGTAGATCTGAGATGATGGTGTATGTAGCAGATCTGAGGTGATGGTGCATGTAGTAGATCTGAGATGATGGCGGTGTAATAGATCTGAGATGATGGTGTATGTAGCAGATCTGAGATGATGGTGTGTATAGTAGATCTAAGATGATGGTGGTGTAGCAGATCTGAGCTGATGGTGTGTGTAGTAGATCTGAGATGATGGTGTAT
The DNA here is from genome assembly GCA_035773235.1 of Eospalax fontanierii. Taxonomy (NCBI): domain Eukaryota; kingdom Metazoa; phylum Chordata; class Mammalia; order Rodentia; family Spalacidae; genus Eospalax; species Eospalax fontanierii. The sequence goes on from CM069539.1 coordinate 12,461,327, forward strand.
ATAGCAAGCAGATCTGAGGTGATGGTACGTGTAGTAGATCTGAGATGATGGTGTATGTAGCAGATCTGAGGTGATGGTGCATGTAGTAGATCTGAGATGATGGAATGGGTAGTAGATCTGAGATCATGGTTATGTAGGAGATTTGAGATGATGGTGCATGTAGGAGATCTGAGAGGATGAGGCATGTAGTAGGTCTGAGATGATGGTATATGTAGTAGATCTGATGACAGTACATTTAGCCTCATGGAATTTGATGACAACACTGAGTGAACATGACTAGACAAAAATTAACCAAATCTAAGCTAAGTAGATTTATATATATATATATATATATATATATATATATATATATATATATATATAACTGTATTGTCTGCCTATATCATATGTGTTCCTGTTACATGCTGAGGCCAGAAAAGGGTGTTGGATCCCCTGGACCAAGATGGCTGAGAACTGAACCCAGGTCTTCTGCAAGATCCTCTTAACTGCTGAGCCAACTCTCCAGCCCCCATAAGCTAAGTACATCGACCCTTCAAATTAAAGTGATACTGAGCCCTGACTAAAATCAAGGGGTCATTGCTTAAATAAAACAACTACTCATTCACAGCCCAAGCAGACAACGTGGAAGATGAACACAAACTATCCTTTCCCTTAAACACTGGACTTCTCAAGGACTTGGACAGCAGAGGCTATGGATAAAGACTAAGTACATTAATAATTGAGATGTGGCTTGCTCCACACACCAGCTGGTACATGAGCAACTCTTGCTAAAGATATTTTGCAACAGAGAGGACGCAAAGCAAGGAAGATACAGTCCTTCCTCAAGCAATTTACAGACCGATGGAAAGATTGACAGGTAGGTAAACAATTAAAATACTTAGGATACAGGGCACAGCTGCACACACCTGCAATTCCATCATTGGGAAAGATGGGCAAGAGGACATCAAGTTTAAGGGGTAGCTACACAGTAGGACCCTTTCTCAGGCTGGGAATGTGGCTGATAACAGAGCTCATGTCTAGCATGTACTACCTCAGTACCACAGGAAAACAATGGAAAACCAAAATCCTAAAAAAAATCACTTAATTACTACAAATATCTAATGGAAATGCAGCTTATAATAAAAGTGGGAAGTCTACACCTAAGATTTTTCACTGATATGTAATCTGTGAGTTACCTTACACATTCTAAAATAGAAGGGGAAAACCGTCCAACAAATCAGCCTTCTTCTGTAAACTATTTGATTCTTTCATCACATTTCCTGTTTCCCTGCTGTCAGATCCCCTCTGACTACAATGTTCACAGAGGAATGAAAAAGCAAAGACCACAAGTAGCAATTTATGTCAGGTTGTCTACACTTGGTGTAGAAAATTACTCAAAGGATTGAGGTACAGATTTGCAAGTGACTGAGATTAATAGAGGTACTAAACAGGCCATGTGACCTAAGAACTAGTTTAAATAAAACAAACAAAAACCCATAAGCTTTGTTTCTTTCTTGTTCCCTTAAAAAAAAAAAAAAAAAAGCTATTCAACCTTCTTTATTCTGGACTAAGAGGAATGTAAGAAGAAGCACACCTACCATGCCCAGGTTCATACTGATTTATGGTCAATTGATCAGGTTTGTGTTGAATGTAACCTGCTTTCAACCATTTCTCCAAAATGCTGCTGCACATGTCAGGAAGACCTAAATTCAGTAACGACAAAAGCAGAACCCGTTAGAATATCTGCATGTTTTACCCAAGAAAAAAAATAATACTATGACACAGCTTTTAGTACAGTCACCAGAGCCACTAAGGATGGTAAAACCACAAGCAAAACAAAATTCAAAACCATCTTCTAAGACTCTTTCCGTCATACCACTGATTCTAGCAAATGAGAAGTCCAAAAGCATGGTTTACTAACAACTTCGGTACTTGTAAAACGGTAATAAAAACTTACTACACACTGGACTGCCCTAACCCAAACATGGTTCATGTGCACCTGACACTACAGGCTGAGGGTAACTTTGGATCATCTTTTTAGCATGCTTATGTTCTGACTGACCCGAAGCTTAGATGTAGACATTTCCACTTGCAGCGTAATGTCATCTCTCAACACCTTCAGATTTCAGACTAATCTGGATGTCGGATTTTCAGACGCTCAATCTGTGGGGGTTGGTTTTTCTTTGTTTCTTTAAGGAGTTGTTGTTGTTGTTGTTTATTTGGAGATTTTAGGTCTTTTTGAGACAAAGTCTCCCTGTAGCTCCAGTTGGCCTGGAACTCGATATGTGGACCAGGTTGGTCTGGAACTCAGTTTACCTCCCAAATACTGGAATTAAAGGCATGTACCACCACACATGCCCCTTCAACCTGCAGAGTTTTTGAGAAATTAATTTGAATACTTTCTGTAATTTTTAAGTATTCTGTTTACTTAAATTATTACTATTAAAAAAAAAAAAAAAGCCCGTCACCATGAGTGATGGTGCATGCCTGTAACTCCAGCATTCGGGAGGTAAGGACAGGCAGCTCTGTGAGTCTGAGGTCAGCCTGGTGTACACAGCAAGCTCCAGGCCAGTCAGACCTATACACTGAGACCCTGTCTCATAAAAATAAACAAATAAAAAATAAGGGGCTGGAGAGAGTGCTCAGAGGTTAAAAGCAGTGGCTGCTCTTGCAGAGAACCCCACTTTGATTATCAGCACCCATATGGTGGTTAATAACTATCTGTAACTCCAGTTCCAAGGGAATTCGACACCCTCTTCTGACTTCTGTGGGCATTGCATGACACAGGTGCACTTATTTATATGTAGGCAATACATTCACACACATAAGATAAAAATAATAAATAAAATATATTAACAAAACCAGAAAAAAAATAAAAACCCAACACCTTTCAAAGTAGAACTCTAATGGAATCATGTGATTTCACAATGAATGAAAAGCCTCAAATATGACCAAAATCATAAAATAATCAGTAGAGGGGAGATGGCTACCAGTCAAATGCAAGCATAGGAGCTGAGCTAGATTCTACTTTTACTAAGCAAGGGATGGGCCTGGGAAGATAGTTCAGTGGTAAGAGCACCAGCTGCTCTTGCAGAGGATCAGTGTCTGGTTCCCAGCACCCACATAGTGGCTAACAACCATCTATATTCTAGTCCCAAGGGATCTGGTACCCTCTTCTGGCCTTTGTGGGTATTGCACACACAGGTGTTCTTACATACAAGAAAACACTTATACACACAAAATAAAAATAAATTCTCTTCAAAAGCTGAGCGTGGGAGCAAGCACTTGTAATCACAGCACTGTGTAGGTGGAGACAGGCAGATTCCTGGGGTTCACTGGCCAACCAGTCTGGTCTACTTGATGAGTTCAGGCCGTAAGAGACCCTGTCTCAAAAAAAAAGTAAACAACACCTGAGGAACAATACTCAAGGCTGTCTCCTACTGTTCACAAATAAAAGAGAATTTAACCCAACAATAGATCACTGTGGAGAACAGTTTAGATAACCCATTCTTTTCTTTTGAGACAGGATCTCCCTCTAGCCCCAGCTGGCCTGGAATTCACAATACAGACCAGGCTGGTCTTAAACTCACAGAGATCTGCCCATCTCTGCTGGGAGTAAAGGTATGTGCCACTATGTCTGGCAGATAACCCATTCTTAAAACTGGTAAAGGGTGTGAAAAGGAAATTAAAGGAAATACAAGTGGACAACCTCATTCCTAATAAGGAAGTTACAAACTGGAAGGCTGTGAAGGTCAGGGGAGAAGAGGAAGCCTGCACACTAGTGAGACTGCTCTGGAGCAGCTGTTGAAGCAACCTGACACAGCTCTACTTCTTTAAAAAGAAACTTACGTAGTGCATGAAGAGGCACGTACAAAGACTACACTATTATTTGTAAATGCTCAAAACTAAATACAACTTAAATGTCTAACAACAGGTAATTACCTGACACTCTGCAAAATGAAAAACTACACAAGATCTCCAAGGCATACTGTGAAGAAAAAGACCATATCGGAATAATATGTGTAATATATGACATGTAATGTATATTATACAATATAAGGTACGTGTATTAAACTATGTACTTTAATAGGCATTTACATGTGGATACATACAGGTTTTATAAAAAGTTAGAAGAGAAGAAGGAAGAACAGTGGTCAAGAGGAGTGTCGACTTTACCGCATATTTGAATGTTTACAACTCAACTGTGCCATTTATCTCATTAAATGCTTTAAATTAAATCAGTCATCTCAAGGGTTTACCTAGAGATGGGATACACCTCAGCAATGATCAGATGGGATACGCCTTAACAATAATAAATTCGTAAGACAGCCTATGCAGGCCTAAGTACATACCCCCAGGTAAAGGCTTCTCCTTATCCACACTGTTGCTCTCATAGTGGAATTCATAGCCAAAATGTTTTACTCTTCTGTGTTTTAAGGACTTTTGAACTGTGAAGAAAATAAACTGCTTGAGAGAAAAAGAACAGCAACTCTTTATATTTCACTCAACATCAAAAGGATTCATTTAGTAACAGCAATTTCTGTTAAATCCTAAATTACTATTTTTAATGGCATTAACCATTTTGCTTATATTATTTGGTTTTTTGCATGTTTAAAACACTTAAAGAGCTTCACCTAGCAAAGGGAAAGAGTGAGAAACATGCACAGTCACTCTCAAGCCCGCCAATGATCTGGGAAGAGAGGAGCTAGAACAGCAGCCTCAGCGCAGGGGCTTCACCGCCCCACGAGCACTGGAGAGGAGCAGGCAGAGCACTCTTCCTTGGGGCAGTGAAGAGCAGGTCTGCTTACAAAATGTAAATGTTGGTGAGTAACCATGTGTCAGACTGGAGCTCAAGAGTGGCAACTATATAAAAATGTTATCTATTACTCAAGGTCAAGAGCCTTAGCATGACCTGCCACAACAGTCACCGTGAGGAAATGTGAGCACTTGGTAATTAATAGGGCATGGAGAAAGGAAGAACAGTAAGAGGACATCTTACAAAGCCTGAGTATCAGATTCTGGAGATTTGACTTACAATTCTGATTGTCTGTGTCTTCTGTCCAATTAACACTTTCCAAAAGCATTTTCTCATCCTCAGAAGAAATAATTTCTTCCACTATTGTGAGGCCTGGAGGTAAGGCCTGAAGCCCCAAGTTTTCCCACTGTGCTGCAGGAAACCACATTTAAAGAGTCACATATAAAATCTAAACTACATACAAATAAGTCTGCCTCATGGCCGATTACCAGTTCATAAAACTCAATCATCATTTTCAGAAGAAGGCCAAGAGGCCCATACAAAATGCAGAAACAAAGCCCAAGATGAGAAGGTGCCACACTCCATGCTCCAATTCTCTTCAGCAAACAGAGCTGTACTTACACCTTCTGTTGTACAGGATGGGGTCATTTTCTAAACCTCACTGAAAGAAAGGTTTCTCATAATATTTACTGCAGCAGCCACAGCAAAAGCCACTGTGTAGCCATAACAGGCCGGTGGTAAAAGCAGTGGATAGAGGGACGCGTGCTTCTCGGAGCTTTGCCCTCGGCTGGTTCCTGGCAGTCAGCCTGTGCTTTATGACCTGGAACATCGGTGCCCAGAAACACAATGCTTTCTGACCTGGACTATTATCTGCTTCTTGCTTCTTGTGCTTTTCATTATTCTGCTCTCCTGTAATCTCTTACCTCTGGCCAAAGCAGAAAATGTCCTTAATGAATCAATAATTTCAATGGAAGCCGTACAAGCGCTCCCCCAGTCATGCAAGCCCTGGTTCAAGTAATAAAAGAATAGAAAGTAAAACCTGAAAAGGGGGTTGAGGCTTTTATGGATTAGCTCAAGCGGAAAGAGCTCATGATACAGAAAAAAGATGATGAATTAGAGAAAGTAAAAAACTTAATTGGAAATAAACATAACAGAGTTTCTAGAGAAAAAGAATTACAGAAATTGACAATCCCCACTAGGTAATTTTTAGGGTATTTACAGTATAAATTTAAGAGTGGTTGGTGGACCCCTAAAGCTGGTGTCTACTTAGACCCCCTACCTTGTATAGGAGCATATTATGAAGGTGGACATCAACAGGTGAATTATGATGCCCAGAGACACATGTGGCACACACTCCCCTTCATGGAATGTTTAACCCAAAGTCGACCCCCGTGGTGCTTAGTTCCCAAGCATGAAAAGAATAACATCTTAAAAAGATTTAGAACCCACCATGGAAAGTTTAGCAAAAACATTTATACGGATAAAACAATGAGCTTATGAAAGAAAAAGCTAGGGTCTCACAGGTGCCTGATTCTCTGTCACTCTGGTAAAAACTTTCTCATGAGAGTTTCATTATTAACCAATCACCACAAACTTGTAAGCAGGCAGTGCCAAACATAATTGTATGAAACAAGGCACCGTGACCTTTGGATTGAGTTCAGCCGGCTGTAACCACAGAACATATATAAAACCTTAAGAATATGATGTGACAATCTAAAAATTGTATAGTGATTGAAATCTAATGTTTTGTATAGTTGAAATTGTCACCCTGCCAATTTCCTTCTGTAACCCTATAAAACCTCAGATGAAGCTTTAGTAAAATTCGCAGCAGATTCAAACCTGAGTTGTGTGTGTCTGTCATTCGCCGAATCCTAATTATCCTGAGCCTTCACCCCTGATCTCCCTCGGTGTCCGGTCTCCAAGAGGGACGGTCCGCGGCAGGTGGCGCCTCGAACAGGGACTTGAAGGACAGGTAATTCTTTCTTTTCTCTCTTTTCAGAATTTAGGATCGGATCTCACCAGGGAACTGCAGTCCCGCCGGTAAAGGCTGACCGGTTAAGTGTGAGTAATCTCAGTAATCATGGGGCAACATATGACTAAGAATGACAAAATGTTCTTGCATATGATAAAGCGCATGCTGGTTACTCGTGGGTTTAAGGTCTCTGAACATCTACTTTGGGAATTTTTAACCTTTATTAAAAAAGTTAGCCCTTGGTTCGTGGAGGATGGTGCCATGACTATAGATGAATGGAAAAAGGTTGGTAAAGAAATGCGCCGCTACGTTCAGCAGAATGGGGAAAAAACCCTGCCAGCACAAGCTTACCCATTATGGTTACAAATTAGAGAATTACTTACTGAATCTAGTGATTTTGAAGGATTGATTCAGGAAACTGCCTCGGCAGAAGATAGCCATGAGTCACTCATTATATTAGAGAATGAAGGCCAGCCTTCAAAGTATGGGACATGCTCGGGGAAAACCCCACAAATATTTGCAGAAATGGAACAAGATGATGATGATGATTTTGATTTGGCTGATGAAATGGCAAAGGTCACTTTTCAGGATGAGGACAGAGATCATGATTCTCGCAATCTTTTGAAATCTCGACCATTTAAAAATAAGAAACGACCCCCTTTGCCTCCTGTAGGTTTTAGGGGAGCTCTAGCTGAAGCACGGCGCGCTGGGGATTGTACTTTCACTTTCCCCGTCGCCGAGTCGCTTGATAATGACGATGCTCCTCAATGGGAGCCGCTACCACTCAAAACTCTTAAAGAATTACAATCTGCGGTAAAATCTGTTGGGGCTTCTGCTCCTTATACTCTTCAAGTTGTAGATATGATTGCTAGCCTTTGGCTGACTCCCTATGATTGGCATCAAACTGCAAAAGCGACCCTGTCACCCGGAGACTATATTCTCTGGAGGACTGAGTATGAGGATCGCAGTAAGGAAACAGTTATTAATTCAATTAAGAAACGGGGGCCAAAACCAACTATGAGCATGCTCCTAGGAACTAATGAATATGCCACCCCTCAATCTCAAATTACTATCCCCAGGGAAATTCTTGAGGCCATAACGAGTAATGCTGTTTTGGCTTGGCGCAAAATCCCTCCTCCTGGAGCCAAGGGCGGGGCATTGGCAAGCATTAGGCAGGGGACTGAAGAACCTTATCAAGAATTCATTTCCAAGCTAGAAGAAGCAGTTCACAGAATGCTCCCCCCGTCAGAGGGGACAGATATGCTCATTAAACAGTTAGCATGGGAAAATGCCAATGCCTTATGTCAGGACCTTATCAGACCTCTAAAGAAAACAGGAACAGTGCAAGATTACATTAAAGCATGTATGGATGCCTCACCAGCAGTAGTCCAGGGAATGGCCTACGCTGCAGCTATGAAGGGTGAACGTTTTAGCGCCTATATAAAGAAAACCTTTGGAGGACGAAAGAATCCTCAGGATGAAGTGGTCTGTTACAATTGTAACAAACCTGGACATGTACAAAGAGAATGTAAACAAAAAAGGGGGCCACATAAAGAGAAAGGTACCCCCGGAATATGCCCCCGATGTAAAAAGGGGAAGCATTGGAAGAGTGAATGTAAATCTAAGTTTCATAAGGATGGAACTCCTCTTGAAAAAGGGGAAGGGGAAACCCAACAGTCAAAAAACTAGAAAAGGGGCTTTCTCCTAGCCCCGATACAAAGGGAGAAAATAGGAATACAGGGGACTTTGAAGTCTCTAGCTTAAGGGCTGAAGCCCCTGAGTTCACTATCCATTCCTTGCCTAGAGGCACTCCAGGAAGTGCAGGTTTGGATTTGGCAAGTACTAAAGACTTGATTATTTCCCAGTGGGATGGTGTGACCTTAATCCCTACTGGGACACAAGGACAGCTGTTGCCTCAGACAGTTGGCCTTATAATTGGAAGAAGTTCTAACTATAAGAAAAATTTTGAAGTCCTTCCAGGCATAGTGGACTCAGACACTGAGGCTGAAATTCAGGTAATGGTTAAACCATTGACAGAAACTTTACAGATACATAAGGGGCAGAGAATTGCACAATTAATATTGCTCCCCTATATCAATTTGCCTAATAAGACCTTGTTAGCATCAAGAGGAGCAGGGCAGTTTGGATGCACTGATGTGGTGGCCTGGGTCCAAGATTTACAGGATCGCCCTTTTAAAGAGATTAAGTTAAATGGAAAAAGGTTTAGAGGATTGTTAGATACAGGGGCTGATAGGACCTGTACAGCTGCCCAGGACTGGCCGGCTCACTGGCCAGTACAGAGAACAGGATCCACATTGGTAGGTCTAGGAACATCTACTGGAGTCATGCAGAGCACAATGCCTCTTAAATGGGAAATAGAAGGGAAAACTGGAATGGTCAGACCTTACATTCTGCCTTCCTTACCTTTTTCCCTTTGGGGAAGGGATATGATGGAAACTTTACAGCTAAAGTTGGTTACTGCCGATCATTTGAGCGATCAGCATTTTACATAGGGGCCGCTGCAGATGCATTATATGCAGATAAGATTAAATGGAAAACTGATGAGCCTGTATGGGTGAGTCAGTGGCCCCTAACTCAAGAAAAAATACAGGCTCTAGAAAGCTTAGTGCAAGAACAATTAGAGAAAGGGCACATAGAAGAAACTAATAGCCCATGGAATACACCTGTTTTTGTTATTAAAAAGAAATCAGGAAAATGGAGGCTACTGCAAGATCTTAGGGCTGTTAATGCAGTCATGGAAGACATGGGGGCATTACAGCCAGGACTCCCTTCACCTGTGGCAGTACCTGAAGGGTGGAATTTGGTTATAATAAATCTACAAGACTGTTTCTTTACCATAAAGTTAAATCCTGAGGATTGTATACATTTTGCATTTAGTGTCCCTTCTCCTAATTTTCAGAGACCCTTTAGGAGATATCATTGGAAGACTCTCCCTCAGGGAATGAAAAATAGTCCTACTTTATGTCAAAAGTTTGTAGATAAAGCATTGCAGTATGTTAGAAACCTATACCGTGATGCCTATATCATACATTATATGGATGACATCTTGTTAGCACACCCAAGTAAATTAACAATTGAAAAACTGCTAACAGATACTATTTCACAGCTCACCGAATGTGGACTAATAATTGCCCCAGAAAAGGTGCAGAGAGATAAACCTTTGTCCTATTTAGGACAATATATACATAATGATTTTATAACAACACAGAAAGTGGCCGTCCGAAGAGATAAATTGCAAACTCTTAATGATTTTCAAAAACTGTTAGGAGACATTAATTGGATCAGACCACATTTGAAAATTACCACAGGAGAATTAAGTCCCCTATTTTCTTTATTACAGGGGGACCCCAATCCAAAATCCACAAGAAGTTTGACTCCTCAGGCTTTACAAGCCTTACAATTAGTAGACAAAGCCCTCACTGATGCTAAAGTTAAACAAGTTAATTATGCTCGACCTTGGTCTTTGTTAATATTTTCTACTTCTCATACGCCTACGGCCTGCCTATGGCAGGCAGGGGTTTTAGAATGGCTACATTTGCCTCACACTCAGTCCAGGATGTTAGCAGATTTTCCGTTTATGTGTTCCCTATTAATCATAAAAGGAAGACAAAGATCTAAAGAGTTATTTGGGAAGGAAATGAATAGTATAATTACACCATATAATAAACAGCAAGTAGATTTTTTGATACAGAATAATGAAGATTGGATAATAGCATTACAAGGATATACAGGACAAATTGAGTATCATTTTCCAAAACATCCTATGGTGGAATTTGCTAAAAATGTAGCCTTGATTTTTCCCCGTTTGTGTTCTACAGAACCATTAAGCAAAGCAAAAATACTTTTTACAGATGGTTCCTCAACAGGAAGATCTGTGGTCTATACTAAAAATGACCCCCCTATAATAAAGCAAGGACAATCAATTTCTGCTCAACAGGCAGAAATTGCAGCCGTTATTTTAGCCTTTGAAAATTTCTCAGAAACCTTTAACCTTTATACTGACTCAAAATATGTGGCTTCCTTGTTTCCTGCTATTGAAACAGCTTTACTTTCAGGAGCTTCAAAGATTTTACCCCTGTTAAAAAGGCTTCAACTATTAATTTTAAAAAGACAAAATCCCTTTTATATAGGACATATTAGAGGACATACTAACTTACCAGGGCCCCTATCTGCAGGTAATGCAGCTGCTGATTTGTTAACTAAGAATTTTATCTTGACAGCACTTACAGATGCTCAAGAGAGTCACGCTTTACATCATCAAAATGCTCTGGCTCTTAAACGTATGTTCGCTATCACCAGGGAACAGGCCAGACAGATTGTTAAATCTTGTACAAATTGCCCACAGGTACACCATCCACAAAAATTAGGAATTAACCCTCGAGGGCTAAAAGCCAATGTCTTATGGCAAATGGATGTTACTCATATACCGTCTTTTGGAAAACTTAGTTATGTGCATGTGACTATAGATACCTTTTCACATATGATTTTTGCCTCAGCTAGGACAGGAGAAGCTGTTAAAGATGTTGTTCAACACCTATGTCAATGCTTCCTATATATGGGAAAGCCATTTCAAATTAAAACTGACAATGGCCCGGCTTATACATCAAAAGCTTTTGAAAAATTTTGCTCACAATGGCAAATAAGTCATGTTACAGGGATTCCTTATAATCCTCAAGGGCAAGCTATTATTGAAAGAGCACATCAAACATTGAAACATCAGTTAAAACGCTTACAAAAGGCAAATTCATATTTTACCCCTCATCATCTTCTTTCTCATTCATTATTTGTTCTTAATCATTTGAATGCTAATGAGCACGGAAAAACCCCAGCCCTGACGCATTGGGCAGGGGAAACACAGCAAATTTTGCCTAAAGTACTCTGGAAAGACCTCCTTTCTGGGAATTGGAAAGGACCAGATGTCCTTATAACTTCGGGTCGAGGGTATGCTTGTGTTTTTCCACAGGATGCCGACTCCCCCATCTGGATCCCGGACAGACTTGTCAGGCACGCGCCTGTCAAGGAAGCGCAGACACTGGAAGCCGCGCAGCAAAAAGATACATCAGCTGATGAGGAATATGAAAAAACTGAAACTGCAGGAGGAGAAGCAGCCGCAGATGTCGTGGACGAAAATACGCAACCTGACTAAAGCAGCAAAAACTCTCCTTTTGCAACAGGGAAAGCCCCTGTCGCCTTGCATGTATTTTATTGCTTTTTTTGCTTTGATTTCTGCTTCTCCCACTGTGGAAAGTACAGCATTTTGGGCTTATGTTCCACGTCCACCCCTGTTGCAACCTGTGGGATGGTTTGACCCGGAACCTATTAAGATCTTAGTGAATGATACAATGCGGTTGGGGGGACTCCAAGATTCTGACGTAAGACCCCGAACCTCCTCATATATAACTTATGAGGGTAAGTCAGATACTTTGCCTATCTGCATTGTTCTGCAAGGAGCTAAGGTGCCTTTTGGCTGCCTTAAAACCAGCCATCGCACTTTTCTTACTGACGCTCCTGACAGTCAGGACAAAGGTAAAAGGTGGATGTGGGAATTTAGCCTGCTGACCTTGGGATATTCTAATTATAATGAGACTTATCAGAAGGTGACTTTTATGCCTATTCCTGCTTGTGTACAATTATATAGAGATATTAATCAGTTTTGGGATGCTTCTGTTACAAAATTTCCCACTTGGCTATCCTGTGGATTCCCACATTCGGCTGTTAAGCATACGCCAGTGGGAACGGATGTGGAGATTTGGGATTTTTCTGTTCCTTCCGGAGATAGACAGTATGAAAAATATATTACAGAAAAGAATGCTAAATTCCATGGATATACTCCACGAATGTATGGAGAGCCTTTAACAAGATGGTATTCTCCAGGTCTTGTGGAGCCCATCTGGGTGGCTCGCAATCCGCAGCTACCCGATGCTTCCTTAGTAGTCCACAAAGACTTGTTTAGACTAGTAGTGGCTGCAGACCCATTTATGGAAATAATGCCTAATAAAACTTATGGTGAGTTTGTGCATGTTAAAGCTTGTGTTGGGTACCCTAATGCAATACTATTAGAATTGACTACTCATGTTAATATTACTAAAAAAGAAAATTCTTATCAAGTATCTTGTTCTTCTTGTAAACTGACCAATTGTATCTCTTCTTCTGAACCCAAAGATTTGGGAATAATGTTAATTGTTCGTCGCCCACCATTTGTAATGTTACCTGTAAATTTAGGAAATGATCCTTGGTATGATAATTCTGCTTTGATGGTTTTAGATTCTTTAAACTCACTTATTAGACCCAAAAGATTTGTTGCTGCCTTAATTCTTGGCATTACTGCCTTAATTTCCATTTTGACTACTTTTGCTGTAGCCACCACGGCTTTAGTGCAGGAAATTCATACTGCTCATTATGTCAATGACCTTAATAAGAATATTACCTCTGCATTATTGCAACAAGTGGCTATAGATAATAAGCTTGAGGCTAAGATCAATGTTTTGGAAGAAGTAGTGTTAGCCTTAGGACAGGATGTAGCTAATCTGAAAGCTCAACAGGAAGTTCGTTGCCACAACAGTTTTCATTCTATTTGTGTCACTCCTCTTCCCTATAATGTCTCTGAGCCATGGGACAAGGTTAAAGCTCATTTACAGGGAATTTGGAAAAATACTGATATCACTCATGATCTAAATACCCTTCAAAAAGATATTTCAGCCATGAGCCAGGCTCATTTACAATTTGGAGATTTACAATCCCTTGCTTCTAGCCTTGAGGGAAACATAAAAGCTCTCAACCCCGTGAATTGGGTACAGTACATAATATTTATAGTAATTATTGGATGTCTTGTGCTTTGTGCCACTTTACTCTTTCCTTGCATATTACGAATTCTTTTTCGTTCTGTAGAAAGCATGAAACAGGAGGTATTCGAGTTCCATTTAAAAAACAAAAAACGGGGAACTGCAGCAGCCACAGCAAAAGCCACTGTGTAGCCATAACAGGCCGGTGGTAAAAGCAGTGGATAGAGGGACGCGTGCTTCTCGGAGCTTTGCCCTCGGCTGGTTCCTGGCAGTCAGCTCGTGCTTTATGACCTGGAACATCGGTACCCAGAAACACAATGCTTTCTGATCTGGACTATTATCTGCTTCTTGCTTCTTGTGCTTTTCATTATTCTGCTCTCCTGTAATCTCTTACCTCTGGCCAAAGCAGAAAATGTCCTTAATGAATCAATAATTTCAATGGAAGCCGTACAAGCGCTCCCCCAGTCATGCAAGCCCTGGTTCAAGTAATAAAAGAATAGAAAGTAAAACCTGAAAAGGGGGTTGAGGCTTTTATGGATTAGCTCAAGCGGAAAGAGCTCATGATACAGAAAAAAGATGATGAATTAGAGAAAGTAAAAAACTTAATTGGAAATAAACATAACAGAGTTTCTAGAGAAAAAGAATTACAGAAATTGACAATCCCCACTAGGTAATTTTTAGGGTATTTACAGTATAAATTTAAGAGTGGTTGGTGGACCCCTAAAGCTGGTGTCTACTTAGACCCCCTACCTTGTATAGGAGCATATTATGAAGGTGGACATCAACAGGTGAATTATGATGCCCAGAGACACATGTGGCACACACTCCCCTTCATGGAATGTTTAACCCAAAGTCGACCCCCGTGGTGCTTAGTTCCCAAGCATGAAAAGAATAACATCTTAAAAAGATTTAGAACCCACCATGGAAAGTTTAGCAAAAACATTTATACGGATAAAACAATGAGCTTATGAAAGAAAAAGCTAGGGTCTCACAGGTGCCTGATTCTCTGTCACTCTGGTAAAAACTTTCTCATGAGAGTTTCATTATTAACCAATCACCACAAACTTGTAAGCAGGCAGTGCCAAACATAATTGTATGAAACAAGGCACCGTGACCTTTGGATTGAGTTCAGCCGGCTGTAACCACAGAACATATATAAAACCTTAAGAATATGATGTGACAATCTAAAAATTGTATAGTGATTGAAATCTAATGTTTTGTATAGTTGAAATTGTCACCCTGCCAATTTCCTTCTGTAACCCTATAAAACCTCAGATGAAGCTTTAGTAAAATTCGCAGCAGATTCAAACCTGAGTTGTGTCTGTCTGTCATTCGCCGAATCCTAATTCTCCTGAGCCTTCACCCCTGATCTCCCTCGGTGTCCGGTCTCCAAGAGGGACGGTCCGCGGCAATTTACCAAAAAGTTGGCTGGGTGTGGTGGAACATGCCTTTAATCCCAGCACTCAGGAGGCAGAGGTGCTCAGATCTCTGTGAGAGTGAAGCCAGCCTGGTCTACACAGTGAGTTCCAGGCCAGCTGTGACAAGAGAGAGACAATGTCTCAAAAAAAAGGAAAGGAAAAGTGATATCTGGACATTTCTGCTAAGAGCTCTCTCTACTAAGTATAGTCAAATTATAGAAAAATGTTTTTTAAAATTATGAAAAATTAGTTATAATAAAATAATTTATTTTAATGTATATTAAAATAATTTAAATTCTCATGTTCTTCAAAGTTTGATATAGGTACCGAAGGAAAAGATTCATTTTTAGTCTTTTTATATGTATGCATGTACATGAGTGTTCACGTGTGTAGGTACATACATGTGTGAGTACATGTGTGTGGGCACGCAGGTAGAGGCAAGAGTTTGATGTCAAGCATCTACCTCAATCACTCTCCATCTTGTACATGGAGGCAGGGTCTCTGACCAGAGCTCAGAGCCCACCACTTTGGCTATTTGAGTTAGCAGCTTGCACAGGGGATCCCAACTCCACCTCCTAAGCACTGGAATCACAAGCAGGCTGACAAACCTACACGGCCTTTATGTGGGTGCTAGGGATCTAAACTCAGGTCCTCACGCCTCCACAGCAAGCTCTTTACCACTAAGCCATCTCTTCAGTCAAAGAAAAGAACTTCTTATCCAATAAGAAAAAGGAGAGGCTACAGAGATGGCTTAGGTGGTTAAGAGCACGGACTGCTCTTGCAGAGGACCCAGGTACAATTCCCAGCACCGACATGGCAGCTAACAACCATCCTTAACTCCAGTTCCAGGGGATCTGATGCCCTCTTCTGATCTCTGCTGGCACTGCATGACAGGGGTACACCTTACCTACATGCAAGCAGTACACTCATACACATAAAAATAATAAATAAAATGTTTTTAGAAAAAGGAGAAGTGTATCTACATTTACTTTTAGGAATCTTATCATTTGTGTAACAGAAATTGTTTCTATTTCCATAGTAGACATCAAAACATTCACAAGACAGTTCTATTCTTGAGTTTAAATGATTTCCAGTATCAGCAATATGATTACTACAGTCTTGACACTATCTTAAAAGTACATCATGATCTAAAGACGGATTTGATATAAGAATATTCCTGCTGGCGAGATGGCTCAGAGGTTAAGAGCACTGGCTGCTCTTGCAGAGGACCTTGACTGGGTTCCCAGCACCCACAAGGCAGCTAACAACCATCTGTAACTCCAGTTCCAGTGAATTTGATGCCCTTTTCTGGCCTTCATGGGCATTGCATGACACGGATGCACTGACATACATGCAGGCAAAATGTTCATACAAATATAATAAAAGTAAAAATAAACAAATCTTTAAAAATTAAAAGAAAACTCCTAAATTCACTTTCAGTTGTTTCTTACTGTTTCATACTGAATGGGGGAGAATCCTAAAGATAGTGTTTTCTGATTATAACTTACTCCCTGGAGAAGGCGAACAGGGGAACACTCCTGTAATGCCAGTATCAAGAGGCTGAGCAGGAGAGCTGAGAGTTCAAGGTCAGCCTGGGCCAGAGTGAAGCCCATCACAACTCTAACCATTCAGTTTTCCAAAATGGATCAGAAACATAAAGGAAATGATAATCTAGTTTTCAAACCTGTAAAGCTTAAGTCAGGTTTAAAACTAAACACATACAGACACTGAGAAGCATCATTTCTAAACTTATCTTCTTCTCTTTCTCTAACATTGTGTTTATTTTTATTTCATGTATATGAGTGTTTTGCCTGCATGTATGTAAGTGTACCATGTACATGCCCACAGAGGCCACACACACACAACATGGGCAAGCACACACACATATGTACACACACACAACACAAGCGACCACACACATGCACAACACAGGCAAGCAAACACACACACACATACACATACACATACACACACACAGAATTCACAAAGGCAGTCTGCTTAACTGATATTCTTCTGCTTCATTAGAACAGACCACCCTGTCTATAAAAAGAAAATTCACACAAAAAAGCAAGAGCCATTATTTAGAACATAACTATGTGATACCTTTTTCCACAAAATTCAAGTACAAGATGATCTTCTGCCCTGAGTCATCCACTATTTCTTTTCCGTTGAGGGTAGCGTAGGCTTTCCTGGATTCCTCGACAGTGCTGTATCTCACAAAGGCATAGGGCTTGTTGGGTGGCATTAGAAGAGCTTCCACAGATCCACATTTCTCTACGGCCGGGAGCAGTTGCTTCCTGCTCACACCATTACCCAGTCCACCGTTGGCAACAACCAGGCTCTTCGGAAAAAGAAAGTAACAAGCGATTGATATGACATGTTTATTTGGAAATAAGATTAAATAATATTATTTTACAATAACATAATTAATGAAAAAAAGTTTCCTTTTGTTGCTTATTTGGTTTGCTAGTTTTATACAAAGTATTTAAGCCAATTTATTAAACATTTGGGAAATAAAAGCAAGTATTCCTGTGCTGTAAACATTAATTTTTAACTAGTCTATATCAGTGAAATGTTCATTTCTTAATAACCATAAATGCAAATTAAAAGAGACCTCTTCATATCATTCAGAAATAAAAATTTAACACAATGAAAAGAATGGAAGAAATAAATAGTCCCATAATGTTTGGGGCCAGACAATGAATGTTCCACATTCTTTTACCTATTTAGTCCTAATTGGCACAATCTTTACAACAAAGCAAATTTGTCTGGGCAATATGAGACTCATTTTACAGAGGAAGAAACTAAAGATCAGAATGATGAGGTTAACGGAATGACTGGTGAGCTGGTTTTAAACACTATTTCTGTTAGTTTTCTGGAATAAATATACACTTCAAATGTGACCATTTACATGACCATTATGCAGTGTTCACTTAAAAAATCAATCTAAAGAACTGACTCAAAGAAAAATCTATCTATATAAGCTCCACTGGTGGCTGGAGAAATAGTTCGGTGGTAAGAGCACTGGCTGCTCTTGCAGAGGACACGGGTTCAATTCCCAGGACCCACAAGGCTGTTAACATTCATCTGTAATTCCAGCTCCAGGGGGTCCAACACACTCTTTAGACCTTCACTGGGCACTATGCAAACACATGCTACATTTACATATATGTACACAAAGAACTCATACACATAAAATAAAAATAAACTTTAAAAAATTATAAGCTCTATTGAGCAGAAAACATGCAAAGTTTCTCTTCTAAGATTTTATTTATTTTTAAATTTTATATGTATGTTTTGCCTGCACATATGTATATGCACCATGTGCATGCAGTGCCCACAGAGGCCAGAAGAAGGTGCTGGACCCCTTGGAACTTGAGTTACAGACAGTTGTGTGCTGCCATGTAGGTGCAGAGAACCGAACTTGGGTGCTCTGCAAGAGCATCAAGTGAACCACCTCTCCAGCCCCCATGAAAAGCTTCTTGCCAAAGAAATTAATTCAGTCAAAACAATTTAGTCAGATTGGAATAAATGTTTTTCCTTTGTGTTACTTGCTTCCTGTGGGTTTGAGTGGAGGAGGGAACCTTCCACCTTAATGATCTAGAGCCCTCACAGTCACTGCACTTAAAATCATCTTGCAACATGTGAAGATAGTTAGTATATGACCTATTATTTCTAGATTTTGTTTTATTCATTGTTTTTATTGTGTGTACATGTGTGTGCGTGTGTGCAGATGTGTATGTCATATGTACATGCTATAGAAGGAGTATAGAGATCAAAGCTCAACTTTTAGAAGCTGGTGCTCTCCTTCCATGGACAAGATGGTATAGTCTCATCAATTTAATCATTTCTACCAGGAATTCACAACGTTCTGAAAAAAGACAATATGCATTTGAAGGCTGCACAGGCCATCCAAGTTTCTGTAACATAGTCTCAGTTTTACTTGTTTAACATATTCTTAAAATGTAAAGCCCAGTCTTTCTCACAAAACTTATCTGAGTACAACAGTTTGCTGGCCCCTCATTTATACTAAACAAGATTAGAAGATCAGTGTCTTATCATGCAAAATGAGAATATCGATAACCTTCCTTGAAAAGAATGTAATAGAATTGTCATTAAAGTGGATAATACGAAAGATAAAACTTTCTTCAGTCGAGGACCAGCCAATACTTTATGTTTTCAAGTACAGACACACGTAACAAAGTCACTACTACAATGTTAGTGGCATAAAATTTATTCTCAGATCACTTACAATGGGACCTTCAATTTAATGAGGTTCTTAATTAAGACACCAAAACAGTTTGATTATATGTGAATACTGCTAACAAAAACATTTCCATATCCTAATATATTCCTAAATCAAAGTCTAGGACACAAAGGAAGCAAGACACTTTTCCTAATTCTCATACACTTAATATAACAAGATAGAGACTACCAGCAGCCAATGAACTCTGTAGCAGATTCTCCAGTTGAGTGTCCTGAGTCAATTCAGTTCAGTCTGACACTCGCTACCCAGCGAAAGTCTCAGATCCCATGGACTGAGAGCTTAGGCCCACAAGCCTCCCTCTCATTTCAAATGCCAATGTGAGCAGGGGGCTGTCATCCACATTTAGGACAGAATAGCTACAAATCAGCTTCCAGGAGTCCCTCCTCTGCTTCTATAAATTTGCTAGAACAGCTCACAGAACTCAGGCCAACACTTTGCTCATGCCCACTCATTCACTATAGAGGTCATTTTAAAGGCTAGAGATGAATAGCCAGATCAAAGAGGCAAGGGGCAAGGCTGAGGAAAGGGATGCAGGGCCTCAGTACCCCCTCTGCATCACCCTCAGGAACTGCCACACATTCAACTACCCAGACACCTAACTGTGTGTTTTCATGGAAACTTGACTATGTAGGCATGATTGAATACATCACTAGCCACTGATTGTTGTTATAGTTTCAATGTGAAATGTCCCCAGTCTCATGTGTTTGGATATGGGGTCTCAAGCTGACGGTACTGTTTGAGGAGGTGATGGAACCTTTGGGGATATAAGACCTCACTAGCTGATGTTGGCCACTCGGAGGCAGGGCTTTAGGTTGTGTACACACAAACACACACACACACACACACCTGCCCTAGCTCTCAGCTTCCCACCTGTCAGCGTAAGATGACTAGTCACTCCTCACATCGATCACCAAGGACAGGAGCTGGTCCTACAACTGTGCTTTCTCTGTGACAGCGCTCTACCCCTGACCTGTGAGCCACAATAACTCGTTCCTCCTTCAACTTGCTCCTATCAGGTATCCTAGCACAGTGACAAGCAAAGCAACTACGATAGTCAGCACCTTCACCTCCCTTCCGAGAAAAAAGTGTGGCTAACAGTCCCAACTCTCACATGGTCTATACAGCGAGTTCCAAGCCAGCCAGGGCTACACAGTAAGACCCTAGCTAAAAATAAGTCCAACTCTCCAATCATGCCTTGGTGTCACCAGGGACCAGAAGCCATTAGGAAGCCACTGGATACCTCATTACTAAATAAAGACAGCTACTTTCACTCCTGTGAGGCCAAGAGTTTTAGGTATGTAACCCTATGCCCTGCTTATAAACAAATAAAGTCAAGATCAAAAGTAGTGTACAGTCTTATAAGGGGGAAAGTGAGGAGTTAACTGAGTTCTAATTCAAAGCCCAGAAAGTGAAAAGGCTTTGTAAATAAAGTCTAATGAATGAAAAATGTTTTACAGCATCTAATCAAAATTCTTTGTAACCAGGAAAGTTAAGAACAGAAGAAAGATTACATTAGGATCCAGAAGATTTAACTCAAGTTTCTATTCAACCTTTTGCGAGTTTCACTATGGGACATATACCCTCTCTGGACAATAGTTTTCTCAAATGCACCTCATATAGATTTTTAGAGAATTTCATAGAGTAATGAACGCTAAATTTGCTTTGTCAACTGAAAAAATGTGAGCAATGTGGTCATTAGTATATCCTGCAACATGCTCTAGTTGAAGCAACAGTACCAAAAGAAGCTCAAACTACACACCAGGCTATGAAACAAAATGGAAAGCTAGCAGACCCTGTCACACACGTTTGATACAGGTGAAAGACATTACTGAGCAATTACAGCTTTGAGCTATAACTTTACAGTGTTAATACACCACATTAACATACTGACACATCCTCATTCAAGTGATAGCAAGAGCTTCCGGTCACCTGAGTGGCATAGGACACTGCCTCGATGCCTTCATGCTTCAGTAACACATGTTTGGCTTTGCTCTGTTTCCTTAAGAACTTCTTCTCTGTTTTATTGAGTTTCACATCACTTTTATGATTGAGGTTCATGACGATACTATAAAGAAAAGTATAAAAGGTCAATCTTAAAAGTCCTGAAGGAACAATTATAATGTTACTTATATAGTCTATTGATTATAAAATTCTGAAATTTTTTTAATCCTTAGTTTCCCTTTCAACAACCTAGAAAAGTGAGAATAAAAAAAATACTTAAGAACATAACAAAAAAGTAAAAACATGTCTGAGGGTTCTAAGATATTTTACCATGTCTTAGTTCCATTACGGACAGTTACGCATAAGCATTATTTAAGATCCTGCATAAAACATCCATAGACAACATTCATAACCATAATGTAAGGCAAGGAGGAGAGGAGACAATGCAAAATATTCCCAGAACAACAAATAATACATTCTGTTTCTAATAAAGCTCAAAATCCAGAAGCAAACCAAACATTACTTAGCAACACATAACGCAGCTGAAAGAGGGGGCAACCAGCAGCATGGGAATCGGGAAGACTACTGCCGTGGAGGAAAGAAAGCAAGAGCCAGACAGAGGAACCCCAAACACATCAGGAAGTCACAAGGTGCTCCAGAGCGGCCTTTACAATCACTGCAGCCAGCATCTTACATCACACTTTGCCACCATAACCAACTTCCTTCTGCTGACAGAATTTAACAGAATGTATGATTCATCTGTGAGTTTAACTCCTCCACCATGATGCACACACCAGCACAGCAGGAATGCCAGGTACAGAAGGCGCCCAGGAAACATGTGGAAGGAATCAATGACTGTAAAATGAGTAAACACAGCTGGGATAGTCTCAGCACCCTGAAGCACACTACTACAAACTGTACGTGCTGTTAAGTTCATGAGTTACTTGAGGAAAACAAGAATAAAGAAGGAAAGAATAGGTCACATCGTCTCATCATTAACTGCTACTGGTCCAGCTACTACTTGCGGCAGGAACTGGAAACCAAAAAGGGGTCAATGTCAACTGGAAAAGATGGAAAGATTTCAAACTGGAAGGGAACTCATGCTCAGGATCAGAACACAGTAAAGTCATGTGAAAAAGAAGGTATTCAGTAAGGTGATAAAGAGCAGGAGGACAGAATAGTGAAATATGGGCATAATTAGGATTTTGAGGGGTTTTGTTTTTGTTTTTACTGTTTTGCTCTGTGTTTGGGGGATTTTTCTGAGATAGGGTCTCATGTATCCCAAGCTGGCTTCCTATTTACTAATGGCTAATCCTCCTGTCCAACAGCTTCCAAGTGCTGGGATTAAAGTGTATGCCCCCATGCCCAACTTATGCTTATTTTTCATTTATAGAGACAGTTTCACACTATGTAACCCTGGTTGGCCTCAAACTCACAGCAATCATCCTGCCTCGGCCTCTGGCATGCTGGGATCACCACACCCAGCTGCCACAATTTTTTTAGAGCAGTGAATGTTTATTGACCCTCCGGTCCCACACTTCATACTTCAAAGTCTTCAGAGTTAACGAAATAAATAAACTTATGGCAAGTTAAATAAAACTGTATTTCAAAACAACTCAAGCACAGTCAAAACTCCAATTACTAGTCTTAATTTAAGGATATAAGAAAATTGCCAGCAGTCCGGCTTCCTAGTGCACAGAGCACGTTAGGAGGCGAGGCTGGTAAGGCAGGCTGGTTGGACAGCATAGTAAGTTGGTGAGTGATGGGAAGACCTGCAATAATCCAGCTTGGCAAGCAGAAATGCTGGCCTGACTGGAAGCGGCAGAGAGGGGACAAGGAGTGGTGAAGGATGAAAGAAAAGGTCACAGAGAATTAAGAGGCCTTGGTGACTACTCTGGTGTGAAGAACAAAGAAATCAAAAATCACCAACTGGACACAGAGTGACTGAGAGCACAGTGATGTCATTTCAAAACAGGAATGTCAGGAAGAAGGTTGGGAAGAACCACTGAGTAAGAAGGTTAGGACTCAGACTTGAAACATGCTGTGTGTTTAAGGCACTGAAAAGACATGCAGTTGCCATGCCTGGCTAGCAGGTGACCATATGAAGCAACTCCTAAGAAAAGGGCTGGGACTAAAAAGCTCTAGGAGTCATCATTACAGAAAAGAGGAATAATGATATTTCTAACACTGTACTAATTTGTTCCAAAATTCATTCCTTTTCTCTAGATTATATGCTTTGGGGTGATAAAGATAAAAATCATATATATCTTAGCTACCCAAGAGCCTCATTCAGTGCTATGAGGCAGTATAATATAGCATTAGGAGGCTAGGTACCAGGCTCAATTCCTGACCCCCCTCCCATTAGCTATGCGGTTCTGGGTGCTTCAAACTTATACACAGGAATAATGACAGGATTCGCTGTGAGAATAATACACAGGAATAGTGATAGCAAAGCTGTGAGAATTAAAATATTGATTATTATATCACTGTTCAAGAACTAGTTCAGACTGGTTTAATACACAAAGAACAGATGAGGACCTTCAAAGGTGCTATCTTCTAGTCACTCTAAGACTTCCATCTCATGGACAGCCAGGGATGAGTGCACCACAGAATTTTGCTTCTAATATTTCACATGACCAAAGACTGCAGGGGAAAAAAACAAGAGATTAGATGCTGGATAAATCATTTTTAAAATCTACCACTAAGACTCCAGCACCAGCAGGTGGAGCCTTGGAACCATCCTTTTCCTTTCCTTTCTTCCTCACTCAATCAGGCAATATTTTTGCCCGTGAACAAAGACAAATCCAGATAGCCTTTGAGACTCGTTGTCCCCAATTCCAATGGCCTGCAAGGTGACAGCCCAACAGATCTGAGTCAACTCAACAGGGAGCAAGTTGCTACGGTGGCTCGCAATCCAGCTTCCCAGCACAAAGGGTACATGCATTAGGAGTTACAGCCAGGAAGGCAGGAGAGCTGACAGCATCACAGGAAGGTGAGGGATCCGCAGCTGGCAAGCAGAGATGCTAGCCTGACCTGTACTGGAGGTTCAGAGGGAGGAGGGGAGGGGATGGATGAAAGACCAATGCACACAGAATCACAGGCCTTGATGACTATCTGATGTGAGGAAGAGGAGAATCTAAGATCACTCCACAGATACTTGGATGTTCCTTATCATGTGATGGCAGTAAGGTCACTACTAGGACACTAGCCATGACAGATCCAGTTCAGCTACCTCCAGTCTGAGCACATTCTCTGCAGATTTGGAAAGTCTGGAGATTATACAGGCTCTGCTATTTGCTTACCAGCAAATTTAACTCCCAGTACATCCTATGTGATACACCTCACAAGGCAACAGTAGTCAGTGTGTCCATGCCCACTTTGGAAAATAGAGAACTTACCAAGTAATACAGATAAAATGAATATTCTGGTGCTTATTTGTAATTTATACTTACTAGCCAAGACTAGAAAGATCCTAAATCCTATCAAACAATGCTTGATACACATAAAGTTTTAAATCCATGAGAATTCAGTGGTATAAACTGACTCCAAGGAGGAGAAACCAGTAGATGAGTACAGGAATAACAGTATTTAATGGTTTGGAACTCAGAAACTATTCAAACTGCATTACCTCTTTAAATAGAGAGCAGATAATGTAAGCAATTAAGAAAAAATTCATTGTATCATTTATATCATTCCTTTTAAGTTTCTAAAGTAAACTTTCTGTATTTTTTTAAATTTTTACTTATCAGTTTTATTTTATGTGTATGCGTGTAATTGCATACATCTATGTGGATGCATCTGTGTCATGCAACGCCCTCGGAGGTCAGAAGACAGTGTCAGATTCCCCCAGGGACTGGAGATATGGATGGGTACTAGCCACCACCTGGGTGCTGGGAATCGAATCCGGGTCCTCTTCAAGAGTACTCAGTGTTCTTAACCACTGAACGAACTCTCCTGTATATTTTCTTATACTCATTAATTTACTTATTCTACAACTTAATAAAAGGTTCACTCCATGAAGTAGGAATGTCGTATTATTCACCCTATGGCACACAGAATTTAAGCAGGATAGGATGTAATACCCAGCAGACACTCATTAAATATTTGTTTAATAAACCTAAGTAGAATTTGCCATCTTACTTCCTAAATTCCTATCTCTGGTATTGTAATTACCTTCCTGTGTTGGGCTCTGAGGACTGTCATCTACTGAAGGACACTGTCTTGGCATACAACAGGCAACAAAGCTTCCGTGAAATCGATCAGAATCACAGGCTGACACCATCCCACCCAAGAGGCACAAGGAGTGCAAGAAGACAATTGCCCAGCGAGGCCTTTGCTCCACTGGACTGACACTGGCTGCGTGTCTCCAACCCCAACGAGGGCAGCTGACACAGACAGCACCGGAGCACCTGCCCCCCACCAAAAGCGCACAGCAGACCCTAACAGGGCTCCCAACCCCCCACGCCCTGCGGCCTGGGCGGCCCACGCAAAGCCCCACGCGAACAGGGAGGCGGAGCAGACCCGAAAGGGCTAACGGGAAAGGAGGGCTTGCGACTCACGGTCCCCACACACTTCTGTATCTGCTCACGGGAGGTTTTCACCTGCCTGCTGCTTCCTCCATCCCCAGCCCGACCAACTCAGACCCGGGAAAGCCAGGAGGGTCCTCGCACAATACCTCACCTGGGCGCCGCCATGTTGGAGACAACCGCACTACATTTCCCATGAGCCCGCGGGGGCCCTAGCGTTCCCACAATCCCGCCTCCCCCGCCCCGCCCCCCGCCCCCCAGCTCTTCGTTGAGCCTTTCTCCTCCTAGCTTCTGTAGACTGCAACTGAAAATTTGGCTGTTTCTTGTGGATGAATAGTAGCGGTTGGACGTACAGCATGTTTTTATTAGTCGCTCCTCAAGTGCACAAGGTCAGATAGGCTGTGTCGCACCTTACCTCGGACTCTGCCTCTTTGGTCCTGAATTTTGCTAGATGTATGCGAGAGGATCTTGGGGACCGAAAGATGACATTGCGTGGGCGGAGGGAAGACTTATGAACTTGATAAAGGAATGGTACCAAAGAGCAATAAAAAAAGGAAAGACAGGAAGGGTGTGGTGCCACCAAATAAGCAGACGATGTCACACCATTCTGTTATGTAGGCCTAAAGGAGTTTCAGAAATGTGAAATGAACTGATGGGAATATAGATTCTTGTGGAAGATAAAAAAAAAAAAAAAAAAAAAAAAAAAACAGAAGAGAATTATTGTAGTGCTGATGTGAAAGGTAACGAAATGCTAACAAGGACACAACGGGGAAGGGAAAAATGATCAGGCACAGGAAATTGATAATTATTAGTGTTCCTGCTCTATTGTTTGCAATGTAAATATAATTTTTCTCCCTACATTGGATATGAACTGAATAAGTACAGAGAAGGAAATGTGGCAATGGGGTGGGGGGTGTCACCTCCTAGACTGCCTGCCCCTTTCAGTACCGTACCACAGAGGGCTATCAGTAAAAGATGAAGCTGAGGGTGGAAATGATTTGTGTTGAACACAGAGGGAAAGAACCAAAGCTGAATGGCAGACAGGCAGCCACTGCAATAATCCAGGAAAGAAAGGGTGAAAGTAAAACTGAACAGCCAGAGAAAAGGCCAGTGAAGGCCAGAGAGGTCAGGTCAGCCAGACATTGCAGACCATGCCAGTGTGAGGGAGCAGGCGACTTTCCATGCAACGCAACCGTGCACTGTTGGGTACTTTCAAAACTATATTCCATTAAAAATCTCTGCACTGATAGAAGTGTTTCATAACCTGAGCTGTCCAATATGTTGGCTACTAAGAACATGAGGCATGAACATTTTAAATATGGCTAAAAGTGCTTAAGACGTGAACCTTGAATTTTAAATGTTTATTTAGTTTTAAAGTAGCCACACATGACTACTGACTAACAAATCTGACATTTTAAAATATCCTGTTATACCCCACTGACCAAATGAAATTATTTCATCTCAGAATCTGTGCTCCTTTAAGATACTAAAGTTTTAAATTGTCTAAGTCTTCATGAATCTACTCTTATTTACTTATCTTGATGCATTCTGATCATTGCTTTCAGGATTTTTTAATTCCCTTTCCTCCCTTTGTCTATAATTAAACAGGCAACCCCCCAGGTTTTTGGTTCAGCCTTCTTTTCTTTCTCTATAGTCTCCTTTTGTCTGCCCTCACCAGAGTTAGAAAGAGACTTGTGAATCATCCCCATTCTTTACACTCAGCCCTGACTTCCCCTTGCTTAATAAGCACTTGGGTTGAGTGAAAAGAATGTGGACTGAGATATGTCCCAAGGCAGAAATTGCCAAAGAGCATCTGCCCTTTGTTGAGTATTGAACATTCCTTTCCTCCTCTGCTCTTGAGTTCTAGGCACAAATTTCCAATTACCTATGACCATGCCTCCCTAGAGAAAAGTGGATATATAAAATCTTAAAGGCTGACAAATGTATCTCAGTGACAAAGCATTTGCCTAGTATTCAAAAGACTCCAGGTTCTCTCTCTCTCTCTCTCTCTCTCTCTCTCTCTCTATATATATATATATATATATATATATAGTCCTTTTTATACAGGCCCTTATCTTTTATTGGAGTGTTGCATGGACAATTCCTCCCAGAGAATATGACACTCTGAGAAATTTTCAACCACCGGAAACCCTGCCTTATTCATCGCATGACCCAGTATCTTTTATAGTCTTGTCATAATAGGAATTTAATAAACTGAACTATAATGTAAAGAAATTGAACTTAAAAGATAGAATTCATCTTCCTCTGTGGAAAAATCTTTACATCTATGATAATTTTTCAAAGGTATTAAATGTTGACCTAATGACTCTTCCCTTAGTAAACCTCTAATTTTAGCTTCGTAAGATGGCTCCTCTGTGTGACTACAGGAGTTCGCAAGATTTTTCTGTAAAGAATAAGATAATAAAAATTTTCAGCCTTATGACTATATGTTCTTTTATTCCTTTATTTTTTAACTAAAACTTTAAGAATGATTGATGGTGTTGCTCAGTGATAGTATTCATTTAACCTTCATAAGGCCTTGTAGTCAATGCACAGCAACATGTATACATACACACACACTTTAAAAGCATAAACTTTTTCTTAGCTCCTCCTACTTATGCTGGAAGAGAAATTTGCCAGTCTTTGGAACTCCATAATTGAAAGCACAATCCCAGTGTAAAGCTATGATTGGACTCATCATGAAGTATATTCAGTACCGACTATAACATAGTATAAATGAAGTACATGTGAATTTAATCAGATTAGCCAACACTACATTTTAAAACAATGAAAAGTAAAGTTCCAGAAAGTAGAGAAACATATCATTCAGAATTGGTTTTAGCTTCCAGTAACAGAAAACAAAGTTATTTTCTACAAATACCAAGCCACCCAGACAAAGGCAATTGCATTGGTTCTGTTGCTCAGTAATGTCACGAACCCAGGCATTTTCAAGTCTCCTGCTCTAACACCATTGGTATATTGATAATTATCTTCCTCTTCATCTTCTCCTCTTCCTCCTTCCTCTCCTCCTCTCTCCTCTTCCTCCTTTTCTTCTTCAACATTTATTTGAGAGGGTGCTATAGAGATCAGAGGACAGTTTGTGAGAGTTAATTCTCTTCTGTCATGTGGAGTCCAGGTATCAAACTCAGGTTGTCAGATTTGGGGGCAACTGCCTGTATCTGTTGAGCCATTGTTCTCATTCTTGATGTCCCCTGGTTTCAAGGTACTGCTGAAACATTGTGCCATCACTATCTGGAAAAATATATAGTGTCTCTGTCTTTTCATCGAAGTAAAAGTGCCCAGTGTACTTTGTTTTTCTTAAATTACATGTTCTGCTGGGTAGTTTTCATTGTCAACTTGACATACTCTAGAGTCACCTGGGAAGAGGGTCTCAATGAAGGATTTTCTAGACCAGACTGGCCTCTGGACCTGTCTGTAGGAGATGTTGATTTTGTTAATTGACGTATGAAGACTCAGTCCACTGTGGGCAGCACCATTCCATGAGTCTGGGTCCTGACTGCGTAAGAGTGGAGTCCTTTCTCTCTGCTGTTGTCTATTGATGCAATGTGACTAGAAGTTTTAAGTTCTAGCCACTTTGACCTCCCCACTATGATGAACTGTAACCTTGCATTGTAAGCTAAAGCAAACCCATTCTCCCCCAAGTTGCTTTCTGTCAGAATATTTTATGACAACAATAATGACACACATACTTGCATACTACAAGAGACAGAATAATGGACCCCTTGGCCATCCACACTCTAGTCTTAATTTTGTCTTTACTAAACTCATAGCAGAAAAACCAGTGGAACCACTACTTTCTTCTGACCTACAGAACCATGAATCAGTAAATTCATGCTGAACTGCTAAACTTGGGGTGACTTGCTATAGCAGCAATAGAGAACTAATACACACACCCTAGACCTATCACTAGGTAAAGAGACTAGAATTACCAGAATTGCCACAAGGCCAATCAGGATTCACTCTGTGGGATGAGGATGAAGTCTAAAGTCCATAGATCAAAAGATCTTGTTATTCTATGATCTGTCTAAGGGTTGGGGGAGTTTCCAGTGATATACTTTCTGAGTAAAGTTTCAGTAGGGAGATGTTCTAAGAATGGGAGAAATTAGTGATAAAGAAGGAATCTAAAATGAGTTCAGCATTAGTATTTCTCAGCCGAACTCCAGCTATTTAAAGATGAAACTAAGCACTGATGACTACACAAGAGGTGAAGGACCCTGTCTTTCTATCCAAGGGCTGGAGACTCAGCATTGGGTATGGCAGTGCTGATTCATCTTGGGGCCTTACTTTAAAACGGAGTTTAACTAGAACTTTTAAAAAGGAAAGTATTTACTGGGTAGACAGCAGCATACTCCATAAAGCAGTCGAACACTTATTTCTGACCATGTTAGCATAACATGGTCTTAAAACCTAAGAGAAAGGGTTATTAGATGAGCCCTCTCTGTCCTAGGTATGGTGGTGTACACCTTTAACCCCAGTACCCAGGAGGCAGAGGCAGGCCAATCTTTTGGAGTTCAAGACTAGCGTGGTCTATGTAGAGAGCGCCAGACCAGCCAGGGTTACACAACATCCAAGGTAGAATTCTATAACAGGTATTGTGTTCTCCTTCCAGACTCCTCGATCTCGAATAACCCTTAAGAGTCCTTGAAAATTGTTCCATGTCTGCAGCTCCAAACTGTGATACATTTTACTATAGCTTTAAATACAACCCCTGCATTTCTCAAAGGCCTAAACTGTTGACCTGCTTCCTGTGTTTATGAAGTCTCTCACTTTCCTTCCCGCTTCTGTCTGGCCACCTTCCTCCTGACTACCTTCTCCTTTTCTTCTACCGTGTCCCCAGTGGCAAGTGCTCTAGTTTGCTTTTTCATTTATGTTTTTACCTTTTATTTCATTCCTAAGACTTTCCTCTCTACTGATTTTTCTGCTGCTTATTCTGGCCTTCCTGGGTAAGTGACAAATTTATATCAAATTTCCTTTCCAAAGTTGAGTCTTCTCTACAGCTTCCCAGGATTGCTGTCTTCTTGAACCTCCAGCAAGAATGCATTATGTAAAAGTATTTGATGTTCACTGTGACATTTCAAGACTGAATGCATTATTCATGCTATGGTAATAAAAACTGAATGGAAAGTTGGCAGTTTTGTAAGTCATACAGGGAAAGTATTCTGGGTGCAGTAATTAGAGGCAAAGAGTGACCTCCTCCCCTCCCCCAGACTTAAATTCATAATACAGAACATAAAACTCAGCTTGGAGGATTGTTTTCTGGACATTTGTGACACATGAAATTTTAACTGTGAAAAATTAATATTCCAAAATGGTTTGTTTATTCTTGGGCCTGAAGACCTACTTACTTTGCAGATTTTTTTTTTCTCTGCAATATATTTCTCAAATGGAAGAGGGTAAAGACATGCTTTGGAGGACAGGAGAAGCTTCGAGGTTGCAAGAGGAAGACTCTGTGACATTCAAAGGACTGTAATAAAACAAACTTTTAAAATGGTTTCCCTTAATTTCATAAGGAAAAAGCTCCCTTTTTGAAAGGTTTATTTTTAATTAGATGCATATGTGTTCCTGTGTATGTGTGTGTGAGTGTGTGTGTGGATATGTATGTGCATGCACAAAAGCCAGAGGAGGACTTGGGGTGTCCTGTTTTATCATTCTCTATTCCTTTGAGACAGGGCTCCTCACTGTCCCTGCAGCTAGACCAGCATCTAGCAAGCCCCAAG
Source organism: Eospalax fontanierii (assembly GCA_035773235.1). Lineage (NCBI taxonomy): Eukaryota > Metazoa > Chordata > Mammalia > Rodentia > Spalacidae > Eospalax > Eospalax fontanierii. Next base: position 12,492,727 of record CM069539.1, read on the forward strand.
AATCCTCCTGTGTCCGCCCGTCAGCAGTGGGCTATGGCTAGGTGTGGGGCCATGTCCAGTATTTAGCGTGCTAGGATGTAGACTCACATCCTCATGCTTGTACAGCGTGTTTTTCAAACCTCTCTTAGTCATTTGGAATTCATGAGTCTTGTGTTATTCCTTATAGCACTGCTCAAACTACAAATTCCTCCAGTTTTTTTTTCCCTCCACAACCTTGTTGTTTCTTGAATCCAGATAGGTTTTATGATGACAGTACCTACACATTAATTGGTTTTAATCTACCCCAAGGATGTTGGGGTGAGGCGAAGTGGTTAGACAGGTGTAGGCACTTGGAACAATTTATTAAAGACATGGAGACCTAAAAAGAGACAAAGCCAAAAGAAACAAACTCCTGTAACTTCCCCATGTTCCTCTATGCAACGGGCACCCTTGACCAGGAGGTGGCAGCAAGGGAATCAGGAACTTCCAGATAAAAGAAAGCCTGGGACAAATAAAGACCCTGTCTCAGGAGCTGTGGGATCAATGAAGCCTTCAAGGTGAGGAAGCCTTCAGAAGCTGCTGTTCTCCTGAGGGAACCCCAGGCTTCTCCTGTTTGCAATCCATAAGAAATCAAAAGTACCAAAATCAAGGGTAGACATAACTTGGCCACAGCAACAAAAGAGCATTCGAGTTTTTTATCATGAAAAATCAACTAGAAGTGGCAAAGCCAGCTGACCACGGTGACAAAGACATGAAGATAAAATAGGGTTTAAACTACAAGTCACAGAAGGGCAAAATGCAAATACGATTATGAACCAAAATAGATGAAAGATGCCAGAGACTTCAGTTTCATCCTGAAGTCCACATAAAGATGGAGTAAACAGATTCCAAAGAATTGTCCTCTCACTACACACACACACATGCACACCATTGTCATCAAGAATATTTTTTTAATGCAACAATGCTAACCCAAAAGAAAAAATAACAATAACATTAATAATAACAATAAAATAGCATTGGTGTACATAGGGTAAACCTGGAAAGACTGAATTCTAGACTAGAGGTGTTTTGACAATAGAACACCATCACATATTTGGGGAAAGTATAGCTCTTGGACAATTCTATGTATCTGTAGAAGCAGCTAAAGCTCTGATGGTGTAGAGCTCAGTCCCTTGCTTGTCAGTTAGCTATTAAAGTAAGTAGAGGTGAGGAATGAAAGGGAAGATTAAACAGAGATAAAAACAAGGCTAGTGAATGAGTCTCAATACCTTGAAAAGGTGGTTAGGATTTGGGGTGGGAGGATGCTCAAACCTAATACCTACCACAAGAAGTAGACAGTAAACCTCCACTAACTACGGGGTTATTCTAGGACTTGGGCACTTATCCTACAGTGAAAAATTCACTTCTAGTGCACTGTCTCCGTTTCCTGGTCATGCTGTTTCATAAAGCAGGGCTTGGTCTCAAGACCACACAGAACTGACCATACTTCTAGGTTCTAGAACAGGGATAAAGATTGGAGCATAAGCACCTAATAGCAATGAAAGCAGAGGAGGAGGCTCAAACTGTAAGGAGGAAGGAAGAGTGAGAATTTCCCTTGGTATTCTTAACAGTAACCCTGGGACTGGAGAGGTGGCTGACATTCCTGTGGAAATGTGTTTCAGGACTATCATTGGAGCTCTCCTCTCTCATCCATAAAGCTAAACAAGTTACCTCACTAAACCCTCTTACAGTTTTATTTACAAATGAAAATTCTTCAAGATAAGAGAAATAAATACACTGGCCCATATATGTTTACTTAATTTTTAAACTTAAAATTTAAATTTTGCTTAAGCTTTAAACCTTTTTGGAAATTACACTTTTTGAGTTTATATATATAGATATAGATAGATAGATAAATATATCCTTTGTAAAGACATCTCACACTCACACTCATGTGAATCTTACTTTTCCTGAGTGCTCTTTTTTCTCTTAACCCTTGTGTTTAAAAAACTGTGTTAAAATCTCTTTCAGTAAACTCCAATAAACTCTAACTCAGCTCTATACAGGCTCATCCTGAAATCCTTTTCTGTAGCAAAGTCAGGAATCCAGGTTTATTCCAGCTGAAGTTCCTGAAAGATAAAGGGAATTCCTCAGGCTGCATGCAGGAGCTGTCTCTGCCTATGCCCTCCCCCACCAACACGCAACCCTCACTCCTCTATACCCCTACTCCAGCTGACTAGACAAGTACTTGGCAGAGATGGTCCCAAAGTACAGGATAGCAAGCAGGCCCTATGAGCTATTTGAACCAGAGCACAAACAGGAACAAGTGAGCTCTCAAGGAAGTCTGATCAACAAAAATTCCTGAAGGAATTGGGCTTTGAATTTGGGTCACCATGATCTAGGCCCTCCAACATGAAATACATAAAGAAAATACACTCCTCCAAAACACTGAGGGGAAGTCTGGGAGAGTTGTGAACTATTCACGGAATGCCATCTCCTCCATGAAAAAAACAAGAGATTGTGCAAGGTTAGACCTGGACTATCCCAAGTAGGCAGTGCTAAGAACAGCACATGTCTGGGCTACAGAGATGGCTCAGTGATTAAGACACTGACTGGACCTGGGTTCTATTCTCAGCACCCATATGATAGCTGACAACCGTCCATTACTCCAGTTCCAGAGGAATCCAACACCCACTTCTGGCCTCCCTTTGGCATTGCACACATGAGTGCACTAACATATATGCAGGCAAAACACTCATACACATAAAATAAAAATAAATAAGAATAGCAAATGTCAGAGAAACAATTGGCTACAGACAAGGTTCTGTGGCTCTAGAGATTTTGACCACAGCCTACAGTGTGTCCCTAAAGACATAACCAAGGCTGACAAAGATCTGGTCCTCCAAAAGAGGACACAGAATCATAAGACAAAGAGCAATACATTAGTAATTACTGGTCTTCATTTGACCTAATCTGAATTGTTTGTTTAGCTTCTTTAAAAAAAAAAAAAGTGAAATGTCTGGTATGGTAGCATCCACTTTAATCTCAGCACCTGGGAGGCAGAGGCAGGCAGATCTTGTGAATTCAAGGCCAGCCTGGTCTACATAGCAGGTTCTAGGCCAGCAGGGCCTATAAGGAGATCCTTTCTCAAAAAGACAAAAACAACAAAGAAGTGAGGATGGAGCATTTACATAGTATTGAACAATGGTCTTCCATTTAAAATATAAAATCAAAATGTTCTCTTGCAGTGCTGAGGAGTCAAGTCAGGACTTTATTCATGCTAGGCAAGCATTCTGTCATTAACTCTATCAGTTAAAAAAAAAAAGCAACCTTAATTTTTGGAGTTTTTGATAATAATGAAATAACCACCGTTAGTGACATGTCTTATAATTATCTTAATTTGGAGGTTCTCAGAATTCTTAAAACTTGTGATTACAGATAAGCTATTGTTTGTCTAGCAGTTTCTTTTTAAAAAGTATTTTATCTATTATTTTTATTTTATGTATATGAATGTATTGCCTGCATGCAAATGTACCCATATCATGTAATGGCTGCAGGGTGTTAGATCCCCTGGAACTGGAGTTACAGATGGTTGTTAGCTGCCATGTGGGTGCTGGGAATCAAATCCAGGTTTTCAGTCTGGATTTCATGTAAAAAGTAGAAGAGACTGTGGCCATACTTTAGGCCCTAGAAAACTACAGAGTTGAGCAAAACACAGCCTCTGAGGAGGGGGATCAGGTGGGGTGTGATTTCCATCACTCCCGCGGGGGTCACAGGCAGAATGTCTCCTGAGCTCTGTCAACTATCTAAATTTTCATTCAGTTCTCCCTAGTTAAGCTATAAAGTGTAAGTTCTCTGAAGGCTCTATCTCATGTTTCCCTTCCTACCCTACAGCATCCAAGTACTGCATGTAGATAGTATTTGGTATCTATTTGTTTGCCAATATTAAGCAGAATTACAGCTAAATGCTGGGGGACACATACCTGTAATCACAGCATTTGGAGGGTAGAGGCAGGAGGATCACCACAAGTTCGAGGTCAGTTTGGTCTACATATCAAGTTCCTGGACAGTCAGGGTTACACAGTAAAATCCTGTCTAAAAAAATTTAGTAAAAAAATAAAGGCAACATATTGAGTTCCAGGCCAACCAGAGCTATACAATCAGGCCCTGTTACAAGAAAATATTAATCATAGGGGCTGAAGAGATGGCTCAGCAGTTAGAAGCACTGGCTGCTCTTGCAGAGGACTTGGGTTCAATTCCCAGCACCCACATGGTAGCTAAAAACCAACCATAATTTCAGAACCAGGGGATCTGACGCCCTCTTCTGGCCTCTGTGGGTACTGCACAACATGGGTTCACTTACATACGTGCAGGCAAAACACTCATACACCTAAAATAAAAATGAATAAACAAAAAATTTTTAAATTAATAATAATGCCAGCACTCAGTAAATAGAGGCAGGCAGGCGTACCTCTGTGAGTTCAAGGCCAGCCTGTTCTACATAGCAAGTTCCAGGCCAGCTGGGGCTGTAGAGAGACCCTGCCTCAAAAAGACAAAAAAAAAGAAGACAGAAAGCTACAGCTACGCTGGAGTGTGAGGGAGAGCTTTCTTTAGGCAGGTCGTACCTGTTCTCTGTACCTCAGCTGCTTCTCTGTAAAAGAGAGAAGCTGGACTAAATTTCTAATTTTCAAATGCAGTTCCTGATTCAGCTTCCTAATAAGTACTTGCCATGCACAACAGAAGAGAAAGGGAGCGGCCGTCGTCCCAAGCAAACTCTACTAGGCCCCTATGTGCTTTTGCTCGCTGCAAGTTCACAGTAGAATCTCATCGATGGCAAGGGTTCTGTAGCTAACTCTTCTAAAGTTACCTGACTCTGTTAAGTGAGGAGGAATCTTACTCCGCAGTGATCCATCCGAGGGTAAGATCTGCACTTCCCTTGCCAGCTTCCAGGGACATCACTCACTTTTCTTGTCTGGATGCTGTTTGTGTCTAATTGTACTCCTCTTTTGCATGCACTCCTGGGCTCAGTCATCTCCAACATAAAACCTCCTCCCTTCCCTCCAACCTTCCCATGACCCTAATTGCTGTCCTAATCTTTGAAAGAGTTGCCAGAGACAAGTCCCTCCCTCCTGCTCCACCTGCATTCCTTCCAGGCTCTGCTTTTCCTCCCCAGAGCACTCCCGCCTTGAGCTTGTATCTTCTCCTCTGCCTGCCCTGGTGTCAGTGTCTCTCCTTCCCCCATTCCTGAGGATCCCCAGGATACTCAGAAGTTTCTGCAGGTCCTATGTGTGAAGGGCTCAGAGTGGATCAGGATGAGGGCGTCAAGTTGTGGATCAGAAAGCAGGGAAGCTGTTCTAATTCACTGTGACAAAACACTCCGACCAAAGCCAACTGGGAAAGAAAGGGTTTATTTTATCTTACATCTCCCAGGTCACAGGTCATCACTGAGGCAGCCCAAGGTAGGAATTCAGGGCAGAAGCCTGGAGGCAGGAACTGAAGCACAGGCCATGGAGGAACACTGTTTACTGACTTGCTCCCCTGGCCCATGCTCAGCCTGCTTTCTTATATAAAACACAACAACCTGCTCAGGGATGGCACCACCCACAGTGGTCTGGGCACTCCCACATCACTCAACAATCAAGAAAATGCCCTACAGACATGGCCACAAGCTAGTTCAATGGAGCCAATTCCCCAGTTGAGACTCCCTCTACCCAGGTGTGTCAAGTTGACTCTAAAGCTATCCAACACAGAGGGGTACCTGTATTTTGGCAGTAGTGAAATCTATTTTTCTCATCCCACTGTCCACTACTATATACGGAGCCACTTCTGACTAACCTCCTAGTAAAACACAAAAACTGAATAAAACAGTTCCTCACCAAACATCAGTCAACTAGTGTCTTGAGAAACAATACCACAGATCAAGAAAATGTAGGTTTCCTGGAATCTTGCCTTCTCCATCATTACTAGCTTTGTAATAATGATTTCTCTGTATGTAAATTGGAGGGTAATAACAGGCCTAACTTTAAAGCTATTATGAGTATAAAATGAGACACCATGGAACAATATTTTGAATAAGGCCAGACAGACATAAAGTAAAGCTCTGTAAATACTAGGTGTTCTTTAAAGATGTTTCACTTTAAGGTTCTCTCCTCACCTCTGTCATCGACCTCAGGTTCCCTGGTAAATGCATCGGCTTTGTCCCTTGAGGCCTTACCATGCCTACCACAACCTAATAAATGTTAATAGTACAAGATGGCAAGCGTTTAAGAGCAGCTGGCACTGTGCTTCTCTCTGTGGAGTGCCTATTAAGTCTCCTCACTGTTGTGTTCATTCTGACCTGGTTTCACTTTGGCAAAGAAAGGAAATAGACAGGGTGAAGCCAACAGAAAGTATGTTTGGAAGGTTCCACCTGGGGCAACAAAGAAATTTTATTATTTCATTTCAAGAACATAGTAGGATATGAAGCAACTGAATCTTGCCAGATACTTTTAGAGAACTGGGTTTGGTTCCCATAAAGCTTAGTCAGCCATATGTGTCAGAATCAGCTGGAGAAATTTTCACAGCATACAGGTCTGGGCCCCTTACCCTCAAGGATTTGGATTCCAGAGGCCTGGCCCGTGTTCTGGCATGTTTATTTTGAAAACATTTACCTGGGTGATTCTGAATCAGAACTCCTGGTCCAAGCATTCCTCTTCTCTTTCTCCCCATTCAACAAAAACCTACTTCAACTACAATATAGACTACCCACAATTTTTAAGACACCCAGATATCCTACTAATAGAAATTTCTTATCAAGTTCTCTACTCACAAAAGACCACGCTTTGAGTTCACAATCTAACATACCATGTAACTAAGAGTGATGGTTCATTAGGATAGAACTACTAGCAAATTTTCTAGCGGAATTTTCTATAATTTAAAAAAATATTTTATTTATTATTTTATGTGGATGAATGTATTGTCTGCATGTATGTAAGTACACCCATGTCGTACAAAGAGGTCAGAAGAGTGCATCAGATTCCCTGGAACTGTAGTTAGGGGATAGTTATTAGCTACCATGTGGGTGCTGAGTCCTCTTCAAGAACAGTGTTCTTAACCACTAAGTTATCTTCCCAGCCCCCTTTCTGTAATTTTAATGACAAGAACAAGAACAATAGAAACCTGTGGATACTTCTGGGACTTGCCTCTTTCTCCAGAAGCTGATGCTGTACCATGGGGCTGAAAGCATGGTGCCATAGCATTGCTGTTACAGTATCTGTATTTCTTTTGGATGCTTTTGCCCAAATGTGTCATTTTAGGATGCTTGTCTACCTTCCCATTTGAAGGACTCAAGTCACTCAAAACTTTGATTGGGAGATAGGAGCAGAATAGAAAACTGGAAAAATAAAATTATAACTGAGTTCTAAATTCTATCCATTTATTTTCTGCCTCTGTCTCTGTCTCTCTTCTTCTTATTCTGTTTTGTCTAATTTTTGTTTTGTAGACAGGGTCTCACTATGCAGCCCTGGCTTGCATGAAACTTGCAGAGATGTACCTGCTTCAATCTTCTGAGTGCTGGGATTAAAAGTTGAATGACAATACACCAGGCTGCATTCTATCCATTTAAATAAATTGTGTTTTTTAGCTCTACAAAGGATAAAGGTTATAAATATAGAATACATATTAGGTCATCACTGGTGGCTTCTAAGTCTCCAAAATTCTCTGTATCTTCATTAGATTTTTTTCTGCATCTAAAAACTGTTGATTAGACTGGGAATGTAGCTTAGTGGTAGAGCACTTGCCTAGCATGCACAAGACCCTGGGCTCAATCCAAGCACTGCAAATAACAACAACAATAATATCAGCTAAAAATTAAAAAATAAACTGATGCTAATCCTGCTATTTCTTGTCCTTCCTATACAAGCTTTAAGAAAACCCTGGCTGCAGTGATCTGTACGTTTTAAAAAGGGGAGGGGGGTCATTTCTTGCTACCTCAACATGGTTTCTCATCTCTCTTATCCCCAAGTTTACAAGAAACAAAAAGCAGCACATGAAATTCCTCATGTCATTTTAGTTGCGTTACTATGTAAAGTCCTTCAAATAATGTCTGGCTTATAGGAAAAGCATGTGTATGTGTGAGTCAATTATCATTTAAAAGTTATCTCTAGTTGGGTGCTAGAGAGATGGCTCAATGGTTAAGAGCATTGGCTGTTACTGAAGACCTGGGTTTGAATCCCAGCACCCACATGATGGCTAACAACCATCCGTAACTCCAGTTCCAGGGGATCCTCTCCTGTTCTCCATAGGCACTGCACAACATCAATGCACTTACATATATGTAGGCATAACATTCGTACACATAAAATAAAAATAAGTAACTAAAAATTTTTTTTTAATTATCTCCAATTAATATTATTATCCCTGGGCCACAAATGTTTTATGAACATGACAAAAGTCACAACAGAAAAAAACAAATAAAACAATGATCATAATGCTAATGAAGACCATATGTGATATCAGAACTATTTAGGCTATTTAGGTGTCTATTCATAAAAAGAGCAGCTGTGGTGTTTTGCAGTATTAATTACTGGGAATGGACTTTTGACAGCTTTTCCTTTCTCCCAGAGGGATAACTATTTTCTTTCCAGTGCTGAGATTGCCTTTCCCCAGGATGGGACTTTCTTCCCCTGGATTAGAAAGGGGCTATTTTTGTGCTGTGTTGACCATACCCTTCTTCTTTATTTTTATCTAATGTTTATGAGTGCTTTGACTAGGTGTATGTAAATGTAGCTGTGTCATGCAATGCCTGCAGAGGCCAGGAGAGGCATCAGATGCCCTGGAACTGGAGTTATCAACAGTTGTTAGCTACCATGTGGGTGCTGGGAACTGAACTCAAGTCCTTTGGAAGAAAAGCCAGTGCTCTGAACTGCTGGGCCATCTCTGTAGCCCTTGCCATACTCTTCTTAAGTCTCTGAGTCAATGATAGGAGTAATGGAGAGCTGGGTGTCACCAAGCACAGTGAGACTCATGGAAAATGAGTCCTTCAAGCTAGAGTATCAGAGGACTAGAAGTTCTATAAAGACACTAATAAGTGAGCTGAGTTCAACTGCCACCTCAGTTTTGTACCCAGAACTCCAAAGGTCTATAAAATCCATTCTTCACAAAGCACAATGACTTTCTATTATTTCTAAACTTTATATAACTAAGCAAAATTAGAGAAGATCTAAAATCTCTTAAGTCTAGAGTTTTCATTTTTAGTAAGCAAATTAATCAAAGACTCTCCTCCTCCTACAGCTTCTCCCAGACATAGTGTTTAAGACTCCAGCAAGACTGAAATAGATAAATGGGCCATGGCATCTGCCCCACCTACAAAAGGACCCAGACAGGACATTCCTACCTGGCTATTGCTCCATCTAATTTTGCTAAAGAAAGAAATCTCTGGGTGGGGAAACTGTTAGTCAAATACATTCCTAAGGATAGCAATGTTCAGTGAGAGATACCCTCAACAGGAAGTATACCCACCTGTCTCAGAAGACCCAAGCCCTGTGTCATTTAAAGTGAGTCAAGGTGGAGCCCAAGCAGACAACAGAGCCCAGCAGCCTCTAGCTCTTCCCTTTCCTCTTCATCTGTCCTCCTGCGACTCTGGGTACAAGGTTCTCCTCTGTGGATTCTTTATGTATTATTTGTAAATGATAGATCACATGATCTCAGTCTTTTCCTTGTGGATTACATGTTAATCTGATGAATACATTTTTTAACCCCAAAACAATTTAGAACCCAGAAGTAGAGAAACACATAGGTTTGTGGCTAAATGAAATCCAGAGTCAAGAGGAAATTAAACCAAATGGTGGTGAATCAATCTAAAATTCGTAGGAAGGCTGACTGGAAAAGAAGTATGTTCTGAGGAAGCAAATACAGTTGAAACCCCACAAACACTGCTTCATTTCATAAACCTACTGAGGCTCCATTCTATAGTCATCTGCTAAAGTTCTGGAAAGTAAGGAGTGAGATCTTGCTCAAGAGTTGTCCACATTAAACAGTGGCAAGATGATCAGCTAGTTGCTTTGGAATACATGTGTACAAAACATGCTTCTGAAAAATTGGCTCTCAGACTCAGACCATAAGAGGAATATTTAAGTCATTCAGATATCAGAAAGATCCACAGTCAGATGATATATTTTTGAGAGTAATTATTGGTGTAAATATAGGCCATTGGTGGTGAGAAGCTAAGGGGTTAAGATTGATGAGTCAGGAAGATGTGCGGGAGGCAGGAGTTGAGGCATCTAGGTTGATACTGACCATTTAATAAGTGTTTCTTAGATTAGAGAATGAATATAACACAGTGTGGAGACTGAACTCTCTGGCCCTCCCCCCGCACCTCCCATTCCTCATTTGGGATGTCAAGTACTTTCTGCAAATAATTTGGGATTAAAACTGTATTGATTGATGTAATCACATGAAAGGAATAAAAATCACTGGTGCAGCAGTGAGCTAGCAGGTGCCTACATCCCTGTACTTTGGCCAGCCTAGGGTCAGTATTATTTTTATCTACTATTTTAGAAGCATGAGTCTAAAAGACTCTCTAGATTAATTTGATGGATAACACAAAGCCAAAACGCTCTTGGCCTCTGTCCTTACTGGTTATCTCTATTTTGGGTGTTCATTGCCTGCGCCTGTCCTTTTCAAGAGATTGTTAAGTTCCCTGAAGGGAGAAAGCTTGTCTACCTTGTTTGCTGTTTTCCCAGCACATAGCTAAGGGCCTATACAAAACAGTGAGCCACCCAATAGTTTTACATAACATTGCAGTAGCAAACTATGGTAAGTGCTGTAATAGTGTGCAGGGTTCTATGACAACAGGGCACTGACTTGTGTGGGGCAAAGTTTCAGAATGAATAGGTCTTCATAAAGTGGAAGGGAAGGAGAAAGGTGTGCCAGAAAGAATGGAGCACCATGAACAAAAGGAAAGCCTTATGAAAGCCTAAGTATGTTGGGGGATAATGAAAAGTTTAGGTTCTGAAAGTTGATGCCTTAAGCAGAAGATCATGAGTGGGGTGTAAATTTCCTTCCACATGGGGATGTGTTACTTTCTAAAACAGCTGTGAGACAAAGACCAGAGGGTATGCACTTCAATTACATTTAAAAGGCCATGGAATAAAGTTCTTGTGCCACACGGAAAACCTGTGTGTCCCTAATGACGCTAATGAAAAAGCTGTTCTTTCCACAGACCTATGTCCAGTCCTGTACTAGCTTTCTGTGAGAAGTTTACCCATGGGGATATGAAGAAACTAGATAAGCAAAGCACCTACTCATATTTTCTCATTTTACGAATGCTAAAAACTGGAAAGATTCAGGTTTTAGAGTTTGAATGTGAAGACAGAACACAATAAATGGTCACTATTTATCGATTATGGATAGTCCAAAAGACAGAAGTGTGGCTGGAACCAGCAGGGACTTCCCTTTACTGAGCATCTACCGCGTGGAAGGGTTTTTCCACTATCAAGGCTTCTCCGTCACCTCTTCGAAGCAGGCTGCCGGGGACAGTGCACTTCACAGGTAAGGAACCGAGGGCAGGATGGCTAAGTCACATGCTTGGGGTGGAAAATGCCACTAATGTCAAGGTCCAGTTCAAAGGCCATCCAGTTTCCCTTACACTAGGTCCTCTCCAATACAAAAGCTTTCTTGGTTAGCTATGAAGCTGTGCGTGGGGGTGGAGAGGGGTCCGTCCTTGCAGTGCCTACCCGGGGTTAAGGTACTGTTTCTGAAGCCCTGGTTGAAAGGCAGATATGGACTGAGAGGCCAGACGAGAGCTCTCAATTACACCTAATTAAAGAGCTGGCTCATTGACAACTTGACCTGACTTGTCCCGGGGTCTGCAAGGGCTGATCGGGAGGTCATAAAGGAAAGCAGGTGAGCACTGGGTATCTGGATTGGCGGATGCAGGAGGTTAAAGCTGAACTAAAACACCAAACTTTGACTTCTGAATAATCCTCCAGGGAGGAGTTGGACAACACGCCTTGCCCTAGATTCTTCGGAAATCCCATAGACAGGTCTCCAGAGGGTCACTGTCCTAGACTCCTCTAGGGGTGGTCGACTTGGGCGCAATTAAACTGGGCCACTGCAGACAACTCCCCGCCCTGGGCCCTCAGCAGCCAGGCCCGCAGATTTAACCCTTTCCTCCCCGCCCCCCCACTCTGGCTCGGGGCCGGGTGCTCACTCCTCCCCGCCGCGCCCGCGCCCGGGGCTCCGGAACTGGGCATGCTCAGTAGCCGCCCGCGTCTGGCTCCCAGGGAAACCTCCGCACGCCCTCCTCAGCGGCTCTCGTCGCTTCCTCGTCGCCCGCGCAGGGAGCATCCCTGCAGGCTCGGCGACACGCGACCCAGATTCCTGCCCCGCCCCCGCCCCCCCCCCCCGCGCCCGGAGCCAGTGCGGCAGCCCGGGCTGCCTCTGTCCAGCCTCGGCGCCGGGGACCCGCCGCGTCGGTCGCTGTCGCCTGCGCGCAGAGGAGCGCAGCGGAAGGCGGTGATGGAGACCACGGAGCCGCGCGCCCGGAGCTGCTGAGCCTGCCGCGGTCCCGGCCCCGGTGAGTCGCGACCCCACAGTCCAGGGGCGGATGCCCTTGGAGAGGAGAGAGGTGGCGGCGGGGATGCGGGGCGCCCCGGGAGCACAGCAGAAACACCGAGGGCCGGGGGCAAAGACGGAACGTAGACGGAAGCGCTCAGGACCTCGGTGCAGAGCGCTAGGGTCACCCGAGGCTCTGGTCCTCTTTCTTAGCCCGAGCCCTGAAATTAGCACCCGCGGTGCTGCAGGTCGGCGCCAGGGGTTGTTGGCATCTCTGCCTGGGCGCGGGTCGCCTAGCGACTGAACGCCGCTGCAGGCTCCGAGGGAGGGATCCCAAGCAGGGACAAAGAGCGGCCTGGCTGGGGCGAGTGGCCGGTCCTGGCCCCGGGGGGTCCTCCATCCTGCGGGCTTCAGCCCCTAGGCTGGTGCCGGGCAGCGGAGTGACGGAGCAGTGCGCCTGGAGGGCTCTGAACCCGGAGCCGGGAGCCCCAGTCCGAGGGGCGGCGCGCTGCGCCCGCTCTACTGCTGGGAAACTCCGCACTTGGAGCGTCTACCTTTCCTGGGCAGGTGCCGTTGAACCGGCTAGTGGGGAGCCACAGCCGTCGGAGCTGTTAGGGCCCGAACAGTGGAGTGAGGTGGGGAGGTGTGCTGTTTCTTTCCAAGCGTGGGCACTGGCTGCTCCTCCTCTCCTCAAAGTGGCGAGTCCGGTAACAAGCCTTATGAATGTTTCACAAACGGCCTCACAGACTCACTTGCTCCGGATCAAGTTTAATGAATATGTTTGTAAGCCTTTCTGCTCCACACCGGCAGGTGGAAGCCCCAGCCGGGGCTTGCAGCTCTCCAAATTTCATCTCTTCCCCTCACCAACTAGGAAAAAGACATTGCTGATCCCCAGTGAGCTTTAGATTGGTATCATAAATTGAGGCTGTCATTTAGAGAGACCAATTTTGGGCAGGCATCCAGGCATTGTTCTGCATCTCCGCAGCGTGTGCGTGTTGTGTCGGTCGCTTGACAACCGTCCTTAACTGGTCCTGCCAATATGGTGGAACGCACGCTTATATTGGGATAAACGTCATAATGCCTCATTATCTTATGACAACACGAAGTAACAGCAGTCTCGGTCATTCTCTTGCTAGAAGTTTCCTTCGAGGTCGATCTGGTTGCAGTTTTGTCGAAGACACCCTCTTGTATTTCTCTTCATTGGGAGCTATTTCTCTCGTCTTAACCTCCTCTCTTCTGAGAAAAAGAAATGAATGCCTTCTCTGTTAGACACCGCTGTCAAAAATACAGAAAGAAAACCCCATTTTTTTGCAGGGAACTTTGAGCATTGGAGCAGGCTCAGGCATCTTGCCCTATACTTTGGGTTCAAGCTTCCATTGTACCATCACAGTTGATCAGTAAACTGGCACACTGTACAGCAGTCAGTACCCTAACGTCAGCTTCCCCTGGCAGGTATGTGAGCCGGGTAGGTAACCTTAAATGATCTACACATAAGGAATTCTTTGGTTGGCCAAAATCTCAAGCCTCCTGTATAGAATAATGAAAGAGGCAACTCTCTTCTCTTGCCAGCCTGTTACGTTCGAGGAGGCGGCTGAAGCGCTTCAGTTTACAGATGTTTCTCATTTAGGGAAGGCACTTCCAACAAAGACTGCAGTTACATCACAGGCTCCACCTCCGCCTGCCAGGCTTTTTCTCCCAGTCTGAGGACAGTGTGTGATGCTGTGCTTGATCAATGAAGAAAAACAACCCCAAAATGAAAAACTTGCTCATTTTTTCCTTATAGTGTATTACTGATTTCATTGAAAATAGGAAATTTTCAGAGGAATAATTATTGATATATATAGCCCAGGACTTAACTCAGGCATAGTAACAGCTCTATGAATATTAGCTTGCCAAGAAATTTTTGAACCAATCTTTTAGTGTGCCTTGTGCTAAAAACTGTTAGTAGATGATATTATAAAGGAATCCTATAAAATTAACAAAATAGGGAGAAATGTTACATAATAAGCAACATTTCCTAAAGCATGTAGGTGAACTGCTCAGAAATAAGCTGTGCTCTCAGACATAAAATTCTGGCTAAGGGGTTTGCAGAGCTTAGATACAAACTTTCTAGTGTCCTACAAAAGCAGTGCCTGCATCCCCTGACAATTTTTTTAAGTCACTTAGTAAGGTTGTTAGATTTAGCAAAGAAAAATTCAGCCTGCCTCTTTAAGGTTAAATTTCAGATAACTAGCAAATGTTAATTTAATGTAGATCTGTCTCATTGCAATATCTGAGAATTACACTTAAAAAGTATTAGTTGTTTGTCTGAAGTTTAGTTTGTACTGGGAAGGCCAGTATTTTTTTCTGGCATCCATGGTTAATGGAAATGTTTCATCCCTCCCTTTTTGGGGTCACTTATGGGTTGTAAAATAAAATAGAGCAGAAGTCATGTGCTGTTCTGTGGACAATCTGGGGCAAGCCCAGCTCTAGTTTAAGCTGTTGAGAAAAACTCATGTTTGAAAATGGATAGCTTCGGTTTAGCATGTATTTGCAGAATACTTCTCTCTGCTAGGCTCTGTGGGAGTTGTGAAGGATCCAAAGATGAGGAGTGGGGGTTGGGGTAGAAGAGGAGTTGGCTACCCTTAGAGCCTAAGGGAGACATTGAATTCTGCTAGACAGCTCCAGTCAAGGCCTGAGATACCCAGCTACCCAGCAGTGATGACAGGGTTGCCCTTGAGTATGAGAGTGAGATCTTACTATAGGACAAGAAGGATAAAGAAAATAAAGGGCCATGGCTTTGTAAAGCAGAGTAGATCTAGAAGTTGAAGGATGGTACCTGAAAGCCCCAGTTAGACAAAGAAAATGGCTGGCCTATAATGAAGAAGCTGAAATGGGAAATGTAAAAGAAAGATTTTTCTTTTTCTTTATGTCTATAATGCCTTTTTTGTTTGTTTTTTTGTTTTTGAGATAGTCTCACTTTGTAGTCCTGGGAAGCCTGGAACTTGCTATGTAAAGGAGACTGGCCTTGAATTCAAAGAGATTCACCTGCCTTTGCCTCCCCAGTGCTGAGATTAAAGGTGTGCACCACCACACCAAGCAGCATATAATGAAATTTTATCATATTCATTATCACATTTCCCTTTCTCAACCCTCCCATTTCCTCTGGACCTGTTCTTCTCCAACAAGCCCCCTCTTCCTTTCATACTTTAAAAAAACAACCCACCAAGTTCAATTAGGATCGCTTGCTGTGGGCTTATTTACTGGAGCATGGGCAACTTCCAGGGGCTATTTTACTATTGAAGAAAAATGTCTCCCTTCTTCCAGCCTCCATTAGTTCTTCATCTAGAGGTCCAACCTCCTGAGGCCCGTGCATGCTAGAATCTTAACAGGCTTCTTCCTGTGCAGGTTTTGTGTGGGCATCCCTAGCCAGACTGATTTCATAAGAGCAGCAGCCATGCCATGTCCAGAAGACAGCATTTCACAGCACTTCTGCCCATCCCCTGGCCTTTAGGCAAGTAGTTGTTGATGAGGATGAAAAGGAAGCTGAACGGAGCATGTGCAGGGACTAGGAATTGGTAGTTGGGTAAATGAATCTCACTGCATTAAAAAGCTGCTGATCTGCTGTTAGATACTGGGTGTTCTTTCAGCATTCCACCTCCATCCCAGTCTCTTCAGGTAAAAAACCAGCACAGTACAATATTGGAGTACATTATTTATTTTATTTTATTTTGTTTTGTTTTGTTCTGGTGGTGGTGGTGGTTGTTTTGAAACAGGGTCTTCCTATAGCCACAGCCTGCCTGGAACTCACTATGTAGACCCAGACTGGCCTCCATCTCACAGAGATTCGCCTGCCTCTGCTGGGATTAAAAGCATGCACCACCTTGCCTGGCTCATTTTTTTTTACTTTGTAAATTTTATATAAATGCAAGTGTTTAAATGTAATATATGAGAGGCTGATCAATATTCAGTTTCTTCCAGCACAATTTCTTGAAATAAGATAGGCATATGTTTGGCTTTTAGCAAATCTGTTGCTCCTAGTCGGAAAAAGACATTAAATTACTATCATTTTCTGATTTGGTGGAGCTGTACTTAAAGGAAGCAGCTTCCTGTGATGAAAAGAACATATATTTTACAGAAATAGTACAATGTGGAAATGACCATATGCTTGTAGTACCAGAGAGCATCTACTTAAATGTTCTAAATGCAGTTAATTGCAAAACAACACCTCATTAAACACAGTGTGTCCTTGAAGACCCTAGAAGTGCTATCACTGTGGATGAGCTTGAGACCTTGCAGGGAAACTGAAGGTCAAGAGAATGCAGTCCGTGTAGAGATCAGTCATTCATTTCTTCAAAATTCTAAGTGGCCTCTGCCCCAGTAACTGGTAATAGAATACTATTCTAGGTTACGCTTCTGTCTAGAAACCTAGATGGCTTAGGACTCATTCTTCAGAAGAGCCTCAAATGTTTTGAGAATCTATGTGTGGCTAGATTTTTTGCTTCATACTTTTCTGTTTTAAAATTTTATTTATTATTTTTATTTTATGTGTATGAGTACATCGCCTGAGTGTATGTAAGTGCATCCATGTCATGCAATGCCCATGGAGGTCAGAGGGTGTCAGATCCCCTGGAACTGGAATCAGGTTGGATGTTAGCTGCTATGGGGTGCTGGGAACTGAACCTGGGTTTTCCGAAAGAAGGGCCAGTGCTCTTAACTGCTGAGCCATCTCTCCAGCCTCCCCCATATTTTTCTTTTTTTTTTAAAAAATAGTGCTGGAAAGTGGAGTAAGGGCTTTATGACAGGCAGGCAAGCTAGTACTACAGTGCTGAGGTAAACCTTGCGACTTCTTTTGTTTATTTTTATTTTTTACTTTTTATTTTGAGAAAGGGACTGGCCAAGTTATTTTGGTTGGCCTTGAATTGGCTCTGTAGTTCAGGAAAGTCCTGAACTTTGTGATCCTTCTGATTGAGCCTCCCAAGTAACCAGGGTTACAGACCTGCTGTAAGAGACCCAGCTCATATTTTAACATAGATTCTTAAAATCATAAAATATTACCCAACACTATCATATATGATGAAATAGAGCTTTTCTTATTAGTAAATGATTATCCTTTAAGATGGAATGGAAAACAATTCTGTTTCAGGAATTTAAACCAGTCCTCTTTGCAGAAAGTCAAAAGTGTTCCTATCTTGTAATTCTGAGTTTATATGAAAAAAGACTTGTGAGCAAGGGCACACTGAAGTTGTTAGAGTTTGTGGCAGTTAGACCACAGCTCTTATTTCCAGTGAGGTTTCGCATGGACACACGCAGCTTATTAAAGAAAGGTTTACTGCAGTGACTCTCAAGACAGCTTACATGGGTTATCACCCAGGCTGCGTCTGAGCTGACACTGTGTGCTTATTCACTGTTTAAATCCTTAATAAACACCCTGAGTCCAAACATTCTGTGGACAGGATGTTCTTGCATCCCAGGCATAATTTAATTTTCAACCCCCTTGTACTGACCATGAGCAAATCATATCATATTCTGCACCAGATTCTGGGCTATAAAAATGGAAGATCTGAATGTTTAAAAAAATGGTATTATGCCATCCTTGATGCCTCTCTCTATATAAAATAAACTTGAAGCCTTGCTATGGTTTCGACAGATGAATAGCTTTGTTCGCAAGGAAATTAGACAATTTATATGAAGTGTGTATTCACTCTCATGTTTCCATGCCATTGAAATAGTGAACAGTTTGACTTTCTTATTATTTTCACATTTTGGAGACAAAGTGACATATTTGTTATGATTCCTAAGGAGAATTTATTAAATTCCTTTAAAAAATCAGTTTCTGTGTGGCGTGGTGGTGCACACCTTTAATCTCAGCACTGAGAAGACAGAGGCAGGCAGGCTAGCCAGGGCTACACAGTGAGACATTGCTGCAAAACAAAACAAAAACATAATTCTCAGGAAAACAAAACAAATAGTCTTGTGCCTATAAAGGTACTTACTGCCAAACCTGATGGCCTGACTTCACCCCCTGCTCCAACACACACATGGTATAAGGTGAGAACCAACTCCTAAAAATTACCCTCTGATCTCTACACACCGGATATAGAGTGCTCACACTCAATGCATCCATATAATTTTGAGGTCTTTAAAAATCAGTCACAAGCTAATGACTGCAGATACATACCTCCTCACATAGCCTTTCAATGTAGTTTCTATTTTCATTATTGTGATTAGAAGAGCTGATTAATTAAAATGACTGATAGGAGGGCTTATTTCAGCTACTATTACACTAATTCTCCTTCCTGTTTTCCCTTGTGCGACTTGTTGGTGAAAAGCTGCTCTACTTAATGTGTCTGTGTGTGGGTATGTGCACATGCGTGTAGGTGTCTGAGGAGGCCAGAAGGAGGCATTTGGATCCTCTGGGACTGGAATCAAACTCCAGTCCTCTGGAAGAGCAGTGCATGCACTTAACTGCTGAGCCATCCTTCCAGCCCCTGCCATATGCATTGAAGGTTTCATTCAAGACAAAACAAATTATTTATACCACAGATGTTTTGTTTTTGCTTTTTTTTTCTTAGTTAAAAGATATCAGTGACATGAACTCTGTTCCCTACTTCTTTTTTTTTTATTATCTCCACCATTTGGCATTATAAATATTTAAAGTGTAAATCAGTCACCGGAATGAATTTACTGTATAAAACACAGTTCTTTTTAAAGAAGCATAGAAATAGTCTACCATTTAGAATCTGACACTTACATTTTTAATGTAATATTTTTTCTTTATTCTCTGAGAATTCCTACATGTGTACAGTGTATTTTTCTCTTATCTACCCCCTCTCCCCACTCTCCAACTTCTCTTGAATCCCCCAGGCACATCACCCTTCCCAATCCATGTTCTCTTCTTTTTTTTTAATAAACAACTGAGTCAAATTAGTGCTGCCCATGTGCTCATGGGCATGGAACCATGCACTGGAGCAGTGGCCATACCCCAAAACAAAACTACTCTCCTACCCCTAAGAGCCATCCACTGCCAATAGCTCCTCAGCTATGGAGTAGGGGCATTCTGAACAGCTCCCTGTCTCTCCTGGAAGTTTGGCTGTCTTGATCTTGTACAGGTCTTGTGCAGGTAACCATAGCTACTGTGAGTTCATGAGTGCAGTGGCCTTGTGATGTTCGGAAGACAGCATCCCACAGCACTCCTCCCCATCCTGCTGCTCTGATATTCTTTCTGCCTCCTCTTCCACAACATCTCCTGAGCCTTGGGAAACGATATAGATGTCTCATTAGGGCGGAGCACTCATAGTCACTTGGTCTCAGCACTTGGACCAGTTATGAGTCTTCTTATTAACTGCTGCCTACTGCAAAAAGAAGTTTCTCTGACAAAGGTTGAGAGCGATACTAATTTACACACATAAACATAAATAATTAGAAGGCAGTCTGAGTGTGAACACTGAGCAAAATAACAGTAGTGGTTCCTCCCCCCGTGGCCTCTGACCTCCAGAGGTGGGCTTTTAACCAAGTGTACAGTACCAGGCAGTGCCATTCTCTCCCATGGAAAAGACCTCAGATTCACTCATGAAGCGGTTGGTTACCTCCACAGCAGTCATGCCTCTGTTATACCAGCGGCACATCTTGCCTGGAAGGTTGGTTTTGTACCATGCAGCGTCCAGCTATAGGTAAGGCCACTGATGTCTTTTCTCTCCCAGTCACCTGCATAGCACCTTCTGGCACTGTGAAAGTGAGCCAGTAGGTAGTCTCCCAGTTAGATCCAGATTGATTTTCCTATGTCTTGCAGCCAAAGGGGACTACTTACATTTTGGTTTCAGAGTGTCTTTGGCCTGAAGATCTATTGAAATGAGAAAAAAAAGTAAGCAATTACTTTTAGTTGAGAAGCTTAATCATATGTTCTCTTAAAATGGTAAATACTCATTAAAGCTGTTTTAATTGAGATGCATATTACACATGTCATTAGTCATAATTTTAAAACCCTTTATTAAAATGCCTGACATAGAACTTTGGCTTCATATTCTGTCTCATGTATAATGTATATGTACACAAATGTGTGAATCCAATAAATGAAAATCAAGACTTATACATGAACTAGGGTTTATATTTTTTGCTCCATACTGTATCAATATTTCCCTTACTATTCTTTCAGATTACAGTTAACCTAGAAATATATAAAATAGAGCCAGATTCATAAACTTCATATATACACACAGTCCCTCTGGAATGTGGCTGTCAGTCAGGCTCTTGACCAGTTGTATGGATGAGATGAGTTAAGGTTGCCTAGCTTGGTTGACCAGCTGTATTCAAAGAATGTGGAAACCAGCATAGAAGATGATCCTTGTTAGTTTACCTTGGAGTTCTCTATTTGACCATAGTATTTTTTCAGTGATCCAAACAGATCATCATGAAAATCTCAAAAATTGTGAATTTGGATAATGATCAGGATATCTCTTAGCCCAGAAAAATTCAAGCTAGGATTAATTTTTTAAATGTATTTTTTACTTTATGAGTGTTTTTTTCCTGTACGTATGTAAGTACATACATGTGTGCAGTGCCTGTAGAGACCAGAAGAGAGTATTGGATCCCCTGAAGCAGGAGTTACAGACTGTTGTTAGCCACCATGTGGGTGCTGGGAATCGAACCCCTGTCCTCTCAGAAGCAGTGCTTTTAACTGCTGAGCCATCTCTCCAGCCCCAGATTAAATTTTCTTTTGAGACAAGGTCTTCCTAGTCCTGGGTGACCTGGAACTCACAATAAAGCCCTGCCTGGCCTCCAACTCGTAGAGATCTGCTTTTCCTTCCAGAGCTTTGGTATTAAAGACATACACCATTGCATTGCCAAGGAAAGACTACATTTTTTAAAGAATGGATATGAGGCTATTTAGGGTCTAAAATCAGTTCCAAGGCCTCAGCATGGAAATACTACTTTACCAACTGTTGGATTGTGGAAAACTATTTTAGTTCACTCAAATAACATTACAAAAGAAATTACTGCTATACTTTGGTTGGGTTCATAAATAAACAAAGCCCAAATCAGAGAGAGTCAAAAACAAAATTATAGCACACTGGACGTAAAGTTCTATACTTTGGGCCACCGATTTGAGATATACTAAGAGAGAATGACATCATTGGACAGAACTTTGACTCAGATGACCTTGAAAACATTTCCTAAATCTGATTGTAGAGTTTATACTGAATTCCTGGCATTTACACACATGAATCTACCAATGTCTGTTCAGCTTAGAAATAAACATTTTATATATATAAAACATAACTACTGTATCTCTGTTCTTATATATAAATACATAATGTTATTGTTTTCCACTTAATTATTGCCTTGGCAATTAATAAATCAATCACAAGTTTAAATGAATATATCTATTCTATGACTACCACAAATTAAACAGGTTCTATTTACAGAATATTCCTTCATTATGTAAGATCATATTTGAAATTGTTAGTTCTAAGTGATTCTATTTTTTCAATAGTCATAAAACTAGGCATGTGTCTAAGTGATAAGGTAGCCTAGTACATTTAGTCAGGCATGACAGGCACGTGTCTGTTCACTTTGGGTGTAGGCCCTGCCATCTTGCTGCACTGTGCTTTGTCTTTCTGAGTCATTTGTTTATACTATAGAGTGAATGTTTATTATTCTTTTTAAACACTATCTAATTCCTGTCATATGTTGAGGGCTGAATTTATCAAAGTTACCCAGAGAAACAGAACCAATAGGAGACATGCTCACACACACAAACACACCCCCCCACACACACAATGGATGATGCTGATCCACACTGGAGAAGAGCAGTTTGTTTTGTTGAGTCTATGAATTCAGACACTAATCTCATACAGAAACTACCTTGCAGGTACACCCAGAAACAATGTTTAATCAGGGCTCTTGACCCAGTCAAGTTGACACATAAAATTAGCTATCTCAGGGGCTCTCCTGCACATCATGATTCAGAGCCCACTTCCCACTACAGGAGTTGAAAGGGACAGCTGTTTCTTTTCCCAGACAACTTTGTACCTTAGACCTGCTCCTGGCCCAAACTCTGGGCCTTAGAAAATGTTCCAGATAGTAAAGCCTCTCCACCAATGCTAGGGGTGAGTGGGAGAAGTGCCAGCCTGGGCCTGGTGGTGGCAGTATATCAGTCTGCGCTGGCCTGCTTCTCTGTCACCATGTTAAGCATCATTTTTAGCAGCTTAGCTCCCAAACTTGATTCTGTTGCCCACCAGGGGTTGCCATCATAAGAAATTCCTTTTCTGCTATATATAAATAGGAGCGCTACTGTCAATTTCTTTTCTGTGTTGCCTTTTGCTTTTTCAGATAGTAGCCCAGGCTGGCCTTGAACCCCTGGCAATCTTTCTGCCCTAGCCTCAGGAGTGTTGGGATTATAGGCATGCTCTACCACTCTTTGCTGGTTTTACCATACTTTGCTGGTTTCTGTTTCCTGTGGTGAAAAGTCCTGATTAGCAGAGGGTTAAGTGCACGCTCATGGAGGTATATTTACCAGCTGCTAGGGCCCAGGGCGTGCAGCAGTCTGAAAAGCACAAAAAGGAAAACTGTTTATTCATCCTCTGAGCATTTATGAGGCAAGTCACCTTCCTGGCACTGGGCAGAAAGACACAGATGTATGAAGCTAGGATTTGCGAGCTGAAGTTCTGGCACTGGTAGGAAGGAGGAGGGACATTGGAAAACTTAAAGTGAAGACACATGAATCTCTGGCTGTATTGACTTTAAAGATTGCTTCAGTATGGAAATGGGAGGCTGGCATAAGAAAGGATGCTCTTCAGGACAACAAATATTATACACCATCAATTCTAAGAAGCAAGATTAGGGTCTCCCTGTGGCCTCAGCTGGCCTGGAACCCGCTTTGTAGACCAGGCTGGCCTGGAACTCACAGAGATCCACCTGCCTCTGCCTCCCCAGTGCTGGGATTAAAGCCATGTACCACCACACCTAGCTAGACTTTCCTTTCATGATTAACATGTATAAAGTTAGGAAATTGTTGCAGTGGGTCATTTATGTCATTTTCTTTTCTGTTCAACCTGTTTTTGTTTCACTGAACCTAGGATGTCACTGGTATACACCATGGCATTTTATACCACTGAGTAAAAAGCTCAGTAAGGCCCCGGGGAGTTGGTAAAATGCTTGCCGCACAAGCATGAGGACCCGAGTTCAGATTCCAAAAGCCCACATAAAAAGCCAGGCGCAGTGGGGAGCACTGTAATCCCAGCCCTGGGAAAGTGGAGATGGGGTGATGCTGGGCTCGCTGCTCAGCCGGGCTTACCACATCAGCGAACTCTCCATTCTGTGAGAGACCCTGTCTCAAAAACTATGGTAGAGAGCAATAGAGGAAGACACCCACTGTCAACTCTGCTCTCCCTCACAGGCTCACATGTGTGCATGTACCTGCACCCACATGCACACACAAATATGTACATACATAGACCACACACAAAAAATAATAAAAAGTGTTAATTGGAGAAAAGAAGATCAGTAAGAAATGGTTTAAATAATGCCTGAGCTTAAGAACATATTGGGAGCTGTAGCCTAGAGGATTCAACAAGACTCCACAACTCAGCCATAGGGATGATGAGTCAAATATGAAATTCCTTTTTACATTTTTATTAGGCAGGGTCTCACTGTGTAGCCCAGGCTAACCTCAAATTCACACTCTTACTTCCTCTTCCTCTTGACTGGTGGTATCATATGTATGCACCACCAGGCAAAGTCTAAATTCCTTTTTATTATTGTTTCAGTCTCCTTAAGCGATTAGAGTAAGGGGTTTACCTCTCATGTTATGATCAATCAGGTACTAATCACTGTATAGTGTTCTTGGCTAGGAAAAAATGGTTTCATACTTGCAATGATTCTCAATTTTTTAATAAAAATTCTTAATAGTTCTTTATTTGGAATGAATATATACATATATATATATATTCCAAAGTAGACTAATGTAATAAGTCACAGTATTCAAAAATCATAACACACAACCAATGCTGTTTGACCTGTATATAACATTACCTTTTATCCACTCTTTATTTTGAAATAAATCCTAGACGCTGTCATTTCATTTGTAAATATTTTAGCATATATCTATGAGAGAAGGCCATTTTAAAGAACCACAACCATAATGTCATTATTAAAGCCCTGGAAAAATAAGTGATGGCTTCTGTTTTCAGTAAGCAAAAATTTTATTCATTTTAATTAGGCTTTAAGTTTCATTTGGCTTTGAAGGCTTTTTAAAAAGAAAAGTGACTTAAGTTCACTTCAATATCTATTGATTTCTTTTTGTGATATTTATACCATACTGAAAGTTTCTCCTGTAGCTCTGTGACAATAATGTGTCCTGATTTTGCATTCTGTAGCTTTATTTGACTGTATTAGTCATTGAAGATTCCTTTAAGTAATATTCTTGCTATTTCCAACAGTTTCAGGAAAGGTCATATCTGTCCCTTTATTATTTTTGGTCCCCCAAAGAGAGGAGTCATCATTACTATATCAAGTGACTTGACATTCTGGTAGGTCAGGCATACGCATCAGCTTAAACCATGCCAGCATTCGCTACCCCAAACCCTTCCTTATGCCTATGTAATATTTCCCATGCAGTTTTGTTCTATGCCAATCCAACACACACGTGCAATGTGTGGACTAGTGGGATGCATGTACTTGCTGCAGACAATACTCATTTGCATCTTAGTTCCTTTTATTTGTTTTTTCAAAGTGTGGTTTAGCTCAGGCTTAATGGCACTGGACTAGAGCCTTCACCTAGACGAGAAGTACATCCTGTTTAAGTAAGTTTTATAAATCACTGCAGATAGTTTAATTTTTTTGAGAGTTTCGTACAGGACTGTATTTATATCATTTCCACCTCTTCTTTCCCCCTTCCAACTACTCCCAGATCCCCTCCCTCTCAACTTGATTAGTATACATCCATATATATGTGTACATACATAGACACATAGATGATAGATAATAGATATATAATGTACTGCGTCCATTTACTGTTGCTTGCATTTATCTGTGTTTATGGCTGACCACTGGGAATGAATAACCCCTATGGAGCTCATCCCTGGAGAAAACTAATTCTCCCTTTCTCAGCAGCCATTGACTGTAGCTCTTCATCTAGAGGTGGGACCTTGTGGAGTTTTGCCCATCCACACTGGCATGCCAACTGGTGTTGTCATTATGCAGGTCTTGTTTAGGCAACCATATCATTGAGATTTCATGTGTGTAGTTTCTCTGGCACATCTAGAAGACACAGTCTAGCCCCAGATAGTCTTCTGGATGTCCCCTGAACCTTAGGTTAGGGGTTGCATTGTAGATATACTGATTGGGGTGAGCTCCCCATGGTCATTTATTCTCTGCATTTTAACCATCTGTGAATCTCTAGAATAGTCTCCATCTATTGCAAAACAAATCTTCTTTTTGCTGAATGATGTGAGCTACTTTTACCTGTGACTATAAAGGTAAGTATTTAGAATATGATAAGTACATTGATTTAGGAAGGTGACAGTAGTAGGTTCTCATCTAAGGTCTATTGACCTCTTCAGCCATGGGTATTTGACTGGGTTTATAGTACCAGGCATGGATTCCCTCCTTTTGAATGAACTGTAAGTCCAATGAGACAGCTGTTGATTACCCCCAAGATAAAAGTGCCACTATTGGGCCAAAAGAGATATTTTGTTGAGCTAGTCATTGTTGTGGTTCGTAGGCTTTACAGCTGAGTAGGGCCATTGGTTGCTTTTCTCCCTTGGCAGCTTGCATAGCACCTTCTGATACTCTGAGAGCTAGTCTTCAGGGAGATGGCTCTCAGTGCAATTCCAGTGCAGTTCCTCCAAGTCCTGTTAAGTGTGTGGTGTCTTCAACAATAGGGTCTTACTTTCAAGTTCTACCCTGACCAACAACCTGAAGGAGGGAGACTCCCTTTCCTGGCACTGGGATTTTTGTTAGTTTTCAGTTACACACAGGTGTGTGCACACACAGGCGCACACACACACACGCATTTCCCTATGCGTTTTTTCAGGCATTCTTAGCATTATTTAGTGCTCCTTCCTCCCCAATTAAAGTCATCCCCCATCTTTTCCATTTACCCTTTCGTAGTACCTCTGTCCTACCATCCCCCTCTCTTGAGTTCCTTCTCCCCCCTCTCCCCATGGTCTCTTTTTGCTTTCCTTGCTTCTGCAGCTACTTCAGGTTATATAGTCACACCTTTTAAAAGTTTTTATTGGAGCTAGGCTTGGTGATGCACGCCTTTAATCCCAGCACTCGAGTAGCAGAGGCAAGTGGATCTCAGATCACTGTGAGATCTAGGCTAGCCTGGTCTAGAGTGAGTTCCAGGTCAGCTGGGGCTACATGGAGACTCTGTCTCAAAAAACCAAAAGAGAAAAAGTTTTTTATTGGGGATGGAGAAATGACTCAGTGGTTAGGAGTACATGCTGCTCTTGCAGAGGACCTGAGTTCAGTTCCCAGCACCCACATGGGGCAACTCACAACCACTGGCAACTCTGGTTCCAGGTAGACCTAAAGCTTCTTGCCAATGTTGGGCACCTGCACTCGTGTGTACTTACACACAGGCATGCACATGTACATACATACCAATAATCAAAATGAATAAATGAACAAAAGTTTTCTTGGTACCAAGTTAACACTTTCACATTACTTAAAGCATCACAACACTGGGAGCTGGTACTGTAGTTCTCAAGACCTAATCCATCCCCACTCTAGACTTCTGGTAATTTCAAGAAAGCACATTTTTTTAACTGGAAAAACTTTGGTCACTTGTTTAGGGTCTTTAGTATGAGTTTTATTTAGAAGTTTAATTTTTAAAACCAAAATATATAATTGAGAACATTTTATGCCAAATGGGTAATTTTTTACATTTTAAGATTTCTGAATTCTTTTATAGATCAGAGACAGCTGTGCCCCCCAATCCTTCGCTGCCTTGAAAACTTTTGAAGTAATTTTACAGGCAGCCTCAACTTCTATGGCTTGTGTGGACTGCCATTGCTGTAAATCACACACAAAAAAACAAACTCCAGATGAGTGTTTTATTTAGAGGAAGGGGAAAAAAAACTTTTTAGTTGTCATTTTAGTGCATGTCAGCAGAGTGTTTTTGAAGCTAATTGCCAAAGAAGGAGGAAAGGAAGGTTCTGGAACGTGGCCTCAGGGAGATGGTTATACAGAGCATTGTACCTCTGGTAGAGTACACTGGGCAGCATGCGTGAACTGTAAATGCACAGTATGAAAGACGTTTCATTTCTCGTATTCGTATTTCATATTCATTTTCTTTACGTGAAAACCTTAAGAATCACATTGTCTGAGTTTCAGTGCTCCCGGCCTTGGCATTCCTTTTTCTTCTCTTCATTTCCTTGCCGAGGCATTCACTGTCTGTTTATTCAGTGCGGTCGTATTGCATTATTATCCTTCAATTCTCTTTGCTTTCCATTGCTGACACATGAAGCAGGATGAAAACAGAGACATTATCTGAATTTGCTAATTAGACCTATTTACTCACGCAACCTAAATCTGATGTTAGGCCCATTTGGTCTGTAGAGACTGACTATGCCCTTGTTGGTCTGTGTTTCAGCTCAGGCAGAGCCCAGCAAGTCAGGCAGGTTTTTACCCAGCCTCCCTGCCCTCTCCTGGTGTCCCCGTGAAGACGTGTTCCCCGATGGGCATGCTCATTTTGAAGGATTTTTTTTTTCTAATGTATTGGAAGTCATCCACAGGCAGGTATACATGCAGAGCATAATAAAGAATTAATGCAAGCTGAGTGCATCTTATCTTTAAGCTACATCAGCTCCACACATTTGTTAGTTTTAGCCTTTTCTAGAATGTTCATCTTTCTCATCCATTTTGCCTTCTCCCGACCTCACTGTGGAAGGGTGGGTCAAAGAGGAACATGTCTATTTTGAGTAGATACCCAGTTCTCTACGTGACTGGGGAATGCTGCCATTATGATTCCACTGTATTCTAGAAAGGCCGTGTTTACTGTCTGGCCAGGTTTCCAGAGAGGGGATGCCTTGAAGAGTCCTACTTTTCACTTTAGTGTAAATTAAATGCACTTCATTCTATTTTTTTTTTTTTTCCTGTGCCTACCCAAAGTTTTGCCCCAGTGGCTTCTAGAGGCTGCACAGCACAGTGACTTATTAGTCTTGTGAATCCCAGCTCGGTCCCATGCTAGTCCTAAGGCCCTCAAAGGTTCCCTAACCTCTCAAGTTAAATTTCCTCAGCTATAAAATGGAGATAATAATTATGATTCAGTTCATGAAGTGGCTAGGGTTGAATTGAATAAGCAAAAGGCATTGATTATTACCAGACACGTACGGAGTAAGTTGTATGTAAATAGTTCCTGTGATTTAGGGGGTATTTAATTAGTTGAGGTTTTTTGAGATAAGGTTTCACTGTGTAGCTCTGGCTGGCTGCCCGGAACCCACTATGTAGACCAGGCTGGCCTTGAACTCACAGAGATCAACCTGCCTCTGCCTCCCAAGTACTGGGTTTAAAGGCATATATCACCATGCTGGGCTGCACTAGCTGTTATTAAATGTGTCTATAGAACATTTTTTTTAAACTGGGATAATCACCAGGTAGGCAGATTCCAGAATGAAACAGTATTCACTTTGCAGATTTTTTAAAATGCATATGCAAACATGATGAGTCCACAAGTATTTTGGTTGTTATAGGACAGAGTCAGTTATAACTTCAGACTGTATAGAAGGTAACTTTTTCTTTCCTCTCATGTAGGGATTAAGATTTAAAAGAAAGGAGTTCTGTTCTCTCTAGTTGCGTCTCTAATTCTTTCCTGGAGTGTTCAATAGATAGATGGACTTCCAAGAGGCAGGGTTATGAGGTGGTACTTTACAAAGAGCCTCAGGGAGCTTCTTGTTCAAAGAACACAGGGCAAGTCCCCTGATGTCAGGGGAGAGCATGGTTTTCAGAAGTCGCAGACCACTCAACGGTGTTTCTTTCTTCCCAGCTGGTAAAAAAGAGAAGAGGCAGATAACGCCACAGCCTCACACTGAAGAGCCAGTTCACCTCAGGGTGTTTGATCAGCAAGCATAGCCATTTGACCCTTCTCTTTGGATCAGTTCAGGGCATCATCTCTGTATACACAGATACAAATTACTGCAGTACCCTGCCAGTGTTAACAAACCCGGGATACTCTTTATTATAGTTAAAATAAAATCTAGGGTTTTTTTTCTTCCAGTTGGGAAATTTAGAAATGGTTTTACTAGTGTTGTTATTGATTGATGCTTTTAAAGTGAATTTTCCTAAGAAGGCTACAGCATTCATTTTGACAAACAGTATCATTGAGTGTACAGTATGTTGGGCATTGTACCAGTCTAGAAGCCCTGGGAAGGGGGAAGGAAATATAAAACAGATTATTTGGGGGGCTAGAGAGATACTTTAGTAGGTAGGAACACTTGCTGTAGAAGCTTGAGAACTTGAATCCAGATGCCTAGAACCCATGTAAAAGCTGGGCAAGCATTGTAACCCCAACACTGGTAGAGGCAGAGACAGGAGGATTACTGGGGCTTGTTGGCCAGACAGCCTAGTCCAAAACCAGAGCAAGCTCCAGGTTCAGTGAGAGACTTTGTTTCAAGGGAATGGGTTTCAGAGCGATAGAGCAGGACACCTGACATCCCTCCTTTGGTGTCTAGCAAGCACATGGGTGTCCTCCCTCCAACACACACACACATATGCACACACAAACACAGATAACATGCAAATGTAAAATAAATCACTTTGTAACAATGTTAACAGTAGAAAATAAGAAAATCCTGCTGCCTACCGCAGGATAACCTCCCTGTAGATAGGAAGTCCTGAGGAAGGGACAATACACAGAACAGTTTCTATATTGTCCTTAATTCCTGTACATCAGGTGGCATTAAAGTCTGACCAGAACAAAGATGAACATTTTCCAAAGTAAACAAACAAAAGGTTAACATCTATATCTTCAATGAGTGCAAAAAGTGATAAGCCAGGCAGGTAATTTTCATTTAACCATTATAGTTGCTAAGCCTGGTGTGTGCAGATACTCAAGATTCTATTGTAGCTTTGTGGCTACAACACCGTGAAGATGAGGAGAAAATCCAGATACTCCCCCATCCTTAGTCCCTGACCAGTCATTTGAGAAGTGTTAACTTAGCCATGAAAATCCACTCAATGGGTATTTCTTATCAATAGTGACTTGGTAAAGTAGCTCGTGTCCCACAAAGATTGTCTAACAATAAATTACACCTCCCTTGAAACATAGAGAAATAAGCAATTAATTTTAACTAAGCAATTTTTCTTTGTTTTTCTGTACAAAATTGAACAAAGTTATGTAATTATTTGCCCATGGACAGTGAGTTAAATGGCATGTACACAGATTCTTCATCTCAAAACTGGTTTAGTGTTTCCTCTTAGGGGAACAGATAAATTACATCTAATTGTTATCTTTGCTTCCTGTTTGGAGGGCAGCTCACTGAAGCTAATGGTTATTTTCTTCCCCATGGCGTTTTTTCCATCCACTCAGTGAGTCCAGTTGATTCTACCCACCCTGCTCTTCTCCCTTGTTCACTTCCCCCCTTAAATCTCTCAGTGCCCCACCTTGAAGACACAGACATTTTTCAACAGTTTCTTAATTTCTTTGACAAAAACGCTCTTTTACTGTAGTGGAAGACGCAATAACGGTACGATCATGTTGTGAGGGTCCGCTCCCAGGGTACCCGTTATGTGCCTGTAACTATGGTAAGCATCTCACCTGGTTCGGTGGACTTAATCCTTACAAGGTAGCCTTACAACCTTCCTGCCAAGGATAAGCAGCTTGCCTAAAGCTATGTGTTGGTTACTTGTAGATTCAAGCTATGAATTCTCTCTCCAAAACTTGTGCTCACAGCTATTATGTACTGTCCCTGGTACATTGCCAAGGTTTCCCTTAGCTGATAAGGCCTCCCTACAGCATCAAACCATGTTGCACTGTTCAGCACAATGCTGGACATGTAAGCATTCAAGACTTTTTTCTTCCCATGAGTAAATTCAAGGACCCCAATGTAAAGCACAGATTTTTGCTATGGCCTCCCATCCACTTTTAGAAAAGCTTCGGTATTCCACCATTTCCTTTATCCTATATCATTGTAAGATATATTTTTAGATAAACCAGTTTTCTGGTTTTATTGAAATTAACTGAAATTAAAGCACTTCAAGATAAAGTTGTCTTTTAATCCTGACAAAGATCTTTCTAACCTGTAGCTCATTCTTCACTTCCTCTGTAACATGAGAACTCTAATCTTCTCCCCATGATAAAGAACTGCCATCAGGAACGCAGGTTGTATATACCGTTTGTTTATAATTCCTCTGGGCCATGATTTTAATTGCATGCTGAGGAAACCTAAATATTTATCTTCAATCTGGACTGAACTCCGAATCCATGTATCCCCACTCTATTAGTTGGTCCCCAAAACTCAGAATGTTTCACATTCCCTAAATCTGAAGTTACAAATTCTCTTGGTGTACAATTCTACTCTTTGTCCAATTGCCATCCATAAACACAGGCCTTCCTTTTCCTTTACCACCCCCACTATCAATCAATCAGTTAACAAAAGCCTTGTCAATTCCACCTGCTAAATATTCCTCAAATCTTTCACACTCTGTCTCCATTATCTCCACCTGGATTATTGTCACAAGCTTCTAAGTGGTATCCTTACCTGTAATTTCTCTACAGTACAGTTTATTCTTCATACTAACAACAGTGTACTTTTTAAACTAATAATCGAATCATGTCATCCATCAGCTTGAAAACTTCTA